>CM060910.1:254136443-255348961 GCA_030737875.1 Allium sativum
AGATTATCGAATATAGTTTAAATCGAAGGAGTTATTGATTATTAGTTAATCGAAGTGAGTTATAGAATATTAGTTAAATCGAAGGAGTTATCGAATATAGTTTATTCGATGGAGTAATCGATTAGAGTTAAATCAAATGAGTTGATCGAATATAGTTTATTCGAATAGAGAAAAGGAGTTAATCGAATATAGTTTATTCGAATAGGGAAAAGGAGTTAATCGAATATAGTTTATTCGAATAGAGAAAAGGAGTTAATCGAATATAGTTTATTCGAATAGAGTAAATGAGTTAATCGAATATAGTTTATTCGAATAGAGTTAGAGGAGTTATCGAATATAGTTTATTCGACAAGAGTTAAGTGAATTAGTTAAGTTAAACTAAGTGAATTAGTTAAGTGAATTGGTTAAGTTAACCAAAGTGAATTTGTCGAGTTAATCAAAGTGATTAGTTCAGTTAATCGAGTTGAATTTGTGAGTCGAGTTAATAAATGGAGTTAGTCAAACCAAGTAAAACCAGTTAGAGTTAATTAATTAAGGTTGACCAGTTAGAGTTAATCAATCAGAGTTAATCAAATAGAGTTAAGTAAAACTAGAACTGACTAGAGATTAGTAAATTGAATGGTTTTCTAAGTGCCTATCTGATGTTGATTTCGGCCTTCGGGATTTCTACTTAGGGGATTGTTCTCATACTAGTTTACAGTCAGGGACTGATAGTTGGGGAAGAGTAGTGATTTGTAAATAAGCAGATGGAAACGTTTTCCAGTGTTAATAACATATATTTTCTAAACACAGAAAATAAGGCAATGTGAATATATATATATAGATATATGTTGATGATTTACCGATATAATTTCCATCTGGAAATAATATCGTTGTTTGCACACTTGTTTTTCTTTGATGGTTAAATCACAGACTACCGAAGTTTTGACCATTTTAACGTTGTTAATATGGAGAGACCGGTTGGATTATTATCCAAAGAACCACTCAGTATTGGCATAAGCGTTGCAAATCATATATGCCAAAGATAATTGAAGACGGAGTAAAATGCAAGGGCTGTTGTATAAGTCTTAGATAACAGTGACTAAGATGGATATTATTGAATAGTGCCTTCGGTTTGTCCAGTCCCAGGACAACTTGTTAGGACGAAGGTCTGACAGAGTATATCCACTAGATCGCGTAAGTTGATCTGTTCAAACATATTCACGTTTGGTGGCGGAGGAATTCGTTTCTCTAAGGTGTATACCCGTGTTATTTTTGGATAAATCAATTTGTGATTTGGCGGGTATGACGATGTGACATTCTAAGTGAATGGGGAAAACTCGTATGGATGAATGTCTGACAGAGTATTTCCAGAAAGGTCACGTACATTGATTTCTTCAACCGTACCAAGAGTGGAAGCGGAGAAGGAAACTTCTTTTAGCTGACACGTAATGTACTGTTGTAAACGTCAATTAGTGATTTCGATGGATTTGACAATGTAGCATTCGAAGTGAATCTGATGTAATGATAAAGCGTAGCTTCTAGCCTTATCGACCGGTAAATGACAGAAATCGGGCAGGCAGCATGGCTAAGTCGGTCGCACCAAAGTAGGGTGTATAATCACCTATCTGTAGAATATTCATTTGTTTCTTAAATCTATCAATGTTGTCCCATATATATACGGGAACGGTTGCTGATCCCAACCGTTGGTGATATACATTCGATACACTCAAGCGAAATGAGTGGTCGGTCATGTGTGGCTGAGTTCCAAGATGTTCTTGTTGAACTCCAGTGTATCGTTCCTAGAGTACACTGATCGGAAGGTGGTTCCATACCTTGTCATAGTTGGAAATCCATTATCCAATACATGCTTGCGATTTTGATTGTATACTATATATGTAGAACGTGAGATGAAAGCGTTTCTGCTAGTTGATATCTATTTGTACATAGACATTATTATAATATCAAAAGGTTTTTGATATAAAGATATTTTGGATTCTCATAAGGGAAAAACCCGTTCCGTTCTGCGGCGTGGTCTTATGAGATATCGTTTACTTGTTCATATACCTGTTTAAACTATTTTACTCACACCAGTCCCATGACTGACCTGGAGTTTACTTTGTTGTTTTCCCTAAACTCTTGGGTGTCCAATTTTGTACGGGCAGTCAAGTAGTCAGGATTTTACAGATATACTTGGAGAGCTTGGAGCAGGAGGCTTCAAGATCATATAGCTATAGTTATTTCCGCTGGGTTGTAAGTGCTGTACTCTGATAAGTGCTATTGTATACATAACTGTTATATTTCAAAGTTATGTTATATATTATATGTTATTCGTTCCGCTGTGAGGTTCGTGTTACTCTGATGTTGTGTTCTTCTTCTTCTTCTATTCTAAGTTTCTATCTTATCTATTCTCACCTTCTAATTTCTTTCATTAATTACCGGGATTTTTCGATGTTTTGGTTATCGACATCGTGCTTATGTCGATAACCAAAGTCGCCGAAAATCCGGGTCGTTACAATCTCCTTATCTCCGTTGTTTTATTTCAGAATTAAGTTTAGAGGAGGAAGAATGAAGATAATTTAGGTGTACGAAATAATAAAAATGTTGGCCTTATGTAGACTATCTTCTATGAACCTGGCCAAAAACACGTCTAGAAATAGAAATATGCACTGCGTTGGATCAGGGATGGGTCAACCTATCCCCACCTGGGTCGACCCGTGGGTCGACCCACCTGACCTTGGGTCGACCCATAGGTTGACCTAGACCAGCATGGGTCGACCCATAATGGGTCCAATTCCTTCCTGTTGCTGCCACTTTTTCCCGCTTCGTCACTTTGATTTATTTTAAATTTCTTGGTATTTTTATTTACATATATCCTACTTATATGTATACAAACTTCTAACATTTATATCTTCCCCATACAATATCTGTTTTATGCAAACTCGGAGTCTATCTTAACCAGAATTCTGAGATGAACGCAATGGTACAGTCCATTTTACTTAATTCCTAATATTTAATTAAGTACTCTTTTAGTTTACTGTTAATAATGTCCTTGAAAATTACGGGGTGTTACATTCTCCCCTACTTAAAGGATTTCATCCCCGAAATCTCCAAGTTAAAAAGGATGTTTGTTACATCCACCTACAATCATCTACTCATCCATCATCCACAGGCATCCATTGTCCTTAAGAGGTTTCTAATGCTTGTATGAACATAAAGTTGTGTGTATATGTCCCTATGCTAATGTGAAAATCAGGCGGTCTACCGATTCAGTTGACCTACTTAATGCAATTTATGTTTGTTCCATGAATCCAAAAATGCATGCAAATAGTCCTAGGATATTATGTAAACATTATATGTGTGTGCAATCATTCGTCCAAATGCAACATCCCTATGATGATACATCCACTTTCATCCATAAAAAAAATAAAAAAGCACACACATCCATATGTAGTGTGAGAGTGCTTTGAGCCGATCTAGTGCCTGGTGTGTGTGTATGCATGCACGAGCGACCACTAGCAAACACTTGCATCTACTCGCATCCATCAAACATAACATGTCTCAAACACATGTTTACGTCCATTAGTTTTATACCTAAGGGTCGAAGATTTGATCGATAGGATATACTCAAATGATAGAAACAAGTATGAATAAAAGCTTGGAAAAAGAAGTTAAGAACATACCCTTGAAAAGAAAAGGGTACGAAGCACGAATCTTGTCTTCATCCTCCCAAGTTGCATCCTCGTTATCTTCTCCCCATTGCACTTTCATCAACTTGACCTCTCTGTTGCGCAGTTTCTTAACCTCTGGTCCAAGTATATGGGTAGAAACTCGTCTAACTGTTGCTTCCCTTTCTCTACCTCCTCAAGCATGCTCGGCTCATCCACCTCTGTTGTATCATGAAGACATTTCCGCAAATGGGAAATGTGGAAAACAACATGAACACCCACCAATATATCTAGTAATATCACCTTATAGGCCATTTGACATACCCTTTACACTATGGGAAATGGTCCTACAAACCTTGGCGCCAATTTCCTACAAATCCAAAGCGATCCTCAAAGGTGATACTTTGATGAAAACCATGTCTCCCACCTTAAACTCAATGTTAGTCCTTCTCTTATTAGTGTAGGACTTCTGCCTGTCCTGAGCTATTTTCATACGTTGGCAGTTAAGATCAATCTTTTTTGAAGTTTCTCTAATCATCTCACGTCCAAGTAGAAACCTATTTATAGCCTCCAACCAACAAGTTGGTGATCTACAAGGTCGTTCGTATAGTTCCTCGAAGGGTGCCATGCCTATACTAGCCTAATAATTGTTATTGTAGGCGAACTCCACAAGTGGAAGATGCTCTTCCTAAGTGCCTCCGAAGTCTAGGATACACAGCCTCAAAAGATCCTCAAGAACTCTGTTCACCCCCTCAGTTTGTCCATTGGACTGAGGATGATATGCGGTGCTCAAACATAACTGTGTACCTAGTGACTCTTATAGGCTCTTTCAGAGCTCTCTAGTGAAGATGGGGTCACGATCACTCACTATGCTATAAGGTACTCCATGAAGACGGACTATCTCATGAAGATAAACTGATGCTAACCATGTTGCCATTCTCTTTCTCTTAACAAGAATGAAATGAGCGCTCTTAGTAAGCCTATCTAGTATGACCCGGATACTGGTGTTGCCTTTCCTCGATCTAGGCAAACCATCGATGAAATCCATAGAGAAGCTCTCCCACTTCCACTGTGAGACCTCCAAAGGATGAAGAAAATTTCTGGGATTCCTTTGTTCATCTTTGACTTGCTGGAAAACTAAACATCGAGAGACAAAATCCGCTACATCTTTCTTCATCGCAACCCCAAAAAACCCTTTTTATATCTCTATACATCTTATCACCGCCCGAAGGGATAGTCATCATTGAATGATGGGCTTCCTCAAGGACTGTCTTTAACAGGTTTCCAACTTGGGGAACACAATGCCTCCCATCCCGTCGTAGCCACCCTCTATCATCCATGGAAAATCTAGTAAGATGATTAGAAGTCTCCCCTTTACTGAGCCTATCCAAGATGTCTGCTATCTGTAGATCCGCTCGCTGCGAAGATCCTATTTGATCCATAAGAGTAGGTCGCACCTCTAAGGATGCCAACAAACCAGGTGTAAGATCCGTAGATGGCCTAAAATTGAAGGTCGATATGTACTCCAAACTCCACATCTCTACGACTAGAGGACTCAAAGTCATCCTCTGCCTACTCAATGCGTCCGCCACTACATTACCCTTGCCAGTGGTATAAGCAATCTCAAAGTCATAGGATGCTAGGAACTCCATCCATCTCTGCTACATCAAATTGAGATCCTTCTTCAAGAATAGATACTTAAGAGCCTTATGGTCCGTGCATAACTAAAACCTCTCTCCAAGTAAATGTCGCCAAGTTTTAAGTGTGAACACTATAGCATCCAAATATAAATCATCGGTAGGGTAGTTCCTCTCACGAATTCTCAACTGTCTACTACCGTAGCACACTACCATTCCCTCTTGCATCAAGACGACACCAAGCCATGTACCACATGCATCAGTGTACACTGTGAACACCTTGCTCCCATCAAGCAATTTCAAGACTGGCGTTGTTGTCAGAGCCCTCTTCAACCACTGAAAAGCGTCCTCACAGTCAATACTCCAAGAAAAGGTCAGATTCTTCTTCGTTAGTTTGGTGAGTGGGGATGATATCTTTGCGAAGTCCTTAATAAATTTCTTAAAATAGCCTGCTAAACCAAGAAAACTCCTCGCCAAGAAAACTCCTCGCCTCCGTTGCATTATTTGGAACCTTCCAATCTTGAACTACAATTGCTTTTGCGGGATCCACCGCTATCCCATCCTTGGAGACCACATACCCTAGAAATCTCACCTCCTTTCTCCAAAAGTGACACTTGGAGAATTTCGCCATAAGATGGTGTGCTCTGAGAGTCCTCAAAACCTCTCCTAAATGTAGGGCATGCTCTTCCTCGCTCTTCGAGAAAACCAGGATGTCATTTACAAAGACAACCACAAACTTATTCAGAAACTCCCTAAACACCTACTCATCAGATCCACAAAATACACGGGTACATTCGTCAACCCAAACGGCATGACTAACCACTCAAAGAAGCCATCTGGAGTTCTGAAAATGGTCTTGTCTATACTGTCCTCGGCCACCCTCAACTGATGAAATCCTATGGCTAGATCTAACTGTGAGAAAACAGATGCGCTAACAAGTTGGTCAAACAGATCGTCAATCCTAGGGAGTGGGTGCTTATTCTTCTTAGTGAGTTTATTCAACTCCATGTAATCCACACATAGGAAAAGCGAGCCATCCGCCTTAGTTGCAAAGACGACTGAAGCACGCCATTCTGATATACTTCGCATAATAAACCCCTTCTCAAGTAGTTCCCCTACTTGCTTGCTAAGCTCCCTCCTTTCCCTAGGAGCCATGTGGCGCACAGGCAATGCGATTGGCTTCGCATTAACCACTAAGTATATCCGGAAATCAATCTCATGCCCCGATGGCAAGCCCCGAACCTCATCAAAAATATCTGGATGCTCATAGACTACGGGTACATATCGCAAATCATCGGCAGAAGCATCAAGAGATTCTATGAATCTAAGCATGACAGACCCCTTTGGGTCACAGGAAATCTCGAGAGTCCTCCCTCGGCAAGTCAAAAGTCTAACGACCCTCCTCTCACAATCTAGGATGGCACCATACATGGCTAGCCAATCCATCCCTAGAATTAGACCACAGCCCATAAAACCAAGCACATACACGTTGCACTTGAACTCAACGCCTAACACAGATATCCTCAAACCCCGACATATCATAGACAGATGAGCCGTGGCCCCAACGGGGTTTGAGACGACAACGGGATCAAAAACAATACTAGTACTAAGGTGCAAAGACTGAACAACAGAATCAAATATAAAAGAGTGAGAAGCGCCAAAATAAAAAAGAGTCTTGACTGGATGATCGGAAAGGGAAATCAAACCTTCAACATAAACTTTCCTACCCCTATCTGGTCCACTAGCCTCGAGAGCATGTACCTGCCCTCTATAAGGTCCAGCCCTTTGCCCTTGTCCTTACTTATTCAGGAACTCCCTAGTATAGTGTCCAACTTCACCACAGTTGAACCAAGCATTCTTCCTTTTTCTGCAATCCTTGACCAGATGACCCAAGCTCCCACAACCATGACATTTCTTCTTGTCTTAAGCTTTGTCGTTCTTTCCACCCTTCTTTTTCGGTTCTTTTTTGGGCCACACTTTCTGATTTTGCGTCTCGTCGGTTTTAGCCTCTTTCTTCTCATCCTTACCATCTTCGTGCATTAATGCCATATCAACTAGTCTCTCAAAAGTCGCCCCCATCGGAGTGTGAGATAATGCCAATGCTTGAAGAGGTTGGTTTAATCCTATTACAAAACATAAAGCTTTCTTATGCGGGATACACCCCAGTTCCAGTCCAAACCTTGCAAACTGATTGAACTTATTAACATATTCTTTAACAGACATGTTTCCTTGCTTAAGTGTCGGAAATCTCTTTATCAGCAAACTCTCTTCTGCCTAAGAGAGAAATTTCGTCTCGAATCTCTATCGAAAATCAGCCTCAAGTATCTACTAGACGCCCTACTTGCGTTACCTCCCACCAAAAGGAAGCCTCGTCCTTAAGCTGCCATGCAGCCAACTGTATCTTCCTGCGGTCATCAACCTCAAAAAGCCCAAACAAGTTCTCTGTCTCTTTTAGCCAATTCTGTGCTTCCACATAATTATCAGTTCCACGAAATGGCTTTTTCCCATAGCACATAAACCTTTGCACATCTTAGAGAAATTATCCGCTTGCGTAGGATGAACGGCGGCTGTAGCTGGGGGAAGGGCATCTCCTTGGCCTCCGGTAGGCACTGTAGCCTTAAGATACCTACGGAACCAAGCCGGTGTTTGAAAGCCCTTTGGAAGATTCAGTTCCCCTTACATTCTGAAAAGAAAAGGAAAAGGGATTTAAAAAAGAATTGAAAAGATATTTTATATGGGTTTGGGGAATATGTTTTTCCAAAATAGTCTTTCTTTGAAAATACTTTGTTTTTTAAAATAATTTTTCAAAACTTTTATCCGATCTTGTAACCTTCAGCTTTGATACCGAATGTGACACCCGACGTCCGCTAACGTCACTCTTTATCAGAATACATTAAGTTTCGTGAAGCATTATAGGTAAACAGAAGCAGAATCTCACAAGACAGTTATAAACATAGTATCGGAAATTTAAAACTACATTATTAAGTAGAAAAACATTGTAGTCTAAAAACCAGTTACAACATCAAGCTAAAATACCGAAACTAAGTACATCAAACCACAACATTTGCCTTGCACTAAAAAAACCATAAGAGCACAGAAATGTAAAACCATAATCCCCAATAATAGCCATAATAAAGTAGACAAGTAGTCGAAGAGATACATTAAAGTGGATCCAAATCCAAGCAAAAACAGAAGAGACAGTCCTAATCACGCCTAAGCGTTCCCACCCTGAGAACATGAGGGGAAGGAAGAGAGAAAAGGAAACAAAAAGGATCAGACATAAAGTCTAGCGAGTCCATTGACTTTGACCATATAAAGAATTAAAAGTAACATGATAGGAATATAAGACTGGATGAGGAATAACAATATCATATGATAGATATAAACAGGATGAACTGGATAAGCAGAATAAACAGAGTATACTATGCTTCTCAAATACTTTCCTCTGCACCAATATGAGTATAACGGATATGTGTCAGGATTAGGTGTTCACTAATATAACAAAAACAGAATGATCCCAACAAAAACATAATGGCAGATTTAGGTGTACTCTGGTTTCATAATGGGTTTTACCCCTAAGCAGAAATAATAGGTACCTCAACAGAAATAACGAGTGTTACCCAAACAGAAAAAATAGGTACTTAAACAGAAAACAGACAGGACTAAATATACATTAATTACCACCCCCAAGCGATCGGCTCCTTAATGTGTAAATACCCTGTGTCAACCCCGCATTAGGGTGTATTACTTCCTAAAGTGGCAACCTACATAAGGACACAGACCTATTTACTGGTGCTATAGTGACTTATTTTCCCCTACAGACCGGACCCATGCATGCACAAGAATCCATTGGAACGCGCCCATATACACCCTCATTCAGATGAACCTCTTACAATTAGTTCAGTATGCATGCCCTGATGCCTACCTAGTGTAGGGTCCCCTTTTAATACTAGAATGGGTTACTGACTGATATGGGCCCCACACAGTAGATGACACAAGTCAAGCCCTGAAAATTGTGTCCCCCAATTAACTAGGATTTTTAACAGGTTAAGCCTTGCAGAATTATAGGTTCGCCTAACCCCCGCGGATTAACAGGTTAAGTTCAGGTTAATAGGTTCATATAACCCCAACAGATTAAACAGGTTAAGTATTATAGGTTAACAGGTTTATATAAATCCAACAGATTAAACAGGTTCACTTGACCCCAATAGATTAAACAGGTCTACTTAACCCCAACAAATTCAACAGGTTAACAAGTTCACATAACCCTAACAGATTAAGTAGGTTCCACAGGTTATATACAGTTTCATTACATGTTCCACTTAATCCTCAAATTAAGCCTACAGATTTACATGTTCATACATCCTAAATTACAGTTATATTCCACAGTACAAGATATGCCCCAAATTTTCAATCATATTTCGCAATGCAAGATATGCCCCAAATTTTTGATCTTTTATTTCCATTCCTAAATATTCCCTAATTATCCCGATTTCATTCATATGTATGTCTCTTGCAAGATCTGCCTAGGCTCGAAGGTAACCCAGGCTTATAAAATAAAAAGGGAATAAGAAAGGGAGAAGAATAGAAATAGGGATAATAATGACAGAAACATGCATATAATAACAACTGAACAGCAGAATAGGTGTATGTAAAGGTACATATAATTATAGTAGAACTGTTTAGATATGAATCAGTTTCTTAACATGCATTAGCTTAGATCCAGGTTTATTAACATGTCAAGGTTACTGTTTAAATATTTATATCTAAAAGTAACATGAACTCACAGAGATTGGATCGGTGTACAAGAAATGACTTAGATATACGTATAGGTTAGTGTTGTAGAAGATAGTTTAATTCAATCCAAATTGAGGCAGCATCTCCTTATCTCCATTGTTTTATTTCAGAATTAAATTTTGAGGAGGAAGAATGAAGATAATTTAGGTGTAAGAAATAATAGAAATGTTGGCCTTTATATAAACTATCCTCCACGAACCTGGCCAACAAACATGTCTAAAAACAGAGGAATGCACAACATCGGATCGAGGATGGGTCGACCTACCCTCACCCGGGTCGACCCACCTGACCTTGGGTCGACCTAGACCAGGCATGGGCCGACCCATAATGGGTCCAATTCCCGCCTGTTGCTGCCCCTTTTTCCTGCTTCGTCACTTTGATTTATTTCAAATTTCCAGGTTGTTTTATTTACATATATCCTACTTATATGTATACAAACTTCTAACCTCTATATCTTCCCCATACGATATCGGTTTTATGCAAACTCGGAGTCTATCTTAACCAAAATTACGAGACGAACGCAATGGTACAATTTATTTTACTTAATTCCCAATACTTAATTAATTACTCTTTTAGTTTATTTTTAATATTTTCCTTTAAAATTACGGGGTGTTACACATGATGACCATAAAATAGAGTACATTATTCCATGTGCTAACTTTTTGGATGAAGAGACAAGTCAGGTATGGTTTTCCATAACTATTGTACTATTTTACATTAGTACTCGAGATTTCTATCGCTCAGCTAGACTTTGTCTGACTTAGAGTTTTATGCATTGCTTCTTATTACTTAGGTACCCTTAATTAGGTAGACTAGAGACAGGTTGGTATGAGAACGAGTAGCTGTTCAAGAGGCAAGCGGAGGCTATTTCATGTATATTTATATGTACTTTATTTCTTTCCATTGTCCAATACTATAGGGTGTAGTATTTCTATTTATATGAAGTTTATTACTACTTGTCAAACTCTGTTTGTTTATGTTGTATAGATCTATTCCTCTGATGCTTGTGGTTTTTTATCAGCTATTTACCGTCATTCCCGCTTTATATTAGTTATGTGTTATTATATACGTTGATCGATACATTGTGAGATATATATATATATGACATGTTTTGAGTTGCCTTCCTTTTACTTAAATTCGATGACCGTCTTACATCGGTCGAGCACCGCCGCAGCGCACTATCTCGGTGCTGAAGGAGTAAGGCAGTCATCACATGTCATGTAATACTCGTAAGTCCACCTTACATATATAATCAATATGTCTCTTTAGTTTTATGACATGAATATTTTATTGTGCACTTTATGATTTTGTAATATCATATGTTGTTCAAAATTACAATCGTAGCCATTATAATATTGTTTTAAGCTTGGATCGTATACCCGAATTCACTTCGGAAAAATATATAAACTACCCAACTGGACATGTCGATACTCGCTAAAAAATATTTTCACAGACGATCATTCCTAACAAATCTCATTCTCTATATTGATAGATGATATTACTTAGTAATATCTTTATTAGCGTAGGTATACAAGTGTGTGTTACAACTTGGTATCGGAGTGGTGTTAAAAAAAATATACGATATTAACGATGAGAATCCTGGCCTATGCAATACTTAAAGGCTCATCCTTAGGAAAGTTTAGTTAGGAGTTTAAATTTGTTTCCTTACTAGGACAAGAATATAAATGAACACTTAAAGATGATCATCAAGTGAGAGTATATAGAAAATATTTTACATGTTATATAATGTATCATGATATGTTATGTAAACTAGACCTCAAATGGCCTAAGAATGTATTATTGCATTCTAACCCTTTAGAAATCTGAGTTGCACAATGGAAACAGACGGACTACATTCTACTGAGCATCTTAATGCAATTGATTTGTCTGAATGATTGCTTAGGATTCTTACTGACAATTTCAATTTTAATTTGGAATACCATTTAAAAAGTTGGAATTTGTCAAAATTAATAAATAAGCCTTATTGTATCTTCATATTAGGAATCACCATATGACTGTACTACTCCTTGGATATAAATGAGAATCAAACCCTACAATTATAAATTAATTAAATGAAAATGGAGTAAAATATTAGTATTAGATTACCAAAAATTAGTGTAAGCAAATCATTTGTTGTTTACAAGCATGAATATTAATCGTTAAGTGCTTTGTTAAAACAATCATCTAATTAAGAAATAGTGTTCCTTAGATCTTCTGTAATGACCCAGAAAATCTGAACTAATTTAAAATTTTTAAATTGGCTAAAATAGTGGATTTTAAATATTTAAAATAAATATTTTAAATAATAGCAATGAAAAGTGAGTTTGAATCGACGTTTGAAAACGAATATAATAAATTCTAATTATAAACAAGGCTTGAAATGGCGCTGCAGTTTCAAAAATCGAATTCAAACTTTGTCGGACTGTACCAGGTGCAAAACAAAACGGATTTGAGTGAAACCAAAAATATTTAAATCTGCTAGTGAATACCTTTCTAACGAATCTGAAAAATCGAAGTTTCATAGCGGAAAGCAAAAGTTATGGCCAAATGAATTTTCAGAAAGGTAGCTATGGAATTTACATAGCCCGTGAAAACGGCCATTTTGCATACGACCTCGGTATTCGACGAAACCACTTTTGTAGGATCCGGGATGTGAAGTTATTGCTAGGTTTCAAATTTCATAATTTTTGAAGCTAGTATGTGAGCGTGGCAAAAGAAAACGTGTTTTGGTCAATTACAGTTAAATTGGATCGACCAGAAATGGGCCTTTTTGCAAACAGTCTCAGAATTCGACGAAACTAGTTTTGTTGGGACCGTATCGTCAAAACATAGCTAGATTTATTTTTTTGGATTTTTTCGAACCAGTTTGTGGCCCTGGCAAATTGAAATGCACGTTCAAATCAAATATTGAATGTTTTATATTTTAATTTGGAGTAAAACTGACTGAAACAGTCGAATGGGCCTACGAAACATATCCCATTGTGTTCAGAATGGGGGTAAAACGCTGGGGACGACAGTCGTTGGGTTTAGATTGGTGGTCATGTCAGAAAATCCCTTTAAAACCCATCGGCCAATCATAATTTTTATAAAAGAAAAATCTTTCTTTTCTCTCCCCGATTGAAGGCGGAAGAGCATCCCAACCTTCCCCCTCATTTTCTGATCAATCCACGCAATAAAACATCATGCTCCTTTGGAGATTTTTGTAGAGCTTCGCGAGATCTTCAAATCCATATAGGGGTTGATTTTTTTCGTTCAGTATTTGGGGAGATATCGTGCTCGAGAGTCGAGCCCTTCCAGCCGCCGCCGCCGCTTCCTCCGACCACCGAACGCCGTCGCACCACCATCGAAGGTTGCGCCTTCCGACCCTCTATAAGCCCATGCTAACCGATCGTGCTATCGTGGTTCAGATTTCAAAAGATTTGAAGACCTAGTTTTGAAGATTTAAAAAGGAGGTACGGCTGATGAAAAAAACTATTTAATAGCAGTTTAAAGCGCTACGGTTTTCGATTTCACTGTAAAAATCATATCTTTTTCGTTTCTTGACGAAATTCAGTGAAACAGGAGACAGTGGACTCGTGTGGACGTCTTCTACCTTCTAAAAGAGACTGCATATTTTTCTGAGCCTTCCGCTATTTTTGGTGGAGTGGAACCCAATGTGAGATTTCTAGTTTATAAACGACATGGAAAACGACGATGTATAAATTATATGATCGATGTATGAGTTATATAAGCGTTGTACACCTCATGTATAAGCGTTGTATAAGTTGTACGTTCGATGTATAAGTTATATATGCGTTGTAGAAATTATATATGTGTATAAATAGAAGTGAATTGCTATATATATATATATATATACGCCCCTCATCCACAAACCATGGACGATATTTACTGGTTGTGATTGGTGTGAAAATTGATTGACAGCGAATGGTTGATTGAAATTGTTTGTGGTTGATATTGATTGATTGTGGTTGAAAAATACCCGTTTGTGGTTGAGAAATATTTGGTTGAAACCACATAGGATTAGTTTGTGGAAATGAAATAAATATACATGCCGCCTGCATGCGAACTAGATGCATGATTCCCCATTGTCAAAAACCGCGAGGTTTTAAGGTAGAGCGAGGAGTCGTACTAGGGACGGTCCCGGTTTTAACTACCCTGCCGTTATGCTGCCGAAATTTTGAATAATATTCATGTGTTTGAATTATTTTCATGTGTTGAGTCGATATTCATTCGTGGGATTGAGATTCATGTGTTGAATGGTGTTCGTGTTTTAAATATAAAAATCACCTTTTTATCATCTATATGAACTATATAAAATAGTCGAGTTTTGAAATAAATTGTTTTATAATAAAAATCCCATTTTTATCACCAATATGAACTATATAAAATAATCTGGTTTTGAAATAAATTGTTTTACATTAAAAATCACATTGTTACTATATAGATGAATTGTTAAAAATAGTGAAGTGTTGAAATAGAAGACAGATAGATAAAAATATCATTTTTATCAAATGTATGAAAAGAATATAGTTTTGAAATCGGAGAATCGATATATATATATAAATAGAATTGAAATATATCGAATAACGATGCTGCAGTTCGTATTTTGAAACCGTGATTTCAAACGATTAGTTCGGGAGATCCGACCAACGGATTTTCCTGAAATCGCAACCGTTGGGTTCGCTTTGGAAATATCTTTCCAACGGCACCAACTTTGTAAAAATCCAACGGTTGGATTGTCCAGAATGTTTAATTCAAATCTGAAGAAAAACAGCGCCAGAATCGATTATATATATATAAAAAAATATAATTATATTTAATCGAATAACGACGCTGCAGTTCGTATTTTGAAATCGAAACTTCAAACGATTATACCGGGAGATCCGACCGTCGGATTCCCGAAACTGGAACCGTTGGATTCGTTTTGAAAAGATCTTTCTAATGATATAAATTTTGTGAAGATCCAACAGTTAGATTTTCAGATATGTGTAAATCAAATCTGAAGAAAAACAGCGCCACGGTCGCGTTATGGCTCGAAGCGTCGTTTTGAATAAATTGGCTATTTTAAAATAAATAAAAATAGCGATAAATCATTATAAAATATTATAAACGATATGGATGTGAAATTTAGGAATTAACTGAAGGTTGGCTAAGTCGAATGGTTTCCTGGGTGTTGATCTGATGTTGGTTTCGGCCTTCGGGGTTAATATTTGGGAAATCGTTCTCTTACTGATTGACGGTTAGTGACTAATGAATTGAAAAGATGCGTATGTATGTTAGTGTTGCACTTGTTTATTATATATGCGAGTTGCTGAGAAAGACCGGGTTTATCCCATTCTGAATAACTGAATCGACGATAAGAAATCGAAGATGAAGACGGTGGTCGAAGACCGGAGATCTTCACCTCGTTTGGATGGTAACCGAGGTCGTGATTGGGAGGCATCCCGAAATAAGGATAATGAGTGGTGATCGTCTAGACGTACGTGGTGATCGATGGGTTTGCGAGGTATATAGTGCCTCCGGTTTCGTTCAGACCCAAAACGGACTTGTAAATGGACTGTGTGTCTGACATTGGATTTTATTCTGTGTCGATTGATCTCTATTAAATGTACATCTGTTTGGTGGTGGAGAATTTATTCTTTTGCTTAACGCCCTTCTCTGAAACGCACGAGCTCAGAGGTTGTATATCGATGGACATCAGTTGCATGGCATGAATTGCTAGTGTGGCATGCCTAAGTGGCAAATGATTAGGGCTTCTGTTGAAAAGCAAAGTCGTGTGGTGATGATCAAAGCACCGCCTGTGTGGCGTAGCTTTGTGTATAACGTGAAATCGCGAGCCTCACACCCGGTATGAACCAGAAACAGGAGAAAGGACCTCAGGGAGGACATGCGTTTCTTTCTAGTTAGAAGTGGCGTCAGTGGTTTTACACGCCCTGACGAGTTTGACTTATGTGGTTGTTACTGTTGCGAGGCACCTCGGTTAGATCGGACGATCCGGGTCCGATGGACTCATTCGTTGGCTCATTTACGCCCCATAGGGCGGGGAAACGCATTGTTCAGGCATTTTAATCCACATCGGTAGACCGGCCCTGATGATCCAAAGACTTGACTGAGTACTTGCCTGTGGCTCGGGATAGAGAGTCACGAAGTCGGTAAGGACTATCTTTTGCCTTGGTTCATGACGGAAATCCAATTTCCAAATACATGACTGTGCGGTTTTGATTGTATATATATATGGCGACATGATATATGGTACCCATGTCGTCTATGATTGATAGTTATGATTCGAAATTGTTTTTGAAACATGTAAACACTAGTAATAATATCAATTGCTTTTGTTTTATTCGTATCAACCATATTTTGGCCATTATAAGGTAAAACTCTATCCTCCGGTTTGCGTTGCATTGTGTGATGGGAACTGAGTCTTATAATGGCTTCATTTTTATAAAAAGCATTGCGATGTTTAAAAGAATGATTTGTTTTAAAGCACTGGAAATCCAATGGAGTAAACCCGTTCCACGAAAGTGGCGTGGTCCTGTGATTTGCCATATTTCAAATGTGTTGAGTAGATTTCTCATACCAGTCCCATGACTGACTCGTAGTTTGTTTCACTTTCAAACTCGGGTGCCCCTTTTTCTACACGGGCAGCCTTGTATTCAGGTTTAGCTGGCTCTTTCTGGATAGCTAGAGCTGAAGATGGATTCTATTATTTAACTCTTTTTATGCTGTTCAGCTCCTACTGTACATATTTTGTTTGTTTCCGCTGTAGCCATTTATGTATAGCTGAACTGTATTTGTACTAAGTATGATCCTGTACACTGTGTAACTCTGATGATTACGTTTATTCAGTGTATTATTTGTACATTATCTGGTGTATTTATTTATTTATTTTTGTTCTGCTATTATCTGTTTCTGTGTTATATTCCAAAGATTACCCTTGTCTCCGTCCGTACGGGAAATGGGGTCGTCACATCTTCTAAGAGGTGTTTGATTGTGATCAATATAAACAAGTAAATATTTGTAAAATCAAAAGTATAAAAGAGGTGAGTATTTTATATTTAAGATAATCTCTAAAGTCAATGTTGATATATGTGTGTGTGTTGAATTATTTGTTGAATGCTTTAGGAATTACGATAGATGCATGGCATACATGCTGACCAAAATTCTTAAAAATTGGTATCAGAGCGGTTTTTATCACTACAAGAAAACACTGATTTAGCGTCAAATATTTAGAAGCGGAAATCTGCATCTCTAATTTGCGACGGATTTCCAAGTGATCTGCAAGAGATATTTTTTTGTTTTTTCAACTTTTTTTCTTTTATTTATTACCGTCGTCTCCTATCATCCCTCACAAAGCTGCGTCAAATCACCGACAAAAAATTTCTATTGCTATTTTCCGCTGCAAATCCTGGCAGAATACCGATGAATATATATCGAAGTTATTTTGCAGCAGAATTTCAACAAATTTTCAAGAGATGAAAATATCATTTTATTATAATAATTATTTAATAAGAAATAATAAAATTTAATATTTATGAAATGATATATAGCATTCAATAATTAATTTTAAATAATTGTATTTAATTATTACAGTTGATAATTATAGTTGATACGTAATATTTTATAATTATAGTTGATAATTATATTTTATATTTCGAAAAATTTAAAAATTTGAAGTCATCTTGAATAAATTTGAAATAAACCATAAACATTATAATGGTTATAAAATATTTGTTTTAACTGATGCAAACTTTACAATGATCATAAAATGTCTGTTGTGATAAATGGCTGTTATCAATTTTCGATAATCAATAATTAATAATTACAATATTTTCTTAAAATTAGTATTGATTATTTATTCATATTTAATAATTAATCGTTAATATTTAAGATATAATAAATTTTAATTGTAATGGTACTTAAAATATATTTAAGATTTTTAGTGTAAGGTTTAACTTTGTAACTCCACTTAAATTGTAATATTACTATTTAAAATATTTATACTATTTAATTAAATTAATATTATATTAAACTATTTAATAGTTTAAATTTTAATGTTATTCAGAACTTTAATTTTGTTATAGCATTCATCAAAGTAGAACATAGTTTTTCTTCTCAGCAATCTGCATCAACAATCAAGAATGAACAGGGGCCGTTGATCTGAAATCCAAGCATGGAAATAATGTAACCCGCGGATTACTCTAGCAAACAGATTTCCACCGCTAAGTCTTCCTCCTAAAATCGAAACAAAATCTCAAATGTTCCTTATCTTCTTCCAGCGCTAAACCTAATTTACTTTATCCCATCCTTCATCGCGTCTGTCCATCAAATTAATAACCAAAATTCAAAACTGTTTTGCCTTTTCGAAGCAAGTAGATTCGGATTAATCCAACTTTCCAAATTTTTTGCTTCAGATTTGTGAATCTACAAATTGCAAGGTTGATGTGTCAACAATTTTAGGGTGTTTATCTTCATCTGAGCTCTCATATAGCAAATTAGGTATGCCGCTCTATTTATGTCACTGTTATATTCAGATCTTTAGATTTGGATTTGAATTTGATTTCGATTTCAACTATAACAGTAGATCTGTTGAGCAAAACTAGCCTGCGATAGTATTTTTCTCTTGCCCCTTATTTGATACTTTCCACACTTGATTCCTGAAATGATAACACTCAATTTGTAAACTCAAATTAAAAATCGATTTAGCTTTTAAAATCATTCCTCTGCCATTTGAGGGAGGCACATAGTTACCCTTATTTAAAGCTGTAGTTGACTTGCTTCTGTTCTCATGATGTTAAATAGGGAAGAGCTGAAAATATTTTCAGGAGAGGTGGTCCGGTTCGGCAATCGCTGTAAGGATCCTTAATGGCACAATCTTGATCACTACTTTACCAGGTAATCGGCTTACTGTAAATTGAAATGCACCAAATCATTGTGAGCTAACTGATGACTTACATTTTATATTATTTTCTTTGCAAATAGATTAGGGACTGATCTTACACCTCAAAGGCATTTGAAAGAAGCCTTGGGAGTTATGGAGTAGATGTTGGTTTTGGTTCATTGTACAACTATATGTATATTTGCTTTATGTTAATTTGTAGCCGTCCAGTATAACAATTTTTGTTATTTATTTTATTTAAGGAGTTGTACCATGAGTTTCATTCTTTAGATAGATTTGAATAAGACTTTAAGAGGAAATTTCGGGAAGAGGAGAATACAAATGTTACCTAAAGAGGTGAATAGCTCTTTCATATCTTCTCCCTCACAAATATTATGTATGAAGCATATTGTTATTTGATAGTTCATCCTATTATGTACACTAACAAACATAACCATACATACATATACCGAACTCTGATTATGTAATAATTTTATTTGTATATTTTGTAGGCAAAAATCTTCAAATTTTAAAGCAAGAGTTGAAAACTAAACGGAAACATGTAGCGAACTTGAAGAAAAAGTCATTGTGGTCAAAGAGTTTAGAAGAGGTATGCTTGATGTTTTCATCATAACTTTAAATCATATATCAAATACGATATATCAATGTTGAAGCAAGTATATAGCTTCATGCCCTTTGTAACAAAAGAGAATCTCAGATACCGAAACATTTATGTTATTGTGTCATTATATTTATTAAATAATAACTTATACACTAGTAAATAAATGAAAGCTAAAAAGTTCACAAGATTTATAGTCATAAAGATATTACTAGTTGAATATATCCTATCAATACATGCATAATATAGTATAACATCCACAGTAAAAAAAATGTAACTAAGAGTTTATATAGTATTAATTTTGTCAACTGATGCAAAGGTGATTTATCTGAGACAATCATAATGATCATGGGAATATATCCTTATCATTAATAATTGTACCCCATTTTAACTGTATATTCAATTATACATTTCAAATTACTGTCTTCATAACTGGGATGTTATTAATATGAGTGATTTGTAGGTTAGTGGGAGACAAGCTGTTGGGCAGTTAAAGAACTAATATGCTTCAGTTTTGAGAGAGATACAAAGATTTAGCATGTCTGATTTAGTTCTTAGTTCTTTGATTTTAACCCAAACACCGTTTGAGATGCATGCATTAATTTTAAGCTTTTAAATGACATGGTATGTAACGACCCGGATTTGTAGCCGTTGAATTCTGGATATTTAAATTTGTTTTAAATATTTTATTGAATTAGATATAGAAATTTATAAGGAATTTATTTAATAAAACGATATTTAAACGTATAGTTTATAATATAATTTAAAACGAGTTTAAAATGGCGCGGTAGTTTGAATATTCGATTTCAAATTTCAAATGAATGTACAGGATTCAAAATAAATCGGATTTTAGTGAAACAAGAAATATTTGAATCTGTTTGAAAATATCTTTCCAACGAATGTGAAAAATCTAGATTTCATAGCGGGAATAAAAAGTTATGTCTAAATAAAATTTTCAGAAAGTCGCTATGGAATCGCATATAGACCATAACGGTTTATTTAATATATTTAAATATCGGTCTTGAATTTGGACAAGCCTTTTGAGACGTAATTATAATTTAATTTTTAGAATTTTACTGTAATTTTTAATTAATTAAATACGCAACTTTTTATTTGGAGTATTTTGCACCCTATATCAATATTTTGGGGTTTCATAATATAAGTTAAACTACCGATATTATTATATTTTTGGGGGCGTGGCACCGCGCTCAACACAACCGTATTCTTATTTCTGTCCGAAGCGCCTCGGACATAAACGTAATTTTTACGGAACACGGTACACCTAAACTTTTAATATATATATATATATATACTTAATCTGACAGCCAAGGAATTGCTACACAAAGATCATAGTGTTAATACTGTGTATAGAGTTAGTAAATTAGTTATACCTTTGTATAGAAACAAAATGGTATGGTTAAGTATCAAAAAGATGCGGTTGCCTAGTTATGTGATAGCTGACCTAAATAAATATCAGAACAGTTAAATCTCGGGTATGCAAACACCACAACCTATAACATATAAATACATCCCATTTACCAAACTAAGATCAAAACACGTATCTACAAAACTGGGTGCAGACTTAAGTTGTACCATACATGTAGGCTTCCCAATCAAATACCATATATAATTGGAAGAGAAAAATTCGCAACTAATCCCAACTTTATTGAATTAAAGACGAGCAGGAACTAATAACTTAAAAGAATATATATATGCAGCATGCCCTCCACGCCCTATCATCCGTGCTTGCTAAGTTATTGGACACCATGAGTGCCAAGCTACGAAATTCCGTCCTCGCCAAGTAATTTTTGATTTAAATACTGGTCTTCCCATTTTTTATCCCTTTTCCATCTTCAGACATGAGAAAATCACCACTTCCAGATTTGTTGAGATCCTAAAGGCGAGAGCTAGCAATGCTCGTCTCCTTTGTATTGAGTTCGGTCTGTTTTTTTACTGAGGTCGAGTTCTATAGCTGGTTGCGGTGGGTCTTCGGTTACTATTTGGAGAGGCCGGAGGGAGGTTCTCGATGGTAGGCGAGTTCGCAGTGGTCTGCTTGTGGCGTTCAAAGGACAGGGCGTCATGAGGAGTATAAGTCGGTTCCAGGAGGTTTTGGGGTGCCAGTGTTGTTGTGAAGGACTGGAGGAGGAAGCAATGTCGAGGGCGGTCATCAGGATAGGGTGCTGGCGATGCCTACTATGTCTGTAGTGAACATTGTTGATGTTTATGTGGATTGCGAGGACATCAGTGGAAGGGATATTGTGTTTCGGTGAGTTGAATATGTGTCTGAGAGTTTGTGCATGCTAATTATTAGAGAAGTAGGTGGTTTGCTATGGGATTTAAGGCATGAGGCGATAGGGTGGATGTTGAGGATGAGCTCGGCAGGGTTGAGAAGTGATGAACATCAGTGGTTATATGTTTGTTTTATACTGTGTAGTGACTGAGGAAGTGGGAAGTTCGGCAATGACTTGGAGTAGAATGAAATACTGTAGCGGGTTCTATTTTGAGATGAGGGTGCGGGGAAGAAGAAGTATGCATGTGGATCGGTTTATTACTATTAAGCTAAGGGGGAGAAGACGTATTCTAAGATTGAAGAAAAGTGATTTAACGCAAATAGTGGATTAAGGGGGATGACGGGTTCGTAAAGCACAGATGGGTCTTAAATTTAAGGGAGCAACATTTGGTGCATCATTGAACAAAGTAAAACGCTGCAAGACAGAGTTTTTGGTGGATCCTTTTACGGGTTCTTTTTGAAAGAGAAGGATGTTCAATAATAGATGATATTACACCCCATCAGTTGAATTTGAAAATGCAAGATCCTAACTTTATTGAGGAAGCTCAAATTAATTGATGTTCGTGGACCCAAGGAAATGCTCAGGTTTCTCTATTTGACTTTAAGGTCCTTTCTTTACTCCAGTTTGGGATGTGGTGTTAATGAATATCAAATGAGTTCGATCCTCAAAAGGTACTTATAAGTCCTGTGTAACCCCGGCATTAGGTCATCGTAGGTTGCTCAATGGCTATAGACTCAGGGATTCTAGAGAATTTTCAATGTCAAGGAAGGTATCGAAGTAGTATTTCTAAAATGCATGGTTAAGGTGCTTAATTTCATTATGCATGAATCGGACGAAATCGGTCATGTTGGAATCATAACAACAAGATATACATTATGGTAGTAGCATCGCTGAGAACAGAGCCATTGGAAATTTGAGATAAAATCAAACGCCTGTTTGATTTTAAATGGAACAATAGCAGAATCGTCGACTACAAACAAGGTGAGTAATCTCACTAACTCTGGCTTGTTTATATTTTTATAAACGAGTTTTAAATTTATTTATAAAAAATTTATACTGTGTGATGGTTGAATAGTTGATAAAGTTGGTTGATAGGATTACATCGTTGATCGATTATTAGTTCTAATATTTCATATTGATGTTAAATAATATTATTGATGTTATTAACATCTGTGGATGCAGGGAAACATATGAGAGGGATCCAACTAGATTCCTCAACATTTTATTTACTGTTTTATTTATTGTGATATATGATTGGTGATTGATAATGTTGTGGTTGAATTACATTGGCCCCATAATTTGGTATTTAATCACCGTACAATATTTTAGAATGGAGAAAGGAAATTTGAGATTTTAAAAAGGAAATTATTTCCAAAATATAGAAAATAGATTTCAAATGGATTTAAAATAGAACCTTGTTTAATAAATATACAAAGTAGTTAGCTTTATAAATGATGTTTATAAATAAAGTGAAATATCTATCACTGGATAATGTAAAAATATAAATTCAAGTTGGATTTATATAAGAAAAGTGGAATTCGGTGTCGACACCGACTTTTGAAGTGAAATTTAAACGCAGTAGTTGTAAAAGAGATTTGAGTTGAGAAAAAGATAATTCAAATGGAAATTTGAATAAGAAATCGGTTTCAAAAGGAAACGATGGGTTTTATTCCAAATTTGGAATATAAAATAAATTGAGATAAATTCAATGGATTAATAAACGGGAAGTGTTAATTGAGTAATAGTTCTATAAACAGAATTTATAAATAAAACAGAATATGATGTGGCTTTAGAAATATACTCGATAACTAGAAGTAGAGCAGTAATAATACTCAAGTTGATTTGAATAAACGAGTTTAGATTCCTATTAAGGAATGAAATGCATATTTGAAATGAATAACAGTTTGAAAGCAAATGTTTACGAATAGAAGGGGTTATAAAGGAATTTGCTAACGATTTGGAAATGCTAAATTCAAAAAGTGAATTTAGAATTTTGAGATGACCTCAAACAGTAGATAAATTCCGAAGTTTGGAATATTTATTGGATATAGAGTATTCGAATGGGAGTTATTTATTGGAATTCGATTATATCGAATTTAGGGAAGTAGTTATTTTACTTTCCGTTTGAATCAAATTTAATAATTTATTTATTTACTTATTAATTTACTTATTTAAATAAATAAATACAAGTTGCATTTTTATAAACCAAATATTTTTAATAGCGATTTTAACGCTGACGTTAAAATAAATGTTTTGTAAATTCTAAACAGCGATTTTAACGCTGTCGTTATAGTAAATGTTTTGTAATTCTAAACAACGATCTTAACGCTATTGTTATAATAAGTGTTCTATAATTCTAAACAGCAATTGTAACGCTGTTGTTAAAAGTAATGTTTTATAAATCAAATATTTGGAAACAGCGATTATAACGCTAGCGTTATAATCAAAGATTTTGCTTGAAAGAAGCGTGTTCTTAGATTGGATCTGAAAGTCGTGTAACCGATGTTTGGTTTAAAGTTGTGAGCTTTGACTATTTTAAAGTTGAGAATGTTATTCAAATAAGGTCTGAGGTGTAATTATACCCCAACTTGATTGACTTCATGATTGATGGAGAAATAGTTAAGGTTCGATAGTGAAGATTGGTTAACATTCTGGTTAGCTAATAATTGGTTAATTTTTAAGTTATAATAACGATGTTTTATAACATCGCGTTAATTTAAAAGAATTTGAAATGTTTTTCCCAATAAAATGGGAGATATTTTCTACCTATAGAAAATGAAATGAATTAGTCAATGAGGAATTAAGAAAGAGAATTTGGAAATATTTTCCAATATTAATGCGGTATATTTTTTGAATATAGAAAATAAGGATTCGTTAATATATATAGAAATGTATTCTAATTGGAATAAGAGATATTTTCTCGAATAAAGAAATTACTTATTGGAAATGTTTTTCAAAGAATCGAGAGGGAAATCGAGCTTCAAAAGGATACGAAAGATAGGGAAATAGGAATTTGAAATAATAATATAACCAGGAAATGATTTAAAGGGGCCCAGTGTTGTTTGATGCTTGATCGATAGAATTTCCATTTGGAAATAGGACCGTTGATTGTATGGATGTTTCTTTGATAGTTAAATCACCGACTATCATGGTTTTATTTTATTGTAGGCCTCCGTTGTCAATGCGGAGAGACCGGGATCAGATTAAATATCTAAAAACCACTTTGTATTGGCATAAGTGTTGCGAATCAACTTATGCTAAAGATGATTAAAGACGGAGTAAAATGCAAGGGCTGTTCTATTAATCCTAGGTAGAAATTCCCTAAGATGGATTGATGGAATAGTGCCTTCGGTTTGTCCAGTCCTAGGACAACGTATATGGAAGGACCTGATGATGTGGCATTCAAAGGAAATGATTGAAATAGGTTCTGAAAGAAAATCATGACCTCAAGCCTCATCACCCAGGAAATGACAAAAATCGGGCAGGCAGCATGGCTATGTGGGTTGCTCCCATTAGGGTGTATAATCACCTATCTAAAGAGATTCCATTTCCTTCTTTATTATATTTCGATGTTGTCCCTTTCGGGAAACGGTTGCTGATCCCAACCGTTGGTGATATACATTCGATACACTCAAGAGAAATGAGTGGTCGGTCATGTGTGGGCCGGGTTGCAAGACGTTCTTGTTGAACCCGGTGTATTCCCCTCTAGAGATACTCTATCGGAAGGTGGTTCCATACCTTGTCATGTTGGAAATCCAATCTCCAATAAGCACCCTATGGTTTTTGATTTAATATTATGTATGGAGCGTGAGATGCAAGCGTTCCGCTAGATTTCTATTTATTTGATTTAGACACTATTATAATATCATCGGATTTGATATAAAAATATTTTGGTTATCGTAAGGTAAAATCCATCCGTGATTATGTGAAGATTGGTCTTACGATTATCATTTTTTTCGAAAGAATTTTTAAAGTTAAACAAATGATTAGAGTTTACTCACACCAGTCCCATGACTGACCCAGAGTTTATTTTGTTTGTTTTCCCTAAAACTCTTGGGTGCCCAAATTTGTATGGGCAGTCAAGTAGTCGGGATTTTTCAGATTCACTTTGAAGAGCTGGAAGCAGGAGGCTTCACCAGTTAGCTGTAGACTATCATATTTCCGCTGTGTACTATGTTGTATTTGGAAACAGTTGTTTATAACTGTTCCAGGAACAACTGTCATGCTCTGATAATGTTATGTATATACAGTTACGGATTTGTATTTCAAAAGTTATGTTATTTAGTATATTTTATTCGTTCCGCTGTGAGTTTGTGATCTTCTTTTTTCTTCTATTCTAATATTTCTTTCTATTTTTCATCCTCTAACTTCTTTCTACTAGTGATTCATATTTCTGTGTCATTTGGGTTGGACGTGTGGTGTTATTAGTCGACCCAATGGGTACGGAAATTCGGGCCATTATATTTGGTATCAGAGCTGAAGGTTGAGTAGTAACCTTGGCTCTGTGGTGTGACTCAATAGAGATGGGGTTAGTAATGCCCTAGGTTGAGTTTGAGTATATATAGAAGAGAGCGTATTTGTAGATTCAATATAAAAATTATTTTATATTGTGTTGGCTGGTTTGTTGAGTGGTTTATGAATTCTGGTCGATACAGGATGTACAACTGTATCGATAGGTGTTTCTAAACTCTCGAACAAAGCAATTCGATACAGTATTGTTTTAAAATGGGTAAATGAAATAATTTTGCTCAAAAATTATTTTGATATAAAAAGAATAATTTTTGGGATATTATAATATATGGACGTGCTGATTGTTATTACAATCGAATGAAATTATGAAATATTGAAATTGTTATATATATAACTAAATATAAGTTATATTTGGATGATGTGCACAAATGAGATAAACCAAGACTCGGTTCAAACCAGAATTTGAACTTGAATCCCGGAAGTTAAATAATATTTCCGAAGTGTTTTGAAATTAATCAAGAAATATTTTGAAAGGATTTGAGTAAAAAAAATTAAATGTATTTTGAAATTTTTAAAGCACTATAATCACTTCAATCGCTAGAAAATAATTTAGATGATGATGGCCACATCATTTGTATCTATTTTCGAGTTTCTAAGTGATGAATTGCAACCATAAGAAGATTTTTAACGGAATTGGGTTGATAAACGAATTACTTTGAGAATTCGTAAGTTTTGAATTATTATGGTTGCATATATGTATAAATATGTATAATTTCAAACTAATTTGAAATAAAACCTGGGAATTTGAATTCTGAAATTAAAATTAAACTTGTATAAGTTGAATAGATTGAAATTGTAAAAATGTATCAAATGAATTAAAATTTAACTTAAGTTAAATAAATTTGGGGTGGATTAAAATAATGCCGAACAAAATTAAATAAAGAGAAATGTTGAGATTCAGATTATTATGAATTGGACTAATGAAGAAGCAAGTCGAATATATATTGGATATTGTTGTTTGGAATTAAATTGTGAATGGAAATTGAAACTCAAACGGGGTAGTTGGATTGATTCCTGAAATAAAAATTAGATTTGAATTGATAGAATGAAAGTGAACTAATCAAAAATTGATTAGAGTGTTAAAAACTGGAAGTTGGATTGATTTGAAACCAACTGGAAATGGACATATGTATGTTGAGCAGATATTGAAGGGAAGCAAATGCAAGAGATAGAATTATGCCGACAAAAAGGTACATGTTCAAAATAGTACTTGGGTTTGATGATTTTATGAGCCTATGGGGCAAGCCACTTGACTTTTTTGATTTTCTTTTGGATTGGAGAAGGCCTAGAAAGGCGAGTTATGGTTGTACCGATTGAGCCGTGCAAAGGAGATGCTAGCGAAATTTTTCAAAAATTTAAAGAGTAAGAAAATTTTCAATAAATTTTTGATAATTTAAAATCTAGTGTTAACTGTAATTGAAATAGGAAAACCAGAATTGGATAATAAAAATTTCAAGTGGAATAATGAAATTGATAAATGGATTTAAAATCAACTGGAATGGGTGTGAATATACAGGTGAGCATATGGATTGAAGACAAGAATGTGATGATGGATTGTCCAAAAATAGTGGACATATCATTTGGAAAGAATCATGAATGGTCGAGTTTTGGTATGAGAATTCGAAGGTCGAGTAAGAACTGGGCTATGAAAGTATGGAATATAAGATTCCAACTAAGTAGGTTATGAGGAGTTAGAATTATAGCATTTTTACTGCTTAGCAATTTCGAGGACGAAATTATTTTAAGGGGGAAGGAATGTAACGACTCGGATTTGTAGTCATTGAATTCTGGATATTTAAATTTGTTTTAAATATTTTATTTGAATTAGATATAGAAATTTATAAGGAATTTATTTAATAAAACAATATTTAAACATATAATTTATATTATAATTTAAAACGAGTTTAAAATGGCGTGGTAGTTTGAATATTCGATTTCAAATTTCAAATGAATGTATAGGATTCAAAATAAATCGGATTTTAGTGAAACAAGAAATATTTGAATCTGTTTGAAAATATCTTTCCAACGAATGTGAAAAATCCAGATTTCATAGCGGGAATAAAAAGTTACGTCCAAATCAAATTTTCAAAAAGTCGCTATGGAATCGCATATAGACCATAACGGTTTATTTAATATATTTAAATATCGGTCTTGAATTTGGACAAGCCTTTTGAGACGTAATTATAATTTAATTTTTAGAATTTTACTGTAATTTTTAATTAATTAAATACGCAACTTTTTATTTGGAGTATTTTGTACCCTATATCAATATTTTGGGGTTTCATAGTGTAAGTTAAACTACCGATATTATTTTATTTTTAAGGTCGTGGCACCGCGCTCAACACAACCGTATTCTTATCTGTCCGTAGCGCCTCGGACATAAACGTAATTTTTAAGGAACACGGTACACCTAAACTTTAAATAAATAAATATATATATATATATACACTTAATATGACAGCCATGGAAATGCTACGCAAAGATCATAGTGTTAATACTGTGTATAGAGTTAGTAAATTAGTTATACCTTTGTATAGAAACAAAATGGTATTGTTAAGTATCAAAAAGATGCGATTGCCTAGTTCTGTGATAGCTGACCTAAATAAATATCAGAACAGTTAAATCTCGGGTATGCAAACACCACAACCTATAACATATACATACATCCCATATACCAAACTAAGATCAAAACGTGTATCTACAAAACAGGGTGCGGACTTAAGTTGTACCATACATGTAGGCTTCCCAATCAAATACCACATATAATTGGAAGAGAAAAACCGCAATTAATCCCAACTTTGTTGAATTAAAGACGAGCAGGAACTAATAACTTAAAAGAATATATATATATATATATATATATATATATATATATATATGCAGCGTGGCCTCCACGCCCTATCATCCGTGCTTGCCAAGCTATTGGACACTGTGAGTGCCAAGCTACCAAATTCCTTCCTCGCTAAGTAATTTCTTATTTAGATAGTGGTCTTCCCATTTTTTATCCCTTTTCCATCTTCAGACATGAGAAAATCGCCACTTCCAAATTCAATTAATAACCAAATACTCAAATGAAATTTTCAATTCCAGATTTGTTGAGATCCTAAAGGCGAGAGCTAGCAATTCTCGTCTCCTTTGTATTGAGTTCGATCTGTTTTTCTACTGAGGTCGAGTTCTATAGCTGGTTGCGGTGGGTCTTCGGTTGCTATTTGGAGAGGTCGGAGGGAGGTTCTCGATGGTAGGCGAGTTCGCAGTGGTCTGCTTGTGGCATTCAAAGGACAGGGCGTCATGAGGAGTATAAGTCGGTTCCAGGAGATTTTGGGGCGCCAGTGTTGTTGTAACGGACTGGAGGAGGAAGCAATATCGAGGGCAGTCATCAGGATAGGGTGCTGGTGATGCCTACTGTGCCTGTAGTGAACATTGTTGATATTTATGTGGACTGCGTGGACATCAGTGGAAGGGATATTGTGTTTTGGTGAGTTGAATATGTGTATGAGAGTTTTTGCATGCTAATTATTGGAGAAGCAGGTGGTTTGCTATGGGATTTAAGGCATGAGGCGATAGGGTGGATGTTGAGGATGAGCTCGTCAGGGATGAGAAGTGATTGACGTCAGTGGTTATATGTTTGTTTTATACTATATGGTGAACTGAGGAAGTGTGAAGTTTGGCAATGACGTTGGAGTAGAATGAAATACTGTAGCGGGTTCTATTTTGAGATGAGGGTGCGGGGAAGAAGAAGTATGCATGTGGGTCGGTTTGTTACTGTTAAGCTAAGGGGAGAAGACGTATTCTAAGATTGAAGAAAAGTGATTTAACGCAAATAGTGGATCAAGGGGGATGACGGGTTCGTAAAGCACAGATGGGTCTTAAATTTAAGGGAGCAGCATTTGGTGCATCAGTAAACAAAGTAAAACGCTGCAAGAGAGAGTTTTGGGTGGATCCTTTTACAGGTTCTTTTTTAAAGAGAAGAATGTTCAATAGTAGAGGATATTACACCCCATCAGTTGAATTTGAAAACATAAGATCCTAACTTTATTGAGGAAGCACAAATTAATTGATGTTCGTGGACCCAAGGAAATGCTCAGATTTCTCTATTTGACTTTAAGGTCCTTTCTTTACGCCAGTTTGGGATGTGGTGTTAAGGAATATCAAATGAGTTTGATCCTCAAAAGGTAATTACAGAAATGGCTATAACAGAGTTTCTGTTATTCGTATTAACAGCTACTCTAGGAGGAATGGTTTTATGTGGTGCTAACGATTTAATAACTATCTTTGTAGCTCCAGAATGTTTCAGTTAATGTTCCTACCTATTATCTGGATATACCAAGAGAGATGTACGGTCTAACGAGGCTACTACGAAATATTTACTCATGGGCGGGGCAAGCTCTTCTATTCTGGTTCATGGTTTCTCTTGGCTATATGGTTCATCTGGGGGGGAGATCGAGCTTCAAGAAATAGTGAATGGTCTTATCAATACACAAATGTATAACTCCCCAGGAATTTAAATTATATGTCATGTGTCACCCTGGCATGAGGTCATCGCAGGTTGCTCACTAGCTATAGACTCAGGGATTCAAGAGAATTTTCAATGTCAAGGAAGGTATCGAAGTAGTATTTCTAAAACGCATGGTTAAGGCGCTCAATTTCATTATGCATGAATCGGATGAAATCGTCATGTTGGAATCATAACAACAAGATATACATTATGGTAGTAGCATCGCTGAGAACAGAGCTATTGGAAATTTGAGATAAAATCAAATGCCTGTTTGATTTTAAACGGAACAATAGCAGAATCGTCAACTACAAACAAGGTGGGTAATCTCACTAACTCTGGCTCGTTTATATTTTTATAAACGAGTTTTAAATTTATTTATAAAATTTTTATATTGTGTGATGGTTGAATAGTTGATAAAATTGGTTGATAGGATTACATCCTTGATCGATTATTAGTTCTAATATTTCATATTGATGTGAAATAATATTATTGATGTTATTAACATCTGTGGATGCGATGAAACAGATAGGAGGGATCCAACTGGATTCCTCAATATTTTATTTACTATTTTATTTATTGTGATATATGATTGGTGATTGATAATGTTGTGGTTGAATTACATTGGCCCCATAATTTGGTATTTAATCACCGTAAAATATTTTAGAATGGAGAAAGGAAATTTGAGATTTTAAAAAGGAAATTTGAGATTTTAAAAAGGAAATTATTTCCAAAATATAGAAAATAGATTTCAAATGGATTTTAAATAGAACCTTGTTTAATAGATATATAAAGTAGTTAGCTTTATAAATGATGTTTATAAATAAAGTGAAATATCTATCACTGGATAATGAAAAAATATAAATTCAAGTTGGATTTATATAAGTAAAGTGGAATTCGGTGTTAACACCGATATTTGAAGTGGAATTTAAACGTAGTAGATGTAAAAGAGATTTGAGTTGAGAAAAAGATAATTCAGATGAAAATTTGAATAAGAAATCGGTTTCAAAAGGAAACGACGGGTTTTATTCCAAATTTGGAATATAAAATAAATTGAGATAAATCCAATGGATTAATAAACGGGAAGTGTTAGTTGAGTAACAGTTCTATAAACAGAATTTATAAATAAAACAGAATATGATGTGGCTTTAAAAATGTACTCGATAACTAGAAGTAGAACAGTAATAATACTCAAGTTGATTTGAATAAACGAGTTTAGATTCCTATTAAGGAATGAAATGCATATTTGAAATGAATTACAGTTTGAAAGCAAATGTTTACGAATGGAAGGGGTTATAAAGGAATTTGGTAACAATTTGGAAATGATAAATTCAAAAAGTGAATTAAGAATTTTGAGATGACCTCAAATGGTAAATAAATTTCGAAGTTCGGAATATTTATCGGATATAGAGTATTCGAATGGGAGTTATTTATTGGAATTCGATTATATCGAATTTAGGGAAGTAGTTATTTTACTTTCTGTTTGAATCAAATTTAATAATTTAATTATTTATTTATTTACTTATTAATTTACTTATTTAAATAAATAAATACAAGCTGCATTTTTATAAACCAAATATTTTTAATAGCGATTTTAACGCTGCCGTTAAAATAAATGTTTTGTAAATTCTAAACAGCGATTTTAACGCTGTCGTTTTAGTAAATGTTTTGTAATTCTAAACAACGATCTTAACGCTATTGTTATAATAAGTGTTCTATAATTCTAAACAGCGATTGTAACACTGTTGTTAAAAGTAACGTTTTATAAATAAAATATTTGGAAACAACGATTATAACGCTACCGTTATAATCAAAGTTTTTCCGTGAAAGAAGCGTGTTCTTAGATTGGATCCGAAAGTTGCGTAAGCGATGTTTGGTTTAAATTTGTGAGTTTTGACTATTTTAAAGTTGAGAATGTTATTCAAATAAGGTCTGAGATGTAATTATACCCCAACTTGATTGACTTCATGATTGATGGAGAAATAGTTAAGGTTCGATAGTGAAGATTGGTTAACATTCTGGTTAGCTAATAATTGGTTAATTTTTTAAGTTATAATAACGATGTTTTATAACATCGCGTTAATTTAAAAGAATTTGAAATGTTTTCCCAATAAAATGAGAGATATTTTCTACGTATAGAAAATGAAATGAATTGGTCAATGAGGAATCAAGAAAGAAAATTTGGAAATATTTTCCAATATTAATGTGGTATATTTTTTTGAATATGGAAAATAAGGATTCGTTAATATATATAGAAATGTTTTCTAACTGGAATAAGAGATATTTTCTCGAATAAAGAAATTACTTATTGGAAATGTTTTTCAAAGAATCGAGAGTGAAATCGAGCTTCAAAAGGATACGAAAGATAGGGAAATAGGAATTTGAAATAATAATATAATCAGGAAATGATTTAAAGGGGCCCAATGTTGTTTGATGCTTGATCGATAGAATTTCCATTTGGAAATAGGACCGTTGATTGTATGGATGTTTCTTTGATAGTTAAATCACCGACTATCAAGGTTTTATTTTATTTTAGGCCTCCGTTGTCAATACGGAGAGACCGGGATAAGATTTAATATCTGAAAACCACTTTGTATTGGCATAAGTGTTACGAATCAACCTATGCTAAAGATGATTAAAGACGGAGTAAAATGCAAGGTTTGTTCTATTAATCCTAGGTAGAAATTCCCCAAGATGGATTGATGGAATAGTGCCTTCGGTTTGTCCAGTCCTAGGACAACGTATATGGAAGGACCTGATGATGTGGGATTCAAAGGAAATGATGGAAATAGGTTCTGAAAGATAATCATGACCTCAAGCCTCATCACCCGGGAAATGAAAAAAATCGGGCAGGCAACATGGCTATGTGGGTCGCTCCCATTAGGGTGTATAATCACCTATCTAGAGAGATTCCATTTCCTTCTTTATTATATTTCGATGTTGTCCCTTTCAGGAAATGGTTGCTGATCCCAACCGTTGGTGATATACATTCGATACACTCAAGCGAAATGAGTGGTCGGTCATGTGTGGGCCGGGTTGCAAGACGTTCTTGTTGAACCCAGTGTATTCCCCTCTAGAGATACACTATCGGAAGGTGGTTCCATACCTTGTCATGTTGGAAATCCAATCTCCAATAAGCGCTCTGCGGTTTTTTATTTAATATTATATATGGAGCGTGAGATGCAAGCGTTCCGCTAGATTTCTATTTATTCGATTTAGACACTATTATAATATCATCGAATTTGATATCAAAAATATTTTGGTTATCGTAAGGTAAAATTCATCCGTGTTTATGTGTGGATCGGTCTTACGATTACCCTTTTTTCGAAAGAATTTTTAAAGTTAAACAAATGATTGGAGTTTACTCACACCAGTCCCATGACTGACCCAGAGTTTATTTTATTTGTTTTCCCTAAAACTCTTGGGTGCCCAAATTTGTATGGGCAGTCAAGTAGTCGGGATTTTTCAGATTCACTTGGAAGAGCTGGAAGCAGGAGGCTTCACCAGTTAGCTATAGACTATCATATTTCCGCTGTGTACTACGTTGTACCTGGAAACAGGTGTTTATAACTGTTCCAGGAATAACAGTCGCGCTCTGATAATGTTATGTATATATAGTTAAGGATTTGTATTTCAAAATTTATGTTATTTAATATATTTTATTCGTTCCGCTATGAGTTTGTGATCTTCATTTTTCTTCTATTCTAATATTTCTTTCTATTTCTCATCCTCTAACTTCTTTCTACTAATGATTCGTATTTCTGTGTCATTTGGGTTGGACGTGTGGTGTTATTAGTCGACTCAATGGGTACGGAAATTTGGGCCATTACATGGTAATCCAAACCCACATAGTACACACTTTTATTGTTGTGATCACTTTTGTTACATATGTTGTTTGACAAGAGCAGGCATATATGAATATTTTAACGGTACACCTTAAAAACATATTTTAGATTTGACAAGATCCATGACTCTGCTTCTTATCTACATCAGCTACCTCTTCTTACATGTGAGTGTTAGTCTCCTGCTCTCGATGATCGAACTCATGCTGCTGAGAATCTTACAAAGATTGAGAATTAGTCATCGTGGTATCTGCGTCTTTATTAGTCTTGAGTAGAATAATATTAGAAAATATTATATTTGAAAAAATGTAATGTTGAATGTTGATTATGAGATGAGTGATTAATATAATACATTGATTATGAGTTGTGTGTGTTGATATTAATTGTGCTGTATTTACATTAGGATTGTGTATTGAATGGAACACAAACTATGTGTGTGATGAGTATGTATGTATATGAATATGTGTGTGTGTGTGTATACAGATCAGAAGGGGAATAGCAGCGGATTACCAATAAAAAATGGAAGGTTAAGTTTACCTCAATTTAATTTTCGTCGCTAATCCTTTGGCAATTAGTAAGGATTTACCGACGTCTTTTATAAATAATAATTTATTATAAATTAATTATCTGTTGGTAAATAGTCGGTATATAAATTAAAATTAAATTAATAAAAAAAAGTTATTTTTATTAGAAAATTAGTAAAATGACGGAAAAATGTCGGAAAACTCATGCTAAATTCCGTCGCAAAATCTGACACAGATACTGTCATAGTTTTTACTGACCACGCCGTTATGTAGGAAATCCGTCGCTAAGGCCTGTTTAGCGACGGATTTGAAGCGGATTATGCTGCTGCTATATGCAGTTTTTCTTGTAGTGTATGTTAGGAATCCCTTATTTGAGGAGAAGTACCTAAAACTAATATTTAATTATTATTTTTTAGTAATACATCTTACATGTTTTGAAAGAGATTGGGATTTTGTTGGCCTAGGGCTTGACAAAAGGAGAATAAGCTCAAATTTTTATTACTGAAAAGAGTAAGTACTAAAATGGAAAACTCGGTAAATGAACGTACAATCCATTATAAAGGTTGCTAGTATCTTCCTCAATATGGTATGGAGGTTAACCACTCATATGTGTGTTGAATGGTTGAAATTAATGAGCTTTTAGGTTGTTCATAAAATATATGCTCTAGAACATTACTCCCTATGTATTAAAAAATAATAAATAATCATGAAATCGATTAACACACACCTACTGCAAATATTGAAAGTGTGTATCCGCTAATGCATGTTATTCGAAAATGTGTGTGTATGCATACACAAGAGGATCATCATGCCTGTCACACCTATTTTTTTATATTTATCCATGTTCTATTAAGTACACATAAGTAGGTAAAATCAAAATATTATATAGTTTACATACATAATCAGTTAATTTCCACATATACAATGCCATAAAATTATCAACTAAATGAAACATAACCTCTTGGTATCTCTACGTTGTAGCCACGAGTACCATCATTTCAAAGTGAATCACGTATGTTAGTTCAGGTATATTAATATCTTCTTCTTAGCATCCGTTCAGTGAGGAAAATTTAAGAATATTTTCAACTTTTATTTGATCCAATATTTGTGATTACTAAATCTTCATATATGCTATCAACACAACATGAACTCTAATGTTTTTTCAACATATGACAGCTAACCCTTTATTTCCTTACGTGAAGATGTGACGACATGCCTACATAAACAAAATCAAATAACCTACTATTATTTTGAACTAGATTATTACGAGTCTTAATTAGATAATATGAGTTGCATAATTTCCCATAGCGCCACCCACAAGCAACCATAATGAACCTTTCACGACCTTTAACTTCTTATGTACACCGCTACCCTCAAACATGCCTATTCAAATCTCCATTTGATAATGAAATCCAACCTTCTGAACATATCTAGCATAGTGATAGCATGCACAAAATTAATTAAAATGCAAACCTTCACAATTTTAACAGTCACCATCCTACGAGACATACCTTTATCCTTAGGAACTTCTCTGTTTCTCACCTTACGCAGACAATTAAAACATATCTATTGTTATGTGCTATGAATTACCTAAAACTATCATCCATAGTGTATCCTATTTCGGCATGTATTAGCTCGAAGTTCCATGATGTCGCTATCGCTATCTTTCCAGAATCCACTTTTCCTTCTTTACAAGCTATGACTTTCTACTCATCTCTTCCCTTATTGAGAATATAAAAAATTTATTTGAAATGCCATACATTCTCACAATGATAGCCAAAATCATTCTTAGGACCCTTAGACTTGAACTTGAACTTGGATTATGCTCTAACTTGGTGTTGTTTGGTCCACCCCTATTTGAGGCATAAAAAACTCTCTACATCACCATCTGTGTCATCACTAGCAAGCTTACTTCTAAACACCTCACTATTTTTCTTCACACCTCTGGGCCAATAGTACTTCATACGTAGAACATAGAACTTTCGATCATCAAATGTTTCTTATATCCATATTCATTGTCTTTAGATTCATAACAAGAGAATTTGGTTTATTCCACATGCACTTAATGTATGTGCATGCATGTATACATTCACATACATAAATATACACACACACATACATACATATGTGTATGTATGAACATGTACAGTGACGTAAGCAAGATTTTGGCTTGTGGTAAACATAACTATACACATAGGTGTCAAAAAACATTTTACGAAAAAAATTCGATTTAGTTAATTTGCTTTAGGATTTAACATATTTATAGCAGCATTGCAACAACCACAACAACAACAATAATGATAAAAGTACATATAAATTGCACTAATATGAACAATTTTGAAAATTATCCATATGAGTGAACATTGATGACAAATGATCCATTTAGATCGTGCTTTATGAACTTTTTGAAAATCAATATGTAGCTTCATGTTTAATTTTGTTTAGCAATTTTTTGTTCTATATCATTTTGTCGTTTCTAATCAAACTATCATCCACCCTACTATAGTATGAAGTTTGCTGTCATTCTAAAGACAGCTTCATCGTAATGAAAATAAGTTAACACCAACTTCTAACTAGATAGTTATGTTTCAATTATATAATAAATAAAAAAATCTAAACCCACAGTTTTAGTGAAGTTATAAAGAGTTCTTAGCTCCCCAACAAAAGAGAGAGGGTTTAATATACTTGATAACCGCACTATAGACACTTGTTACTTGTGGAGGGCGTATAATAATCCCTTAAACGAATGAAAAACATAGAATTAAAAAGCTCCTCTATGAGAGTCCAACTTAAACATATGGTTGGTTGGGCTTATCAATGGGGTTATCTTGTTATACGCCCTACAATATGTTTTTTATAAAAGAAAAAATTAATATAAAAGTATGAAGATGTAGAACCACACAGGCTACGACCATCGGCAATGTCGAGAGTTAATTAATTTCCAATTATTCAAATCACCTATCATATATTTAGCTTTAAGGATTGTTAGTTGAATCATCTCATAACAAGAAAATATAATTAATATATCACAAACTGAATTTTTTTTTACATATATATTTGCATGGTTAAGTCAATCATGAAAGACCACCTACTTTAGAAAATCCACTGAAGAGAAGAGAAATACTACAACAACAATCTAGTCGTAAAATACACTCATTTTCAAATGCGTTCTATACTTTTATTTTCTGCATGTACTAGGGGTTAAGGTTGAAATGAAACTCTTTGTTTATTCTTTTGACTTTTCTTTTTATTAGGATGGACGGTTGTCTATTTGATCCAAAGGCTAGTTACATTCCTCTCTCTGTATGTGATGCACAATTTTTTATTACTTTAGGAAAAATTCAATTAGTTCCGTTTTCAGTACGTGAAAGGACGTTAATTAGATGCATATATTTAATGAACAATTGATAATAACGTCATAGGAAATATGTATGCACTAGATCTTCAAGATAAATAACATTGTAGTACATACAGATGTGTTGCTCTGTGCATTAGCCTTACTTGTCTTGCTTTGGTGTTTTTGTATGCGTATATGAGTAAGAATCTACTGTTCTTTCCTATTTATTTCAAGCACATTCCAAATTAAATTATACATACACACACACACACACATCTATGTGTGTGCATATATATATATATATATATATATATATATATGTGTGTGTGTGTGTGTGTGTGTGTGTGTGTGTGTGTGTGTGTGTGTGTGTGTGTGTGTGTGTGATGAGCGTCCATTGATTCCTTTGTTCGCAGCATGCAATACACCACATGGAGAAGAGTATTCAATGACATCCTGAATAGTGTAACACTCATGTAGCCTTATGGAAACTTGGATGGATATTAATGGACTATAGGAGAGTTCAATGGCATCCCAAACAGTGCAGTGCCCTTTAAACCACTGATGCCTACGCAAGTTTTCATTTAAATAATGATTGTTCTTCTCTCTTTTCACTGACACTGTATTTAAATAGAAACGAGATTTGGATATAGAGGATATTTAGGAAGTGATAGTGTATATGTATATATATGTTATATACATATATAAGATAGGACCAAGAGCACCCCCAACCAGTCCCGATGTTGGTGTTGCAGAAGCGGAGCCTTGGAGTTGATTGATCATTTGTTCTTGTTCAGTGAGTTTGCTTGTGTAGTCTAGTCTTGCTTTGGGATTTGATATGTCTTAAGTGGGATGTTCCAACCCTACTTGACTTACTTCGCCTCTAGTGGGCTGGAAGGAGCAGTAAAAATCTTAGATCCATTCTACTCTGTCTTCTTTCTTGTCTGATCTGGTGGCATCTTTGGTGTTCTTGTAACAAGGTCGTTTTCGAGGAGTTACCAATGATGTAATCATCCATCATTCGTAAGGTTAAGGACGATGTCTTCTTTGCGTTCAGAGGAAGACCCTTTATGGGTAACTTTGGCCTCGCTCTTTACCGTTGGCTTGTGCTTTTTCTTATTTTTAGGGGTTCTCGTTCTCGTGCGGGTAGGAATGGAAATGGGGCAGATCTAGGGTTCAAACTCACTTGACCACCACCCCCCTCCGGTCCGTTTTGACACATTTAGACCCGTCTCATTGGGTCTTTGGTGACGGGTAGACCCGCGATCCATTTTTGGAGGTCCGGGTCTAGGGTTGGGTCTGGGGTACGGCTAACTCGCCCCAACCCGACCTGCATGATTGAAACATCATTAAAACACTTTATAATTATTACTTGTTAATCTTCTTAGCTATGGTTATAACTTGAATATTATATTCTTTAATCAACAAACTACAAATTTTCATCATATTAAGTTGCATTGATGATAACCATACAACAACAAATGCATACATTTTGAACTATTATATTACAACTCAATTTTTTTTTTTTTTAAATATTCTCTTATCATTGTAAACAAATTAAAATATGTATATAATTTATCATTTAGTGATAAAGAATATAAGTATATAAATTTATGTATATTAGAACATAATATCACCAGATCGTGGGGCGGGTCGGGTTTGCCCTGACTCGTACGAGTCTTGGATACGGGGCGAAATTCCACATCTGCACCGGGTCTAAGGAGCAGGTCTTGGACGGGGTTTAAAAAGTCTGGGGTCTGAGGCATGTGAAACCCGCCTCATTGCCATTCCTACGTGCGAGCGTTGGTTGAGTGTTGGTTTTTCCCTTTAGGTCGTGGGATTGGAGCTTGGTGACTTAGCTCTGCCACATGGCTTTTTTGGATGGGGCTGGATTTTCCAGATGTCTGAGAGCTTCTGATTGGTTGGTCATTTTCTGCAGTTGGCTTCGCTGATTTGTCTGTGCGAGAGAGTGCTCGTAGCTTGATGGAGCAGGTGAAGGATGCCTTTCTTGGCTTTGTTGTGCCATTGATCGGCTGGTGTTGGTTGTGCTCTGGTGCTTGGGCATCTACCAGGAGCAAGTTGTGGTTGGATTTTTCGGAGCTAGCTTTCGGCAGATGATTTGCCGCTGATCGGCAGGTGCAGCCAATCGGATTGCCTGCTTTCGCTGACTTTCTTCGCCGTGGTTTCACCGTTTTGGGTTGTTTGATCGGTGTATGTTTGTAATTTATTTACGTTTCATAAAATCAATTGCAATTTTGTGCAATTCGTTTATGTTTTTTTGAATCATCGAAGAAAAGTTATTTTTTTTTATTTTATATATATGTGTATATATATATATATATATATATATATATATATATATATATATATATATATATATATATATATATATATGATTGTATGTATGTATAATCTTTTTAACTGCTTCCATCTTTAGTTGCCCAACAAAACCTCTCATCGATTGATTGAGTTATTGCTACCTTCAACATTTGAATAACTATTTTATGCACAGTCATCCATTGGTAATTGATACAAGTCTTCACACAAATTTCAAAGTATGCTAGTTTTGGAAACAATTTAACAATTCATCCTGATTTTAAAACTTCAAATAGTATTAACTCCAGTCTAATCAGCAGCACAATCAGCTTTGTTGTGCCAAAGAAAAAACATGAGTTGTGCTTTTTTCTTGTATAGAGGCAACTATCGCCCATATTAACATTAGCCCAGGGCAACTCATGGTTGTGCCCCCCGAATCTTTCCTCACATACTCATTTTACCGTCCATCTTTCTTACTTTCCAGTTCAATTACCCATTTTTAATTACTATGAAAATTTGTCCTAAATCTTTACTGGATAGAGCATTCACGGTCTAGCCCTGTTTCTCCATTGGTACCATGTAATTTTCTAAACGTTTTTCCAACATAAATAGCATAACTTCAACCTAATTTGGCTCCAACAGCCTAATCAAGAACAACATTAAAAAATGTACGATGCACCAATATAGCATATTTCTTAGTTCAATTTTGCATTGGACTAAATAAAGAGCAAATAATTTACAAGCCAAACCATCTACTCAAACTCTTCAGATCATTTCTACAAATCCAGAAGCAACAATATAGCAGCAACACAGTAAAAAGAGTTTCAAGATACATATACGACTATACAAGTCACAAACACCAAAATGCAATAAGTAAATTCAACATTTAAATTTAAATAATTTGATGCACCAATCAAGTATATGCATGCGAGACAAAAGCCTTATCAGTGTCTTCACGCCGAAGTCATCCTCCATTCCAAGCTTATGATATACACATCCACAGCACAAAGTCACTTCGTATTCAAGTAGTTAAATATTGAACAGGTACCAATGGTCAGTTTTATATGCCAGTCTTCGCACGTTTCATGCCTGTGCTATTGAAAGGTGATGCACTAGGACTCATATGGGGACTGGGGCTCATGTGTGGACTGGGGCTCATGTGTGGGCTGGTGGTCTCTTCTCTTAAAGTGCCATTCAGCATTGCTAGTTCCCTAAGCTGTTGTTTTTTGTAAAAATCGGTTGATTCATCCTGCAAAGTAGTAAAGAAAGGACTCATTTTAAATATAGGCTTCTGCCAAAAAAGGGGGAAAAAAAAAATTCAATAATAGGCTTCATCCTATTATTGAATGTGTACAAAACAAAAACAAAACAAAAACTATTGTTATAGCAAGTTTAGGATGAAGCCAAATTGTGAAAATAAGTCATTTGCTGAGGCGTGCTTTTGTGATTTACTAATGAGAAATTGTGAATACATGTAGTAAAGTTTGTAGGGATTTTTTTAAAGAAAGATAAAGTCGCTTACAACAGGCTGTAAAAGCTCTTCTACTATTGCTACAGCCCGGTTAAGCTGTACATCTACAATGTCCACAGGAAACTCAGCCTCCACAAGCACGTGTAATTGTTCATTTAAGTGTTCGTATCCAGGCTTATCTCTTAGCATTTCTTCCTGCAGAACAAAATGGATTTAAACATTAAGAAGTTTGTTACCACATATGTATGTATATGTATATATGTATGCATATATGTGTGTATATACACACACACACAGACATGTATATATATGTATGTGTATAAATATGTATATATATATATATATATATATATATGTGTGTGTGCGTGTGTGTATGTATGTCTGTGTGTGTGTGTGTATATATATATATATATATGTATGTATGTATATATGTATGTATGTATGTATGTAAGCGTTTTGTAACACCTCAAACATTGCAGCACTACTAATTGCTCCTTGATTTCCACCACAGTTTAACTCACTCCCTCACTCTATATATATATATATATATATATATATATATATATATATATATATATATATATATATATATATATATGAGTGGATGTAGTTCGGATGCAAAAAGGAATGTGAGAGAGCAAGAGAGTGTGTGTGTGCGCGCACACACACACTAGTTAGCTCGTCTGAAGGTTAGGCCTATGTTTTAAAAATGTTTAGAATGAGAATCTAAAACTAAGCGTCCATTTATTTTGTAATTTTCAATTTTGGACTTTTGTATGATAAAATACATTGGATTTTCCAAAAACGACCAATCTGGAAAATGGTTACAATATATAGAAATGATTTTTTTTTTTTAATTTTCCGCCGTTTCACTTTCCTACTTTTTCCCCCCTTCGCAGGTCGTCCACGTCCTCTCACGCCCTCTACTCATTCCATGCCGTTCTATTCCGCACCTTTTTTAATACATACTGAAAACGCATAACTCAAGTTTCAATTTTCAAGCCAAACAAGCCTTAAATATCTGAAATAACCAGCAATTGCCAAACCTACAAATGCAATATCAATCAGATTCAGGACAAGTCCAGTCGCTACCACTAGACATGGTAATAAATTGGAAGAGTCGTAACCGTGTACAATAGTTTATGCAACAATAAATAGTTAATATCGTGATGACTTGATCGGTTTATCACATAACTGACCACAATCGTCCTTTTTTGTAGAATATCATTTGAAATATAGCTAGTGAAGTATCAATTGATACTTGCTAGTATTTAGAACAGACTTATTATTGCAGATATTAATGAAACACTCAAAATATTGAATTTCTAACAGATTATGCTTGAAAGAATTATAAACGAAAGATTGAAAAGACCAAAAATCTCATGATCGAATTTGTAATTTTGTCGTGCTATTTTATTACAAATATAAATAAGAGTTTAACGGTCCATCGGATTCTTCTAGAGTTTATTCAAAAAAGAGAAAAAAAATCTTTTATGGATAGAAGCTGCTTGTATTTGATGATGACTTTAACCGGAATTTGAAATTTAAGTAGTTTTTCTAAACTATATTTTGCTATTATTTATATTATTCAAAAAATTGAGCATGATGTTGGAAGCGTCTTACATTTTGATAAAAAAAATGTCAGTAAATTTTATTAAGATTACATATCAGTATGATAATTATCTGTGAAATTCATTTTCTTCATTCTCAATCTTATTTTCTGTGTTTACAACAGTGTGGAGATTTTAGTGAAATATAATTTTAATAGTCGTAACATATAACTTCAGAAAATTGTATTTATTATTAATCTTATTTTTCATATTTATAATTGCCTGAAGGCTTTGGTAAATATTAGTTCAACAGTCAAAAATGTATAACTTCAGAAGTAATAGAATACACTTTCATATTTCGGTATTTATAGTATAGTATAGATATCTGATAATTTTTTATATTTCAGTTTTCTGTCATGTTTCGCCTCGGAATTTTGATCCATATCCGAAATATGAAAAGTTATCTGATACTATGTACAGCTTTTTCAGCTATGAAGTCCCTTCCAATTTGACAGAAAAAATTACTGTTGCCGTGCCATGTGTATTCCTGAGATGAACCATCACTTTCCTCGGCTACACAATAAGCAATTCACTTTGCTCCCATTCCTGCTTCCATCCTAATAACCTTAATTTTATCACAACTAGTGTGTACCCTAACCCTAATACTGGTATAGTTAACTACCATCGATCTAGCGTCGACAACCTGCCCAACTAAGAAGAATTGGTTGGCAACTAGCTCCACTGCACCATCACTTTCGATCTTCCTCGTCCCATTGGTGGTGAATAACGGTTCTCTACGATCCTCTTACGAGCTTTTGTTTAAATTCTAAATTTGTACCATTCATTATCCATATGGATTTGGAATTACGTGTGAACCTCGCAATGGAAGAGGATGTCTTGTTTGTGACTTCTGCAATGGTCAGAAACCAACACCAAAACAATTTTAATTGTAAAGCTTGTAAAGCTGTAAGTTTTTTTATATATGTGAGTTTTCATTTTAATTGCAATAGTTAGGGTAGAACCTGTCATTTTATATGGTGTATGTATCACATTACAGATACTTCTTCATTTAACCAAACGTTTTATGACCCTTTTGGGCTGCAAACTGCAATTATCCAGTTCAGCTAAATCCAATTGTAGATGGTGCGCTATATAAGTTTGCCATTAAAAGGATGTGGGACTATTTTATTATTGAATGTTAAGTATTTGAAAACACATCCTTCTTCTTTAGGTTGGATACATCCTCTGTGAGAAATGCAGAGTATTCAAATGTGTCACCAACCTAGAATTCAGTGATGGCCAGCTCTAGTTTTGCCTGGCAGTATTAAACTTTATCGAAAGAAACAAACCAGGGTATGCGTGTGATTTTCAATATTAAACTTTATCCATTGCCGGATAAATCGAACTAAGGTAGCACACCTGTTAGATAAGATATGCAAGTATTCACATGACCGTATTTCACCACAGCTATAAGACCTAGACCACCCAAAATGTGTTCATCAAATTCCTATTCTTATAATCTTAAAGTCTAGCACAATAAATAGCTTAGTCTGAAGTACACTGATTGTTGGTGAATAATCCATTAGTGAATGCATAAAATGCAGGGAACTGTGTCAAGTATTGTAGGCATGATGTGATATTCCAGATCAAAGAAGAGAAAATTGCCTAGCCTACCTTGCCTCCCTCATCGCCTATCAAGGAGGTAAAAGATATGTTACTACTGTACAATTTTGCCAGTACGATGAAACAGATGCACAATCTTTTAGAGCCTCTTATACAAGAAAATCATGCATATGGTTACTGGTATATGTTAGGCCTTTACGAAAACTGCTGCAATCGTTATAGATACACAGTATCCTGGGGATGATTATTTAATATGAATTTGCATAAAGAAGTAAAACAAATGGCAAACAAATATGAAGTTTGAGATGTAGTCATACCACCTAAAGGACCAATAGGTAGCAAAATTTTGCCCAACAGTGAAAATGGATAGAACTGGGTGCAAGTAGGAAGAGCTTTTCCTTATGAATGGAAAGCTTGGGTTCTTAAGCTTGAGTTATGGTGTTTGTTGATGTTTCTTTAAAGTAAATATATGTCCTCAATCATGCTATTTAATTACATAATATTTGTTTGATTGATCGTTTGCACTTTCCAAGCATTGCTTCTTTATTTATTTTTTATGATGATGATGATAATACTTGGAAGTAGTTAGATTTAATACTGTAAAGGTAGGTTATTAATTACAACTTATACCGTACAGCCAATCAAATAAATTAGTGCTTCTTATTTAGTTTTAATTTAAAGACTGCAATATCTTTTAGCGTGACTTTTCAATTGGTTTGACATGGAGTTGAATTCTGCTTTTAGGTTTCTAGGATCCAAATGTGATTTTAGAAAGCATCATCGATACATGCGCACTAATTTTACATTTTTTTTCTCTTCTATTAAAAAAGTATTTCAAATTTGAATTTGACATTCATAACTGAATGGTGGATGGTTGTTTAGCTTCTTAAGCATTTCATTTAAACTTTAATGCATAAATATTGTATAGAGATCAATCCAGTGTGACTACATTAGACATGTATGCACTGCATTGACTCTGGCTTATATAAATTAATATACTTCCAGCTCAAACCAAAAAAAAAAAAAACTTCATTGACTCTCAACTCATTTCTTATTTGTAAAGATAAATATTTAAAAAACAAAAAAACTTCATTGACTCTCAACTAATTTCTTATTTGTAAATTCTTGTTGGCTGCGTTAGACATGTATGCACTGCATCTATAACAAAAATGAGCAAAAAACATAATCCAGACCCTAAAACTGTTTCACATAGGCAATCTCCTGATATAATGAGAATGATCAGTTTAATAATAACCAAAGTTCTGAATTTTATGGTAAATAAAACAAAGGATTTTGAGGAACCAAATAAGTTATTTGCATTACCTGCAGAATGCAGATAGGATTAAAAAGGTATCTTTTCATTAAAAATACTACAGTTATTTGTTTTAATGATACAATAATGCAACACATTATTGTAGGAGATGTTATCCACTGGTTCACAATAAATTTTCTTGTCTTTCTACTTTTTGACCACATTATTTGTTAGGAAAATCAAGTGTGGTAAAATTTGATTATTTTTCCATGCATTGCAAATTTGTATTTATGTCTTTCACCAACAAAGTTTTTCTTCTTCTGGATTTTGGCTCTAAATTAGGACTTCCAGTTCACTTTTCCTCCTTTCACAATTTCCTTTTGTCAATAGTGTGATAAATTAACTGTTTCTTTTATTTTCAGTTTTTCTTTTATCACACCGATTTATGGATTCGCGATTTCTGCATGTTATGAGCACATTTTATTCAACAATTTTTGGGGTCGTGATTATCAACTGGTATATATATGATGCAAAAACCTACCATCTTTTCAATTGCAAATTGTGAAGATATGATAGGGTTAAAAAAATTAACACACAACAATATGGTACCTTTGCAGTGTCCTTGACTGAACCCCGTCCTCTTATAAAGACCCTACAATGAGTTGTAGCTTCAACTCTTTTTAAAGAGTTTCCTCTGGGTCCCAGCAGACGACCAACAAAGTTATACTGATCAACATTACAAATATACATTTTAGAATAATAAAAGCAAGCAATGTATTACGCGTAACAATAATGCTAAATGGGATGGGTTTTCAGAAATATGCATTGACTGTCATTTTTACTACATGTAATATATTAGCTAATCCATCCATTCGATACTCGTTATAAAAACTGTCTACAATTTGAAATACAAAAAGATCAGCATAACTACATAAAATCAATCTAGAGTGTGACATGTACTTTACACACGGTTTATATGTACTTTACACGGTTTATATGTACTTTACACACGGTTTACATATAAAAGAAGCAATGTATTACGCGTAACAATAATGCTAAATGGGGCGGGTTTTCAGAAATATGCATTGACTGTCATTTTTACTACATGTAATATATTAGCTAATCCATCCATTCGATACTCATTATAAAAACTGTCTACAATTTGAAATACAAAAAGATCAGCATAACTACATAAAATCAATCTAGAGTGTTCTATGTCTTTTTTTTATAACTACATAAAATCAATCCAGTGTTCTATGTCTTTTCCTCATGTTGTGCTAATTGACAAAAGTATGATAAGGGCTGATAGACATTAGGAGCTGCGGAGACAAACTTTAGTATTAAATGATTTTAGACTTAGTATAACTAAACAGAATCTGAAGTGCAAGTTCAGCGGTGTCAGGTCATGCCACTCTGACCAGACAACTTGAGTCACTCTGATCTGACAAGAAATATCCAAAAAAGAATCCTTTCGATATTAAGGATCAATGTTGTAGTATGATAGTGAGACTGGTAAATATGTTAGTTCTAAAATTCGAGCGGGACTAGTAAAATGTAGTTTAGCATCTGACATTCCCTGTGACAAAAAAGTCAAAAACTTAAAAGGAAAGTTCTAAATAACGACAATCCGACTTACGATATTGCATGGAGTAGAATATTGGCGTATTAAAAGGCAACACGTCCAGAAGATAAGTAAAATAGAGATGTGCATGTTGTAATGGAGCTGTGATCATACAAGACGGAACAGAATTAAAAATGACGATACACTGGACAAACTTGAAGTAGAATCAAATCAATTGAATAGAAGTTAGTCCAAACTACTTAAGATGGGTTGGACATCAGAAGTTAATCCAACGCCACTTACGATGGTTTGGACATATCCAATGAAAACCTCTTAAGACACCAGTGCGCATTGGAATTATAGACCGCACTGAATACTCAAAGAGATGTAGAGGTTGACCAATGATGACATGAGAGGAGGTAGTAAAAAGAGACTTGAGAGATTGGAATAGATCTGAAAAGCCGATGTAAGATGGGAGCATGTGGAAGTTAGCAATTCATGTATCAGAACCATATGCTTAGGGTTTGTTTAGAGGTAGTGTTATAAGTTTTAGATTATAAGACTAATGAATAGGAGCCTAAGATGTAGTGTTTGATCTTCGGTTCCTACTACTACTAGTATTGTTATTACTATCAGGATTATTATTACTATTGTCATGGTTAATGCAAACTAGTATATTATAAACAAATAAATTGATTTTAGAAATTAATTGTCAACCCAAACTAAGATCAAATCCAAAATAAATCAAGTTGGTTGGCTGAAGCTTATAAAATAGAACTGTTGATGCCCTATTCCTATTCCATCAAGAACAAGCCTAAGCTTAATTAACAACCCTAATTTACCATTACTTTACGCCCGGACAGTTTAAATGTTATAACCCAAATTTAACATCGTCTGACCTCTTCAAATTCGACATCTTTCAAAGCTGATGTCTAACATTGTCCCACTTCTCTCAAATTTGAGATAGACAGCTAGGATAAGGGAAAATAGCTAAAGTCGAGGCCATCGATTTTGATTTTTGTTTCAAAACCCCAACAAAGACGAAGACAAGTGTAGGTAAGTCGATTTGAATACGACATTTTTTCTCTTCAAAACCCTAACTGAAACCGAATTTTTTTGTAGGAATTCGTTTTGGTGACCTATGATATCGGTACAGTACCATCAAATTTTTGGATACTGTCCGGTACCTCAAACCTCGGTTAAAATAATTCAAGCTTGACATCAACAAACTAGTAAAAGAACTTTTCTTCAAATATGAAACGGTACTAACTACACAAATTAGAACTAAAAAATGCATTTTATTATTAAAAAAATATTTAAAGTCAAAGGAGAAAATAAAACTGATCAAGGAGCTTTAATCAAAAAACACAAAGAATTGTAGAAAGAATGAGAAATGTAAAATAAACAAACTCTACAATGATGGCATCAACAATGATAAATAATTTATTTTATACCTAAGTAATGGAATAAAAGTGTTTAATCCAATATCAAAAATTGATAAAATAACATTTATTGTAAAATATGTAAACAAAATAAATAAATATGCCTCAAAGTAAATCAAACATTATTGCAGATTACAGAAGTAACACAATTCATATTTTACATATAACAAAAGTAATATCATAACCAGACTAGTTATTATATATATTAAATAATCTAGAAAACTTCAATATAAAAAGTACGACAATGTCGAACAGTGACATTGCATTACTTTTGGTTATATTCAAAAAATAAAAATCGAAAACTAGATAAAAATGAAGAAACAACGAAAGTCAAATTCAAAAAATGAGGAACTCAAGGGCTTTTTTTTACTTTGCAATTATTTTGAATCATACAAAGGAATGGTTCTTATCAATTGCCTACATAATTTGAGAAGAATATAAAGAAAAAGTAAATTTTGAAATGGTATTAGGATACAAAATGCTTCAACAAACAAAGAAATAATTGAATGTTGTCGCTATTATTGTGTTTAATTTGAACAACGTAAAATGAGGATGATGATAGTCAATGGCGGATCCAGCCCTGGGCGAAACTGGGCTGAAGCCCAAGGTTAAAAAAAAACCTCAAAACTTCCATACGTTAGTCCAGCAGTAAAAAAAGAAAATTAAAAAAAAACAAATTTTCCATTTGCGTCTGTTCATTCCATTCTTCCCGTTAAAATTTTTTTTCTGCTCCCGCAATTGCTCACATCGCGGTTAAACATTGAAGCAAGCAATGTTACCATGACCGGACCCGGACCCGGCCTCGATTCAACCGTAAGAAGTCGTTGATCGTGGGCTTTGCCGGTGCGGAGCAGAATCGGACCGCCTTCGTGCGCCAGTCGTCGGTTGAATCCCAGAATCGTGAGAGAACCGTGCCCTAGAATCGAACCGCACAGCTGGCTCTCCTAATTTTGCCCAAATTGAAAAACCCTAATAACTAAGTTGTTGGTGTTGTATTCACCTTTCGTGTGCCCACCGTTTGAAACTTCTGGAGGTATTTTGAAACTTAAAATGGTGATTTACGAATTTTCTCTAATATTAATTTAAAGCCTATCTTAACCTGTGACTATAGCATAAGCAATATTCTTATGAGTTTACATTTACTTCTACAGGCAAATGTATTGTTATTTTTAATAATTTCAACTATACACCTTGGATATGATTATTTGAAGAAAATAACGAGCAAGCTTACGATCTATTTTGGGTAAAGAACCAAAAGGCAAGCTGCAGTCTGCACGAAGACAGTCGGAAAAGGAACATGTTGAATATACTATAAAATTGTGTATACATTGTTTCTTTTTGTGGAATTTTTGCTCAAGTATTGGATTTTTGTAGGAAAACACAAGTTCTATCATTTCATTCATGATATTATTATTGAACTTGAATGGAAATGCTTTAAAAGAAATTTAAGGAAATAAAGGTACGAAATCGTAAAATTTTACCTGGAAAAGAAGAGGAAGAAAAATAGAAGCATAAAAGGCAAAATTCATGGTTATAATAGGGTATGAAGAATTGCTAAAGTAGAAATTTCTCAATGAGTCTCGCAGATCTACTTTCAAAAACAAAGATTGAAAAAAAAATGTAAATGCAACGCTTAAATAAAGAAGAAAATAATTAAAAGGTATCAAATTTCAAAATTGACTTACATTAGCAATATAGATTAGCTTTTATATTTATTCGCTATATGCTCAAAATTAGGAAAACAAACATTACCCAATGACACTCGAAAAAGAGTATGACATGTAAAAACCATATATTTTTTAATTTTTTAAAAGAACAGAATAAAGGTACGAAAATGAAAATTTTCCTAAAATAACGAAAGAAGAATATAAATAATATATGTTTTTTTAACAGGTTGAGCGATTCTACTTTATTATACCTTTAAGGTTCGTGTATGAATAAACCAACTATCAGGCTGATGTTATATTTTTGTATGGAAACTCAAAATCAATCATGTTATTCATGATATAATTTTTATTGCATGTAAATTCATTATTTACGCTTATAAACAAAAATAAATCATCCATAAAATAAAACCATGCAAATGATAACCATTTTTCAAAAAGGAAAAATAAAGGAATGAAAATGTATATTTTGTGATTTAAATAAAGTGAGATTTTTTTTTTTTTTTGAGAATATAGGTTTATTGGTTGGACTTTATATTTGATAGTTCCTTGTACGAAAATACAAAATCTATCATGTTATTCATGGTTTTTTTTTTTTTTCTTGAATGAAATTGCAAAATTTATGCTTAAAGAATAAATTTTAACGTAGAAAATAAAAATACTAGAACAGAAAACTATTCTTGTAAAAGAAGAATTTAAAAACAAAAGATTTCAAACGAGTCCAGTGATTCAAAGTTGTATTTACTGAAGTATGATTTCGATCCTTTTTTGATAACACTATTGTAAATGAATCCCTAGGTCATACTTAATTGTAAAGCCGGTCTCCAATATGTTTTAGACATTAGTCTCATCTTTCTATCTCATTCAACCCATTTGTTTTCAATTGTAAAAATGTGACATGTTATTTTTACAAAAAAAGTCGGATGGAAGAGTTGTTTCAACAATCAAAAGAGAGATTTTAAAAAAATTCCAAATATAACCACAGTTGATAAATAAAAAGCAGTTTCAAAGAAGGCATATTTTCTAAAGGGAACTTTGTAAAACGCCCTCTTTTAAATTTCAAAATACACAACCGTCCTTGCTCAAAAGTATGTCATAAAAAACAATATTTTCAAATTTCGGGAAATTAGCGGAGAACTCTGCAGATATCAGCGACTTTCCAAAAAAAAAAAAAAAAAGTTGTGATCGTAAAAACAAGTGATTAATGTTTAGATTTAATTTCTTAAAAAAATGATTTTTTATCCTAAATTAGAAATAAGAGTGTAATTCAAAATATGCTTTGGAAATGGTTTTTCACCTATCAAATCAGAAATCGAAGGGCAGAACCAAAATTTTCTCTTTTCTAAATTTAATAGAATTTTGCTGAAAAAACAAAATTACGATTGGCCTTAACTATACAATACAAATTCATACACCAAAAGTTTTCTAATGAATAAAAGTTTGTTGTGTGTAAATGTTTTCGAAAACCTCATTTCTACTCAAATGCAGTTTGAACGCTTCTGAAAAGCTTGGCCAGCTTAATGCAGTTGTACGGCAGTTTAAGACACTGCCATCTATGGATGAGCTTAACTTTTTTTTTCCCAAGGAAAGTTCTAACTCTCTTTTAGAATAACCACCAAGATGGTTTTTGTAGCCTTTTAGGGAGGCATGTAGTTAAGGCAGTTTCAAGTATTTTAAGTCAATTGTAAAGCACTCAAGGTTAGTTGAAAATTAATTTAACGTAGGTTTCAGATAATTTAAGGTTAGTAGCCCATAGATGAAGTTTTAACTTCGTATGTTCATAGCTTTAACTGCCTTCTAGGGTGTGGTTTTAACTGCCTTCCATGGAAATGGTTTTTAACTCCCTTCCATGAAAAATGGTTTTAACTGCCTTCAAGGGAGGTTGTTTAACTGTCTTGAAGGGAGGCAGATCATGTCTTTCACAGAAAATCCATTACTGTTGCTAAAGCACGCATAATCTGAAACATTTCCCCAAAAAAAAGATGATGAACAATGATCGTCGATCTAACATTTCCACACTAAATATTGTTTTATTTTTTATTCTTACAACACTGATTTTCACATGTGAATAATGTCTATTATTAGACAAATAACTTCAGTGGTGAAATCAGGTATTCGATACGATGCTTATAAAAAAGTTTTTACATTTGAAAGAACAATTTTAAATAGGTTGTAAGGAGCTAAAATGTGACAAGAAAACAACGGATTCGAAAGAAAGAAAGGAAAATGTACGAAAACTTGATTTAAAGATATTGTGATGAATGGGAAGTATTAATTCCATCCCCCCCCCCACCCCCCCCCCCAACCAACCCACCCTCTCCTCCTCTCTTTTTTTGGGTAAAGAATGAGTATCACGGTGGAACTACACATATAAAGCAGGAAATAAATACAGTACAACAAATCACCCTGTGGCTGTTATAAGTTCAGCCTGCTACAGATGTACAACCAAACCACCAAACAGAACCATTACAATTGCCAGACACGCAGGCCACACAAAAATTGGGAGAACAGCATAAAGATAGGAACTGACAGAAACAAATAGCAGCAGTCTAAATCACTTATATTTATTACCTGTAGACAAAACTTTTCATCTTGATTATTAATATGGGGAATTCATTCAGATTCACTTATATTTATTTGGTGCTTGAAAATGAAAAGAGTTCAAAAGAACAAAACACGAAAATGCAAAATCACCGTTCTAAAAATGAAAAGGAAAAAAAGAACACAAAGGTATGAAAACGCCTAAAATTAGGAAAAAACTTAAAAATGCAGCTTTTCTAGAACGACATGTCTGAGCAGGTAGATTGGCTTTATTTATATGATAAATTGAAATAGACAAATGTGGTTGATCTGATCTGGAAAGGGTGCAGATTGAAGTATCATAAGATGAGAATAAAACGACATAGTTAATATCTAAGCTTACACTAGGGAACTTGTCTACTGGAACATCCAGTCTCACGACTTTTTTGACAACAGGGCTCATAGGATTTCCATTCCAACCTGGAGACATCCCCATTCTTTGCAGATAACCATTTTCCTGCATACGGAATTATATGAGTTTGAATGTTATCTGTATATATAAACAAACATAGCCACCTTGGAACTGAAATAGTGGAGGCATATCACACGTGTATGGAAACAATACAGTAAAGATTAAATCTGAAAAGGCAGTAGAAGCATTGTTGTCAAAAAAAAAAAAAAAAAAAAAAAAAAAAAAAAAAAAAAAACATGTGATTTGAATCCCGTTTCAAAATGGATCTCTTCCTTTACGATTCGATTTATATTCCGATTCAAACCGAGCTAATAACACAGTAAAGATTAAATCTGAAAGACAGTAGAAGCATTGTTGTCAAAAAATTTAAAATCCTACGATTTGAATGCCGTTTCAAAATGGATCTCTTCCTTTATGATTCGATTTATATTTCGATTCAAACCGAGCTAATACCATATTTTTAGTAATTGTTCATTCCAAATTAATATGCTCTAGTATATTTATTTGGATCTACAATTTTAATTTTAATCATTTCCAAACAAAACAAAATTGGAACAAAAGACAAAGTGATGTTTTAGGTTTAGATACAGAAGTTAAAACACCAAAATCAATTTCAAAGTGTGTGCAAACTTTAAAATATAGGTTTTTTGAATCCATGATTTATGATTTAAATCCCGTTTCAACTCAATGATTGAATTTGACGATTTACGATTTGGATTTCATTTTGAAAACCTCGAGTAGAAGAAATATCACATGGCAAAAAAATTGGGAAGATTTAGAATAAGATGAACCATGCTGCATTGGTCCTAGAACAATCTGTGCCACTAAGAAAAATATGTCGTGGGCTGAAATTTTTGTATAATATGTGTTGTATTCATTTACGTGTTCATGTAGCTTTTGCACCTATAAACACATATACTATTACAGAACATGGTTATTATGGCGGCAAGTCGAGTCGAGTAGATAGAGGTCCAACCAGTCGACTAGTCGTAGACTAGTCGACTAGTAAATAAATATATACATACATATATATATATATATATATATATTAATACATAATTGCAGTATATAAATAAATACATTTTTGAAGTGTATTAATAGATAATTGCAGATTATAAAACATTTATATACCACTTCGTATTCGACTTGCAGTGTATTTAATTAGTTAAACTCGAAGTGCAGTTATTTTTCACTGCAGTGTATTAATAAAAATATTTTTGGCTCTAAAACATTTATTTATTTATCTGCAACTTGTTAAATAAACATTTACCTAGTTAAATTCGAATTGTAGTTATTTTTCAATCATTAGTTGTTGCCATCATGTTTCGACTTCGTACTCGACTTCGATTTCGTGGTTTGAGGTCCACTTCGTAATTTAGGGTTCAAGTTTGTGATTTTGCCTTCAATTTCGTGATTTATGGCTTCGACTTCATGATTTAGGGTTACAGTTTGTCTTCGACTTTGTGATTTAGGGTTCGAGCTCGACTAATGGCAAGTCGACTCTTCCAGTCGATGTTCCAATGTCGACTGATCGATTAGTCGACGACTAGTCGAGCGCCGTAATAACAGTGTTACAGAACTCAACGTAAAAGTGAATTGGAATTTTAGCCTTTTGCTTTCCTATTTGGCATTTCGATGGAGCAACTGACAACTGTAGCATTCTAATTACTCGTATTGGCAAATTAGTAAGTAATAAATTTTACATCTTTGCTTAATTTTTCTCGTCTTTTTAATTAATGCAACCTACATGTCTTGTTCTCTTTTTACCACATCTACTATATTCTTCGTTTCATATTTACCACTACATATATTACTTTTGATTCTTGACAATAAAAGCTAGGTTTTGTGTTGGTTTTTAAATTCTGATTTGGTTAGATTTCTTCAAGTCTAGACATAAAACTAATTTAGTTATGTTAGCCACAAAAATGGTTAACGCCCTAAAGTGGATGACCCTCGTAGAATCCTTGATTAAAGTAGATCTACTCAGGTTACACCTTCGTCGAGCTAATTAATTACATTGCATTTTCCGTTTAGTCTTCTTATGTTATCGTTTCTTTCGAATCCTGTTGAAAGCGCCTTTGTTCCTTAGTAGTGTGATCTTGTTGAAACAAAAGATAGAAATTAGATGTTATAGACTTCAATCTTAAAATTCCCTTAATGTTGGGGGTTTCTCCATATGTAAATTAGGTTCCATTCGGTCTGCCCTGAGGGATAATTGAGAACTTTTACTAGAACGAAGATCCGTGTAGATTGGCTATACTTACAAGATTTTGGATTACTCATAAGGTTTCGAAAATGAGTCATGAAGATCTATTCCATCTATAAATATCTTTCGGTAAAAATTCAAGGTGTCGGTCAGCCCTATGGGTGGACATCTTAGGAAAATCAGAATCTCGGTCCTTAGAATTAATTTTATATATCTTGTTCCGTTTTTATGACCTTTCATAGATGTAGGAAACTATTCCGTAAAGTGATATCCTTCATTACATTGGGTATTGAACCTACAAAGTTAAGAGCAAGGTTCGAGAACTTGGTTTCAGTTCGGTCATTTGAATTTTTATTGATTTCGCAAATTTTGAAAGTTTCGGTCTCTGTTTTGGTTTCAGTCGTGATACTGAATATTTGTATTTTTTTTAAGAAGTAAAGATAAAAGTTCCAAATTCATATACAAATATGGTTAACAAAAAGATAACAATGTAACGTAATATGTCGATTCCATATTCGGGTTCCATATAATTCTTTTTTTTTATGTTGCAAATTGCAGTGGTTGTTTGATCCAATTCAGTGTTGCAAATTGAATTGGCTGGTTCAACTTTACTGTCAATCTAATATATAAAATTAGACGTAACATATTCTTTGATTCAAGTTTTTTAATATTTTCAGCCCCAACGTATTAAAGTCTAAGCCCAACCACCTGCTTGCCAAATGCCTCTCCCATTCGAACGGGTCCCAAAAACAAACAAAGAAAAAAAAACACTACATATCGAAAAAAGTAGAAATATGCAAAACAAAAATAAATTCACCTGCGATGCCCGAATTGGTGGTGCCGAAGTTCTTCGATGATGTCGAGACCTCAGCATGCTTGAATTTTTCTGACTAGATTGACTAAGGTTCTCTTAGTATGAATTTTTTGGATTCAATTGAAATTATTTTGCTTTTCCAATTGATTCGATTTCGCTTTTTCCCTTCTTTTTGGTTGTCACTTCTCTTTTCTCCACCAGTTTCTTTTCTTTAACATCAGTGATGAAATGGGATTTTTTTCCCTAATCATGCCCCGTCATCAGCTAGACCGAGTATGAGATGGTCGGAATCTCATGGTTTTGGCCGAACCTTATACCATCGTTAAGAAATAATAATAATATAAGAACTAAAATATTACTCATGTATCACCTTTACATATCATAACGAGCTTCTTTATTTATGACTAGAATGAGTACAAATACTTAATGGCCTTAATCCCTAAATTTCCCAGACTGATTTAGGAATTACGATTTACAACTCGGAATTTTAGATACAAGTGAAAGAATGAGAAATTCTAGATTTGGTTTTGTTGATTATTCATCAGAGGAGGAAGCTCGGAAGGCAGTGAAAGCTATGGATGGAAGGATTTTAAATGGATGATTGAATTTTGTTGAGATGGCAGACTCCAATTCTAGGTGAGATGTGAGGCAATTTGCAGCAATACATTTATCTTCGTGGTCCTATGCAGCAGGGATGCTATTCAGACAACTACAAAGTTTCCATCGCTGTATCATGTAATTTAGTTTTTTTCACCACGGAAGCAGTCAGTTGGTAAGTTATACCAAGGGAGAAATATTTATCAAACGCTTGACCTCATAATTAGAATTACGTCTGTTTCCTCAAAAATTCAAACTTTGAGACATTCAATATGTTGTTTTGCTTTCTATTTACATGTACAAATTCTTCACCTCCAATTTGCTTCATTTCAATTTTATGCATTATCATGTTTCTTCATGTGGTTGCAAAATGGGACCAAGACAATTTGTTCTCATTCTCCGCCTTTAACATACAAGTATGTTAATCATTTTCATTACCTGCACTCTTTGCCACACATGTTTTTAGTTTTATTTTTTTTGTAATTATTCTGATTTCAGCTAACTGTGTTCTAAAACCGTTGTACGTTAGCTTTCAAGCCGTTGTGCATTTTTATATTCTAGCTACGCACCTAAGATATTCTATGTGTTTTCTCATGTGATTTATTTCAATGTAATTTTTTTCACATGTTTTAATGAATGGTCTATTATACATGTGCATGTTTGTAGTTATTAGTCCAACTAAGTACACAAATTTCAATTATGTAATTGAACCACAATTGTTTCCAGCAGTCGATTATCTGAGCAACGTCACAAAAATGGAGATTAAGGGAGGAATTACGATTTACAACTCGGAATTTTAGATACAAGTGAAAGAATGAGAAATTCGATCTGAATTCTGGAACCCTAAGGTCATATTTATAGTTGTAGGGTGGACCTCTTTCTGCCTTAGGTCCTCTATCTTTAAGCCTTCGCAGAATCGAAACGGAGGGTCTGATAAAGGTGTTTTCTACAACATGTGGTTTGTGCTCTTGCTATTGCCTACGATGGCAATGAGTAATCCGGGGCGGAAGTGAGGCTTTCCGAGTATTTACTGATAAATAATCACTGTGGTGTTGTTGAATCCTCTGAAGGGACCTTTTGGGTGATAGACTTGGTTTTTGCGGGTAGAATAAGCCTATGCAGGCTCCTGGCTTCGATGCTACCGAGAGTCGTTTAACATGGGACGAAGTTCTTTACTTGATATACATCTCTTTTAGGATTATGCTATCTAAACATCTCATTCGAATGAATTGAATGATGCATTTAGTTTCCTTTTGCTTCGTTTGAAGATCGTTGCCGAAGGAAACGTATCTTTTGGATTTCTCCGAGAGGGATTTTCCTTTATGGAAAGAGGCTCTTTGTTCTTCAACCTTGTAGGAAAAGGCGAGCTACGATGAAAGGTCTTTGTCTAGTCCAAAAGCTTGTTACTCTTGTCATCTCTTCACTATAGTTTTTTCTCTCGGCTCTACCTTGATTATTTTAGTGCTAATGGTTCTGTCTAGTTTATGACTTGATTCGATAAATTTAAAATCAAATTATTAGTTCTGTATTATTCTCTAGTACAGGTCATTTACATTTTGCATTTGCATATTTTATTTTTGCAAGCTGCATCTTGAATTTTCTAGTTCAAAAAACTCAAATTCCATTCTTTACCCTCACAATATTCCATGCCATTCAAATACAAATACTTGAAAGTAAGGCTAGCATGACATTTCAATGTTATGTTTGTGCTCACGGATTAGCTTTGAACCAACAGGTGGCTTTTATAGTTTATCGATGTAAGTCTATTATTGCTTTCGTTGTACGTAAGGTGAAACATTGTTTTTCTAAGAAACATTTGGTTCACTCTTTTTGTTGTGAGTTATCCCACCATTTGCTTGCTCACTCTGCTTTTAATTCAAGATATCTCTTAAGTGACTTCTCTTTACAAGCCAGCAAAACAAAGTGATCCTCAAGCCATCTTCTGAAATCAACACATAGCATAACCCTTCCATTTGCTCCCAAACAAGTCATTTGCCACCAAAATGCAACTTTAACCCTCTAGTAATACATGGCAAACTCCTAAACTAGATTATCCCCATTTTCTCATTAGAGAGCTAAACATTGTTGCAATCAAACTAGGGATTTCTTCAACTGTAAATTCATCTGATTGAGGCCAAAAATGCATCCACCAACTGTTTGGTACTTTTTGAAGGGGGATCAAAGACCTTTAACAAATGACAAAAATAATCAAGCTACAACACAAGTTGATCGTTTTCCCTTTATTAAAAGTTGCGTAATTATACCAGGGTTCAAGATTCCATCCAGCACACCGAAATTTCGGCCAATCTGACACGGTTCCGGCGTTGACCGAAACGGAATCTGTATGGAAACCCAATCTCAAAGCAGGAAAGTTAAATGGAATAAAAAGATTCGGGTTTTTTTTTTTTTTTTTTTTTTTTGGAGGGGGGAGATGGTGAGAACAGCAATGCGAACGAAGAATTAAAGCAAAGAAATGTTTTTTTTAACCAATTTTGATTGGATGCGATGAATTTTAACAAATTGAGGCAAATTTCCTCATATCATCGCTCTTGTCGTAGCTTTTAGTGGTTGGAGAGACTCACAAAACATCATGGCCATCAGCCTATCATCACGAGAGATTGTTTATTTCCGTACGTGAAATAGATTTCCAGGTCCCCCCCCCCCCCCCTCTTGTTACTTGAATCTAATTTCTATGGTATTGTTTTGAAGACGAAAAAGAGAGAACACTTTTACATTTTATGGCTGTTTCCTTCTTGTTATGTCTATTTGCTGGTTATTTGCGCTGGACCTGAGATTGACCTGAATTGTTAATGTTTAACAGTATTACTCATTCTAATTTGTACACAGTTCAAATGGTTTATAAGAGCAATTGTATTATATCGATACTTAAACTAGCTTTGTTATTCAAATTGATAAATGTTACCAAATTTTTGTATTTATATGGAAAAAGAACCGGAATTCATGGACCGAAATTGAAACGGAATTTCCGAAACAGAACCAAAATTTGAAAAAAATTAGGTGAGGAGAACGAAAACGAATAATGGAATTTTGAACCCTGAGTAATACTTCAGTGATTCACATCAGCAAACCCACAATGAGATTGAAGGATCAACATATCTAGTTAATAGGATAATTGCCTCAATCTAGTGTAAGAGGGTTAACAATTATGCAGTTACATCTTGCATGCAGTCATAGAATTTATTGATGCCACTGCATCAAAAAAGCGTGTGACTAATTCAATATCATTTAAGAAAATGTATGACTAGATTTATATAGCAGATTCAATTAACTTTTGAGATGCATTGCAGTCGTTAAACAGAGAATTTAACTACGATGATGTAATATTTCAAATTGGCGATAGAGAAGCTACTCTGTAAATTTGAATCAAAGAAGTAGAACATGAATTTTGTCACTTTTGACTTCAATGCATGGTTTGAATATACCAGGCTACTTGTTAATAACAATGAAACTAAAACACACACACACACGCACATATATATATATGTATATGTATATATATATATATATGTATATATATATATATGTATATGTATATATATATATATATATGTATATGTATATATATATATATATGTATATGTATATAATAGGGAAAGTCTATTTAGACACAAACTTTTGACACAATTGGTGACACAACAAACCTACACCATTGGATCGCCTCATGATTCCACCTCTCCATATAAAGACAAAATAATCCAACGGTCATGATTTTGTGTTTAGTTTTGTGTCCATATAGCCATCCTTATATATATATATATATATATATATATGTGTGTGTGTGTGTGTGTGTGTGTGTGTGTGTGTGTGTGTGTGTGTGTTAAATAACCTTGGTTGATCTATTGAGATGCACAAATATTTGAGCAATCAGTTCTGAAATTTTATTATCACATTGCAAACTCTAACTAACCTTATAAGAATTTATCAATCTAAACTCACTAGAAGATGGTTGGATTGACGTAATCAAACCAGCATTGCACAATCAAGTCAAAATGGATATGGTATAACTGAGTACACAAAAACTTGTCGTTTTCCAAAATTATTATAACCTAAAATGGTTACGATCATGGAAATAGAAATTCTCATTTATGAAGAAAATAATAATAATCAACTAGAAGAATTAACTTAAAAAAATCTATAATGGTTTTACAAATTTAAAAACAAACAAAACACACGAAAAAGTCATCTGAAGTAAAAGCAAAAAATACCTGACTTACGAAACTTCAAGACTAAGTGTTAAAATTTGTATACTTGACTCTTTCATCATGTGCAGATCCAATTGACAAAGTCAAAGTCATGCACATAATAGGGGAAATTTTCATACAGTTGTAGATATTGTGGGCAGTGGCACTAAGACAATTGGAACACTCATGAACACCTCAAAATTTAATAGTAATTACGCTCGCCTGGTGCAAACACCTTTTCAATGAAAATGACCTATTTATTTTGTTTAATTTACACAGAAGTTTAAAAGGTGGATGTGGGAATATTTCACTAAATCCAAAATGATATCAACTTTTCAGTTCATTTTATATTATCTTGCTCGTATATAAATGTTGCACTAAATAATTTTGTATTTTTGCAGGTAGTAGAAACAAGCCAAATGACATGTTCAAGAATACAAATGCAAGCCACAAACACATGCCAAACCAGCCCAATTCATAAAATATTTGATAGAAGAGAAATACCAATGATTTATTTTTTAATTATAGCAATTCAATAAATCTTGCTCAAAACATTCACAGAAACCATAACCGGTCTCAACCAGTAAAGGTTTCACAAAATGCACTCAACGACGCAATCATCTTTTGACAAACAAGTGAGATTATTTGGAATAAAATGAACGGTGCAACAAAGACCTTGGGGTATGATTCGCATCCTTGCGACTTAAATGTTTTCGCTTAATTTTTAGTACAACCTTTCTTGTATTTCAACCAAGCAATTGTAGTACATTCTCGTCCTATATCAACTGGCAGGCAATAATTTTTTGTGTTTGCTTGAATTTTTTTCATGATTTTTTATTTTTGGATTTTATATTTAACAAAATCAATATGACTTGTTTTTATTTTGTCACTTTTTGTGTTAAATGATTTTAATTCCCATTGGTAAAAGTAGAATCAAGGACACTCTAGAAGTACAACATGACTAGGTTAATTTTAGACTTAAAATTGGTTTTAATTCTATTTATTTGTCACTTGATTCTGGTATTTGATTTGATTGGTTTCAAATTAAGATATTGAACAAGTTTAAAGTCAAGCAAGAGTTATTTATTTTAAAGTAACATCTTTTATTTTTGTAAGTTGTTTTGTTAACATCTAAGTTTAGAAGAATAGCCAAGCACCAATATTTATATAATTCACCTGTGTTCCAATTTCCAAGTTATATGATATTAAAAGCTGTTGGAAATAGTTCTTTTTCATTATCGATATCAGTTGGGTCATCCTTCTTTCGGAGTCATTAAAGTCTTGTTTCCGTCTTTATTCACTAAGGTAGATATTTGAAGTCTTCAGTGTGATGTGTGTGAGTTTGCAAAACACAAGCGTCTACCTTTTCCATTAAACAACAATAGAAGCTCTTCCCCCTTCTATCTTATTCATTCAGATGTTTGGGATCCCTCTACAGTTCCAAATATAACTGGTGCTAGGTGGTTTGTGACTTTTATTGATGATTGTACTCGGGTTACTTGGGTGTTTTTACTCAAAAACAAGTCTGATGTCAGTACTATTTTTCCAAAAAATTTCTACATGATTCAAAATCAATTTGGAGTAAACATCAAAAGGCTTAGGACTGATAATGGAAAAGAGTACTTCAATCATGTTCTTATTTCTTTTTGTCAAAAGGAGGGCATTGTCCATGAGTCTTTTTGTGTTAAAACACCACAACAAAATGGAATCGCAGAAAGGAAAAATGGACATCTATTAGACCAAACCCAGGCACTTTTGTTTCATCAAAATGTTCCAAAATATTTATGGGGGGAGGTTGTTCTCACTAACACATCTCTTATTAATCGATTACCCTCTAGAGTATTAGGGTTCAAGAGTCCTACGGATGTTCTTTCTTTCTTCTTTTCAAATTTTTCAGCAAATAGTAATCTTAAGCCTCAAATCTTTGGATGTGTTCCATTTGTCCATATTCATAGTGAAGACAGGAAAAAACTTGGTCCAAGAGCACTAAGATGTGTTTTTGTCGGGTACTCTCCTACTCAAAAGGGATATAAGTATTTCCATCCTCCATCTAAAAGGTTTTTTGTTTCACGGGATGTAACTTTTCATGAGGAGGAACCACACTTCTCTCAACCTTATCTTCATGGGGGAATTTGAAGGAAGATAAGAAGCTTGAAACACTTGATCTTTTTTGTCTTGAGTCAAATACACCTAATCTTTCCGATTTCGAGTCAAACAAACTTGTTTCAGAACCATCAGAGTCAAACAAACTTGTTCCAGAACCATCAGAGGCTGAAGAAACTGAATCAAATCATTCAAGTTCATCTTCAGCTTCAGATGAACCTGAAGTGGATGTAAGATTTGGAAAGAATCTGGTCTACATGAGAAAGTCAAAGGTTGTTCCTGAATCGACACAAGTTCAAGAGTCTGACTTGACTCCTTTGAATGAAGCAAATAATTCTTCTGAATCGACACAAGTTCAAGAGCCTGACTTGACTCCTTTGAATGAGGATGAAATGATTACTCAAACAACAGATGATGACCCAGACCTTCTAATTGCCATTAGAAAAGGAATCAGAAAATGCACCATACAGCCCTTGTATCCCCTTTCAAACTATCTTTCTTTTCAAAAATTCTCACCTACCCATAGAGCCTTCCTTACAAACCTAAACACTACTCGTATCCCAACAAATGTTTCTGAGGCATTGTCTGATGAAAAATGGAAGCAAGCCATGAATATCGAGATGGATGCATTGAAAAAGAATGAAACTTGGGAGATAGTGAATTTACCGAAAGGGAAGAAGCCAGTTGGATGCAAATGGGTATATGCTATAAAATATAAGGCTGATGGAACAACTGAAAGATATAAAGCAAGACTAGTTGCCAAAGGGTTTATACAAACCTATGGAATTGACTATTCAGAGACATTTGTTCGGTTGCAAAGATGAATACTGCCAGGGTAATTTTGTCACTTGCTGCTAATTATGGTTGGAATTTACAACGATTTGATGTGAAGAATGTCTTCTTACATGGGGAGCTTGAGGAGAAGATTTATATGCAGATACCACCGGGGTATGATAAAAATGTACCTGTTATGAATGATTGAAAAAGGCATTATATGGCCTAAAACAATCACCCCGGGCATGGTTTGGAAGATTTTCCAAGGTTATGACATCTTTGGGGTACGTGCAAAGTCAAGGAGATCATACCTTGTTTATCAAACACTCGCCACAAAGGGGGATAACAATTCTGTTAGTATACGTGGATGACATCATAATGACCGAAAATGATTGGAAGGAGCAACATATCTTGAGTCAGTGTTTGGCTAAGGAGTTTGAAATGAAAACTCTTGGAAAGTTGAAGTACTTTCTGGGAATCGAGGTGGCACATTCCCAAAAGGAATTTTTATATCTCAGCAAAAGTACATTACAGATTTACTCAAAGAGACAGGAAAAACAGCATGTAAACCTGCGAGCACTCCTATGGATCCAAATCTGAAATTGGGTAATGCAGAGGAAAGTGTTGCAGTAGACAAAGAAATGTACCAGCGCCTTGTTAGGAGATTAATTTACTTGTCCCACACTAGACCAGATATTGCATATGTTGTAAGTATGGTCAGCCAATTTATGCACGGTCCAAGGGAAGTTCATTTAAAGGCAGCTCATAGAATTCTGCAGTATCTCAAGGGGACTCCAGGAAGAGGAATTTTATACAAAAGGAATTGAAACACAATTATTGAGGCTTATACTAATGTTGATTATGCAGGGTCAATCACTGACAGAAGATTCACTACTGGACATTGCACCTTTCTTGTTGGAAATTTAGTAACTTGGAGAAGTAAAAAAACAAAATGTGATGGCTCGCTCTAGTGCTGAAGCTGAATTTTAGGCTATGGCACAGGGAATTTGTGAACTATTTTGGCTCAAAATAATTTTAGATGATTTGAAGATTAAATGGGATGAACCTATGAAACTTTATTGTGATAATAAGTCAGCAATCAGCATAGCTCATAATCTCGTACAACACGATCGAACAAAACATATTGCGGTGGATAGGCATTTTATTAAAGAAAAACTCGACTCTGGTTTAATTTGTACTCCGTTTGTACCTTCACAAAGGCAACTCGCAGATATTCTAACCAAAGGATTGAGCAGCCCAGTTTTTAAAGAAATTGTGTCCAAGCTGGGAATGATGAATATCTATTCACCAGCTTGAGGGGGGGTGTTGGAAATAGTTCTGCATTTAATAATTCTACCTACCTCCCAATCCGCGTTTAATTATTCCACTTCCCAATAAGTCCTTTCATTATTTGATAAAATGAATGAGTGTATGTCTCTTAGGAAATTGACGTGTCTCTTAGGAAATTGACATGTCTTTACTGCTTATCTTGGAAGTTGTATTTCAATTAATGTCCTTGTAAAATCTCATATTATAAATAATGAACCCTGCTATGTGCTAATTGCGCAAGCATATTCAGAAAATTTCTTGTTTCTATTTTTAACAAAAGCTTTAATTTATTTATTGTGGCTCAAAATTTTGCTTTCGTTCTACAGTATTGTTGTAAGCCATGCGCTTTTATTATTATTTATTACAAACTCACTACCAAAAAGTAGTCAACCACTTTCCATGTCTTTTCTGAAATAGATTTCAATACGTTTAAAGGTAAAATATGTGGCTTCTTTTAGCTGTAGCGTCCAAACTCCATAGTCTAGAAAAAAAATCCAAACTTCTACAGTTCAAATTATCTAAAATTCAAAGTTTAATTTATTCCTGTTGAATTCAATCCTACGTATAATACATGCTAAAAAATTGTAGTATGTCATGCACCTCTAGTATTAATTTACTACAAATTGACTACCTAAAATTAGCTTATGACTTTGCATATATGTCTTTTTAGAAGAATTTAAGAAATATGTTATAGATAAATAATAGAAGAAATATGAAGGTATATGTCGTAATATCATGTTATTTATCTTTATCGATAATTGGAATAAAACACAAACATTTGTCCAACCGCTATGTTCCAAAAGTACCCTTATATGTAAAAATAGTTCATAAGTTTGAAACCCACAAAGAACATAAATTAACATCATTGGTTCACAAGTTCAAAACCCTATATATATATATATATATATATATATACACACACACACACATATTGGCTAAATGCTTCAAGAGGCTTTTACACACATGCCAAAAATCTCATAAGTAATGACAACAATCTAAGTGGTTAAACGTTTCAAGAAGAACCAGCATTGCATATGATAAGAAAATTACCTCCATGTGCATGTTTGACCAACCTTCTAATTCCATAGATGAACCGCTCAATGTACGACCAGCTAATCTCAATGGACTCCCATGATCAATTCTATCAGGACTAACAAAACCTTGATTAGGGCCCAAACTTGTTGCTCGTATTATCTCTGAATCAAAGATTGTGTCAACATAGAAAATGGGGAATAATTAACAACATCTAAAAGCTTAAAGCATAACAAACCATAGTATAAATTATACGTACTATACTACACAAGCTCCAAATTGCATACATCTACATCCCTTTGGAACCAATTTCAAGTCTTCAGTCTACTTAAGGAGTCACGTTTCCATATTAAAATACTTGAATTTACAAAAATTGTACACAAGAATAACCTGAAGCCTCAAAAATGGTGTAACAAACAAAATAACCTTTAATTTACTTGGTATTGCAAACTTTAATTCATTCCACGTATTGACTATTGACCTAAGAAGTAATAAAATAAAGCAGTCAGACGATTTGATAAGTAATAGTGATGCTTTTAGTTAGACAGTTCATTTGGAGTTCACATGCAAACCAAAAGGAGGTAATAATTAATTTCAAAATATGAAAAACTTAATTTGGTAAGCACCGGTATATTGGACCAGTACTAACTGAAAGATTAGAACAAATTGGGTAACTGTAATAGATCTTATTTTCAATCACATAAAAGCTCATCTATAGGGTTTTTTCAATAATAAAAAAACCAATGGGTTGGATTAAATTCACCTTTTAAAGATGTATTTCCTTAGACTACATCTATTTGCATCCCACTGATTTCTTTTCACGCCATTTTGTTTTCTAAATAAAATTACACCCAGTAAATTACCGTTATCACCCTCTTTTATACCAGTTATACCCTTATATTATTATTTTTCACTATACTTCGCTCTTCGTAGGCTGTCAAAGAATATCCAAAAAATCTGAAATCCGTCCGCATCTGCATCCGAAAAGCACACAAATATCCGATATCTGGAAAAACGGATGCGGATGCGAATATGGGCACATCCACATCCGAAAATTATCCATCTGCTTTTCTTCATGGTTATAGTTTAAATTATGTTTATTTTAACATAGTGAAATATAATAATTTAATGGTTGAAACTTGAAAGTCTGCATTATATACACTAAACACATATTAATCTCTCAAAACTATTTATTATCACCATACTTATTTATATTTAGCACATTAGTAATCAATTATATTAAAAAAGAATATTATATCAAACTAAAATTTTCCATTTATATTCCTTAATTTATCGATCGTTGGCGGAACGGATAATTATCCCATATTCGTCCATATCTACGGATGCAGATATCCGATATCTGTCCGTATTTTTGAATGCGGATGCAGATATGACACTATATGCATCCGAAAGTATCCGTTGACAGCCTTAGCCCTTCGTTTGTTACTGTGTTATCAAAGCGCGCGATATAGTGCCAAATAGCGCATAGCGCAAGCTCTGCGCTATGGAATCTAAAATAGCGCAGGGGTTCCCTATAACGCATAAATAGCGCGCTATTTTATCGAAGCGCAAAATAGCGCATAATAGCGCGCTATTTGATTTTTTTATTTTGTATAGTAATTAAAGCCCAGACTCATTAAGATGCAACCATATCTACAATGTTTTCTGATTCTGCATGCATCCGTTTTCGTTCTATGGTTTGCATATTGCTTTAGCTAGTGTTCCATCAAGTTTTATCAATGCATTTCACTTTTTTTTTATTTACTGAGAACTTGACTTGGTTGGAGCGTTGTCCAGATACACCATTCTATATTTATGTTCTTTGGTTTAGGCTATTAGATCCAATATCTAGAAACAACAGAGACTCTTTTGTTAGGTTGCATGCAGTATCTAGAAGCAATTCCAATATGTCTAGTATGTTGGACAACATTCTTTTTTCTTCTCTTAAAGTATCAAAATATTTCCTTCTCTTCTAAGTGAGGTCTCTAAACACAAAATAACTTACTTATAATTATAGTTTTTGACTTTTTTTATTTTTACTTCGTTGCTTTTTGTTGTTTATATTCTTACTTAATTCTTGTCATTAGATAATATTTTACAATTTATGCAAAATTGTATTTTTCATGCATTTTGTTTATATAATTTTATCATCATTACCCACAAAACAAGATTAAATTTTATCATAATTCACACATACAAGACTAAATTTTAAATTCTATAAGACAAATATATTATGAGCCATCAATTATTTTTAATGTATGATATAAAATTATTAAATTTTCTCTAATATAATTGCATTTTACATCAACAAATATTTAGTACATGCATAAAGTACGATAGTTTTTGTGCTTGGAGTATTGAAGGGTTTGGATATGGCATGAAATATGCAAAAACATAGAATTAAATTTCAATTAGATATAATATACTTGATTAGTTATTAAAAGATGCAAAAAAAAAAAAAAAAAAAAAAAAAAAAGTGAACCAAATAGCGCGCGCTATAGTGCATAGCGCGAGCCTTGCGCTATTCGCTGTTGACTACACTGGTTTGTTAACATAATACAATGTACAGCTCTGGTGCAGTTTTCCTATTATGAAGCAAACTAGGTTTTTATTGATTCCTAGCATGTCTCCCAGCTGTGGTAATGATGTATTCCTAGCCTGCTCCTCCGTTAGTCCGTTGTATTACTTATTTCCTATTTAGAACCTAGTTTAGGTACTACAAAATCACAGTTTGCGCTAAACTTGATTTCACTGAAATCCTAGGTAAACATTTAAGTTGTCTAATTCCAGTTGGACGCTTTAAGTTCAATCAAGTGCTATAATAAGAAAAACTGAACAACAATGATCATCATAGTATGTACAACTGGGAACCATAACTATCTTGCTTTTACATATCCCAAGAATAAAGGTGTAAAAGAACAAACACCAATTTGAAGGGTAAAATGAAAAGCAAAAAAATTGTCAACTGTAGTGGGTTCGTAAAACAAATATTGGGGGCTAATAGAATTAGTCTTTTCCTTAAAACTCATCAGTATAAAATCCCAATGTCAATTGCCTAAACAATCGAGCAAGAACAAATTTCCTTCAAATCACCAAACATATCATAAAAACTACCTTGATTAATAAGCCTGCTGCAGAACGGAAGAACCTGAATGAAAGGAGCCAATTTTTGCCTTTCAGCCAACAGCTCAGCTAAATATCTGCAAAATATAATCCATAAAGTAACGCCCTGATAATATTTGCTCACACGAGAAACGGACGATTAGACAAAGTTCGTTCAGAACTCGGATAAAAACATGGAATGGCTAATCTGAAACTGAGCTAGAGATGAAACCTTTCTCTGTCCGAAGAAGGCCTCATGGAGTGATGATGAGGAGACGAGTGGACTTGAGACGGTGATGAGTTGTACGGGAAAAAAGAAGCAGGTGGCATCCTTTCGTCCATTCTACTCCCTCGAAACTCTCTTTCCTCGTTATTAGCGCCCTTTGCTGATGAACGAAAACTTGCCAATTAGAAGCCAGCGAAGAAAAGAGGATACCTGCTAATAACACTGGGTACTGATTTATTTGACTGTGATTGTTAAAGTGGATGCAAATTGTGGCATAAAAAATGGAGTCATTTGAACTTTGCGTAAGACTCGTGTGAACAAAAAGACGCAGATGTAAATTGTGGCATGAGGACGAGCAGTACTACACTGGACTTTTAGGGAAGCTACGGTTTATTTATTAGGACAGTTTGGTTAAAAACCATATTAAATTTCAAAATAATCAAAACATCTTTGTCAAAAAAAAAAAAAAAAAAAAAACACCAGTAAATTAAACAGATTATTAAAAAGACTCCACATTTGATTAAAGGGGACCAACTTTAGTTTAGTGTATAATTGTTATGTGGTTACAAAATGAATTGTCTCCCCTTAAAAATATAAATTAAATTCTGATATTAACCCCCTGTAATCCTCATTAATAAAAATTATAAAACATAAATCTTAATTAATAATTACAATTTAACGCTGCACGTAAAAATAAAAGATGGATGAAAGTAATGTAATGGAGACACAAGAAAGTTCCACGGGAGATCGAAAGGTATCGGATTAGATAATCAATTGTAATTTCATATTGGAATTGAACTAAATGCAGAAACGAACATTTTGATCTAACATGTTGCGTATATTGTTGTTTATTTTTTCAACAGTTCTTTTTTTTGCAATTGTTTTTTTTTTATTTCTGGAAGCACACGTTTGTAATTTACGCTGAATTTAGTAAGTTGGGTTTAACACAAGTGACGAGCCAGGGGCATTTAAGTCACTTTTTCTTTTAAAATAATCTACTCTTAACAAAAAAAAAATTAAGCTGGAGTCCCCTTAAAATTATCTCTCTTAACCAAACGTGGAGTCCCTTTAACAATCTCCTAAATTAATTACTTAAAATTAAATTAACTAATTTGTATAATTTATAAAATTATTCACTGAATAGTTGCAGATATTTATGCAATTATATCAAAAAAATACAGAAATTTCCGCTATTATTCAACGAAAATTTGCGAAAATCCTGCAGTTTTTCACCAAAAAAATTGCAGATATTCCCATATTTTTTTCAAAAAATTGTGGGAATTTCTGTAATTGTTTGCCTAAAAAAATTGCGGAAATGTTCAATGTTTCAGTGAATAATTGCATAAATGTCCATAAATTTTTGACATAATTGCTTAAATGTCTGCACTTATTCACTGTATAATTGCATAATCTTGCGCAATTTTCAATGATTAAATTCTATAGACCTAATTTAAAGAAGATTTTGTGCATTAAATTTGATTTTAAGGACTTGAGGCTAATATTCACTTAATTAGTTGATATCACATTACGGTTAATATTATCTACACCACCCAGATTACCATAGATGATAGTCAAGAGTTTATTTTCACCCCAAGAAAGCTTTATGGTGTAAAAATCATGACCACACGAACTATTGCGTGATGTGGACGTCTACCACGTATAGCTTTCATTGATGAACTTCGTGGACACGCAAGGCTTTCGCATGGTTATGACGTTTATTCTATAAAAGCTTTTACGGGGTAAAAAAAATATTATTACTCAACGAAGTTAGTATTTTACTCTGTAGTAGCTACATAGGGTAGAATATTAAAGTATTATTATTTTTATTAATATTAGATGTTAACATACTCCTTTTTTTTTACTCGTAGATGGTACAAACTCGAACAGTGAGCTTCGAAAAGACAAAGAAGAGTGAAATAAACAAGTAGAAAGATGAACTATAAATGAAATGAGACGTCTAATAGAGAAGATGAAGAGAACAAAGAAGTGTCGAGATGATGTTCATAATAAGGAAGACACTGGTGATGTTGACAAAGAAGCGGACAGTTGTGCAATAACCGACAATGGGGAAAGTGAAGAGGGTACGATTGCGGAATACAATGTTAAAGAAGTAACAAATGGAAATAGTGGTCTAAAATACAATAATATGATCGAATACTTTAAAACCCATATTGCTTCATCAATGTGAAAGGAAGAGCTATTTTTTTAGTGAAAAATTTATAAAACTTATGTGAGACTCTTTTTTTCTGAATGAGATGAAGAGAAAGAAAAGAGGCTGCGAGAATTGTCTTATACCTTTAAATAATGAGAACTATATTTTCTTAAATATAGTTTTCTCAAGGAAAGTTTGGCTTTGGAGACCTAAAATGTTTGCTATATTGTAAAGTGGAAGGTCTTGCATGCATCACCGTTGTCTATCCGGTCGATCAGTCCTAGTTTGGATTTGAGTTCAAAATATGTTTTTGGACAAATTATTATGGTTAAAAAGATCCAAATTTGAACCCGTTAACAAGTCCGAAATTCAAAATCAAATGGACTAAATGACTAGAATGTTACTATTGCACCCAAGCGGGAATGCCACTGTTTGGAACATACTAAAAAGGCGGGAGACGTAGGGTTTCAAACGAAAAGGCACGTCTCATTGCAACCATAAATAGTAACACTGTACAATTGTTAATTAATTCTTTACTTTCTCGGATTTACAATGTTAGAACCTACTGCGAATTACCTAGTTAAGAAACACCTAAAAGAGTTGCAATTTTATGAATCCAGAAGCCTCAAAAAAATGTTGCAATTCCATATTTTCTTAGTCTCTTCTCCTTTGTCGTTTCTTTCAGAATTTCGGGTTTGTGATGCTGCAAATCGCAAATTCAGTATTCTTGTCACTACAGTCAATTCAGAAGATAGTTTGAATTGATTTCAAAAATGTTATTGTAACTGATCAAGAGAATAATCATCTCAGCTCAATCGTATCTTGAGATTTGCTTAACTCACAGCACATTTGTTTGGTTAAATGAGTTGTGAGAATAAGTAGCGTTTTAAGAAAATCGTCATCGATGTGTCGTCGCCATGTCACTTCGTAATATATCTAAAATTCCTCACTGATAATCTCAAGATGTTAGTTTGATAATGGCACCGCATTATTTAAAAGAATTCAATTTTTATTTCACCAAATTAGAAAGGTCTGATGGTGTTAATTTCATACGTTGAAAAAAAAGATACATTTTCTTTTCACTAGACTAAATGTGGTTTATATACTTACGATGCAAAAGCCAGTATAATCGAAAAATGAGACTATTACGCAAGCATGATCAAGGATAAAATAAAAGCACGATGATTACATATGCAAGCGGTACATATGCAATGCAAATGACGGATATTTTGTTTGATAAGTTTTATAACAACCCGAATGTCAAAGAGGTTTAGATGCACTAGAGGCTAAATATTTGTTGGAGGACACAACAAATAAGAAATTTTCCACTGCTAAAATTTTTAACTATAAAATGACTAATGATATGCCAGTAGTAGAGAAATTCAGTGATATTATCCATGTCCTAAAACAAGTCACCTAACATAATATGAGTATGGATAAGAAGGTAAAAGTATCATCTGTAATAAACAAACTTTCCTTCTGTGGAAAGACCAAAAGAAAATCCTTAAGCACAATAAAGATGAAATGTGTAGACAATCTTACAAAGTATTTGTTACTTGAAATCAATTTAGGCAAAAAGAAATCACTGGTCGATGTTTACTTCTAAGATCCACACGTGGAGGGAGAAAAAAGAAGAAAATCTCTAAGAATTCTTTTAATTAAAAAAGGAAAATTCATAATAAGAAAAACTTCAGAAAAAAGAAAGCCAAAAAGTGAATGAGTGTTACAAATGTGGAAAACCTGATCATTTAAAAGAGATTGTCGTTTTGCTAAAAAGAAACCCTATCAGCAAAAGAAAATTTTCTCGTTGGAATCTCTGAAATCAACATATTTGAAAAGAAGATTCTTAGTAGATCAACTCTGAGCATATCTGCAATAACAATAGTCTAATCAAGAAACTTGAATCATGTGGGAAGAAAGTTAACAATATATGGAAAAATCAACGAAAGCAGTGGTCAAAGGGAAGGGAACCATAAACTTAGAGTGTACATTTAGGAAACTTTTAATATTAAATGATGGATACTATGTACTGAAGATTAGAAAGAAATTTGTTATTGTAGTTTATTAGATAAGTTTGGCTTCATATATGTTCTGAGTCAGGTGAATATCAGATGACGAAAGGCGGGATGTTTATTGGAAAAAGGTACATATGTGATGGAATGTTTAAATTAAATATTAATAAAAAAATGTTTTTGCTTATATTGTTAACTCATTTTTTTTTCATGGCATAATAGATCAGGACATGTTGACATTGGAAGTATGGATGATATGATTTCATTAAACCCGTTCTTAATATGACTCTAAATCATACAATACGTAAAAAATATGATTTATTTCTTTTACCAAAATAACTAGAACTAAATTTAGTACAATTGATTCATGGTGATGTCTGTGACTGTGTAGTACTCCTATAGGAGGAAAGAGATAATTTGTCACATTTATACATGATCATTCAAAATACTCTTATGTCTATTTAATGTGTGTTAGGGATGAAGTATTGTGCTCATTTATCACCTATAAAACGGAAGTAGAAAAACAATGCAATACTAAAATTAAGACCCTTGATCCGATAGGGGATGTGAGTAACATTTCGCTGCATTTTGTGAATCTATGTGAATAGGATCGACCTTATACACAAGCCAGTAAAGCAACCGCTTAAGGCACCAATAAACTATGGCACCAGTTGAATCTGATCCTCTACAAAGAAAAAATCATGATATGCAAATCAGTGGAATCACCAGTTGATCTCCAGAATGCACCAGTTGAGGACAATAACTAGGGCACCAGCTGATCTCCAGACGGCGGCAATCTGAATCCCATTTCTCTAACCAGGCGTTGCAACTTGAAAGGCAAGCACCGAGGCATGACAGGATGCAGGCAGTTTCAGTTTAACTTAGAAGCTAAAGGATGTTAGGTAAGTAATTTTGATAATTCACCCTCATTATCCGCCACCTCCTTTCTTCTGTGGGTTCTTCTACCTCTCCCACCTTTTTTTTTCTATTGTAACGACCCAAGGATTTTCGACCCGGAAAATCAAAATAAAACAAAATGCTGACTATTCAAGCATCGAAAATACTATATCATTAATAGAAAGAAGTTAGAGGATGAGAAATAAAACGAAAGAAAGTTAATAGAGGAAGAAGAAGATCACAATTAGACAGAATCATAATAAACACAAATCTCACGGCGGAAAGAATAAAATATATTATATAACAATTTTTGAAATACAAAACTGTAACTTGTAATACATACCATTTCAGAGTACAACACATAACATCATAGCGGAAATAAACTCTATATATATCTAATGTTGAAGCCTCCTGCTTCAAGCTTATCCAAGTACATCTGTAAAATACCGACTACTTGATTGCCCGTACAAATTTGGGCACCTAAGAGTTTAGGGTAAAACAAAATAAACACTGGGTCAGTCATGGGACTAGTGTGAGTAAACTCCAACAATTTGGTTTAACTTTTAAAAATCCTTTTCAAAAAAAGGATAATCGTAAGACCGATCTACACATAAACACGGATGGTTTTTACCTTAAGATAACCCAAAATATTTCTTTAAAACATTATTATTTTGATATTATAATAGTGTCTAATACAAGTAAATAGCAATCTAGCGGAACACTTGCATCTCATGTTCTGCATACATAATATACAATCAAACCCGTGAGCTCTTATTGGGGAATGGATTTCCAACTATGACAATGTATGGAACCACCTTCCGATCAGTGTACTCTAGAAGGGATACACTGGAGTTCAACAAGAACATCTTGCAGCTCGGCAACACATGAACAACCATTCATTTTGCTTGAATGTTCTGAATATATTATCACCTTACGGTTGGTATACCAACATAATCGTTCACGGGAGATATAGAAGTGAAAGAAGAACAAAAATGAATATTCTCTAGATAGTGACAATATACCTTAATTAGGAGCGACCCCTTAGCCATGCTACCTGCCCGATTTTCGTCATTTCCCGATTGATGAGGCTTGAGGTCATAACGTATCTTTTGGAACATCTTGCCACCATTCACTTTGAATGCCACATTGTCAAACCCTCCAAATCACAATTTGATTTCTCCAAAAATACCACCAGTATAAAGCCAAGAGAAAAGAATTTCTCCGCCACCAACGTAAATACGTTTGAAGAGATCAAATTATACGATCTATTAGGTATACTCTGTCAGACATTCGTCCATACCTATAGTCCTGGGACTAGACAAACCGAAGACACTATTATGTAAATCCATCTTAGACAATTTATACCTAAGATTGCCAGAACAGCCCTTGCAGACACTTCATCTTCAATTATCTTCAATATTTGATTCGCAACGCTAACGCCCATATAGAGTGGTTTTCAGATCATAAATCTAATCTCGGTCTCTCTGTATTGACAACAGAAAAATGGTCAAAAACTTTGATAGTCGGTTCTTTAACTATCAAAGTAAAACATCCATATAAACAATGATCTTATTTCCAAATGAAAATTATATCGATCAACCATCAATCAACACTGAGCCCTTTAAAATAAATTTATCAAAAATTTATTCATTTCCCCGTTTCACTTAAATCTTTTTACTCAAATGTTTCTCCAACTCGTTTAACTTCTCACGATTCTCGGAAAACGTTTCCATATGTTTACAACTTCTTATTTTCTAAATTTAGAAAATATATGTTACTAACATTGGAAAACATTTCCATTTCTTATTCATGCATCACTAATCTTCCACATTCATCAGTCCCTAACTGTAAATTAGTAAGAGAATAAATCCCTAAGTATTAAACCCGAAGGTTGAAACCAACATCAGATCAACACTCAAGGAACCATTCAACTCGACAAATTTATAGTCAGTTTCTGGTTACCTCTTTCATTTCTAAATTTCTTGTCAAATCATTGTTTACTTGACTCTCGGATTTAGTTTACGGATCCACTTCTTTAACAGAAATTATTGATTATAACGATAGCGTTATAGTCCCTACTTTAAAAAATATTAACTTTAAAATGTAACTCTTATTCATTAATTGAATTAATAAATAGATAATTAAATAATTAAATAAATCTTGATAAAAACAGAAAGTACATAGTACTTTCCCAAATTCGACATAATCGAATTTTAATGTATAACTTTGTTTCGAATAGACTCTATTTGATTAACGTTCCAAACATCGGAATAAACTCGTCGTTTTAGGTTAACTCGATTTCTAAATTCATTTTTGAATTTATCACTTCAAATATTTATCAATTCCTCTTATAGCCGATCAAATCTACAAAACGTTTTCTTTTAAATCGTTATTTAATTTAAAGCATGAATGTTATTTCTCTGTAGAAATCTAGACTCATTTTATGAAATCAATTCTTGATTTAAATAATAAATAACATTGTAGTTTAAAATTCCATCTATCTAGTTCTTTTACAAATTCATATTCATAATCCATTTCATAAACTTCATTTACAAGTCAACTTCGTGTTAATTATATATTAAGTTTATAATTAAATCTCGATTACACATTTGATTATAAATTATTGGTTTTAAACCAAATCTTAATTATCTTGTCAAATCCAAAATTAAATAATATATAATTTCTAGAAATAATTTATTTTAATAACATTCGGCATAATCGAATTTTAATCATAAACCCTTATGGATTTCTTTCAATTCTACTTGCATTCCGAACATCGAAATAATTTCATCATTTTCTTTCGAAAACGATTCCCAATTCCCCATATAATCCATACTTGAATTGATATTTCCAAATATATATATTAGTAATTATTTCATCCCATTTCTAAATATCGTTTATAAACCAAACTTCTTGTTTTAATATAATTAAAACAAGTTATTATATTCTAGTCCATTCGAAATTCAATTTCTATTTAAACATAAATTTTTCCTTTTTAAAACTCGAATTCTTTTCTAATATATTTTTACGGTATTTAAATACCAAATATTTCAAGGTCAATGTTATTCAAACATCCCAACACACAATAATCAAGACCAGATTATTTGTCACATCATATAATGCAATATATGAAAAACAACGATACAATTGTTAAGGAATCCAGTTGAATTCTTCCAACCTATTTTCCTGCATCCACATATGTTAATCAATATAAAAATTCCCAATTTCATATAAACATGAAATATAATAATAAACAAAATCAGTAATTAATCAATGATTGATATATTTAACTATATATATATATATATAAATATATATGTATTGTCTCAACTAATCAATTAGCAAATCAACCAAACAACCATCACACAAACATTCAATCATTATTTATCAATATTAAATAACATTTATAATATTATAAATGTAACAACCCGAATTCCGACATATCGATTTTTTTTTTTTAAATTCTAGTCTATCGAAACTCGTGTTGGTTTGCTCTGGTATCCAACAGAGAAGACAGAGACATAAAATATGTCAGAGCTCAGAAAATATCTCACAATGGAATGGATAAAATATAATGTAATCAAAATATAGCCTTGCAGTAGTAATAATACTGTCTAACCAGTATCCAAAGCTACCATGTCTCTGCCACAAAACTAACCTATGAGTATGTGATGAGGAGGGGGTCAGAACACAAGTTCTGGTGACTGGATTTAAACTATACACTTTGGATAATCCTACATATATCGTTCAATCACATTTTTTTATTTATTAGGTTACTTGGGTTAACAACACTCTAGGCTTACGCACACGTCGTACCCATTTACTTTTCAATGGATTAACCTAATACAGTATATATGTAGCTACCCCTTATATTAAGGTACATCCCATGGTACCCCCACTCGCACTGTCTCCACTGTATACCGCTGAAATATACGCAGTCCCTCATCCTACGCCGGAGTGACGTACGGATCTCTATATTACAATGTTACGTTCCACATATATCTGTCAATTCTATGCTACGTAAGCGTACAAACTGCCACCTTCGATCGAATCAGATTCCATACCAGAGTAATGCCCTCAAGTCTACGATACACCATCCAGAGCAGACATGCATGTATCTAGACTTTCCCACATACATATCGTCAATTATAGCTCGATGCATCAACTGCACGTCCTTTACTGTGCACTGAGTTCCGTGGCAGGGCGATATAAGAAACACGGAACTCAGTCGGGAGCTTTTCCATATCTGTACAGGCCCGCCTTTAAGAGCCTCAAAATACATATATTCTTAGGGTCTGATTTTGGTGGTCATGGCTCCACCTCGACCCCTCCCTCAACTAGTAAAGACTACAAGAGCTAAGCGACATGCCCCTAACAACAAACAATCTAAACATCCTGTTGGTGTCTCCCCTCAACCACCGTACCTCAATAGTGAAAGATGAATGGTATATTGGGGTTAGCTCTAGTCTTTTCGCATCCCATTGGTTGCCGATGACGGGCATCCTACGATCTACTATCCTTGTTGGTTGTGACCCTCTGTCTCCCCGTTGAGGCAACCGCCGAATCACCCTAGTGTCACATCGTCACAACATTCTGACTGCAAAGCTACTTTTGCAGTCAAGGCCCACCCACCTAGTAGTTACACATAGACCCAATCTCTGAGAGCACAGCCTAAACATCTGCCACCACACAGAGGACTACCAGGAGCACCTTACGTACCTCAGGAAGCCGCGTGCTTCCCCTTCCAGTCCTTCGGAACCGACAAAATAATCAGATGAACGTGCGTTCCCCTCGTGCCTTATGACACCACGATGATCTACCCAGTTGGGTTATTCACCCTCAAACGTGTGGACTGGTCCAAGCACCTTACTTTAATATGTTATTATACCATATGTCTAAACATTCTTTTATGCACTTGCTTTACCTCATCGGTTTCCATTTAACTTGGTTATCATCTTAACTTTTTATTCAGGTTACTAAGTTCTTTCTAGCCCCTTGTATCTCTCAGGAATGGGCCCCCCTCGCTTATTAATTTCAATCATATAACTTAACCCATTTAAGTTTCTTAGTAAGCCCACAACGTGTTGTTCTCTAGATTGTGATCCAAGGTCTGTAATCCACATTCCCTTTATATTCTTGTTTGATTCAAGGTTACAATAACATGTTCTACTTAATACGTAATTAAGTATATCTCAATTTACATGTTTACTGTCTAACATGTCAATTATCATTTATGATTAAATATAACTTATTTCATTTCATAAGTTTGTCTCACTCTTTCCTATTTAATCATAATTCCATCTTACATTGTCACTACAACTTATCGTTGTTTACTTATTAACTTAGTTCTCTTAACTAAGGTTCACTGATAAGTCTCCTTTCCATTTATGATAACCTATGTTATAATTTTCTCCTGTCCCTAGGACAAGCCTTAACATGTTATTCTTATCGGTATATTTCAGACTTCCATTACTTAATTTATAATTAAGTACAACTTCTTACATTTTAGAAACTTCCCCCCTTTTCTCTACTTATTACAAACAACTGGTTTCAGGCTTCCCCGTTTACTGATTACTTAATTTACAATTAAGTGCCACTTATCTCATTTCACTAGTCATCTCATTTCCTTACTAGTTTATTATAACCTAAGTTATAATCTTCACTTGTCCCTAGCACAAGCCTACCTATTATATGACATTCTCATTAATGTAATTCATTTATAATAGGTTATTATCATTCCCCGTTCATTCCTTTCCCCTTTACTATTGTAATTATCTTTTATTCAATTCCATTAATTACAATTAATGTCATTTATAAATACTGCCATTTACATATATTTAAATATATGTTTATGCACTATACCTCTCACATTAAGCCTACACTCGTGGATGCTAGATTTATCGGGCGGTTCCGGGCAGACTTCTTCCATAAGTTGACTTAACCTCGTGTTTTAGCATTGTTACATGTTTTATTTATGCACTTAGACCCCTCACATTAGATTTACAACTTGTGGATGCTGGATACGCTGGGCGGTTCTGGGTAGACTTCTTCCACAAGTGTAATTTAACCTCGTGTCTAAGTGCGGTTACAGATACGTCGGGCGGTTCTGGGCAGACTTCTTCCACAAGTGTAATCTAACCTCGTGTCTAAGTGGGGTTACAGTTTCTTATTTCCTGTAAATCTTCTATATAATCTAGGCGCATGTTTATTCTTTCAAATTTCCACTGTAATTTATATTTTACATGTCATCATATTATGTCTATTTTATGCCATACACTCTTCCTAACATATAGTCAATTCTATTCCATCATGTAATCAATTATTCAGATAATTGTTCAAATTTAACAATAACATGTGATTGCCAAATCAAGTAGTTTTTCTCAATTTCTACACTTAATGGTTCAGGTACACAAATGTCACAAGTTAACATGGAATTGAAACAACAGTAATCGCTACGCATATTTTGGCAAATTTTCCAACATATTAATATCTTAGCATATTAATATTCCAACATGTCATATTCGTCACTTTAATCCTTTTAACATATGTTTAATCATTTCAACATATCATATTTAAACATGTCATAATAACATTTCAATACTTTTAACTATACTAGCAAATTCACATTATACTATAACGGGGAATGTTAAACGATAATATATCATTATCAAAAATGATATAACTTAAATCCACTCACCTCATTTTCTTTCCAAATCCTGGATCTGGTCCATATCTAGCATTCCATGGTTTTCCCTTAATTGGATTCAGAACCTAACAATCATGGATTCATAATTTTTACAAAAAGAAAAGGAAAGAAAGAGGAAGAAAATTGAATAGAACAGATCTTGAAAATTATCTCGCTTCGCATTTGATTCTGGGCACCTTTTTATTAACATTAATTATTTTCCTTCAGATCTTGATTTAGAATTTTTCCTAAACTAATAATCTTTTCTGAAGAGATTTAAGGAGGAGAAAGAATGGCAGAGCTTAGACGTTGTCTCAGAGAATGTGAGATTTAGGCTAGGCTCTGCTAGCCTATTTATAGGTGTTCAGGATCTTATCGTACACACAGCGCTGAGTTAACAACGAACCTTGTTAGGAAAACAATCCAGATTCGTAGACGAATCTAGCCAAAGCTAGGGTGGGGTCGACCCTTGGATCTACCCCCTTATGGGTGGGTCGACCCCTAGGTCGCCCCCCGATGGGTCCCACAAGCTATTTTGGCGCAGAAGTTTGAATTTCGAACTTTTGAATTTTTGAATTCCGAATGTTTGAATTTATGGAATTTATTTAACTGTTATATTCACATTTAATCTTCTTATGCGTATACAGCGTGATTATATTGATATTGTTGAGGAATTTGGAAGATATAGCTTTCGTTATTCCAAATGCGATATCCGTTAGTTTCAGAATTTGATATTGAATATAAGTCGATATAATTTCTATTCATAGCCATGTATTTAATATCAAATTGGATTTTGGGTTTGCCGTGAATGGTGTCTTTATTAACACTGTTCTTAAACCCAGTTGAGGAAAGAATAAATCATTTAACCAAGATTTAATGAAGTTTTCCAATTAATTAATATAAATTGCAATTAAATTGTAGTTGATTACGGGTTCATTGTGAACGATATTTTAAATGACATTAGTTCTTATACCCGATTAACAGTAAAGTTATAGTCTGGAATTTATAAATCTTTTAATTAAGATTTAATGGAAATTGTCCAAAGTAAAGTTTTCCAATTTAATAAAAGAAATTGGAATTGAATGGAATTCGATTTATTAATAATCGAGATGAGCTGCTGTGAAGGACTATAGTTTGAAAGTACTTGTGATTATTATGTTGTGAAATGATTTTCCCTACTCGGGGATATAAAAAAGATTTAGTATGTGGCTAAAGACTCGGGTAACCCTTGAAATTAAAAGTATGGGTGTTCTGGCGGTGTAAGTCTTCCCCGAGGGCGTGGGATGGTGCATCGTCAGTGTAGCCTACTCCATCGGTGCATATATATATATATATATATATATATATATATATGTGTGTATATGTCCGCGGTAAGTAGCCCAGTGGTAAGGAGATCCCACTACTTGGTAATAGGTTGCGGGTTCGAATTCTACCCTGGAGCAACTTCACCCCCCCCCCCCCCCCCCCCCGAGTAAAATTAACCCGGTATAGGCAGGTCCAAGGGGATCTTTGATGCGGATTGGGTTGGCCTATACCCCCCAAGATGGACGGTCCGCCATTAGTCTTAGGTGGTTGTTCATTTATATATATATATATATATATCGAGTTGCTAAGGTGCGTGCCCTTTGCCTTGTTTGATGGGAGAAACCTCCCGATATTTGACTGCATACTGTTTGTATGCATTGTGATGTTTTGGAATTCATATTTCCAAAGATTTTGGTTTGAGATCCCAAAGTGAAATCTACTTTGATATAAAAGCTAGATATGTATTTCAAATGATTTGAAATAAGAATTCGGGAATAAATTCCAAAGAAATAATTTCTGTAAAGTGAATTGGATTTCGAAAAATCTAAATTTGGGATTAAGCCTAAATGGGTAGATTGAGGAATTGCATGTTGTTTGACGCATAGTAGATCCATATGTCTATTATTGGTTGTTGTTTATGCACTGGTATTCATGGGAGAAAACCCATTCCATGTTATACAGCGTGGTCCCTTGATTTACCCAACTTTAAAATAAAGCTAATAATTGTTTTAGTTCTCACACCAGTCCCATGACTGGCTCGGAGTTTATTGTTTCTACCTAAACACTCGATGCCCATATTTTCCACATGGGCAGCTAGTAGTTTTGGTTTTCGCAGATATTTCTTTTCATAGGATCCTGGATTACGGCTGGAGCTATATTCTGAAAGCTTTGTATGAGTGTATATCTTTTAGTTGTGTCAATTGTTATTTTCCGCTACGCATTGTACTTATGTATTATTTTTTCGCTGTGTAATATTTATTCATACTCTGATATTCTTGTACTCTAATGTAAATTGTTGTAATAGCAATGAAATGTTTTCGTGTTTGCGTTCTGATGCGTCGTGTTCTCAAAGCAATCCGGGCTCCTCCATCTCTTCAGGGATCGGGGAAGTCTAGGTCGTTTCAAGAATAGTCCACGGAAGAAGCAAGGTAATGTAGGTATCTACAACAAATGACTAAAATAACAACTCAGTCTGACCCGAGTACATAAAATACACAAGTTAATCTATCTTAAACAAGATTATTTGCACATGATACTTGAAAGATAATGCCACATAACCGATAAATCCTCACAATAAAGTAGGAGTACTATAAGTTCATAACTAAAATGGATACATGAGATAGGTTCACTAACTAATAACTAAAATTCTCATGTGAAGCTCACATAGTACAACTATTCCCATCGACCAAATAACCCAAGTAAGCTAAGTTTGTCTAAAGAAATCACAAATCAAATATAAGCATAATATGAAAATTACAAAAGCACAATGCTTCAAACTCAACTAGGAGTTTGTTACATAGAAATGTAATCACCATATAATAAATCATCCAATAGCATATAGCCTATGTATAAAATTCAATATTCGCAAAATGGTGAAAACATTTATAAAATCACAAATACTAAAATCCAAGAAATAATGAAATCTAAAAAACTATCACACTACACAGATTGGGGAATTTATAGAATATCACGCCACACAGATTGCAGCCAAAAAGGTAAGTCTCACCTACACCTGCATAAGCTCCATGCAAATGGTCGAAGCCGACCAATATTATCTGCACAGTTTTGGTGCTCTACACGAACTCACCACATAAGTAGAGTCTCAGACCTACATAAGATAGACGCTCAGGTCTAACATAAATGGCCTAGCACTGGCTGACCCAAAGGTCCCATGTATTTTCCCGTATGTGTCACCAACTTCCTAATGGTAATCCTACTAGTGAAAACAGTGCGTCCTACACCATACCTTCTTACTTATTAGTTTACTACAAGTTAGTCAACTTCACGTTAAAGTAGCTTCACTCGAACAAGTCTGAAATTAACCGATATAGCAAACCAATGTATCCCATGCTCATAGTTTATTATATCGTTTAAATGACTTCCTCATTCTCTCGAAGAGGATAAAAACGTGTAAATTTTATATGAAAATACTTACTTCGACAAAATAAGGTTTAAAACGATTTTCGAAAACTTATTGTAAGTATTTCTTTTAAAATCTCTTTATAATAGAGATTATATATATAGTGGCATTGGAAATAAATATACTTTTATAAATAGGATTATAAAACATTTATTTAAAATTGTTTTGAATCTTAAAATTGACTTTGAAAACGAGTTATAAAACACATGCACGAAATTAGGAAAATCTACGGAAATTCAATGAAATCAATATACAAGAAAACTTCAATGAAACTATCAATTTGTAGTACGTATGGAAGTTAAAGCTAGTTTTCCTATTAGCATGAACCATACTTTTTGAAACATCTCAAAACAATGCACTTAATCATCAAATCCAGAAGCAATTCAACAGAAACTGCACAAACTTTGCAAAAGAACTCAGGACTGCGGATAATATAGTAGTTTCCCCATTTAACCTTAGAATTTGAGAAAACATAAAACATAAAATTGAAGATAATTGCTGTGACGATCCCAAAACCCCTTGCACGGTGTTAAGGATAATCATTGGAATATAACACATTAATCATCATTAGCAGATCACAGATAATGGCATAAACAAAAAATAGAATAATTTACACACATATGACAGCGGAATCATATAGATATCATCACATCAGAGAAGCACAGTACAGGATACAACTTAGTGCATAATGATACATAATCAGTCACCATCGCCTGAGGCGGAATCATACATAAAGAGTACACAAAGGAATATCAGTCTACATCGCCAATGGCGGAATCATAACATAGATACAATAATGGCGGAGAAAATCCAAGTCGGCACAGTGTAGTCAAGCCTCGCCATGAGCCAAAAGGTGCGTCAGAAACCTGTAACTAGGCTGCCCGTGTGAAAATGAGGGCACCCGAGTTTGCAAGGTGAAACAAACTACGAGTCAGTCATGGGACTGGTATGAGAAATCTACTTAACTTATTAACAACAATAATAAGGCAAATCAAAGGACCACGCCACTTTTGCGGAATGGGTTTACTCCAATGAGTGCTAGTGCATGAAATAAAATAAATGATTAAATCAACGCAATGCTTTTTATAAAATGAAGCCATTATAAGACTCAGGTCCCATCACACAATGCAACGCAAGCCGGAGGATAGAGTTTTTACCTTATAATGGCCAAAGATGCTTCATACGAATAAAACAAAAGTGCTTGATATTATTACTAGTGCATATATGTTTCAAAAGCGATTTCAATCATAAATATCAATCATAGGCGGCATAAATGACCCATACCACTATGTCGCCATACTAGTAATACAATCACGTCCGCACATTTCGTATTGGAAATTGGATTCCTTCATGAGTCGAGGCAAGGGGCAAGCTCCTCTCCGTTCGAGACACTCTAGCAAATGCCTCGGGACCGCACACAGCAATCCCCTGGATCCTCCAAGGCCGGTCCTCTCTTACTTTTGAGGATTGGCAATTCCTGAACACACGTTTCCCGGTCCTTACAGACCTATAATCGAGGCGCCTCGCATTCCAACAACCACACAGGTGAAAAGTAGATATAAATGTCAGGGCTGGGAGGTCACTGACACCACCATAGCTAGAAAGAAACGTCATGCACTCCTTGGGCCCTTCTCTCGTTTTTGACTCATACCGGGGTGTGAGGCTCGCGAATTCACGTTATACACAAAGCTACGTCACACAGACCATGCTTTGATCATCAACCACAAGACTTTGCTTTGCAACAGAAGCCTTGATCATATGCCACTTAGGCGTGCCACACAGGCAATCCACTCCATGCGACTGATTTCTGTCAATACATAACCTCTGAGCTCGTACGTCTCAGAGAAGGGCGTTAAGCAAGAGAATAAATTCTCTGCCGCCAAACAGATATATATGTAACAGAGATCAATCAACACAGAACAAAATCCAATGTCAGACACACAGTCCATTTACAAGTCCGTTCTGGGTCTGAACGAAACTGGAGGCACCAATTCCTCGCATATCCGTACAATCAACAATATGTTTGGACGGCTACTACTTCAATTCCTTCATGGTAGCTACTCCAATCACGAGCATCAGTAGCGCCCATCCATCCAATGTGGAGATCGTCGGTCTTCAGCCGTCTTCGACTCTTTGACTTCTCAACGTCGATCGATTATTTGAAATGAGATAAACTCGGCCTTTTCAAATAACCCACGTATATTTAGATTTTCAAATCAATTATTCACATGGTTGGACTATTCAACATTCACATTTCAGTTATTTAGGTATAATTTTCATGTCAAATACATTCAACCATCACATATCAAGCAAACACAACAAAATTGGTTTGTTTCCACTCTATATCGTCTATAGTATTTTATAACGATATATCGCCATTTTTATTTAATTAAAAACGGCTATATTTTAATTAAACGACGTTTCAGGTCGTGTCGATGCACTGGCGCTGCTTTCCACTAATTTTGTTTTACACATATATGAAAATCTAACCGTTGGATCTTCACAAATTTTACATCATTAGGAAGGTCATTTCAAAACGAATCCAACGGTTTCAGTTTTGGGAAAATCCGACGGTCGGATCTTCCACACTAACCATTTGAAGTTACGATTTCAATTTACGAACTGCAGTGTCGTTATTCGATTTAATTAAATTATATATATATATATATATATCTATATAAATATAATCGTTTATGGCGCTGTTTTTCTTCAGTTTTGAATTAAACATTCCAGACAATCCAACTGTCGGATTTTCACAAAGTTGGTGCCGTTGGAAAGATATTTCCAAGGCGAACCCAACGGTTGCGGTTTCGGGAAAATCCAATGGTCGGATTTCCCGCACTAGTCGTTTGAAATCACGGTTTCAAAACATGAACTGCACGGCCACGTTTCGTTTTAATTCTATTTATATTTATATATTTATATAAATATAGTTCATTCAAAATTTCCTATATCGTTTCCACTTCAATTATTTCACTAACGCCTTTAAATTTTGGAAAATTTTGCCATAACCTCCTTTGTACGGGAGGGTCTGGGAAAATTCCCAAATAGCCACACGGGCGTCTCATATCAAAAAGAAAAAGAAAAAGCCAAGCGGCTAGCCAACAGGCTCATAAAATCATCACCCAAACAAAGCGGTAAATGTGTACCTATTTGTCGGGCACAAAATTCTATTTCTCTTCTCTAGCCCCTTTTTGCTTTAACCTGTTCAATAGATATGCATGTACATATATACAATTTCTAACATTCATCATTTTCCATTCAATTTCATATTTGATTTGCTTTGGTTTAAAAACACCATTCATTCTAATGTTGCATGCATAGGCTAAAATCATATCATTAGCTAGTTAATGTATATTTCAACTCATGCACGTTTATTTGAACAAGTGGCTATTTTTAACACTTCACATTTCAAAGATGATAATTTTGGCGAACTAAAATAGATTTCAACACATGACTATTTTATTTAGTTCCTATGCATGTTAAAAATAATATTTCTATCACAAATATTTATTTCAACGTCCGCATATCTTTAGCATATCACAAATATGATAAAAAATGATATTTTTATCGTTCAAAATATTTATTCGACAAATAGACGTTTCAACACTTCATAGTTTCAATAAAAATGTAATTTTTTTATTGTTCGATCTTTTTATTCAACACATGAACTTTTCCACTACACGCACTTCTCAACAAATGAGCATTTCCACACATGGACATTTTATTTATGTTGTTCATATTAGAAAGATGGGATTTTTATTGTCGAAACTATTTATATAAGGTGAATATTTTTCCTACTTCATATATATATATATATATATATATATATATGTGTGATTTTTATTGTTTAAACACTTCATTCATTCACAAATGAATTTAATTTTCACACAACACTTTTCAACACATGAACATCTTCCACTCATGGATATAGTTTCAACATATGGCTATTTTATTTCTACGCATGAAAATTATTTCAACATATGAAAATAATTCTAACACACAAAGATTATTCAAAATTTCGGCAGCATAACGGCAGGGTAGTTAAAACCGGCACCGTCCCTAGTACGGCTCCTCGCTCTACCTTAAAACCTCGCGGTTTTTGACAATGGGGATTCATGCATCTAATTCGCAGGCGGCATGTTTATTTTTATTTCCACAAATATTTTCAATTCATTTTAATCACCAATGGGTATTTTTCAACCACAACCAAACAATATCAACCACAAACAATTATTCAACCATTCGTATTTTTCACCCAATATTTCACACCAATTCACCACAATAAATATCGTCCATGGTTTGTGGACGAGGGGAGTATATATATATATATAACTGCTATATTTCACTTGCATTTCAACCCATATATCAATTATTCTATGCATGTAAAATTCGTACTTCGCTTATATAGCTTACACTACGCATGTACATAAGGTATACAACACGTATGTAATTTATATTTCGCTTATATAAATTATACACGACATTTTCCATTCAATTTCACGTTAATTTAGATTTCTCACATTGGTTTTCTGAGCGCTAAAAATCGATACGATGTCAGAAAAATCCGCAGCTTTTTCTATTGGGTAGAGAGCTTCCTTGCGGTCTCGATGTTTCCTGTTTCATCGAATTTCGTCAACACACCAAAAAGATATGATTTTTCAAAGTGTAAAGATCAAAGAAAAACTCACTTTCACGAAGCTTCAAAACTAGGTTTACAGTTTTCACGAAATCCGTGGCACGAGGGGACGATCGGGGAGTTGGACGTGGAAGAGGGAAGAGAGGGCTTTAAATCGGTGGTGGTTTGGTGGCGTTCGGTGGCGTTCAGGGCGGCGGCGGGAAGTGCTCGACTTCCTGGCGTCGATACAGGCGGAGGAGGCGACGAGGGTGGCAGCGGTGGGGTCGGATTTGAAGAGGAGGCTGAGGCGCGTCGAATGGTGGCGGCGGCGAAGGCTGTAGGTGGCGGTAGCGGCGGCGGCGGAGGAGAGAAGGTGGTGAACGGGTTTCGCCGTTGATCGGGGGTTTTTTTTTTTAAAAAAAAAAAAATTTATGAAAGGAAAATTCTGATTGGCCGAGGATTATATTAAATTTTTAAATAGTGTTTTCTCAAACGAACTCCTTTATAAACCCAACGACTGTCGCCCCTAGCTAAATACCCCCATTCCGGACACAATGGGATATGTTTCGTAGGCCAATTCGACTGTTACAATCAGTTATTTTTCAAATTAAAGTATAAAACATTTAATTTTTAACTCTGAACGCACATTTCAATTTGCCCGGGCCACAAACTGGTTCGAAAAAATCCAGAAAAATAAATCTAGTTATGTTTTGATGCTACGGTCCCAACAAAACTAGTTTCGTCGAATTCTGAGGTCGTTTGAAAAATGGCCATTTTCTGGTCGATCCAATTTAACAGAAATCGACCAAACACATTTTCTTTTGCCACGCTCATATACTAGCTTCAAAAATTATGAAATTTGAAACCTAGCAATAGTTTGACATCCCGGACCCAACAAAAGTGGTTTCGTCGAATTCCGAGGTCGTATGCAAAATATCAATTTTCCAGGGCTATATATTCTATATACCGACTGTTCTGAAAATTCATTCGACCATAACTTTTGATTCCCGTTATGAAACTTCGATTTTTCAGATTCGTTAGAAAGGTATTGACTAACAGATTTAAATATTTTTTGTTTCGCTAAAATCCGTTATATTTTCCACCCTGCATAGTCGGTCAAAGTTCGAATCCAAATTTTCAAACTGACTCACTATTTATAATTCACTATTTTATTGAAATATTCTATTTCAATTGTTCAAATTCCTTTGAAATAACCAATTTAAAAATTTTTAATTGGCTCGTATTTTCCGGGTTATTACAATCTCCCCCACTTAAAACTTTTCGTCCTCGAAAAGGAAACAACAGTAAAGTAGGAAATAAAATGTAAATGCAAAGTATTGTAAAAGTACCTTGCACCGGAGTTAGTCAGAGATATCCACTCTGCATTTGGGGTAAGCTTGCTTAATGCTTTCCTCACTCTCCCAAGTACAGTCTCTAGGATCACTGCTCCACTGCACTTTAACTAAATGAACCTTTTTGCTTCTGAGTTCTCTAGTTTCTTTGCCAACAATCTTTAATGGCTCTCTTCTGAGTGCTAATTCTGGAGTTATCTCCACATCCCGTTGCGCTGCTTCTTCTACAACAAGATCCGGATCATGCACATGTCTCCTAAGTTGAGATACACGAAAAACATTGTGCACTCCAGGCAACCAATCTGGTAATTGAACCCTATAAGCAAGAGTTCCAATTCGCTCAAGTATAGGAAAGGGACCAATAAATCTCGGGGCCAACTTCCCAGTCTTTCCAAATCTGATTACTCCTCTCATCGGAGAAACCTTTAAATAAACATGATCACCAACAGTAAATGTCAAATCTCTCCTTCTAGAGTCTGCATAACTTTTCTGTCGGCTTTGAGCGGTTTTCAATCGCTTCTTGATGAAGTCCACTTTATCAGATGCTTCTCTAATCATATCGGGTCCTAGTACAAGTCTGTTGCCAGGTTCTACCCAACATGCTGGAGATCTGCATGGTCTGCCATATAATGCTTCAAATGGTGACATTCTTAAACTTGCTTGATAGCTATTGTTATATGAGAATTCTCCCAAATGCAAATGATCCTCCCATGACCCACCAAAATCGATTATACAAGCCCGCAATAAATCTTCTAGAATTCTATTCACCCGCTCAGTTTGGCCATCTGTTTAAGGGTGATAAGCGGTGCTCATATTCAGTTTTGTCCCCAATTCTGTCTGGAAAGCCTCCCAAAACTTGCTAGTAAATAGGGGATCTCTATCACTGACTATGCTGATGGGAATTCCATGCAGCTTAACAATTTCTTTGAAATATATCTGCGCTAGACTTTGAGCAGTTCTATTGGATCTGACAGGTATAAAATGGGCAGTCTTCGTGAAGCGATCTACGATTACCCAAATGCTGTCATTACCTTTCTTGGTTCGCGGCAAACCATCTATGAAATCCATGGAAATCTGTTCCCATTTCCAACCTGGGACTTCCAACGGTTGCAACAGTCCAGCTAGCTTCTGTTGGTCACTCTTGACCAATTGACAAGTAGGACATCTACTAACATACAAAGAAATTTACTCACCCCGGGATGGATGCAAAATTTGGATTTATGGCATTCATCCAGCACTTCTCTTTTAAGCTCGGGAATGTCGGGAACACATATTCTTCTATTCAGCCTCAGAACTCCCTCACTATCCACTTGGAAGCTGGAGCCTTCGCCCCTTTGAATCCTTTTTACCATCTCTTTCACAAAATTGTCACTTTTCTGAAGAACAGATATCCTATCAATCAATCCAGGTGTAATTATAAGATTGGCAACAATTGCGGTTTTCCTACTAAGTGCATCCGCTACAACGTTAGCCTTCCCCGGCGTATACAGGATATCAAGATCATACGCTGCAAGGAATTCTAGCCAACGCTGCTGTCTCAGATTCAGATCTTTCTGGGTATATAAATACTTCAACGATTGATGATCTGTGTACAGTATAAATTTCTCGCCCAATAAATAATGCCTCCAGATTTTCAAGGCAAAAACGATGGCTAGCAACTCAAGATCATGAGTCACATAATTCTTCTCATGCGGTTTCAGTTGGCGGCTTGCATAAGCGACTACTTGGCCTCTCTGCATTAACACTGCACCAAGACCTCTAATAGAAGCATCTGTCCAAACCGTTAAATCTTGATTACCATCAATAATAGTTAACACTGGAGCGGTGGTCAGTTTCGATTTCAATTCCTGGAAAGCTTCTTCACAGTCGGAAGTCCACTTAAACTTCTCGTGTTTCTTTGTGAGCTTCGTTAACGGACCGGATATCTTCGAAAAATCCTTAACGAACTTTCGATAATAACTAGCCAACCCCATAAAACTTCTAACTTCTATGGGAGTAGTGGGTTGTTTCCAGTCTTGAATCGCTGTTATTTTGCTTGGGTCAACAGAAATTCCTTTCTCTGACACGACATGGCCAAGAAATTTAACTTCTTCTTGCCAGAAGACACATTTAGAGAATTTGGCTTTGAAGACGTTCTTCCTTAGAATCTTCAATACTTGTTCTAAGTGTTTTTCATGCTCGGGTTTTGATTTGGAGTAGATTAAAATATCATCGATGAATACGAGGACAAATTTATTCAGAACTCCCCTGAACACTCTATTCATTAGATCGACAAAGTATGCTGGAGCGTTGCATAGGCCAAACGGCATTACTAACCATTCATAAAATATGTCTGGACCTCTGAAAGCGGTCAAAGGAACACACTCTTCTGCTATTCTCAATTGATGAAAACCTGTAGCTAGGTCCATTCGGGAAAATACTTTCGCCCCATTCAATTGGTCTAGCAAATCATCAATGCGGGGTAATGGATATTTATTTTTAAGCGTCTGTTTGTTGAGGTCTCGGTAATCAACACATAATCTAAGAGTACCGTCTGACTTCGGGACAAACACAACAGCTGCACCCCAATTGGAAAAACTCGGTCTGATTAGACCTTTCCACAATAGTTGACGAGTTTGATCGCCTAATTCTTCTTTTTCTTTCGGAGTCATTCTGCGAATTGGATGTACCACTGGTCTGGCATTAGGAATTAGATCGATTCGGAATTCTATTTCTCTTTGCGGAGGTAAGTTTTCAACTTCTTCAAACACATCCGCAAAGTTTCTAACAATCGGAATCCTTTCTATGGAAGTGGGGATAAGTTCCAATGCTGACCAAAATTCTTCTCTATTTGGATTCGAACCATGACAGGGTATATATATATATGTCCAAGCTCCGTTCGAATTTTAACAATTCTTTCCGCACAATTTACCTCAGCTTCGTATTTCGTTAACCAATCTAGCCCGAGAATAATATCGAATTCGGGGAAATCCATAACGATTAAATCAAAAGGAAACTTGTAGAAAGAATAAGAGATTGGCACTCTACAATATGAACCAAGAGTAACAGGACCCCCTATCGGGTTATGAACTTCAACCGATTCTTTAAGCTTTCGTTGTTTTAACTTTAGTTTGTGCACTGTGTTTCTAGCAATAAAACTACGCGATGCACCTGTGTCAAATAATACAGAAACAGGAATATTTTTAATTGTAAGGGTACCTCCCAAAACATCGGGTTTACCTGCTCCATCGGAAGCAGCTGGCGGGCTAGACCCGTCATAGACATGAGCTACTGTAGCTTTCTTCAGCAAAGGACAGTCTTTGACCAGATGATCGGTCTTGCGACAATTGAAGCACGAGCGAGGGTTCTGAGAGCCTTGGCTCGAGCCTTGAGAGTTTGTTTTCTGCCTCTTCGGAGCTGTGCAGACGTTTGAGTAGTGCCCCGGCTTACCACGGTTAAAGCAATTTCCTCTTGGCGGCTTGCCAGTCTGAGGTTTTGAAGATGCTGCTTGGCTTGACTCGCCTTGATTTACAGCAGGCTTGCGCTTGTTTCCGGCTTGGCTTCTAGCGCGATCCTGATCCAGATGCCTTTGATCAAGGTCTTCATAGTTGCATGTCATTTCCACCAGCTCGTTGAATTCCAGCTTGACATGGGCCATGACTCTATCATGATATTGTCGTCTTAGCCCAAGGATAAACCTCTTATTCTTGGATTTCGCGGTGGCGACGAGCTCTGGAACATAGGGCGACAACATTGTAAATTTGTTCAGATAATCTTGCACGGAAAAATCCCCTTGCTGGAGATTGGCGAAGTCATCGTGCATTCTTTCTAGAGCTTGTTCTGGGACATATTTCTCCTTGAAGAGTTCTTTAAATCCATCCCATGTTCTTCCAGCTTCTCTATTCCCGGCGGTAAGAGATTCCCACCATAATTCAGCTTGTTCCTGCATAAGCCAGGCGCCCATAATAGCTTTGTCTTCGTCTCCAAGCCTTAGGCCTTCAAGAATTTTCTCGCATGTTTTGAGCCATGCAAGGGCCTCTATCACGGTGCCAGTTCCCGAGAAGGTCTTGCCTCCTAAGTTCTTATATCTCTTAGCTACACGGTCAAGCTCGAAGTATTGAGCTGTCGGAGGTTGTATCAAAGGTCCTTCTTGAGCTGGGATTTCTCCCCTTCCTCGGCCTCGGCCGGCACGGCCTCCTCTAGCGGCGGCTGCTCTGGTAGCCATTTGTCAAATTCTGTATAAGCAACGAAAAAGTCAGCTAACAGAAATGATAGTCTATTGCATAGTTAAGCAGAAATTTCTACGGAAAGATAACGATGGACCGATCAATTGTTTTTGCTATTCTGCTCGGCTCATTCTGGGACTTTACTAGTCCTATCTCTAATGAGCGACTCGCCATAGAATACTACTGATTCTATTTTGACGAAGTGTTTAATGTGTTACACTCCAGAACTAAGGTTAACCAAAGCTCTGATACCAGCTGTGACGATCCCAAAACCCCGTGACACGGTGTTAAGGATAATCATTGGAATATAACACATTAATCATCATTAGCAGATCACAGATAATAGCATAAACAGAAAATAGAATAATTTACACACATATGACAGCGGAATCATATAGATATCATCACATCAGAGAAGCACAGTACAGGATACAACTTAGTGCATAATGATACACAATCAGTCACCATCGCCTGAGGCGGAATCATACATAAAGAGTACACAAAGGAATATCAGTCTACATCGCCAATGGCGAAATCATAATATAGATACAATAATGGCGGAGAAAATCCAAGTCAGCACAGTGTAGTCAAGCCTCGCCATGAGCCAAAAGGTGCGTCAGAAACCTGTAACTAGGCTGCCCGTGTGAAAATGAGGGCACCCGAGTTTGCAAGGCGAAACAAACTACGAGTCAGTCATGGGACTGGTATGAGAAATCTACTTAACTTATTAACAACAATAATAAGGCAAATCAAAGGACCACGCCACTTTCGCGGAACGGGTTTACTCCAATGAGTGCTAGTGCATGAAATAAAATAAATGATTAAATCAACGCAATGCTTTTTATAAAATGAATCCATTATAAGACTCAGGTCCCATCACACAATGCAACGCAAGCCGGAGGATAGAGTTTTTACCTTATAATGGCCAAAGATGCTTCATACGAATAAAACAAAAGTGCTTGATATTATTACTAGCGCATATATGTTTCAAAAGCGATTTCAATCATAAATATCAATCATAGGCGGCATAAATGACCCATACCACTATGTCGCCATACTAGTAATACAATCACGTCCGCACATTTCGTATTGGAAATTGGATTCCTTCATGAGTCGAGGCAAGGGGCAAGCTCCTCTCCGTTCGAGACACTCTAGCAAATGCCTTGGGACCGCACACAGCAATCCCCTGGATCCTCCAAGGCCGGTCCTCTCTTACTTTTGAGGATTGGCAATTCCTGAACACACGTTTCCCGGTCCTTACAGACCTATAATCGAGGCGCCTCGCATTCCAACAACCACACAGGTGAAAAGTAGATATAAATGTCAGGGCTGGGAGGTCACTGACACCACCATAGCTAGAAAGAAACGTCATGCACTCCTTGGGTCCTTCTCTCGTTTTTGACTCATACCGGGGTGTGAGGCTCGCGAATTCACGTTATACACAAATCTACGTCACACAGACCATGCTTTGATCATCAACCACAAGACTTTGCTTTGCAATAGAAGCCTTGATCATATGCCACTTAGGCGTGCCACACAGGCAATCCACTCCATGCGACTGATTTCTGTCAATACATAACCTCTGAGCTCGTACGTCTCAGAGAAGGGCGTTAAGCAAGAGAATAAATTCTCTGCCGCCAAACAGATATATATGTAACAGAGATCAATCAACACAGAACAAAATCCAATGTCAGACACACAGTCCATTTACAAGTCCGTTCTAGGTCTGAACGAAACCGGAGGCACCAATTCCTCGCATATCCGTACAATCAACAATATGTTTGGACGGCTACTACTTCAATTCCTTCATGGTATCTACTCCAATCACGAGCATCAGTAGCGCCCATCCATCCAATATGGAGATCGTCGGTCTTCAGCCGTCTTCGACTCTTTGACTTCTCAACGTCGATCGATTATTTGAAATGAGATAAACTCGGCCTTTTCAAATAACCCACGTATATTTAGATTTTCAAATCAATTATTCACATGGTTGGACTATTCAACATTCACATTTCAGTTATTTAGGTATAATTTTCATGTCAAATACATTCAACCATCACATATCAAGCAAACACAACAAAATTGGTTTATTTCCACTCTATATCGTCTATAGTATTTTATAACGATATATCGCCATTTTTATTTAATTAAAAACGGCTATATTTTAATTAAACGACGTTTCAGGTCGTGTCGATGCACTGGCGCTGCTTTCCACTAATTTTGTTTTACACATATATGGAAATCTAACCATTGGATCTTCACAAATTTTACATCATTAGGAAGGTCATTTCAAAACGAATCCAACGGTTTCAGTTTTGGGAAAATCCGACGGTCGGATCTTCCACACTAACCATTTGAAGTTACGATTTCAATTTACGAACTGCAGCGTCGTTATTCGATTTAATTAATTATATTTATATATATATAAATATAATCGTTTCTGGCGCTGTTTTTCTTCAGTTTTGAATTAAACATTCCAGACAATCCAACCGTCGGATTTTCACAAAGTTGGTGCCGTTGGAAAGATATTTCCAAGGCGAACCCAACGGTTGCGGTTTCAGGAAAATCCAATGGTCGGATTTCCCGCACTAGTCGTTTGAAATCACGGTTTCAAAACATGAACTGCACGGCCACGTTTCGTTTTAATTCTATTTATATTTATATATTTATATAAATATAGTTCATTCAAAATTTCCTATATCGTTTCCACTTCAATTATTTCACTAACGCCTTTAAATTTTGGAAAATTTCGCCATAACCTCCTTTGTACGGGAGGGTCTGGGAAAATTCCCAAATAGCCACACGGGCGTCTCATATCAAAAAGAAAAAGAAAAAGCCAAGCGGCTAGCCAACAGGCTCATAAAATCATCACCCAAACAAAGCGGTAAATGTGTACCTATTTGTCGGGCACAAAATTCTATTTCTCTTCTCTAGCCCCTTTTTGCTTTAACCTGTTCAATAGATATGCATGTACATATATACAATTTCTAACATTCATCATTTTCCATTCAATTTCATATTTGATTTGCTTTGGTTTAAAAACACCATTCATTCTAATGTTGCATGCATAGGCTAAAATCATATCATTAGCTAGTTAATGTATATTTCAACTCATGCACATTTATTTGAACAAGTGGCTATTTTTAACACTTCACATTTCAAAGATGGTAATTTTGGCGAACTAAAATAGATTTCAACACATGACTATTTTATTTAGTTCCTATGCATGTTAAAAATAATATTTCTATCACAAATATTTATTTCAACGTCCGCATATCTTTAGCATATCACAAATATGATAAAAATTGATATTTTTATCGTTCAAAATATTTATTCGACAAATAGACGTTTCAATACTTCATAGTTTCAATAAAAATGTAATTTTTTTATTGTTCGATCTTTTTATTCAACACATGAACTTTTCCACTACACGCACTTCTCAACAAATGAGCATTTCCACACATGGACATTTTATTTATGTTGTTCATATTAGAAAGATGGGATTTTTATTGTCGAAACTATTTATATAAGGTGAATATTTTTCCTACTTCATATATATATATAAATGTGATTTTTATTGTTTAAACACTTCATTCATTCACAAATGAATTTAATTTTCACACAACACTTTTCAACACATGAACATCTTCCACACATGGATATAGTTTCAACATATGGCTATTTTATTTCTACGCATGAAAATTATTTCAACATATGAAAATAATTCTAACACACAAAGATTATTCAAAATTTCGGCAGCATAACGGCAGGGTAGTTAAAACCGGCACCGTCCCTAGTACGGCTCCTCGCTCTACCTTAAAACCTCGCGGTTTTTGACAATGGGGATTCATGCATCTAATTCGCATGCAGGCGGCATGTTTATTTTTATTTCCACAAATATTTTCAATTCATTTTAATCACCAATGGGTATTTTTCAACCACAACCAAACAATATCAACCACAAACAATTATTCAACCATTCGTATTTTTCACCCAATATTTCACACCAATTCACCACAATAAATATCGTCCATGGTTTGTTGACGAGGGGAGTATATATATATATATATATATAATTGCTATATTTCACTTGCATTTCAACCCATATATCAATTATTCTATGCATGTAAAATTCATACTTCGCTTATATAGCTTACACTACGCATGTACATGAGGTATACAACACGTATGTAATTTATATTTCGCTTATATAAATTATACACGACATTTTCCATTCAATTTCACGTTAATTTAGATTTCTCACATTGGTTTTCTGAGCGCTAAAAATCGATACGATGTCAGAAAAATCCGCAGCTTCTTCTATTGGGTAGAGAGCTTCCTTGCGGTCTCGATGTTTCCTGTTTCATTGAATTTCGTCAACACACCAAAAAGATATGATTTTTCAAAGTGTAAAGATCAAAGAAAAACTCACTTTCACGAAGCTTCAAAACTAGGTTTACAGTTTTCGCGAAATCCGTGGCACGAGGGGACGATCGGGGAGTTGGACGTGGAAGAGGGAAGAGAGGGCTTTAAATCGGTGGTGGTTTGGTGGCGTTCGGTGGTCGGTGGCGTTCAGGGCGGCGGCGGGAAGTGCTCGACTTCCTGGCGTCGATATAGGCGGAGGAGGCGACGAGGGTGGCAGCGGTGGGGTCGGATTTGAAGAGGAGGCTGAGGCGCGTCGAATGGTGGCGGCGGCGAAGGCTGTAGGTGGTGGTAGCGGCGGAGGAGAGAGGGTGGTGAACGGGTTTCGCCGTTGATCAGGGGGGTTTTTTTTTTTAAAAAAAAATTTATGAAAGGAAAATTCTGATTGGCCGAGGATTATATTAAATTTTTAAATAGTGTTTTCTCAAACGAACTCCTTTTTAAACCCAACGACTGTCGCCCCTAGCTAAATACCCCCATTCCGGACACAATGGGATATGTTTCGTAGGCCAATTCAACTGTTACAATCAGTTATTTTTCAAATTAAAGTATAAAACATTTAATTTTTAACTCTGAACGCACATTTCAATTTGCCCGGGCCACAAACTGGTTCGAAAAATTCCAGAAAAATAAATCTAGCTATGTTTTGACGCTACGGTCCCAACAAAACTAGTTTCATCGAATTCTAAGGTCGTTTGAAAAATGGCCATTTTCTGGTCGATCCAATTTAACAGAAATCGACCAAACACATTTTCTTTTGCCACGCTCACATACTAGCTTCAAAAATTATGAAATTTGAAACCTAGCAATAGTTTGACATCCCGGACCCAACAAAAGTGGTTTCGTCGAATTCCGAGGTCGTATGCAAAATATCAATTTTCTAGGGCTATATATTTCTATATACCGACTGTTCTGAAAATTCATTCGGCCATAACTTTTGATTCCCGTTATGAAACTTCGATTTTTCAGATTCGTTAGAAAGGTATTGACTAACAGATTTAAATACTTTTGGTTTCACTAAAATCCGTTATATTTTCCACCCTGCATAGTCGGTCAAAGTTCGAATCCAAATTTTCAAACTGACTCACTATTTATAATTCACTATTTTATTGAAATATTCTATTTCAATTGTTCAAATTCCTTTGAAATAACCAATTTAAAAATTTTAAATTGGCTCGTATTTTCCATGTTATTACAATTGCCTTAACTTGAAGTTAGAAAAAGAATCACCAAATTCGGACTTATAAATAAAAACTTATAATAATTTCATTATAAGGATGTGAAGTCTCAAAATTTTGATTAATTAGACAACGACAAGGCTTCAAATTAAAGAGTCAATTAGACCCTTTAAAACCTAGAATTTGTTAAAATGAAAACATAGAAGATGAGGAAAATTACCGTAGCTCAAACTCGGAAAAAGGATAACCTAATTTAGACATATATATCAAAAGTTATTGTAATTTCATTATCAGCACATAAAATTGCAAAAAATGAAAACAATAGAAATTTGACAAGGCTGTGGCTTGAAGTGCGAAATAATCCCTTTATACTCAGAGTTTTAAAAAACAAAAACTATAAAGTTCTAGAAGATATTTTAAACTTTCCATAACATAAAGGATTATCGAATTCTGATAAGGAATGAAAAAGTTTCTCAAATTTGAAGTTCACTACTGCTATTTATTTTAGTCTCACGATAGTGATACTAGAATGTACTTTTGTCCATGTAAACATCAAAATTTAACAAAAAGCAAAATATAAAACTATAGCAGATAATCTAAGCTTTCCAAAACACCAAAAATCATCAAATTTGGACACCACAACAACATTTGGCAATAGGAATGGCAATGGGGCGGGTTTCTTGTGCTCCAGGCCCCACTTAGGTTTTTTAAACCTTGCCCCAGACCCGCCCCGTAGACCCGGTGCGGGTCTAGAATTTCGCCCCATACCCGAATCCCGTACGGGTCAGAGAAGACCCGACACGCGACCCGGTGATATTGTGTTCTAATATACATAAATTTATATACTTACATTTTTTATCACTAAATGATAAATAATATACATATTATAATGTGGTCACAATGATAAGAGAATATAATAAAATGAGTTGTAAGATAATAATTCAAAATGTATGCATTTGTTATTGTATGACTATCATTGATGCAACCTAATATTATGAAAAATTTATAGTTTGTTGATTGAAAGAATATAATATTCAAGTTATAACCATGTATACCTAAGAAGATTAACAAGCAATAATTATAAATATAAAGTGTTTTAATGGTGTTTCAATCATGCGGGTCGGGTTGGGGCGGGTTAGTTGTACCCTAGATCCGACCCTAGACCCGGACCTCCAAAAGCGTGTCACGGGTCTACCCGCCCCAAAGACCCTATGGGGAGGGTCTAAATGGGTCAAAACGGGGGCGGGTCAAGCGGTTTTGGACCCTAGATCCACCCCATTGCCATCCCTATTTAGCAATGAATTTTGCAGTGTTACAATAACACGACAATGAGTTTGCATCAGATATTTTAACCATTGATGCTCAGAATTTTCAAATGTGTTTAACTTAAAAGTTAACACTCTTTTTAAGATTTCCAAAATTATAAAAAAATTCTGATTTCAAATATAAAAACGAAAGAGATATGCCCATTTTACTAACAACGATTCTCAAAGATGGATATGCAACAACTTGTTACTGTAGACATGAAATATCGAAATTACAGTAAAAACAAATCAACTACAGAAAACCACAATTTAAACATGCGAACTTATTCAAGCTAGAAGTGTAAGTTTATAACTCACCTTGATTGGACTAGCGACAATTCAAGTTGTATTTTGCAAATAGAATTGAAGCTTTGGGCCTCAAAACACCCTCAAACACGTATAGATTGCAAAGAATTGACTTGTAAGAGGAAATAGAAAATTACAGTATACAACTTTTCTTTAATATCAAAGATTAAATGAATATATATCTGATTTTGAGTTTAATTACCTGTGGATTGGCGATTAACAACTTTACGCTTTGATTTTAAATTCAAAGAAGCTTGGATTTGAGAATTTGAGGAGGAGGCCTTAATCTCTCTTTCTTAGGCTTTAACAAGTTACAGGGAATGAAAAGTGAATAGGAGGAATGAAGGTACGTATCCTTTCTTTCTCAACATGTTCTAGAAATTTTAAATGGATCTGGGCTTAAATCCAAGCCAAACCCTTTAACCTAAGTATGATTAAATTAAGTTAATTAAGCCATCCTTAGCAATTAACACAAGTTTTACTCTATTTTTACCTGTTCAACCTTGAATACACCAAACACTTCACAATTTACACATTTTAGCTTTTACAAAATTGAAATAATAAAGTTTAAAACTATTTTAACACAATTTCTTCTACAAACACAATACAATTCACATCTTTAATAAAATGATTGTTTTAGGTTTTTATTTATTTAAAACTTACATTTTCAATACTATAATTACATGACAATTAATTTGCTTATCAAAACAAATGTACAAACCATATTAAAATATTTTAAGATACTTAAACATTGATTTCTAATCAATGTTTCACTTATTTTTATTTTTTATTTGCAACTCCTTTAAATTTAAAGATGCTCTTCTTATAGTAAAAATACATCGTTTGTAATAATTTACAAGTTATCGCATTTTAATAAAATAAATATTTTAACATATGTTTTACATAAACAAATATTATAAGGTTTCCAAACTTCATTTCCTTCATAATTAAGTTTATCCACCAAACACATGCTGAATTTAAGTTTCTTATCTTAATATTTAAATTCAACTTATCCTCAATTCAACACAACTATCCACCATAATTCCAAAAATCCTTCATTTATTCAACTTAAAAGATTATATGAGTTATCCACTTTTGAGTTTTATTTCATATGTTTTTAAATTCAAATAACATTATAATTTATCTACCTGGGTACCCAAAGCCCCAACTATTACAGGTTCCATATTTGCCTTACCGAGCTCTTGTCAAATGCTGCATCATCCAAAGATCCGAGTCTCGCATGCATAACACGATTCGAGTTTGACAGTCCTACTTTTCGACCAGTCACTCACTTGTTCAGTTTTCTAGCACAAATATATGTAAACACAATCTGGCGAAAATGACTCATGGTTCATTGTTGCAGATCCATCCAATCAATTTTTGGTGAAAAGTATTTATATTTAATCTATATGAATTCATCCAATTACTCTCCAATGAAAGGAATTCATAATTAATCCAGATGAATTCATCCACTCACTTAGGGGTGAGAGGAATTCGTGTAGTTCAGCCGAAAGGATTCATTAGGTTACTCTCTAGTTAAAAGAATCTGTAGGTTATTCGTATGAATTCATTCTGTCACTCTCCGGTGAAAGGGATCCACGATCAGCTTGTACAAACTCATCTAGTTACTCTCCGGCGAAAGGAATTCATATTTTACGCCATAAAAAATTTATCCAATCACTCTTCAGCAAAGAATTTCGTTGTTCTTTCGTATGAATCCATATAGTCACTCTTTGGTGAAAGAGATCCACAATTAATCCTTGTGAATTCATACAATCACCTTTTTTCGAAAGGAACTTGTGATTTATTTGCATGAAACCATCTAGTCGATCTCTGTGAAAAGGATTCATGGTTAGCTCGTACGAATTCATCCAATCACTAGTCGATGAAAGGAACTTATAATCCATCTGCACGAATTCATCCAATCACTATTCGAAGAAAGGAATTCGTGATCAATTGGAATGAACCCATTCAGCCACTCTTTGGCGAAAGAGATTCATGATCAGTTCCTACAAATTCATCCAATTGATTTGTAGTAAAAGAAACACGTAGTTACTCCATACGAATTCATCCAGTCACTCTTCAGTGCAAGGAATTCGTATTTTATGGCTTTACAACATCTCCTTGGTTGAAGCAAAACCATTATCAAATCGTATTTGTCATCAATGGCAGTTCAAACAAAATACATAACAAATCAAAATGAGAATCAGGGAAAAACTGTACAGAGCCTCTCAGGGTTTCATGACTTAGCATATGCTTAGAGCATACCTAAGGACCAGAATATGGCCCCGTACATGTGTAAGCGATCGAGCTGTTAAGTCAAGAAATAATTATTGGTTGTCATGGCCTCATCACCCCCACCAAGTGATGATGATTTGACCTATAGACTAAGTCCCTCATTGATTCAGCATCGCAGATGATTGCCCATGCTCTATCACCGTCCTTCTAGCATTAACATAATCTTGGATTTGTCCATTTCTAATGTGCTCTATCTCATCTCGAAGGTGTTTGCACTCCGGCATGGTATGCCCATCCTGTAACACCCCGTATTTTCTAAGAATATTAAATTAACAAATTAAAGAATACTTAATTTTAAAAGTAGGAATTAAGGGAAATAGGTTACGCCATTGCGTTCATCTCAAAATTCTGCTTGAGATAGAGTCCGAGTTTGCGTAAATCGGACACCGTATGAAGAAGTTGTAAGCCTTAGAAGTTTGCATACGCCCAAGGAAGTATATATATATATATATATATATACATATATACACACACATATAAAATAATTCTAGAAGTCAAAATAGGATTCAAATCTCGAATTTGGGTCAAAGCAGGTTGAGCGAGAAATTTCCCGCTCAGAGGTGTCGACCCCTCCAGGGGGAGTCGACATAGGTGTCGACCACCTATAGGGGAGTCGACCCCGGTTGGCCCAGATCTGGCCGATGACGTGTTTCGCCACGTGTCGCTTTCTGATTCGTTGTGTGACGTGGTATTCTGCTCTACACGATTCTGATGACTTCTAGACTGATCTGAAGGCTCTAAATCTCCCTTTACACCTATAAAAAGACCCCTAAACCTATTGTTTTCTCCACACGAATTCATAGGCGTTTATATGCTACTAAAACCTGAAGTGACCTAGCCTCCACTTTAATCAATCAAATTAGCGTTTTCAAGTTAACAATCAAAGTCTACATCAAAGGAATAGCTAATCAAATTCAGAAATCAGATCCCAGAATTCAAGACCGTTCTGTAATTTGTGAGTTCATGTTACTTTCATAAATAAAATTTAATTGTGATCCTACCATTGTAATAAATCTGAATCTGAGATTATGCCTATTTCTACCTGTCTTTCTATATCCATTGGATCTATCTCATTGATATTATTATGTCCATACTTTGTCTCTTCTTTCCATCTTCCCTTTTTGTTTTTATAGCCAGGCTACTGCGAGCCTGAGCCAAATCTCATAAGAGATGAACATACGTTGGGAAAAATTGGGCATAGTATATGATTTGGACATGGCCAACGCTAAAATTGGGAAAAGTATTAAATTATGTATAATTGGGCATAACTGATTTGTAACGGATTTGAGGACATAACACATGTTATATTTAAAACATAAGTGTATCGAACATATGACTTGAGATTTGAGGCATAAAGTATATTGGACATATGCCTTGGGGTTTGGGACGTAAATTGAACTGTAAGCATGTAAGGCATAGTACATGTTGTGGTTTAAGACCTAAAATTGGGGCATAATGATAGTTTATGACTTGGGAGAAGGAGATTATTGTGCATAGTGATATATGGCTTAGGCATGAAAACCTATAGTAAGATACGGATAATTGTTAAATGTGAACACCCCTAAATTGGGATTTTGGGTAATTGGCATGCACTGTAATTAAAGGCTAAAATTTGGCATAGTTTATATTGTGAATCATGATTGGGGGTTTTTGGAGAATATTTTGTATGGTGCAATATGACTAAACCTTAGGGCATGTGTTATATTGTGATTTTTGGGGCATGACTATTATTGCAAATTTAGGAAAACTGGGTGTAACCTATTTTGAGTAATAACTTGAATTTGAATTTGTGGGGCATAACTTGCAATCAGCTTTGTTGGGGTATAACTTGAGAATTGGAACATGACTAGTTTTGTGAATTTGGGATGATTAGCATATAAAATCTACACTTGGACATGTATGGTAAATATGCTAAAAGATAAACATGCCTAACCCGAGGTTAGATTGAGTTGCGGTGTAAAACTGCCCGGAACCGCCCGGCACATCCAATAACCGCAACAACACAGATCTAATATGAGAGGTTAGCGCATTTAGCCCAAAACCCGAAGTTAGAATGAGTTTGCAGTAGAAGTCTGCCCGGAACTGCCCGACACATACAACAACCGCAAACAATAGTTCTAATGTGAGAGGTTGGGGCATTAATAAATTAGTTAATGCCAATAAACAGACATGCTAAGAATGGTAAGATTAAGTAAAATTTAGAACACTTAACCGTTACAACATGTTAATTAGACAAGAAGGTGGGGTTAAGTAAATTTAGAACACTTAACCGTTATAACATGTTAATTAGACAAGTGAGCAGGGTTAAGTTAACTAGTACAACATGATGAATGGGTAGGGTTAAGTTAAAACAAGATAGCAACACTTAACCATTACAACATGATGCGTGGAAGGGTTAAGTTAACACAAGAGGGCAACACTTAAGTAATGTAACACGACAAGTGGGTGGGTTAAGTTAACTTGAATTGATTGATGACACTTAACCAATACAACATGATGAACGCGTGGGGTTAAGTTAATAAGAAACACTTAACCAATGTAACTTGATGAACGGATGGGGTTAAGTTAATTGGAAATACTTAACCAATATAACATGATGAATGAACGGGGTTAAGTTAATAGGAAACACTTAACCAATCCAACATGACGAGTGAGAAGGGTTAATAAGAAACACTTAACCAACATGACATGATGAGTGAGTGGGTTAAGTTAACATGAATGGACAACACTTAACCAATATGACATAATGTGTGGGAGGGTTAAGTACATATCGGGTTGGTGGGTAATGTTAGTAAATATAGGCCCACAAACTTAATCATTAAGTAAACATGTTTGAATCAGTGGGAGGGTTAAGTACATATCGGATTGGTGGGTAATATCAGTAAATATAGTAATAACCCGGAAAATCTGGGCCAGTTTAAAATTTTTATTTTGGCAATTTTAGCGAATTTTGAATATTTAAAATGAATTATTTTAAATAATATCGACGAGAAATTTATTTTGAATATAATTCGAACGTATATATTTATACGCGTCGTCATTAGAATATAAATATTTATATATAATTATAAATAGAATTGAAAATGGCGCGGTAGTTCGATAATTCGATTTCAAACTTCAATTGAATGTACCGGGTGCAAAACAAACCGGATTTTAGCGAAACCAAAAACATTAGAATCTATTCATGAATATCTTTCCAACAAATCCGAAAAATCAAAATTTCATAGCGGGAATCAAAAGATATGTCCAGTTGAAAATTCTGAATAGTCGCTATGGAATTCAGGCCCTTGAAAATGGAAATTTTGCCAACGACCTCGGATTTCGACGAAACCACTTTTGGTGGATCCGCAGTGTCAGATTATTGCTAGATTCCAAATTTCATAATTTTTCGAATCAATATGTGAGCGTGGCAAAGGAAAACGTGTTTGACCAGTTTCAGTTGATTTTAATCGACTGGAAAATGGCCATTTTTCAAACGATCTCAGAATTCGACGAAACTAGTTTTGTTAGGACAGTATCATCAACACGAAGTTAGAAAATATTTTTCTGCAATTTATAGAGTTCATATGTGACCCCGGGAAATTGAAATGCGCGTTCAAATTCAATATATGGAGTTATATGTTGATTTCAATGAAAACTGATCGAAACAGTCGAATCAGCCTACGATACATATCCCATTGTGTTCGGAATGGGGGTAAAACGCTATGGATGACAGGCGGTGGGCCTCGTTTGGAGGTCGAAAATAAAAGTTGCTTTTTGCTGAGAAATTAAATAATTAAATAAAAATATCCTCCTCTCTCCTCCCCTTCAAAGCTGTTGCGCCCCCTCCCCCCCCCTCCCCCCGTTCATATTCAATCGAACAGAAATAGAAAAAAAAGAAAAAGGGGCGGAGCCCTAAATCGCACGCCGCCACCGTATCGCGCCTGCCACCAGTCGCCCCCTTCCTCCTCCTCAGTCGCGATCGAAAGTCCCCCCCCCCCTGTTGCTGCTGCCGCGGCCTCTTCTTCTTCTTCCTCCACTCCACACCCGTCGATCCACCTCCCCTCTCTTCATCCGCACCCTAATCGAGCCACAGGACACCCGACCCCGCCCAATCGACCGCTGCCGACGTCCACTGGCCCACCACCACCTTCAGCGGCGGCCAGCGCCACCTCCGGCCAATGCCGACAGCGCCTCTCCCCCATTGAACCTCCAGCGAACGAGATTTAGTTTTTTTTTCTCTAAATCTAAGGTGAGTTTTTTTTATATACTGTTTTATTTTGTTTTTATTTAATGAAATTAGTTTAAATCAGATTTGTTATATGTATAGCATGCTAAAAGTTTTGATTTTTACCAAAGAAAAAGAATGATTTTTATTCAGAAAGAAAGACGATATTTTTAAAATAAGAAAGGCGATATTTTTAAAATAAGAAAGACGATATTTTTAAAACAAGAAAGATGATATTTTTAAAATAAGAAAGACGATATTTTTAAAATGGAGAAGACGATATTTTTATATGGGATTTAAAGATATGATCTTGCCAAAGATTAGATTTTTAAAATAGAAAAGATTAGATTTTTAAAATAGAAAAGATTAGATTTTTAAAATAGAAAAGATTAGATTTTTAAAATAGAAAAGATTAGATTTTTGAAATTGAAAAGGCGAAATCTTTTTAACTGAAAAGGCGAAATATTTATGGTTGAAAAGGCGAAATCTTTATGGTTGAAAGGGCGAAATCTTTATATGTAATAGCATAGTAAAAATGGAATTTTTATCTATATTGTAACGAAGTAAAAATTCGATTTTTATATATTGAATAACAAAGTAAAAATTCGATTTTTATATATTGAATAACAAAGTAAAAATTCGATTTTTACATATGTAGAGGATACGGGCAACGAAGGTGACAAAAAGGCGAGAACGACGAAGATTTCTATAAATGAAGAGTCATGGTTTTGGATAGCTTTCGGTGAGAATTTCTCACTCAAAATTTCCTTTTCTAGTTATAAATATATACTAGGATGCAGATGGTGTTTAGTAACACCCGACACAATCGTCCACAGACCATGGACTTGTTTGTTTGGATGTGTAGTTGGTTAGATAATTTGGTTTGAATTGAATTGTTTGGTGAAATGGAATGGATTTGATTGATGTGTGAATGGCGTGGGCCTTCACTAGACCGGGGATAAGGCTAGGCTTCGTCCCGTTTCTAGTATCGTGCCGTTATGCCGCCGAAATTTTCTAAAATATGTTAGAAAAATATCATTTTATTTAAAGAATGAACTGAATAGAAATTCATATGTTAAAATAAAATGTTTTATCGTAAAAAAATATAATATAATTTTTAACGTGAATATGAATATAGTGAATGTGAATAAATAAATATTCATTTACAAACCGGACGGTTTGTTTATGTACACTGATTTGACTGACATTGACTGGGACGATAAATTTTACACATCGCCCAACTGCACAAATAAAAATCTGTGTTTGATTGTTTGAAACCCCATACGGGTATTGGGATAAAATACGGTATACACTAATCCCAATAATTAGTTGTATGTCGATCGATTGATTGACAAGCTGTTATAAGCGTTAGATATCTATATTTGATGCTTATACAGTGTAGTGCACTTGGGATGATGGTTGATTATTTATCGTTGCTATTATATACATTTGTTGTATGGAATCCATATAATTAACTTTATATGGTAATTTATTGGGCCTCATTCCAATCGGAAAAATAAAGAATATTATAAAATAAAGGTTCACGTGTTGACAGTACTCATTCGTTGAGATTAGTCATGTGTTGAACGAAACATTTTGGTAATAGAAATATTTGAAATAGAATATTTGAAATCGAAATATTTTGAAATAGAAATATTTGAAATAGAAATATTTGAAATAGAAATATTTGAAATAGAAATATTTGAAATAGAATATTTGAAAATAGAATTATATGAAGCCGTGTTAATTAGATTGACGCCATTTTGACGTGAACGATATTTATATCGATTTTATTCATTTTAAAATGAATATTGAAAAGTGATTTCGAAATCGAATATTTTGAAATGAAATTTGAATCGAAAACCAATTTGAATTGAATCGAATAGAAAACCAATTTTAATTGAATCGAATAGAAAACGAATTCGAATTGAATTGAAAAGAAAACGAATTTGAATTGAAATGAAAAGAAAACGAATTCGAACTGAATCAAATAGAAAACCAATTTGAATTGAATCGAATAGAAAACGAATTCAAATTAAATTAAATTGAAAACGAATTGAAATAGAAGTAAAAATCAATTTGAATTGAATTCAAATTGAATTCAAATTTGAATTGAATAGAAATGAATTTTAAAACGAATTTATAAAGCAAAATTTAATTTTGATTTGAATTGAAATGGAAGTTGAAAATGTTTTTGAAACGAATTCAAAACTATCTATATAATTCGTTTTAAAAAGAAATCGACGAAATATTTAATATATATAGTATATATATGATATAATGGCCTGAATAGAACGCGCCGCGCCGCGACAGTTCGTGAATTTCGACCATTTATTTCAAATGGACATTACGGGAGATCCGACCGTCAGATTCTCCTAAAACCGGAACCGTTGGGTTCGTATCGTAAAGAGCTTTCTAACGAATATTAGAAATTTGAAATCTAACGGTTGGATTTGGAGATACGTCCAAATCAAATTTGAAAAAGGTCGCTATAAGTGCAGTTCGATGGCCGTTGATGGAAATCGACTGTACGGGCCTTGATAAAATTATTAAAAATAGTAATAATTTGTGTAAAATCATAAGAAATGATTTGGGAAAAATTGGGATGAAAAACTCCACATTTGAAAAGATAAAAGTAGATTTTTATCAAAATGAACTAGTTTTGAACTGAAATTAAAACCCATTTATTTTTAAATAAATAAATTAGATTTGAAATGGGTTTAAATAGAATTGATTCATGGGTTTATCGTGAACGGTGTTTTAAATAACACTTGTTCTTTAACCCGATAATAAATAGAAGGTGATTTGGGTTTGTCGTGAACTGTGTTTTAAATGACACTAGTTCTTTAACCCTGTAAAAGGAGTTTTAATGAATCCGCACTTAAATTGAAATGTGAATTGATAATTTAAATTATCAGATATAGAAAGTGAGCGAGAATGGAGTATTACTAGTTTTGCTCCAAAGCGATAGTTAAATCTTTAATTAGATTTGAACGTGAAATGGTAATTAATTTTACCGATAACACCCCGGTGTTAGATATGGAATATTACCAGTTGTGCTTCATGGGATGAATAGGTTGGGATTGGGAAATAAAATAAATAATTACTTCGGTGTGGTTCGCTAATCTCGACTAGTTTAGAAAACCATAATTTGGTTTGAAACGACATCCAAAGGAAAATTAAAGGATAAATTTTAAAGAATTTATCTTGGATAAAATTAATGGGAACTTTTCACTGAGAATATGAATTGGAATGAGGCGTATGTTGAGTTTGTGTAACATTTGTTTTTAATATACGCGGGTTGTTCGGAAAGGTCGGGTTTATACCCATTCTGAATAACCGATTCGACGTTATGTCGAAGACGAAGACGGTGGTTGAAGACCGGAAGTCTTCACATCGTTTGGATAATTACTGATAATCCTGATTGGGCTGTACACCCAAGAGGATGGAAATAGTTGGTGGTCGTCCAGACGTACTTGGAGATCGATGGATATGCGAGGAAAGTGCCTCCGGTTTCGTTCAGACCCAGAACGAACTAGTAAATGGATTGTGTGTCTGACATTGGATTTTATTCTGTGTTGATTGATTTCTGTTAAATATATATCTGTTTGGCGGCGGAGAATTTATTCTCTTGCTTAACGCCCTTCTCTGAGACGTACGAGCTTAGAGGTTATATATCGATAGATATCAATCGCATGGCATGAATTGCCTGTGTGGCATGCTGAGTTGCATAGATCAAGGCTTCTGTTGAAAAGCAAAGTCTTGTGGTTGATGATCAAAGCACGGCCTACGTGGCAGCTTTGTGTATAACGTGAATTCGCGAGCCTCACACCTCGGTATGAGTCAAAAACGGGATAAGGACTACAGGGAGAGCACGACGTTTCTTTCTAGCTTTGGTGGTGTCAGTGACTTACCAGCCCTGACATTTATATACTTTTCACCTATGTGGTTGTTGGATGAGGCGCCTCGATTTTAGGTCTGTAAGGACCGGGAAACGTGTGTTCAGGAATAATTAATCCTCAAACGTAAGAGAGGACCTGTAACGACCCGTATTCTACGCATCATAGGATCGTAGGATATTTATTTCTTTCACATACGAAGTCGTATGGTCATGTAACTTTGGGAGACGACTATTGGTGTCATTTCCCATGTTCATGATTTTTCCCGATTTTTAAATGACCATTTTACCCCTACTTGGTACTGTTTTGGCCATAGCTTTTGACTGGAAAGGAATTTTGACCTGAAACCACTTCCATTGGCTCCGGATGATGGTTTCTCTTTCCGTAGAGTGGTCACATTAGCCAAACGGACTTACCGTTTGGGAGATATGGCTGAAACAAGTTTCAGATGGTGAAAAACAGCTTAATTGGGCTTAACCGGGTGATTAGCAGCTAGGCCCAAGGGGAATTTCGGGTTTAGGGGTATATAGGGGCTGATTAGGGTTAGAAAACATTTCTTTAGACATTTTCCAGCCGCCACTTTTATCCTTAGACACTCTAACAATGGCTTCCTACATCTAAAACACCCCAAATCACTTTCTAATTGAAGATTACGCTTAACAACATCAAATTAAGGAGAAAAAGCACCAAAGCAAGGTTAGTGCTGCTGTTGGACATCAGTATTCGCCCCAAATCAGAGGAGTTTCAGTTCTGAGAATTTTGTTTGCGGCCAAGGTGAGTGATTTGCATAGTTTTTGCACTAATTACGGTAACTAAGGGTAATTAGTGAAGATTAGCGAATTTATACGTAAATAAATTCTGGAAAAATTCCTAAAATTCTAAAATAATGTTTTAAGGCTCTGTTAGAAATTTGAGATAATTTCGATGTGTTTTGCTACTTGTATGCTTAAACATGATTAAGAGTGATTAAGGGAAAATGAGGGGTTCTAGCTATGTTTGATCCATTTTAAATCTATCAAATTGTTGTTATGGTGTTTGCAATTGATGTTATATGTTGCTATGACAGTTTGACATGAGTTGTGATTGATTAAAATAGTTAGATTGGTCGAAGACGCCGTCGTATGGCGCAAAACAGTCGCTGGAAAGTCAGTGCAGGAAAATACCTGAAACGGATCGGATCGGATGGGAGGTCCGAACCGAACCATTGTGAAACCGTCCCTCCGAACCGCTTGTGGTGATGGAGACCGATCCGGACCACCTGGAAGCTTGCGAATTGATGGCCATGAAGGATCACAAGTTGGAGCACACTATCCGAACCGACCCGCTCACACCACCCGACCCGATCCGCCTCTCGTGAGCATGAGCTACTCCGACCCGAACCGATGGGTAACGATTGGATTCGAAGGCTGACCCGATCCGCCAGGAGTGACCACGACCGATCCGAACCGCCACGAGATGAAGGCCACGAACCGAACCGGAAGCTGAAGGTTGACCGAGCCGAACTGATGATTCTTGTCCGATCCGAAGCGAGTGGAGCAAGATGAAGACCGATCCGGATGAAGATGATGGCCAATACCCGAGATGCAAAGGTAATCCAAAGGAAAAGTTAGAGCTCAGGATCCAGATGGGAATCAACGAGTTCGCTTCATGATTGGGCTTTGCTGCGGGACGCGTGCCAAGGAGTTATCGATGTCTATAGCTTTGAACCACTATGGTAGGAGGTACGAAGACGGATTCAGGGCCATTATGGCATCGGTAGAACCAAGTGCTACAACCAATGAAGTGGGTCATTGAAATGTTTGGTCATGACTCCATATGTTTAGCTTGGTCATAGCAGGGTTTCTACAAGTCGGGATTCGTCGTTACCTCAGTTTGTCTAGTGTTCCAAAGTGGTAGATATCGTACGCTTTAGGCACTGAGTGAGAGATGTGAGGATGGTTGCTATGGATGATTTGTTTGCTATCATTGTGACATGCACACCCCACCCCCGTATTCTTACACTGTTTATTCTGGCACCTTGGAGTATTGTACGGTATGTGGTACTAACTCTTTGGTTGCAGGTCCAGGTTCAGGTTCAGGTATGGTTTAGTATACCTGTTATTATTCTGTTTAGATGTTTATCGCTCATACCAGGCTTTATGTCTGACCCAGAGTTTTATGTCTCCTCTTATTACTCTGGGTGCTCATGCGAGCAGACTAGAGACAGGTTAGCTGGTGATGCACGGGTAGATGATCCGGAGACGAGCAGGAGGCTTCCACGTACTATATACATAATATTCTCCCTGTGTTGTTGAAGATCACTGCTTGGGCATTAGTGGTGTATCTTCTACTTTAGCTTTCTTTTGTTTAGAGACAGTAAATTTGGAAAATTGTAATAAGCTGTATATGGATTTCCGCTGCTCTGATGATTGATGTTGATTTTAGTTATCAGCTTATGCACTGTCTCACCTGTTTTATGTCAAGTATGTTGTTAATATATTTTATTCCATGCGCTGTGAGACATTATACAGATTCCTTGATTAGTTCATTCCCTTCTTTATTTTCTTCTGACGACCGTTCTGTGCTAGCTGGGCATGTGTACAACGCACTTTCAGACGAAATGCAGGCTGGTGCGGGGCGGGCCGTCACACTTGGTATCAGAGCGAGGTTGCGTAGTTAACCTAGGGAAGTTATCAGGGAGAGATAATATACGTATACGAGAGAGCGTATTTGTGATTACTTTGGTTTTTAAAAGCTATATATATATATATATACTATTAGTAGTATAAGGATGAAGTCGTACTGCACTAGCACCACTATGGAGTCGTTAATCGTTTCCTTTTTCAGATTGACGATGAGCCGATATACTAGAGGTGCTGGTAGGGGAGCCAACAATGGGAATGCTGCTGACATGAGGACGATGTTTACAGACCTCATGAGAGAGATGCTTAGAGATGTACAGAGGGCAGCTCCCAATGGTGGAAATGGTGGTGGTCCAATAGTGCAGGCGCCAAGAGTCGACTTCGTCAAGCTGAATAAGGATTATACTAGCCTTGGTGGGAAGCCGTTCCACGGAACTGAGTCGACTACGGATGTTCAAGATTGGTTGGATAGTTGCGAACGCATCTTCGAGGATTTGGGTATCGAGGATGCGATGAAGAGAAAGCTAGCGTCCCGTCAGCTGCAAGGGCGGGCAATGAATTGGTGGAATGCTATAAAGGCAGCTACTCCCGAAGATCAGATTACTTGGGAGCAGTTTAAGGCTCGCTTTAGTGAGAAGTTCATTCCAGCTGCTCAGAAGTCAATGCTGTTTAAGAAGTTCTTGGAGCTCAAGCAGAATGGCAGAGTTGTCTCGGAGTATATTGCTGAATTTGACACTTTGTCAAAATATGGGTTATCTCTTATTGATACTGCCGAGAAAAAGAATGAGAAATTCATAACTGGTTTGGATCAGTACTTGGGGGAAAAACTTATTAACCACATCGATGAGACGTTTGAATCGATTGTGGGGAAAGCGTTAAGATCGGAAAGTCTCTACCCTAAGCCGAAGACTGAGGTTGCATCCGCAGATGAGCCAAAGCCACAAGCAAGTGGTGGAGGCAAGGGTGGTTCCCAGAATAAAAGAAAGCAGAATCAGACTAAGGATGGCCAGAAGAAAAGGAATAAGCAAGATGTGGAGTGCTTCAGCTGTGGTAAGAAGGGCCATTATGCTAGTAATTGTCGGGCCAAGCCAGCAGATAGGAAGTGCTTCAACTGTGGCCAAATGGGACATCACAAGGACAAGTGTCCACAGCCCCCTAAAGAAAAGCAATTAGTGAAAGCATATGCTCTCAATGCTATTCCTTCTTCGTCAAATGCCCCAACTGCGGCGGAGAAGGGAAAGAATGTCGTCATTCAAGGTATGCTTTCCGTTTATGATGTTCCTGTTAGAGTTTTATTTGATACCGGAGATTCCAGTTCTTTCATATCTAGTGACCTGGTAGATAGGTTGGGATTGGAGCCCGAGATTGTCGATAGACCTTTAGTAGTGACGAACCCGATTGATGGTTCGACTAGCCTTAGCATGATTTATCGTAATGTGGTTCTATCGAGTCATGGATGCATGTTTGTTTGTGATTGCTTTGTTTTGGGCTTTACTGGGTTTGGCATTATTTTGGGAGTAGATTGGCTCCAAAGATACGGGGTGGTGGTAGACTGTGAGGGCTTCTTAGTGACAGCTAGAGCGGATGATGGGCGGAGGATAGTGTTTGGTGGTCTACCTAGTAAGGGGGTATTGGCTAGTTTTCTAAACTCCCTCGACATTCCGCATAGTGAGTTGTCAGGTTTGCCCGTGGTTGGCCAGTATCCGGATGTTTTCGAAGAAGTGACCGGACTTCCACCACACCGAGAGATTGAGTTTCGTATTGATTTGGTAAAAGATGCCAGACCTATAGTGATGCCACTTCGTCGTATGGCACCAAGGGAGCAGCGAGAGCTCGAGGTGCAGGTCAACGATCTTTTGAAGAAGGGATTTATCAGAAGGAGTGTTTCTGAATGGGGAGCACCAGTTGTGTTTGCTACTAAGGCGGATGGTCCCTTCGTTTGTGTGTAGACTACCGCGAGTTGAATAGAGTGACGAGGAAGAATAAGTATTCTTTACCGCGGATAGATGATTTGTTCGATCAGTTGAGTGGCGCGAGAATATTTTCTCAGTTGGATCTCGCGATAGGTTTTCATCAGCTTAGAGTGGAAGCTAAAACGGCATTTCGAACGCCGTCTGGATTTTATGAATGGTTGGTTATGCCATTTGGGCTGACTAATGCCCCGGCATATTTTGTGGATCTTATGAATAGGGTATTCAGAGATCAGTTGAATAAGTCTGTCCTTGTGTTCGTTGATGATATTTTAGTCTATTCGAAGACAGAGGAAGAACACAAGGAACATTTAAGAGTAGCAATGGAGGTGTTGAGAAAACACCAATTGAAAGCAAAGTTTTCTAAGTGTCACTTCTGGAAGAGGGAAGTGAGGTTCTTGGGCCATGTTGTATCAGAGAATGGTATTGCCGTGGACCCAGCAAAGGTGGCCACGGTACAAGATTGGCCTACGCCCAAGAATGCAACAGATGTAAGAAGTTTCTTGGGATTAGCTGGATATTATCGTAAGTTTATCCAAGGTTTCTCCAAGATAGCAGCACCATTGACCCAGTTGACCAAAAAGAATCAAGCTTTTGTCTGGGATGAAAGGTGCGAGAATGCATTTAAAAGTCTAAAGGACAAGTTGACAAGCGCACCAGTGTTAGTCATTCCTAAGGGGGATGAAGAGATGACGGTATACACGGACGCCTGTGGTACCGGACTGGGTGCTGTATTGATGCAAGGCGGTAGGGTTGTAGCTTATGCAAGTCGGCAATTGAAACCGCACGAGAGAAGATACCCTACCCATGATTTAGAATTGGCAGCGATCGTGTTCGCGTTAAAGATGTGGAGACACTATCTCTTGGGAGAAAGATTTGAGCTGTTTACAGATCATAAGTCGTTAAAGTATCTCTTCTCTCAGAAAGATCTGAATCTCCGTCAGCAGAGATGGCTAGAGTTCTTAGCTTCCTATGATTTTGACATCGCATACACACCGGGAAAGGGCAATGCGGTGGCTGATGCATTGAGTAGAAGACATGCCAGCCTAGGGGCTATGTTCCTTGAATGGAAGCAACGTGCGAATTGGATCCAGAAATGTTAGCAAGTTTGACGATCAGACCCACTTTGATTGAGCGGATCGGCTCTAGTCAAAGGGACGATCCTAACCTATTGGAAATCATCTCCAAGTTAGAGATGGGTATCGATGAGGAGATGAACAAGTATGGGCTTGATCGAGATAGATGGCTTAGAAAGAATGGAAAGCTTGTTGTACCCAATGTCGATGGATTGAGGGATGAAGTGCTTAGAGAATGTCATCACTCAAAGCTGACTATACACCCCGGTGGTAATAAGATGTATCGAGATATGAAGCAGACTTACTACTGGGAAGGGATGAAAAGAGACGTTGGGAAGTTTATATCCAAGTGCATGAATTGCCAGCTAGTTAAAGCCGAGCAAAAGAAGCCTAGTGGATTGTTACAGCCTTTAGAAATTCCCGAATGGAAATGGGAGCAAGTCTCGATGGATTTCATCGATGGTTTACCAAGGACTAGATCGGGATATGACAGCATTTGGGTAATTGTAGATCGACTGACTAAAAGTGCAAGGTTTATACCAGTCAAATCGACCAGAACGGCAGCTAAGTTAGCAGAATTGTATATGAAGTGGATAGTGAGATTTCATGGAGTACCTAAAAGCATTGTGAGCGACCGAGACCCGTTGTTCACTAGTGGGTTTTGGAGGAGCTTACAAGAGGCTCTAGGGTCAGAGTTACATCTCAGTACCGCATATCATCCTCAGACCGACGGTCAGACGGAAAGGGTGAATCATATTTTGGAAGATCTCTTGAGAGCATGTATATTGGATTTTGGTGGATCATGGGATGACCATTTGCATCTAGTAGAGTTTGCATATAATAATAGTTACCAATCCAGTATCAGTATGGCTCCATCTGAAGCTTTGTATGGAAGACCGTGCAACTCACCATCATGTTGGATAGAGACTGGCGAGAAGTTTATGCTTGGACCACATGTGGTGAGGGAAACTTCAGATAAGATCAAGATCATTCAACAACGAATGAAGGCTGCCCAAGATAGGCAGAAGAGTTATGCTGATAAGAGGAGAAGAGACTTAAAATTCTCCGTTGGCGACTTGGTGTTTGTTAAGATTTCTCCGTTGAAGAGTGTAATACGATTTGGCAGAAAAGGCAAGTTGGCACCAAGATTCGTTGGCCCATTCCCTGTTCTCGAACTAGTCGGGAATTTGGCATATAGAATTGACTTACCAGAGAAGATGACGGGAGTTCACAACGTATTTCATGTTTCCCAACTAAGGAAGTTCGTCCACGACTCAGATATGACTATTTCACCTGATCAGTTAGAGGACTTCGAAATAGAACCCGAGGCGGTTGGGAACCGTAAGCCGGCCCGTATTGTCGCGCACAACTTGAAGCAACTTCGAAGGAAGGCGGTGAAGCTAGTCAAGGTACAGTGGAGCGAGGACGAGAATGATTGTACTTGGGAAACAGAGGAGGACATAAGGAAGAAGTATCCAGAACTCTTTGTCTGGTAAGATTTTATTAGCGATTTAGCTTTCCGCATGCTAAGATAGACTTGTTTGCTTGTTTTGCATGAATTGATTGTTGTATGTGTTTGTTAGGCATGCGGGATCCTTTGTATGTTTTGGGTTAAGGAATTTCGGGGACGAAATTTCTTAAGGGGGGAGAATGTAACGACCCGTATTCTACGCATCATAGGATCGTAGGATATTTATTTCTTTCACATACGAAGTCGTATGGTCATGTAACTTTGGGAGACGACTATTGGGGTCATTTCCCATGTTCATGATTTTTCCCGATTTTTAAATGACCATTTTACCCCTAGTTGGTACGGTTTTGGCCATAGCTTTTGACTGGAAAGGAATTTTGACCTGAAACCACTTCCATTGGCTCTGGATGATGGTTTCTCTTTCCGTAGAGTGGTCACATTAGCCAAACGGACTTACCGTTTGGGAGATATGGCTGAAACAAGTTTCAGATGGTGAAAAACAGCTTAATTGGGCTTAACCGGGTGATTAGCAGCTAGGCCCAAGGGGAATTTCGGGTTTAGGGGTATATAGGGGCTGATTAGGGTTAGAAAACATTTCTTTAGACATTTTCCAGCCGCCACTTTCATCCTTAGACACTCTAACAATGGCTTCCTACATCTAAAACACCCCAAATCACTTTCTAATTGGCTTAGCAACATCAAATTAAGGAGAAAAGGCACCAAAGCAAGGTTAGAGCTGCTGTTGGACATCAGTATTCGCCCCAAATCAGAGGAGTTTCAGTTCTGAGAATTTTGTTTGTGGCCAAGGTGAGTGATTTGCATAGTTTTTGCACTAATTACGGTAACTAAGGGTAATTAGTGAAGATTAGCGAATTTATACGTAAATAAATTTTGGAAAAATTCCTAAAATTCTAAAATAATGTTTTAAGGCTCTGTTAGAAATTTGAGATAATTTCGATGTGTTTTGCTACTTGTATGCTTAAACATGATTAAGAGTGATTAAGGGAAAATGAGGGGTTCTAGCTATGTTTGATCCATTTTAAATCTATCAAATTGTTGTTATGGTGTTTGCAATTGATGTTATATGTTGCTATGACAGTTTGACATGAATTGTGATTGATTAAAATAGTTAGATTGGTCGAAGACGCCGTCGTATGGCGCAAAACAGTCGCTGAAAAGTCAGTGCAGGAAAATACCTGAAACGGATCGGATCGGATGGGAGGTCCGAACCGAACCATTGTGAAACCGTCCCTCCGAACCGCTTGTGGTGATGGAGACCGATCCGGACCACCTGGAAGCTTGCGAATTGATGGCCATGAAGGATCACAAGTTGGAGCACACTATCCGAACCGACCCGCTCACACCACCCGACCCGATCCGCCTCTCGTGAGCATGAGCTACTCCGACCCGAACCGATGGGTAACGATTGGATTCGAAGGCTGACCCGATCCGCCAGGAGTGACCACGACCGATCCGAACCGCCACGAGATGAAGGCCACGAACCGAACCGGAAGCTGAAGGTTGACCGAGCCGAACTGATGATTCTTGTCCGATCCGAAGCGAGTGGAGCAAGATGAAGATCGATCCGGATGAAGATGATGGCCAATACCCGAGATGCAAAGGTAGTTCAAAGGAAAAGTTAGAGCTCAGGATCCAGATGGGAATCAACGAGTTCGCTTCATGATTGGGCTTTGCTGCGGGACGCGTGCCAAGGAGTTATCGATGTCTATAGCTTTGAACCACTATGGTAGGAGGTACGAAGACGGATTCAGGGCCATTATGGCATCGGTAGAACCAAGGGCTACAACCAATGAAGTGGGTCATTGAAATGTTTGGTCATGACTCCATATGTTTAGCTTGGTCATAGCAGGGTTTCTATAAGTCGGGATTCGTCGTTACCTCAGTTTGTCTAGTGTTCCAAAGTGGTAGATATCGTACGCTTTAGGCACTGAGTGAGAGATGTGAGGATGGTTGCTATGGATGATTTGCTTGCTATCATTGTGACATGCACACCCCACCCCCGTATTCTTACACTGTTTATTCTGGCACCTTGGAGTATTGTACGGTATGTGGTACTAACTCTTTGGTTGCAGGTCCAGGTTCAGGTATGGTTTAGTATACCTGTTATTATTCTGTTTAGATGTTTATCGCTCATACCAGGCTTTATGTCTGACCCAGAGTTTTATGTCTCCTCTTATTACTCTGGGTGCTCATGCGAGCAGACTAGAGACAGGTTAGCTGGTGATGCACGGGTAGATGATCCGGAGACGAGCAGGAGGCTTCCACGTACTATATACATAATATTCTCCCTGTGTTGTCGAAGATCACTGCTTGGGCATTAGTGGTGTATCTTCTACTTTAGCTTTCTTTTGTTTAGAGACAGTAAATTTGGAAAATTGTAATAAGCTGTATATGGATTTCCGCTGCTCTGATGATTGATGTTGATTTTAGTTATCAGCTTATGCACTGTCTCACCTGTTTTATTTCAAGTATGTTGTTAATATATTTTATTCCATGCGCTGTGAGACATTCTACAGGTTCCTTGATTAGTTCATTCCCTTCTTTCTTTTCTTCCGACGGCCGTTCTGTGCTAGCTGGGCATGTGTATAGCGCACTTTCAAACGAAATGCAGGCTGGTGCGGGGCGGGCCGTCACAGGACCGGCCCTGAAGCATCGAGGGGTTACCCAGAGTGTGTAGTCCCGAGGCATTTGCTAGAGTGTCTCGAAGCGGAGAGGAGCTTGCCCCCTGCCTCGACTCATGACGGAAATCCAATTTCCAATACGTGTATTTCGGCTTTATTTGTAGAGCCTAGTATGGCGACATAGTGGTATGGGGGCACTTATGCCGTCTATGATTTATATTTATGATTGAAATTGTTTTGACACTATACACTTATTATAGTATCAAATGATTTGTTTTAAACGTACGAAGCATGTTTGGCTATTATAAGGGAAAACCCTATCCTCCGGCTTGCGTTGCATTGTGTGATGGGACCTGGGTCTTATAATAGCTTCATTTTTTGAAAAAGCATTGCGCTGTTTATTCTATGCACTGGTATTCTTGGGAGGAAAACCGTTCCGTGTTATACGGCGTGGTCCCTTGAATTACTCTCTTTTAAAGTAAAGCTTTAAATAACTGTTTTAGTTCTCACACCAGTCACATGACTGACCTGAATTTTATTGTTTTAACCTAAACTCTGGGTGCCCCTATTTTCGACACGGGCAGCTAGTAGTTTTGGTTTTGCAGATTTATATTCACAGGATCCTGGTTTACAGCTGGAATGATATCCGGAAAGCTCTGTATCCGTATATCACCTTCAGTTGTGCTTTGTATTATTTTCCGCTGCTATGTAATTTATTGTAATCTCTGATATTTATCGAATGTAATTTATTCATTTATACTCTGTATATTCTTGTATCTGATGGAATTGTTGTAATATACAATGAAAGGTTCTTCTGTTTGTGTTCTGATTTGTCCTGTTCTCAAACGATCAGGGGTTTCGAACGGTCTAGATCGGTTTAACGACTGATTCGGATCGAGCAAAATTCCCGGCCCCTACATTTGGTATCAGAGCTTTGGTTTACAGAGCTCGAGAACAAGACACATTAGAACCATACGAAAGAATTCATCAGATATTGGATTAGTAATATCCAATTAGAATGACTCGTTAGAGATGGGATCGGTAGTATCCTAGAACGAGTGTGAAGAGTATATTTTTCAAATGAAAACAATTTTGTTTTGAAAATTTAAACCATTTTATACGTATTCGAATATTTATTTATTTTGAATTTGGACAATCCGATATATAAAGATTTTGCATATACACGTCATGAACGTATATTCGAAGTTTTAATAAATTAGATAGATATAGAATCACATTCTAGTCGCCCGGACATGATTCTGATGATGGCGCGCCATCACCAGTAATTATGTTCGTGTTTCGAAGGTGTGATATCTATATATTTCCATTTAGACTGGTGTGAGAACCAAAACTTATATAGCTAGATTTATTGTTGTGAATTGGCATCAAAAACATGATTTTCTATATATATATCAAAATTATGAATTTGAAACGTTAATTCACTAATTGATTGATGTTTGTGTTGTTTGTTTATTTGTTTGATAATTTTGAACCATTTAGCCTAATTGAACCTAATATTGAATTATAGTGAAAATTGATCGCATTTGCTTGCATATACATGTACTTACATTGAACATGTCATAGCAAGGAGGCTAGAACCGAAGAATAAAATTTGTTTGCCCGACAAATAGGTACATGTTTACTATGTAATTTACTGTTTTGTTTGGGTGATGATGATTTTATGAGCCTATTGGCTAGCCGCTTGGATTTTTCTTTTTCTTTTTGAGATCAGAAGGCCTATATGGCAATTTCGGGATTTTCCCGTGGTTCCCGGTGCAGGGGAGGTTATGGCGAAATTTTTCAAAAATTTAGGGTGTTAGCCAAATTTTTGAAGAATTGGAAAATTCTCAAAAACTGAAAAGTTGGAGAATGGAAGCCAGATCGAACGTAGAGTTGATTAATCAAACCACTTTCGACTTTATTCCTTTTCGGGGACGAAAAGTTTTAAGTCGGGGAGATTGTAATAACCCGGAAAATCTGGGCCAGTTTAAAAATTTTATTTTGGCAATTTTAGCGAATTTTGAATATTTAAAATGAATTATTTTAAATAATATCGACGAGAAATTTATTTTGAATATAATTCGAACGTATATATTTATACGCGTCGTCGTTAGAATATAAATATTTATATATAATTATAAATAGAATTGAAAATGGCGCGGTAGTTCGATAATTCGATTTCAAACTTCAATTGAATGTACCGGGTGCAAAACAAACCGGATTTTAGCGAAACCAAAAACATTAGAATCTATTCGTGAATATCTTTCCAACGAATCCGAAAAATCAAAATTTCATAGCGGGAATCAAAAGATATGTCCAGTTGAAAATTCTGAATAGTCGCTATGGAATTCAGGCCCTTGAAAATGGAAATTTTGCAAACGACCTCGGATTTCGACGAAACCACTTTTGGTGGATCCGCAATGTCAGATTATTGCTAGATTCCAAATTTCATAATTTTTCGAATCAATATGTGAGCGTGGCAAAGGAAAATGTGTTTGACCAGTTTCAGTTGATTTTAATCGACTGGAAAATGGCCATTTTTCAAACGGTCTCAGAATTCGACGAAACTAGTTTTGTTAGGACCGTATCGTCAATACGAAGTTAGAAAATATTTTTCTGCAATTTATAAAGTTCATATGTGACCCCGGTAAATTGAAATGCGCGTTCAAATTCAATATATAGAGTTATATGTTGATTTCAACGAAAACTGATCGAAATAGTCGAATCATCCTACGATACATATCCCATTGTGTTCGAAATGGGGGTAAAACGCTATGGACGACAGACGGTGGGCCTCGTTTTGAGGTCGAAAATAAAAGTTGCTTTTTGTTGAGAAATTAAATAATTAAATATATAAAAATATCCTCCTCTCTCCTCCCCTTCAAAGTCGTTGCCCCCCCCCCCCCCGTTCATATTCAATCGAACAGAAATAGAAAAAAAAGAAAAAACAAAAAGGGGCGGAGCCCTAAATCGCACGCCGCCACCGTATCGCGCCCGCCACCAGTCGCCCCCCTCCTCCTCCTCAGTCGCGATCGAAAGTCCCCCCTGTTGCTGCTGCCGCGGCCTCTTCTTCTTCTTCCTCCACTCCACACCCGTCGATCCACCTCCCCTCTCTTCATCCGCACCCTAATCGAGCCACAGGACCCCCGACCCTCCCCCCCAATCGACCGCTCCCGACGTCCACTAGCCCACCACCACCTTCGGCGGCGGCCAGCGCCACCTCCGGCCAACGCCGACAGCGCCTCTCCCCCTTTGAACCTCCAGCGAACGAGATTTAGTTTTTTTTTTTCTAAATCTAAGGTGAGTTTTTTATATACTGTTTTATTTTGTTTTTATTTAATGAAATTAGTTTAAATCAATAGCATGCTAAAAGTTTTGATTTTTAACAAAGAAAAAGAATGCTTTTTATTCAGAAAGAAAGACGATATTTTGAAAATAAGAAAGACGATATTTTTAAAATAAGAAAGACGATATTTTTAAAATAAGAAAGACGATATTTTTAAAATAAGAAAGACAATATTTTTAAAATGGAGAAGACAATATTTTTATATGGGATGTAAAGATATGATCTTGCCAAAGATTAGATTTTTAAAATAGAAAAGATTAGATTTTTAAAATAGAAAAGATTAGATTTTTAAAATAGAAAAGATTAGATTTTTGAAATTGAAAAGGCGAAATCTTTTTAACTGAAAAGGCGAAATCTTTATGGTTGAAAAGGCGAAATCTTTATATGTAATAGCATAGTAAAAATGGAATTTTTATCTATATAGTAACGAAGTAAAAATTCGATTTTTATATATTGAATAACAAAGTAAAAATTCGATTTTTACATATGTAGAGGATACGGGCAACGAAGGTGACAAAAAGGCGAGAACGACGAAGATTTCTATAAATGAAGAGTCGTGGTTTTGGATAGCTTTCGGTGAGAATTTCTCACTCAAAATTTCCTTTTCTAGTTATAAATATATACTAGGATGCAGATGGTGTTTAGTAGCACCCGACACAATCGTCCACAGACCATGGACTTGTTTGTTTGGTTGTGTAGTTGGTTAGATTATTTGGTTTGAATTGAATTGTTTGGTGAAATGGAATGGATTTGATTGATGTGTGAATGGCGTGGGCCTTCACTAGACCGGGGATAAGGCTAGGCCTCGTCCCGTTTCTAGTATCGTGCCGTTATGCCGATGAAATTTTCTAAAATAAGTTATAAAAATAAAAATATCATTTTATTTAAAGAATGAACTGAATAGAAATTCATATGTTAAAATAAAATGTTTTATCGTAAAAAAATATAATATAATTTTTAACGTGAATATGAATATAGTGAATGTGAATAAATAAATATTCATTTACAAACCGGACGGTTTGTTTATGTACACTGATTTGACTGACATTGACTGGGACGATAAATTTTACACATCGCCCAACTGCACAAATAAAAATCTGTGTTTGATTGTTTGAAACCCCACACGGGTATTGGGATAAAATACGGTATACACTAATCCCAATAATTAGTTGTATATCGATCGATTGATTGACAGGCTGTTATAAGCGTTAGATATCTATATTTGATGCTTATACAGTGTAGTGCACTTTGGATGATGGTTGATTATTTATCGTTGATATTATATACATTTGTTGTATGGAATCCATATAATTAACTTTATATGGTAATTGATTGGGCCTCATTCCAATCGGAAAAATAAAGAATATTATAAAATAAAGGTTCACGTGTTGACAGTACTCATTCGTTGAGATTAGTCATGTGTTGAACGAAACATTTTGATAATAGAAATACTTGAAATAGAATATTTGAAATCGAAATATTTTGAAATAGAAATATTTGAAAAAGAAATATTTGAAATAGAAATATTTTGAAATAGAAATATTTGAAATAGAAATATTTGAAAAAGAAATATTTGAAATAGAAATATTTTGAAATAGAAATATTTGAAATAGAAATATTTGAAATAGAATATTTGAAAATAGAAATATATGAAGCCGTGTTGATTAGATTGACGCCATTTTGACGTGAACGATATTTATATCGATTTTATTCATTTTAAATTGAATATTGAAAAGTGATTTCGAAATCGAATATTTTGAAATGAAATTTGAATAGAATTGAATCGAAAACCAATTTGAATTGAATCGAATAGAAAACCAATTTGAATTGAATCGAATAGAAAACGAATTCGAATTGAATTGAAAAGAAAACGAATTTGAATTGAATTGAAAAGAAAACGAATTCGAACTGAATCGAATAGAAAACCAATTTGAATTGAATCGAATAGAAAACGAATTCGAATTAAATTGAATTGAAAACGAATTGAAATAGAAGTAAATATCAATTTGAATTGAATTCAAATTGAATTGAAATTTGAATTGAATAGAAATGAATTTTAAAACGAATTTATAAAGCAAAATTTAATTTTGATTTGAATTGAAATGGAAGTTGAAAATGTTTTTGAAACGAATTCAAAACTATCTATATAATTCATTTTAAAAAGAAATCGACGAAATATTTAATATATATAGTATATATATGATATAATGGCCTGAATAAAACGCGCCGCGCCGCGGTAGTTCGTGAATTTCGACCATTTATTTCAAACGGACATTACGGGAGATCCGACCGTCGGATTCTCCTAAAATCGGAACCGTTGGGTTCGTATCGTAAAGAGATTTCTAACGAATATTAGAAATTTGAAATCTAACGGTTGGATTTGGAGATACGTCCAAATCAAATTTGAAAAAGGTCGCTATAAGTGCAGTTCGATGGCCGTTGATGGAAATCGACTGTACGGGCCTTGATAAAATTATTAAAAATAGTAATAATTTGTGTAAAATCATAAGAAATGATTTGGGAAAAATTGGGATGAAAAACTCCACATTTGAAAAGATAAAAGTAGATTTTTATCAAAATGAACTAGTTTTGAACTGAAATTAAAACCTATTTATTTTTAAATAAATAAATTAGATTTGAAATGGGTTTAAATAGAATTGATTCATGGGTTTATCGTGAACAGTGTTTTAAATAACACTTGTTCTTTAACCCGATAATAAATAGAAGGTGATTTGGGTTTGTCGTGAACTGTGTTTTAAATGACACTAGTTCTTTAACCCTGTAAAAGGAGTTTTAATGAATCCGCACTTAAATTGAAATGTGAATTGATAATTTAAATTATCAGATATAGAAAGTGAGCGAGAATGGAGTATTACTAGTTTTGCTCCATAGCGATAGTTAAATCTTTAATTAGATTTGAACGTGAAATGGTAATTAATTTTACCGATAACACCCCGGTGTTAGATATGGAGTATTACCAGTTTTGCTTCATGGGATGAATAGGTTGGGATTGGAAAATAAAATAAATAATTACTTCGGTGTGGTTCGCTAATCTCGACTAGTTTAGAAAACCATAATTTGGTTTGAAACGACATCCAAAGGAAAATTAAAGGATAAATTTTAAAGAATTTATCTTGGATAAAATTAATGGGAACTTTTCCCTGAGAATATGAATTGGAATGAGGCGTATGTTGAGTTTGTGTAACATTTGTTTTTAATATACGCGGGTTGTTCGGAAAGGTCGGGTTTATACCCATTCTGAATAACCGATTCGACGTTATGTCGAAGACGAAGACGGTGGTTGAAGACCGGAAGTCTTCACATCGTTTGGATAATTACTGATGATCCTGATTGGGCTGTACACCCAAGAGGATGGAAATAGTTGGTGGTCGTCCAGACGTACTTGGAGATCGATGGATATGCGAGGAAAGTGCCTCCGGTTTCGTTCAGACCCAGAACGAACTAGTAAATGGATTGTGTGTCTGACATTGGATTTTATTATGTGTTGATTGATTTCTGTTAAATATATATCTGTTTGGCGGCGGAGAATTTATTCTCTTTCTTAACGCCCTTCTCTGAGACGTACGAGCTTAGAGGTTATATATTGATAGATATCAATCGCATGGCACGAATTGCCTGTGTGACATGCTGAGTTGCATAGATCAAGGCTTCTGTTGAAAAGCAAAGTCTTGTGGTTGATGATCAAAGCACGACCTACGTGGCAGCTTTGTGTATAACGTGAATTCGCGAGCCTCACACCTCGGTATGAGTCAAAAACGGGATAAGGACTGCAGGGAGAGCACGACGTTTCTTTCTAGCTTTGGTGGTGTCAGTGACTTACCAGCCCTGACATTTATATACTTTTCACCTATGTGGTTGTTGGATGAGGCGCCTCGATTTTAGGTCTGTAAGGACCGGGAAACGTGTGTTCAAGCATAATTAATCCTCAAACATAAGAGAGGACCGGCCCTGAAGCATCCAGGGGTTACCCAGAGTGTGTAGTCCCGAGGCATTTGCTAGAGTGTCTCGAAGCGGAGAGGAGCTTGCCCCTTGCCACGACTCATGACGGAAATCCAATTTCCAATACGTGTATTTCAGCTTTATTTGTAGAGCCTAGTATGGCGACATAGTGGTATGGGGCACTTATGCCGTCTATGATTTATATTTATGATTGAAATTGTTTTGACACTATACACTTATTATAGTATCAAATGATTTGTTTTAAACGTACCAAGCATGTTTGGCTATTATAAGGGAAAACCCTATCCTCCGGCTTGCGTTGCATTGTGTGATGGGACCTGGGTCTTATAATAGCTTCATTTTTCGAAAAAGCATTGCGCTGTTTATTCTATGCACTGGTATTCTTGGGAGGAAACCCGTTCCGTGTTATACGGCGTGGTCCCTTGAATTACTTTCTTTTAAAGTAAAGCTTTAAATAACTGTTTTAGTTCTCACACCAGTCACATGACTGACCTGGAGTTTATTGTTTTAACCTAAACTCTGGGTGCCCCTATTTTCGACACGGGCAGCTAGTAGTTTTGGTTTTGCAGATTTATATTCACAGGATCCTGGTTTACAGCTGGAATGATATCCGGAAAGCTCTGTATCCGTATATCACCTTCAGTTGTGCTTTGTATTATTTTCCGCTGCTATGTAATTTATTGTAATCTCTGATATTTATCGAATGTAATTTATTCATTTATACTCTGTATATTCTTGTATCTGATGGAATTGTTGTAATATACAATGAAAGGTTCTTCTGTTTATGTTCTGATTTGTCCTATTCTCAAACGATCAGGGGTTTCGAACGGTCTAGATCGGTTTAACGACTGATTCGGATCGAGCGAAATTCCCGGCCCCTACAATATAGGCCCAGAAACTTAACCAGTAAGAAACCCTAGTAACGGTGACCCATTTCAGCAGTAACCCACATAGATGTATCAAGGTACCCTGAAACTAGGCAGGGTGGGGCACGATTACTGGGCTGATTATAAGCGGTCAAAATAGCGGCAGGGGGTACACCAGTGTAGGTTCCGACGAATTATGGGTGTGCACGTACTCCGGAGTGGAAAAAAATTGGCACTGGGTACCAGTAGTTATACACTGTGCATCTTGAATCGTGTCGGGTTGCTATCATAGGGACTGATACACCTTATGGTGGGACCAGCACAGGGTATCTACACACAAGAGAGGGCCGATTGACACGGGCACAAGGACAATTAATACGAGTAAGGAGCCGATCGATAGGGTAGTAAGGGTACATCTAACATCTTCATGGCAATTAGGCTGATTGAGGTAAGATCCTCATACTAGATGTACACCTGAAGGCTACCACAATTGTGGGGATTGGGATCACGTTATCATATTATCATTTTTACACAGATTTCTAGTTGGGACACTAGTTAGGGGTTGCAGAGATATAGAAATCAGAATAACAAGGTAGTAGCAAAGCAGAGAAAGAGTAGAAGTACATTCAGTTTATCTTGCCTTATCATATCTATACTAATCGTATGTTATCTTGTTATCCTTGTTCTCACGGTATTGTCTTACATTCAGTTTATTCGTGTCATGATGCTTTTGCCTATTAACATGCTGAAAGTCACTGGACTTACTAGACTTATGTCTGACCTAGTTTGTTTCGCCTCTTTTCTTCCGTTCCCCCCTCCAGGTTCATAGGGAGGAAATGTTACCACTTTGCTCAGTTTTCGTTCCAAGCATGGAGATGGTCGATGTATTGCTTTGGACTCACTCTTCCACTGCTATGGCTGGTTCATGATTTATTGGGGAATATTATCGTTATTTTTATGCTTCTTTTATACTTGGAAGTTTTTGAATCAAGACAGAAGTTCTATGTATTATTTTTAAGTATGATTGAGACAATTGTTGTAAAAGCTTGACTGAACCACATTGTTTATAAAATGACTTTATTTTCCGCTGCTTTATTTGTCTGTCTTGTAATTTATCCGCATCTTTTACCTAAAACGCTCCACCGAAGTTAAGGCATTCCCTTTGTGGGTGACCTTAACGGAGGTGGTGTGTTGCACTTGGTATCAGAGCTGAAGGTTACCGGATCAGATAAAAGATTTGAAAAACTATTTTCAAAACGGTTTTAAAAGAAGCATTTTCATAAGAAATGTTTTGATTTAAAGGCATATTCCCCAAAGCCATATGCACTATATTTTGATCCTCTGTTTGAATCCTTGTTTCCTTCTTTCCTGAGTCTCCGCGGCACCTGGCTTTATGAGAGGTAACCTCATCGCGGCATGGTTCCATAGGCTTGATGAGACTACGACACCTGTCAAAGCATGAAGAAGTGCCCAACCTCCATCCATAGTCGCAGTAGTTTCACCTACGGCTAATTTTCTTTCAAGCTTTGTAGGGATTTCCGTGCGATGGAAGCAGCTTTCAAGAGACTTGTCAACAAGTTACACAAGGATGGCAAAGATGAGAATGAGGGAGTTTGGCTAAAGAGCACAACCCAAGGATGGGGAACTCATGGATATAGACTTGGTTCACAAAGGAGGTAAAAAGAAAGAGGTGTAAGTGGAAGAATCACAGGACAAGAAGGGAAGGAAGAATAGGAATACCTAAGATAAGATGAAGTGTCTTTATAATGGGTCATATAATTAAGGATAAGGGCAAGAACTAAGGACAGGATTTTCAGGAGGGCAAGTACATGCTCTCACCGCTAGCGTACCTGAGAGAGAGGTAGTAAAGTTTCAGTTGAAAACATCTAGTTTTTCTTTTTGATCATCCTGTTAGTACTCTTTTTGATCTTAGCGCTTCACATTCATTTATATCTGCTTCCATAGTTGAGTCTCTGCACCTTAGTACTTGTATAATAGATGATCCCATTATTGTCTCAAATCCGGTTGGTGGTTCGGCTCGTTTATCTTTTGTTTGTAAGGATTTGAGAATAACTATGTTATGTATTGAGTTTAAGTGTAATGCTTATGTTTTTGGTTTCATGGGCTATGTGTTGATTCTAGGCATGGATTGGTTAGCTAGTAATTGTGAAAGGAGGGTAGTTAGACTTTTGACTTGCTTCGGGAATACCCTCAAGATTTCATGCGATCCTAAGGGATCAGTTTGTCTTGGCTACCTAGAATCACTTGATGCATCTATCGACGATTTGCGATCCGTTAGAATAGTCCATGAGTACGCAGATGTTTTTGATCAGGTTAGGTGTTTATCCCCTAAAACGCGAGATAGACTTCCGCATATATCTAGTTGACAATGCGAAGCCAGTTGCATTACCTGTACAACACATGAATCCAAGGAAAAGGAAGAGCTCAGTAAACAAGTAAAAGAGTTACTTGAAAAAGGGTTCATAAGGCGAAGTATTTCTGAATGGGGTGCTCCAGTCGTTTTCGTTACAAAGGCGGATGGTTCACTTCGCTTGTGCATAGATGATATTTTGGAATGAGGAAGAACATGCTTTGCATCTAAGGGAAGTCTCAGATACCCTCCAAGCGCATCAACTTAACGCGAAGTTCTCCAAAAATATCATTTTTGGAGAGAAGAAGTAAGGTTTCTAGGACATGTGGCGTCCAAAGAAGGGATAGCAGTAGATCCATCAAAAGTAATTACGGTGCAAGACTGGAAGGTCCCAAGGAATACAACAGAAGTAAGAAGCTTTCTTGGACTAGCGGGCTAATATAGGAAGTTAATTAAGGACTTTATGAAGGTATCACCCCCACTTACTAGATTGACGAAGAAGAATCTAATCATCTTAGTATACATACTTGGTAACATGGTTAGCATTTGTTTATTTTCAAGAGATAGTTCTAGGAATGTTAGCATGACACGGTAGAAGTTGTAGTGCCAAGTATACTATAAGAAGAAAAGGTGGAACGGGAGGCGACATTGAAATGAGTTCCAACGCATATGCTGGAAACAGAAATTAAGAAGCTACACAAATCATGAAGTTAAGACAGTCAGAGCAATATGGAATGAAGCTCAAGAAGATGCGACTTAGAAGACTGAAGACTAGATACGCGCATCTTACCCTTTTTGAGGGTATATCCTTGATCTCTCTTTTTTTGTAAAGTTTATTTGCTAGTCTTTATCTTTTAAGTATATCCTCTCGATCTTATCCTCGATCCTTAGGTAGAAGCCAGTGGATGTAAACATGTGTTTGAGACATGTTATGTTTGGTGGATACAAGTGGATGTAAGTGTTTGCTAGTGGTTGCTCGTGGATGCATACACACACATTAGGCACTAGATCGGCTCAGTCACTTTTATATTGCATATGCATGAGTGAATTTTTATATATATATATGAATTGAAACTTGATGTGTTATCATATGGATGTTGCATTTGTACGAATGATTGTGCACTCATGTAGAAATTATAAAGTACGATTAGGAATAATTGCATACATGATGGACTCATGGCACTGACATAATTCGCATTAAGGAGGTCAACTGAATCGGTAGACCGCCTGATTTTGCATTAGATAAGGACATGTACACATACTATGCATATGATCACGAAAGCATAAGAAATCTTTTTAAGGACAATGGACGTCTGTGATTGAATGGTTGAGTAGATGGATGTTGGATGGTAGGATATGCATTCTTCTTAACTTTGAGATTTCGGGGACGAAATCCTTTAAGGAGGGGAGAATGTAACACCCCGTATTTTTTTAGAATATTAAATTAACAAATTAAAGAATACTTAATTTTAAAAGTAGGAATTAAGGGAAACGGGTTATGCCATTGCATTCGTCTCGGAATTCTGCTTGAGATAGAGTCTGAGTTTGCGTAAATCGGACACCGTATGAAGAAGTTATAAGCCTTAGAAATTTGTATACGCCCAAGGAAGTATATATATACATATAAAATAATTCCAGAAGTAAAAATAGGGTTCAAATCTCGAATTTGGGTCAAAGCAGGCTGAGTGGGAGATTTCCCGCTAAGAGGTGTCGACCCCCCTAGGGGGAGTCGACATAGGTGTCGACCACTCTATAGGGGTGTCGACATAGGTGTTGACCCCCGTATAGGGGAGTCGACCCCTGTTGGCCCAGATCTGGCCGATGATGTGTTTCGCCATGTGTCGCTTTCTGATTCACTATGTGACGTGATATTCTACTCTGGACGATTCTGATGACTTCTAGACTGATTTGAAGGCTCTAAATCTCCCTTTACACCTATAAAAAGACACCTAAACCTATTGTTTTCTCCATACGAATTCATAGGCGTTTATATGCTGCTAAAACCTGAAGTGACTTAGCCTCCACCTTAATCAATCAAATTTGAGTTTTCAAGTTAACAATCAAAGTCTACATCAAAGGAATAGCTAATCAAATTCAGAAATCAGATCCCAGAATTCAAGACCTAAAATTGGGGCATATTATATATGATAGTTTATGACTTGGGAGAAGGAGATTATTGTGTATAGTGATATATGGCTTAGGCATGAAAACCTATAGTAAGATAGGGACAACTGTTAAATGTGAACACGCCTAAGTTGGGATTTTGGGTAATTGGCATGCACTGTAATTAAATGCTATAATTTGGCACAGTTTATACTGTGAATCGTGATTGGGAGTTTTTGGAGAATATTTTGTATGGTGCAATATGACTAAACCTTAGGGCATGTGTTATATTGTGATTTTTGGGGCATGACTATTATTACAAATTTGGGAAAATTGGGTGTAACCTATTTTGAGTAATAACTTGAATTTGAATTTATGGGGCATAACTTGCAATCAGCTTTGTTGGGGTATAACTTGAGAATTGGAACATGACTAGTTTTGTGAATTTGGGATGATTAGCATATAAAATCTAGACTTGGACATGTATGGTAAATATGTTAAAAGATAAACATGTCTAACCCGAGGTTAGATTGAGTTGCAGTGTAAAACCGCCCGGAACAGCCTGGCACATCCAGTAACCGCAATAATACAGATCTAATGTGAGAGGTTAGCGCATTTAGCCCAAAACCCGAGGTTAGAATGAGTTTGCAGTAGAAGTCTGCCCGGAACCGCCTGGCACATCCAACAACTGCAAACAACAGTTCGAATGTGAGAGGTTGGTGCACTAATAAATTAATTAATGCTAATAAACAGACATGCTAAGAATGGTAAGGTTAAGTAAAATTTAGAACACCTAACTGTTATAATATGTTAATTAGACAAGAAGGTGGGGTTAGGTAAACTTAGAACACTTAACCGTTATAACATGTTAATTAGACAAGTGAGCAGGGTTAAGTTAACTAGTAAAACATGATGAATGGGTAGGGTTAAGTTAAAACAAGAGAGCAACACTAAACCAATATAACAGGATGCGTGGAAGGGTTAAGTTAACATAAGAAGGCAACACTTAACCAATGTAACATGACAAGTGGGTGGGTTAAGTTAACTTGAATTGATTGATGACACTTAACCAATACAACATAATGAATGCGTGGGGTTAAATTAATAAGAAACACTTAACCAATGTAACTCGATGAACGAATGAGGTTAAGTTAATGGGAAATACTTAACCAATATAACATGATGAATGAACGGGGTTAAGTTAATATGAAACACTTAACCAATCCAACATGACGAGTGAGAAGGGTTAATAAGAAACATTTAACCAACATGACATGATGAGTGGGTGGGTTAAGTTAACACGAATGGACAACACTTAACCAATATGACATAATGTGTGGGAGGGTTAAGTACATATCGGGTTGGTGGGTAATATTAGTAAATATAGGCCCACAAACTTAACCATTAAGTAAACATGTTTGAATCAGTAGGAGGGTTAAGTACATATCGGGTTGGTGGGTAATATTAGTAAATATAGGCCCACAAACTTAACCAGTAAGAAACTTAGTAATGGGGACCCATTTCAGCAGTAACCCACATAGATGTGTCAAGGTATCCTGAAACTCGGCAGGGTGGGGCACGATTACTGGGCTGATTATAAGCGGTCAAAATAGTGGCAGGGGGTATGTCAGTGTAGGTTCTGATGGATTACGGGCGTGCACGTACTCTGGAGTGGAAAAAAAACAGGCACTGGGTACCAGTAGTTATACACTGTGCATCTTGAATCGTGTCGGGTTGTTATCATAGGGACTGATACACTTTATGGTGGGACCAACACATGGTATGTACACGCAAGAGAGGGCCGATTGACACAGACACAAGGAAAATTAATACGAGTAAGGAGCCGATTCATAGGGTAGTAAGGATACATCTAACATCTTCATGGCAATTAGGCTGTTTGAGGTAAGATCCTCATACTAGATGTACACCTGAAGGCTACCACAATTGCGAGGATTGGGATCACGTTATCATATTATCATTTTTACACAGATTTCTAGTTGAGACACTAGTTAGGGGGTGCAGAGATATAGAAATCATAATAACAAGGTAGTAACGAAGCAGAGAAAGAGTAGAAGTACATTCAGTTTATCATGCCTTATCATATTTATACTAATCGTATGTTATCTTGTTATCCTTGTTCTCACGGTATTGCCTTATATTCAGTTTATTCATGTCATGATGCTTTTGCCTATTTACATGCTGAAAGTCACTGGACTTACCAGACTAATGTCTGACCTAGTTTGTTTTGCTTCTTTTCCTCCATTCCCCCCCAGGTTCACAGGGAGGAAATGTTACCACTTTGCTCAGTTTTCTTTCCAAGCACGGAGATAGTCGATGTATTGCTTTGGACTCTCTCTTCCACTTCTATGGTTGGTTCATGCTTTATTGGGGAATATCATTGTTATTTTTATGCTTCTTTTATACTTGGAAGTTTTTGAATCAAGACAGAAGTTCTATGTATTATTTTTAAGTATGATTGAGACAATTGTTGTAAAAGCTTGACTGAACCACATTGTTTATAAAATGACTTTATTTTCCGCTGCTTTATTTGTCTGTCTTGTAATTTATTTGCATCTTTTACCTAAAATGCTCCACCTAAGTTAAGGCATTCCCTTTGTGAGTGACCTTAATGGAGGTGGGGTGTTTCACATCCAGTTCATGGAATATGCAATATTTCCATATCCTCCTTTCCTTATCAGTCGGTTCTCTTGGAGGCGGTTTTCCCTAGGGAATTTCCTCCAGAGTATCTAGGTAGATCATTTCCGTGGATTCATTCATCTTTTTGTAGAAGGGATATTTTTATTTCTTTTTTATTCTTCCTTGAGCTCTCATGCGCAGTTTCCATCTTTCTTTTTTGCTTTTTCGACTTGAAACCCGCTTCTAGTGTCCCCTCATCTTTCAGAACATTAACCTCAATCTTCCTCTACGCTTGCGCATCCTCCTGGGATAGGTACTTATCAGCTTTAAAGTAAAATTCATCGAGATCCCTTGGGGATCCCTTTCCAAGCTTGCTTTGAATTCAGAATCATCGTCCGCTCTAGCCACTTCCTCCATCAATACCATCGATGGTTCTAGTTTATTAACAGATGCTACAGCCGCATTGAACCGCTCCAAGAAACTCCTCAACATTTCTCTTGGTCGTTTCTTTATTGTTGCCACTGTTATTACATTCTTAGGTCTCGCAATGTGGACTCTGAATCGTCCAGTGAATCTGTCCACCAGTTCATATTAAGAGCTAATTGACTCGTTGTTCAGCTGCCTACACCAAAGCATGGCTTAAATGTTAGAAACAACAAAAAATATTTCGCCATCAATTCCTGAGATGCCCTAAGCATATCCATGTGTTTGATGTAGCACATCACATGTACTATCGGGTCGATCTTCCATCAAACATCGTTAACACTAAAAGCTTGAAATTTGGTGGGTTTCTTGCATTCCTGATGTTAGGATTGAATAGGTTCCTAGTAACATCCTCATATCCCTAGATGGATAGTCCACCTTTCGCCACATGTCGTATCATATTCTCCAACCTATGTCTTTCATCAGATGCCTACCCCTGAGTCTAGGAGGGTACTCTAGTATGTATTGATCATGCTGCAATCCAACATTTCCTTCCGTCATAGTTTGACCTGATCCAACCATAAGACTGTTAGCATTCACAGCTCGGGATCGATACTGATTCAGATATGTTGATCCAGAGAAGCCTCTGGTCCTTGAGTTTGCATATTCTCCCCAATGGTTCCCATGTCATTATTCTGAGCCCGTGCTCCTAGTCCTCTAAGCTTTGAGAGTATCTCCATCATCATCTACTCTTGATTGCTCAACCAGGCTTGTAAATCATGCATCGTCTTCTTTATCTTTTCCCTCATCAAGTAGATAAAAGGATATTTGTTAAAGGAACACTATTGGTCTCCTACTTGCCATGTTGCATCTTCTGCTTGTTTATCCGTGTTCTTATTCTTCACCATTGTTTCCCAACAAAGAGGATTAGCTTAAGTTCAAGTACTAGCCCCTATTCGACGTGCCAAAATATTAACATGCGATTTTGGTCAACCATGTGTCAACACCCGATTTGTATGCAAGTCACAGATAATAATCATAGAGTAGTCGTAAATCACAGTCACATAGTACATTAGAGTAAATTAACGTACAAGTTTTTAAGGTGGTTTGGCAAATGTCCACTTCAAGTAATCTTTGTTTATACTATTGATTAGAACTACATTGATTTGAGTATGAATGTAGAGATTAGAGGATGAAGACATCTCCAAGTTGGAGCAAAGCCTTGGAGTGGAGAAGAAGATCCTTGGAGGAAGTAAATCCCAGAAGATCCGAGGTAGAAATAGATCAGAGAAGATCTAAGGAAGAAGATACCAAAGAGAAACTCCCTTTTTTGAGGTCATCATAGGTGCATTTATAGGCACGAGAAAAGGTCAGATCGACAGGAAATCACACAAGGGACCCACTAAGGAGGTATGACCTAACCCACAAAGTGGGGTCGGGGTCGCACCCACTTTTAGGGACCGAATCTGATCTCTAATAGGGATTAGTACCGATCCATAGGGATTGCTCTCTTGAGGTTGCGATCCGTATGATAGATAACTTTTTATGTTAACTTTCTCCTCAAACTAATGGTTCATCATTCTAGTACTTTGAGCTCAAGTCATTGAAGAAATATTTAATAGCTGTCGAGTTTAGAAGTTCTAATTATCAGATATGTACAAATTTCTCAATGGAGTCTTACTGATCCCTCGAGAGAGTCTTACTGATCTCACAATTAGTCAAATTCTAAGTGTTTTTTCAGTTTGTTCCAAAACGCTATTCTAATGAATCTAGCTTGTCATGAGTTCAGATGACCATCCATACTCGATCTCAAGCAATCCAGATGTCCAAGTCCAAAGCATAATGACATTGCTAAAAAGGGTTAATACACGTTTATGCGCTAAACACATGCACAACGCTTTTTTTCTTCTAAAAAAAGACAAAACGGTTAAGCAGTGAGAGTTTTAGCGTGCTTAATTCACACCTATATGCATCTTGCTTAGATTTAAGCAATAATTAAACAATACTTAACATTTTTTTAAATAAGGATTTAGGATTATTAAAAAAACCACATTCCTAACCATTTTTCTCTCAATTTCTATGATATGCATCGCTTTTTGGATTAACGTATATTTGTTTCATATAACAGTTTGTACTCAACTAAGCTATGCTACCTTTAATGAACATAGAAAGTCGAATCCAATTTTTAAAAATTACAAAATTCACAAGTCAATTTTAAAATTAAACTTTAGTTCACTGTGATGGATTTGTGAACATACATATAATACACTTAGTAAAAACCTTGTTAAAGTATGGTAAAAGAATTAGGTAGCATTCTTTTTTATTTATAGTCGTTCAAGTTCGAGTCCGACGCGTCGAGCGTGACACCCACTGAATTGCTTGATCAAATGAAAAGCTAGAATTTTATCCGTTTGTGTCAGACGCGTCGGACTCCGTCTGATACGAACGGATAAATTTCCAATGGCCACACCCTTTCACCCTCTACATAAACAATCCACTTTCATTTCCTAAATCACCAAACTATTCCCTTCCATTCTGAAAATTCAAGATTTTTTTTATTCATGTTTTTCATATCTTTGTCTTTCACATATTTTTTCTTCTTCAACTTTTTCTTTTTTTTCCATGATGTCTAGCCAATTGCTGCTTCATCCACCCGCACCGTCATCGATTGGAACAACGATCGGACGAACACATTTTACGAAAACATCGATGTGCTTGCTCACCGTGTTGCGTAATGGAACCAGGAGATTACTGCCATATTTAACGACCAAATTGATCTACCTACAACGCCAGATAAATGAAGAACAAGTTTGACAACTACCAAATGCCAGTTTGTTTTTCATAGCATCCCTCGATACAACTGCAGTTTGATGCACATATTTATGATGACTACCTTCGCAGTGATACAAAGGGGATCACCAGTCGTAGACCGCCTGGACCACGAACATTTGATGATTCGTCTGGAGTTTTTGGTGGTTCTTTGTATGATTAGATTCTTGATAGGTGCATGGTAGCGAAGTTGGAGGACAACAACTATGAGCAGATCGCGATTTGTTTGATTGATTATGATATCAAATGTTTCAATCCTTTGCATGCCTTGTTAGATGACCCAGAGCAGCTTAGAAAAACTGTTATTTTTCTTGTTAACAGGCTAAGAAAGACCATGTAGTTTGTTTTATATTTTATTTCCTGCATTTTTTTAAAGGAAAGGGTACTTATATTACAATAACAAGTTACAAAGAAAAAGTTCAAGCTGGTAACAATTACAACACCTAGAAACAAATACTGTACAAAACATAAATCATCTCGAACTAAATACACTACAATACACATAAAAACACCATAAAAAACAACAAGCAACAAGCCACAGTTTACACAACAATCTGCCAAGCCATGCAAACCAGAACCCACGTAGCCCAAAAACAAGCCCAATACTTTAACCACCGTAGCTCCAACAATAGAAAGACCAACAATCAAAAGCTACAGGATAAATAGAAGTCTCCAAATTTCAAGCAAGATCAGAAACCAATAATCATCGAACCAAAAAAAGATTCAAACACACAAAGAAGTAGCAAGTAGACAACAGCTCCACAAACTGAACAACAATCACCATTAGGAGCTTCGACTAAAGGCCACAAAAGAAAACCAAAAGCAGATATCACCAACCAACAAAATAAAGCAAATAAGCTACCCAAGAAACATAGAGAGATCACCACTGGCTACACAGAAACAAAACACCATATCTTCACACAAACAACATACGCTAACAAGCCACAGGAGAATCAAAACTTACACCTTACTATAACCTGATCAGAAACAAGTACACTGTTCCAAGAAAACCAGAAACATAACTCAAAACATTATTTTTTTTATATATGCCACCATTCTTCACTCCTCCTGTTTAATCACCTTCCTCTCTTATCTTCTTTGACTTAGAACTAGCTTTGACTTGTGACATTAGTTCAAGCCATTCATGATTGACTTCTACTAGGGGGTCTTCTGCAATCACCACCTTGCTACCTTTAAACTTATTCTTCTTGTATTTGTATCTTCTTCTTCTTCTTCTTCTATACCATTGTTACTTATTGAAGAGCAATCCGAATCATCCATTACACTCTCTTGTAAACTAGTATTTTCTTCTTGATTGTTATCACAAGTATTGATAGTGCCAATCTCTATTTCCTTAACAATCCCATCTTTGGTTGTTTTACTATAGTATTTTGCTCCCAAACATTTGTGTCAGCGTACATTTCAACAGGTCTATTCTTCTCAAATAAATCACCAATATGAACTAGCATCTTATCTTTAGAGTACTCATTCATTACAGGATTAACAACAAACTCATTACTCTCTAACTGACCTATAAAATTTCCAATCTTATCAACTACATTTTTTTATAATGACAACTGTTTTGTCCTTCATTATCAATATTTACATGTTTAACCCGACAAACGTTAACCTCATCAATATCTATTCTCAAATCAGTTTTATCATTCTCTTTAGGAATCCATACTCTATTGGAATTACATGTCACATTAGAATGGCCAATTTTTTCACAGTATGAGCATGCAGCAGGAGACCATTCATATTGATTTTTCTGCCAAACTAACTCCCCATTAAAATATTGAATTGGCACTGATTCGGGGAATTCAAAATCTATATCAACTTGGACCAATACTCTAGCATATGAAATTCAAGTAAGGTCCTCAGTAACACTATCTAACCTTAGAGGGTGACCTAAAGTTGAAGCAATCCTACTAATTACTTCAGTATACCAGAAATCCAAATCAAGATTTGGTAGTTTAATCCAGATTGGAATTGAGTTAAAGAATTCTCCATTCAACTTCATTCCAGGTTCCTATTTTTTCATGAAGACTAATTTTTTATCATAATAATACGGTTTAGAAGCAAGTAAACGATCAAAGTCCTCAACTAATTCACACTTAATTATAAAAAACCCATTGTCTTTGGTATATAGTTTATAACTACTTTTCAAGCCCCAGTTCCTGTCAATATGATCTTTCAAGTAATTATAATAAGGTTTTCTTCCATAGACATAAAATACAATAGAATTCGACCACTTACCCCTAGCAATTTCAAGTAATTATACTTTTATTTCTGCATTAGTATTGTGAATTATGAACTATGAATTTTTATTTTGTATGTTGTATCATGTATTTTGTATCTAAAAATAATTAACATAAATAAAATAATAATATAAACAATCAATAAAATAATAACTTTGTCTCTTTCGCGTTGCCCCTTTCTAAAAAGAATGCATTCCCCTTCACGAATTTGCCCTGTTTCCAAGCTCCTCAATATTGCTCTTCCATTTTCCCTTTTCAACAACAACAAAAAAAGAACGCATCCTTAAGCAATAGCCAGACCATCTGACCGATGGGTGATGATGCTATTATATTTAGGACAAAATTTCAAAGTGGGCTTGTTTTCAAAACAATTTCGCGTTTGGGGCTAATTTTCAAACTTATTACCAAACAGGGCTGGTTTATGCATAGTCAGCAACACAGTCAACAAAAGTGTAACTGCCTCGTCTGGGCGCAACTCATAGTCGTGCGCCTAGATTAAAAAAAGGGCGCAACTCATAGTTGCGCCCATATATTAAAAAAAACAAAAAACAAATGGTCAGCAAATGTCTTTAACATATGAATGCAAGTTTCCTGTGGCGCAACTATGAGTTGCACCAGTTCAACCTCGCATTTTTTTTTGGTGCTGTTAAAATATGTGGCTTAGCTACATAGTAAATAAAAAAAATCTGGGCGCAACTATGAGTTGCACCCAGATTAGGCGGTTACAGATTTGCTGGTGTGGCTGCTAACTGGGCATAAATCAACCCAGTTTGGTAATAAGTTTCGAAATCATCCCCAAACGCGAAATTATTTCGAAAACAAGCCACTTTGAAAATTTGTCCTTATATTTATTATTATTATTAGCGATTTTTCGTTTGAAGGACGCGGTGTTTAAAATTTCATTCAAAGGAAAAATAGCCAGGAAGATTTAATTTTTTATTACTTTCTTCTAAACGTCATTGCTGATCATATTCAACCTCCTTTCTCGATTCAAGACAGTGCATTACTTTATTTTTGATTCGATTTCTCCATTGTCACTCGATCTTTGTCTTCTTTTTTTACTGTAGATCTTCATTGGCGATTTCGATCTTCATCAAACAATGTTGCTAAATTCAAGTATGTTGCTTTTATTTCTTTCGGTAATTTTTATTTTTTGTTTCATATAATTGTTTTTGATTAATAATCACATTTTTTTCATCTAGGTTATACGGCAATTTCTTCTTCCAGTTATCAATCTCGGCTTTGGATTTATATAAATGGAAAAGCAAGATTTTTATGTTTATTTTTATATTTCTTCACGTATGTTTATTGTTTTATAGTTTTATTGCATTCGATCGTTCCAGTGGATATTATTTGTGGTTTGTAAATTTATGCTATGTTTATATAACATTCCTTACTGTAGTATTCATGTTCAGTTTTAATCTTGCCGTGACATGTTCATTTATCATATGCTTATTAAATAAATTTATTCTTGTTTAATTTGGCAATAAAATTGATTTTATTTTATTTTTTTATGGTATGTTAATTTAGCATTTGTCGTTACTGTTTTATTCATTACAGTATTTTAATTGGATTTTTTTTTTTTTTTTTTGCAGTTCTGATACGATCAATAATGAAGCAAACAGTGTGCTGATTATTTTTGAACATAATGAGAACTGTTATTTAACTCGACTTACCATAGGCACTTCTTTATTTGGTGTTAAGAATGAAATCTGTGATGTTTGGCCACACCTTAATTGGTTTTCCATTGAGCTATCTTATGTTCTTGAGAATAAAAATATAATTATGGACACTGATTCAGACTTGCTTAGCATTTTGTGTTTTCTCATTTTTAAGGAGATTCAATATTTTACGTTTACGGTTAAGGAGAATGTTGGTGCTATGGAAGCTGATATTGATGGCTGTGGTTTGGATTCTACAAGTGTACAAAGCACTTCGATTGGCAGTAATTTTGGAACAAATTGTGAGTCATATGCCGATTCACCACATTATTTGAAAGATAGGCTAAATAAAGGTTCTCAGAAAAATATTATGGATTTTCTTGGTTTTTGTTTTAATGGAGTTGAGAATTTTAGTGAGTTTTTGATGGCGTATCAAATAAAGAATGGTTATGATTTGATTTTTGTTAGAAACTCTCCCGATAGAATTTCTGTTAATTGCTATTGAATTAAGGATTGTTGTAAGTTTTATTTTAATGCTTCTTTGGATTCGGGCATACTCTCTCCGTTTTTTATTAGAACCTACAATTTTGATCATTCGTGTGGAGCGAGTCTAATAGATGCCAATAAAGTTAATATTTCAAGCAGATTTGTTAAATCTTTAATTGTGGATCAAATTCGAGATGCTCCTATGAAGAAGCCGAAGGATATCATAAAGGAATTTAGAAGAGGGTATAATTTCAATCTTTCATACTGTTGTGCGTATAGCGGAAAACAATTGGCATTGAAAGAGATATATGCGGATGATGCAATGTCATATAACAATTTAGGTTGGTATATGGAGGCATTGCAAAAATATAATCCTGGTAGTTATGTGTCTATAGATGTTGATTCGTCAACCAATCAGTTTGAGAGAGTTTGTATTGCTTTTGGTGCTTGCTTGCTTGGTTCACTAATAAAAATTGGATCTTTATCACCCAATCACTTGAAGATGAATTTGATTGAAAAAAAAAACACAAATAATATCGAAAATATGAGCACACGATATTCCACCCAACCATCCTCTTTATTGATTCACTAATAAAAATTGTTTACAATCAATCTCAACTATCTTTTTAAACAATTACAACTTGAACCAATAACCTTGTTAAGAAATAGGTAGAGAATATCTAATGGCTAAATAATTTGAAGGAGAACACTCAATTTGGAATAGCTAGAATGATCACTTTTGGTGGCTCTCACCCACCACTCTTGGTGGCTCTCACCCACTCTTGGTGGCTCTCACCCACACCTAATGAAGATGTTAGTTGGCTCTTTTTATAGAGAGAATTGCTTTATGCCCAAGAAAACTTGGCATCCATATTATCTTCATATATGTTATAAAACTATTTGGATAAGCACCAAATATCCTTGTAATAAATGTTCATAAATATAGCAACCAATATCTCTCCATAAAATCTAGCACCAAACATCTTCATCAAATATAGCACCAAATCTCTTCATCAAATCTAGCACCAAATCTTTCCATAAAATCTAGCAACAAATCTCTCCACAAAATATGTAAGATTATTTGTTGCCCAAAATTATGATTTGCGTATCACCAATTTCAACATTCATATATCATTTTGAGTCTAATTCAATTGTGTCTGTCATACGTTACTATCATTTAATTCAAGTTTTGATGTTTACATGGTTCATGTATCTTTGTATTGAGAAGTCATTAATTATTTATTTTGCAGGTTTCTTTCCTCTTGCTATGAGTACTGTTTCACATGAAAACGAATCTAATTGATCTCAGTTTTTGTCCCATTTGAAAGAAATGCTAAATGAAGACCGGTCTCTAGTTTCTATGTCTGATCGTCATTGGGGTCTCATTTTAGGTGTTCCTAAAATATTTCCATCTTCATATCATAGCTACTATTTGCTTCACATGGAACAAAATATTGGTAGTGTTGTGAAGGCAGCTAAAAGTGATTCTTTTGTTGTACAGTTATTTAAACTTTGTGCTAGAGCTTCTAATATGTACGATTTTGAGCGATAACCATTTGATCACTGGGCAGATTTGTTTTTTTCAAGGAAAGCGCTATGGTGAATATTCTTCAAATGTTGCAGAAAGCTTCAACTCTTGGATTTTGGAAGATATAGTAATGCCTATAACTTCTTGTTTGGACGGTATTCGAGTGAAAGTTATGGAGCAAATGGCTAGGCGAAGGGAGGAATGTCGTTTGTGGACGACGACTCTTTGTCCTATTATGGAGGAATGCTTGTCTAAGTTAGTAGATGATGACTTCGGTTGGGATATTTACAAGTCATCAGACGTTGTGTTTGAAATAAAATCCCCTAAGTCACGTATTGTTGATCTCAAAAATCATTTATGTAGCTGTAATCAATGGAGAGTCACTAGTTTTCCATGTGCACATGCAATCAAGTGTATTAATAAGTCTAGGTTATCAGTTTATGACCTTGTGGAGGAATATTTTACTGTTAGTGCTTTCAGTTCTTCATATGCTTATGCTATCAATCCAATTCCAGATTTTGATAAGCCAATGGTTGTTGAAAATGATGTTTTGATTAGGCCTCCTAAACAATTTCGTGGTGCAGGAAGACCATCTACAAAGAGGCATGGTGAATTTGGATATTCTCAAAATAAAAGAAATAGATGCAGTCATTGTAACGAACTTGACCATAATAAAAGGAACTGTCTTGCTTCTTTAAAAAAAAATCATGTTGTTTGTTAGTGTAACGGATTTTTATTTATTTATTGTAAAGCTGCTATAGCTTATAGTAAATTGAAGTCAGTTTTTGTGAATTCTTTGCAAAATAAAAAATGAAGTGCTATGTTGTCTGTTTTCTTTAATTTCTAATGTCTGGTAATGTCTAATGTTTGTTGCTTTAAAGTTAGTTTTTTTTATTCAGGTTATTTTATCAATGCTAACTGTACTTTAGTTCAATGCAGGAGTTCAGCATTTCATTTTTACCAATTCTTTTCGACGCTATCTGTAGTTATCATTTCAGTTGAATGCTAGTTGTAACCGGTATTCCATTATCATTAGTATGCATCTTGTATGGAATACTTTTAATGGATCAGCCAATAGGCCTAATAATACTACAAGCTGTTATATCTCATATGCTCTTTATTAGGAAAACTCCTTTAACTTATTGTACATCAAATGCTATTGATTTGGGAAAACTACTGTCGTACAATCTTATTTGAGATTAAGTTGTGATGTGCTGATATGGTGGACAGCACGGGAAGCCTACTACAAAAATGAATTAAATGTTCACATTATTGGATGAATTTAAGGTTATTTTTTCAATTATAATTGTAATTTAGTTGAATTCATGAGTTCTGTATGTCAGTATTACTAATGCTTTTCAGTGCTACATGTAATTAGCTTTTCAGTCGAATGCTAAATTTAATGATCGTTCCATTATAAGTAGTATGCATTTTACGTGACATACAATTTCAACATTGAAAACTCTAATCAGAGTTTCTATTTACCATAATGATACTGAAATGTCACAATAGAATTTTATTTCCACATAATGCTAGCATTACTAAGCATTTTAATATAAACTATTGTCACCTCATAGGAAATACAGAAAAAAGATTTAAATTCACGTGACAATTACATTTGCAAATACTCCCAATGGTTCGTACAATGAAAACAGACAATTAAAACTTCAATCCATCAATTACAATCCTATTTGAGCAGTTCATACAGGCAAATTAAAATCATTAGAAAATTTGTAAGACTATCTATCATTAATTGTTATCAGCAACAGCTTTACTCATCATCATGCTCGATGTTTGTCTGGTGACCAACTGTATTTCCTGTCGTTTAGTACATCAAAAACAACTGCAGCTCTTAGCATTCTTATGGTCTCTTTTGTGTAACTCTCCGGCAAGTTCTTCCTTGTCCAATTTTTTCGTGTTTGCCATCACGATGAAACCACAATCAAGTATGTATCAAATGTAGAGATATTAGTTAATATTACAGTATAAACTAATGCTAAATTAAGTTATCATTCTTTACTTCAGAACTGTCATTTTACATATTTATTCATTCTAGTACAATTAAAAAATACAAATGATATTTTGGCTATCAGTTTGCATTTTTAGTTTAGTATGTATGCTAGTGTATACAATCATTTGGATTTTGATAAATGTATATGCACTAAAAAAGTATAGATGATAGTTTGAACTACCATTACCAATTTTATGCTCATTGTATTTTTCATTTGTATGTTTTGCTATTATTTTGATCATCACACATAGTCAGCTGTAGTTTTGAAAATAAAAACAATAATTGGATAAACATACACTATCATCTCATATTCTCATATGATGCATGTAAATCAAATGATATATTGAATTATCATTCAATAACTATACATATAATTATTATCGTCTATTTATTAAATATTGATATTCTACTTCCATGTATTATCTATCATTGCATCCTAACACATACGGTTAATAAATTGAGAAAAAAAGAAGTTACTTACGAATCAGAATCTTGTGGTGGACTTTAAGGCTGCTGCACTGTTGGTTTGTTGAGTTTCTTATTCATTATACCATCTTTTACCCACGCATCCTTGAACAACGACTCAATCAATTTTTTCTGCAATATATATATATATATATGTGTGTGTGTGTGTGTGTGTGTGTGTGTGTGTGTGTGTATATATATATGTGTGTGTGTGTGTGTGTATGTTGACTTTTACTTGTAGAGTTTTAAAAAAAATTAGAATTCTCTTACAGTGATGATGGCTTGGTTGTAGCTGCGGTTTGATGTCCTTGTTGATCTGGTTTTAGGTTTTGTTGAGTCGTAATGACTCCACTGTAATGTTTCATAATTTAGTACCAGCAAGGTCCAATGGTTTCCAAAATGCAGAGGGAAGAAATTTTTATCGGAAAACTCATCTTTGACAATCTTTTGTATTGTTGGCATGACTATGTCAATGATCACCGTTTTCTGATCATTTGTTATAGCATTCTACATATTCATATGTATTAGAATAGAATTTTTTTAAAGCATTTTAATTGAAGGATTATACTTAACATCATGATTGTAGTGAAGTAATAACTATGCTGGTATATTTCTTGATTATAGTAAAACTAGTCAATCAGCTGTTTAACCAAAGAAACGAAGTTTTAAGTTTTATCGAATAATTATTTTTTCTACATTTTTTAACTAGGGTTTTTAATTATAGTTTTCACTGTCATTTAGAATAATGCAAATGATAGTTTAAACCAGCATCTTGGATATTCAATATATTTACATGCACTCAATAAATACTAATGCTACTTTTAACTCTCATTCTGTTATTCAATACATTTACATTCAATTTGGATGTCTGAATGCAAGATCTAACTATCATTCTATCATCATATACACATATGCACTAAAAAGTGTTAATGCTAGTTTTAATTATCATTCTCTCATCCTATACATTTATAGGTACTTAACTTATAGTGATGCTAGTTTTAATCATCATTCCCCCATTGAATTGGGGAATGAAAGCTAGAAGTAGCACCACTATATGTTAAATACCTATAAATGTATAGGATGGGAAAATGATAATTAAAACTAGGATTAACAGTTTGTAGTGCATATGTGTATAGGATGATAGAATGATAGTTAGAACTTGCATTCAGATTTCCAAATTGAATGTAAATGTATTGAATAACAAAATGAGAGTTAAAAGTAGCATTAGTATTTATTGAGTGCATGTAGGTATATTGAATATCTAAGATGCTAGTTCAAACTATCATTTGCATTATTCAGTGCAATAAACAACTAAATAATAGTGAAAATTAGTTAATTATTCTATAAAACTTAAAACTTCCTTTCTTTGGTTAAATAACCGATTGACTGGTTTTACTACAATCAAGAAATGTACCAACATAGTTATTACTTCACTACAATCATGATGGTAAGTACAAACCTTCAATTATAAATGCTTAAAAAAAAACTTTGTTCTAATACATATGAATATGCAGAACGCTATAGATCATAAAATAGTGATCAATGACATAGTCATGCCAACAATACAAAAGATTGTCAAATAAGAGTTTTCCGGTAAAATTTTCTTCTCTCTACATTTCGGAAACCATTGGACCTTGCTGGTACTAAATTATGAAACAATGCAGTGGATTCATTACGACTCAACAAAACCTAAAACCAGATCAACAAGGACAGCAAACCCCAACTACAACCAAGCCATCATTACTGTAAGAGAATTCTATTTTTTTTAAAAACTCTACAAGTAAAAGTCAACATTAATATATATATATATATATATATATATATATATATATATTGTAAAAAAAATTGATTGAGTCGCTGTTCAAGGATGTGCGGGTAAAAGAAGGTATAATGAACAAGAAATTCAACAAACCAATAGTGCTACAAGATTCCGATTTGTAAGTCCATGAGACATGAGACACAAACAATAAAGAATTAGCTAAATGAAAGGCCGGACAAACAAATAAAAGTTGATAACTCATATATTAACAAAAGATCATGTCGTGGAAACCACGTTTTAACTCTGTATATGTGTTTGATAAATATTATAAAACAATGTCTCCATTATGATATAAATAGTAGAAAATAGTTTAAATGCATCATATTTTTACATCAGTAAATGGATGAGAAATATTAGGTTTATGCCTTTGGTTGCAAATATATAAGGCTATTAGGTCAACAATTTAAGGCTTGTTGCCTTTATTTAATTCGTTATGGAGGATGAACTTACATAGTACATGTGTTTACATGTGTATATGAGAATATACAGGACAATAGAAGATCAACATGGGAAAATAATAATAATAAGTTAATAACAAATGTATGGTTTGGTTAGCATAAATTAATAACAAACGTACGGCTTGACTAAAGGTCAGAATTTGCATTCAAACTTATGGTTCACTTTAGCTTCCATTTCATATCATCTGCATACAAGATGATAGACATACAAAACCTTAATGTATTTTAGCATATGTGTTATCTTACTTTAAATATAATGCTAACTTAATATACCATAGTTTTATTGCTATAAAGCAGATTTCTACCGTCCAATGCTAAATCAATCTACCATTTTATATAACATTTCTGTTTGTTTTCTCCAATTAACCAATACAAAATTTAAAACTGCAGCTGTAATTACAATATGTTGGGAAACAATGGCTGAGTCGCGGACTAGATCGCTGTCTTGAAGACGATTCGGCGATCTGGTCGGAGGTGCAAACCAGTTCGGTTCTTCGCCGCCGCCTCTAGGATAAAACAGCCTCTAAAACAATAACTGATTTGCTTGCACAACAAATCAGTGCAGATTTGCACTTTCTGAATTAAAATACTGCTCGAGAATTTCTGAGAGAATTTTTTTAATGGCGGCTGAGAGAAAAGGAGAAATTGTGATTCGGTAGGTATTCTCGTCTGAAGCTAATGACAATATATAGGCCGACAATTAGGGTTAGGGTTGCTGATTAGTGGGCCGCTAAAATTAAGGGATAAGAGTTTTTTACCGTTGCAGAAATCTTTTCCATAAAAAAAAGGGTTCGTAAAAGGCTAAGTTTTATGGTCCAAAAAATATAAGTGTCTACACCACAAGGCCCAAGCCCGAGCTCGAGCCCGAACCAAACCGGACCGAGTCGAGTCGAGTCGGTCGGTCGTGCGCGCGTGTGTGGTGGTCATGATGCATGGTCTCCCTCCTCACAAAAAAGCATGTATTGGGAGCCCAAGGCCCCAACATGATTTCTTAGAAACAAGTATAAATGCTTGCCTCTTCTATATAATCCCATGATGTGGGACTATTCACCCATAAGAGCCATTCATACACTTATTCCATTATTTTTAATAATTCACTAATGTTAATTAAACATTTCCAACACTATATACATTAAATTTAAGCATTTGTGTCAAAATTTATATAAATATTTTTGTACCTTATCTCGTTTTCCTTTCTCCAATTCAATTGTCTTTTTTCCCTTTGTAGCTGCTAGTAACAACTTTGTCGAAACAACCTGATTTTCAGTTTCCATCATTTATCATTACACAATAAAAAACATCAAACAATGTGACATATTCAACTATAAGTAGGTAATGCTATTTTTGTCTAACATTTTTTTATTCAAAGCTGAATTTACTTATCAATCTATAACCATCCATCTAACTTTTATAGATCATTTTCCAAACATTGAATGATATGTTTGTATATCATTTCTCATTCCCCATAGAGCACACAGCAAAACAAATTGACGTATTCAACTAAACTTTTGCCATGATATATTTGTTTATCATTTTTTTTAATGTTATGTATACTAATCATTCTACAACTATGCATATAATATTTCTGTATGATGCTTGCAACTAATAATATGATATATTGAACTATCATTTTCAAATCATTGTTCATGTAAAAAATAATGATCCGATGTCATACCTTTGATTTCCTTTTCCTACTGATTATTTCATCGCACAACTCTTGTTGCTTTAGTTCGTCTCGTTTCTCGGTCTCAGCTGCGATTAATCTTCTCGATTTTCTTCTTTTTCCCTGAATATACTCGAATCGACTGGTTTTGACATTCGTGGAGAAGCCCTAGTTTAGGGGAGATTCGATTCTTCGGGTTTTTGTGTAACATCTGTGGAAGTCGGTGAATTCTCTTCCATTACTAGAGTCGATTGTGTGAGAAATCTAATTTATGATAACAAAAGAATTTTAGAGCAACTAGGCTGCCATTTTTGTAGAAGATTGAAAAAGTAGTTTTGCAGTGGAATATGAAACGAATTAACACTATGTAGAAATTTGCAGCCTGTCCTTCAGACGACGAAAGTTAAAAGTTACCGTTCGTTAAAATTAATTATTATATTAAAGTTTTTCCTCTAAACTAATTTTCTCCTTTATTATTATTATTATTATTATTATTATTATTATTATTATTATTAGGGGATTGTTAAAGGGACTTCACTTTTAGTTAAGGGGGGAGGGAGGGGGGGGGGGGGGGGGGAGGACAATTTTAAGGGGACTCCACTTTAAAAATAATTTGTTAAGGGAGGGTTTGTTTGTTTTTATTTTAGAGAAAACATGGACTAAACTAGCCCTTATCACAACATACAATTCACTATCGTTTTTTTTATTTCGCGCTGATTTGCATACGCACGAATATGATTTCTTATCATTTCCAAGACGCAAAAACATCTACATCTCAATTAATGTTCCAATTATACATATTCGATCAGATCTGTTCATGAATATTTAAGTATTTTAAATTGAACCATCGAATTCTAAAATGATTTTCATTAACTTACCTAATCTGATATCTTCTGATCCACACAACTTTCTTATGTCTCCGTTATGTTAACTATATCATATTTTTATTTCATTAAATTGTGCTAATTATTTAGGGGTTAGCTTTTAAATTTTACATTAAATAAGACTATGGGGTTAATATTGGAATTTTTAATTAAATGTTTAAGGGGAAGCTAATATTTTATGCTCCTCTCCTTAACAATTGAACAATAATTTTTATTTCATTAAAGTGGAGTGTTGTTTGAGGTTAATCGGCCAAATTCTAATCTCTTTCTACTGGCATCAAACTTCTTTGTTTCTCTCAAGAAATAGAATAATGAATGTTCTTTCAAATTATCCTAAAATCCCGCTTCCTAAATTACCAAAACATACGGCGCTTAGCGAGAATTTGAAGTTGAGTTGCTTAAGTCAAAACAGAAGAAAGAGTTGCAAATTTCGATTATTTGTGGCTGTCGAAAAACCAATGGAGGAAGATGGGTTTATAATCGTGGAAGATGACATTCAAGCTTTACTCAATGTGAGTTTCTTATATGCAATGCTACTATTTTATTTCCCATATTGATTATAACCAATTAAACAATGTTTAACAGTTTTTATAAAGTTTACAAACTTGACCTATAAATGTCACGTGTACAAAAATAGTTGAGATGATTAATTTTGAAGTGGAAATCTGCACAAAGGCCTCAATTTATTCACGCTGTGGCAACACCACTACTTTCAAATTTGCATCCATAAATTTTGAGAATTAAACTTGCATCTCTGTTTGATTGATTAAGACTAATATTGTATAGGTTTATTGAGCACTTAAATTAACATGATCCGTAAAGGGAAAAAATATTTTGATATTATGCTATAGACGGGAACTAGAATTATTTTCATATTGCTGCATACAGGCAGATGTGTATGTATGATGTGCTTATGAATAAAAGCATGAGCGTGTCTACATTTGGAGAAAAAAAAATCTCTATTCTATGAACAACAAACCGTTCAATGATAGAGAATAAGAATTGACATTGTGACCAGCACCGACGTTCAAGTTTTAGGAAATTCGACTTTGGTGCGACGAAAAGTCAGGAGTTCAAAACGTGTGCACGACACGTCAAGGTATGTACCATGGCGCATGGCGCGACGCGACATTTGCACCTTTCTTCTGGTGCGACACCCAGGAAAAGACGCGGCATATAACGATGCAAAAAGGCTCGCCTTTTGTTATATCATTGTTTTTTATCCGTTTTTATAACCCCAACTACATAAAAATTTGTATACATTTCATTATGGACCATCAAAAAGTGAGTACAATCTCTGTGACACCAATTATCTAATATCCATAAAGGATATGGATGACACATCATATCGTCGAATATGAGCTTTTATTTGATGATGATAATGCCGACGGGTGTTGCTGCTTGAGCACCAAGAGTGGATGAATCTAGATATCCAAGTTGAACATCCACATCGAGATGTTTTTAGCATCCGCTTCAACTGCTTTGCATCTTCACGGAAAGGAAACGAATTTAAATGAGATGGATGAGAAAGATGTTTAAGCTCATGAATTTGATATATAATTGGCGAATCATTAATATTTATAATTATATTTGATTTTAGAAAACTATTACGCTTGGAATTCTATGTTTATGATATTAATTTGATGATTTTTTTGTCAAATCAGAAATGTCTAAAGAAATCTTCATTGCATATGTAGCAAAAATGTAGAACTTTTTAAATTTATTGTTATATGTATATATATTAAATTATTAAAAATATGCTAATTGTGCGTAGTAAATTTGAAATGGCACATCATTTCGCGTATGCCATCAATAACTATGGTATAAGGCTTTTATAGTATTAATATCAATTTGATATTTTTATCATTTTCTCATTTAGGTTTTAGACTAAGAGATTACAATTTACAAGAGATATTAAGAAATTTATGAATTGTTTTTTATATTAATTTTGATAAGGTTTTTCCTTCTTAATTCACTTATGCTTTTCATATAACCTATTCATATTTTCTTTAACGTAGGGTAATTTCAAACTATAATTGTTTCTTAAGTTGCGTTGAACACTAGAAAAATAGCTCTTAAATGATTAGTAAAATCTAAGATAAACACAATATTCATATTGGATTGCATATAAAATGGTTGAAAGTATGTGCACTGTGCTCCTTGCTATGGGCGGGTTGATGATGCTTTGGTCAGGGTTATCCAAGTTCTTTACACAATTAATTTGAGAAAAGAAAATAAAAATATGAATACAAGTCAATTTCTCGAAACCAAATTTTATTCGTTTCCGAAAATAAAAGTATCAAAGTCTAAAATTTAGTATCAAAGTCAAAGCTAAACGCTAAAGCAATAATTCTCTTTACTAAAAAAATGCTATCTTTATCTATAACAGTAAATAATGTGATGCTTAAGTGACTAAGTCACCTTTTATATAGCCAAAATAAAGATAAGGAATTGTTGCATCCAACATAAGAGAGTGAAATATTCTCTTTTATTCTATTATGCATGTTAATACATGCAGTATTATTTGGGTAGGTCCAAATATATGTTTTCATTCTTTTTATATAATATTTAAGCTAAATGTGATTTTGTATCACAAATCACAACAGTCCAACTTAATGCAAAATCATGTCACTCAAACTCATATTCGATTTTCACGTTAATCAAACCACCTAATTATGAACGTACTCTAATAGAACATGCATCCACTGTCTGTTTAAAATTGTTTGTAGTACCACAAATGCATCTGTGTTGGCTTGTGGTTTTCTTTTTCATGCTCTATCTTTATTTGAGAATATTATCACTTTGATTTAATTTGAGAAGACTTCACATTTTCCACTATTTTATCAAGCAATTTGTATGTGTTATTGCTTCATTGTTTTGTGCGCAAAACCTTCCAGCTTGCTTCTACGGCGTTGTAACTCTACATCAAGTTCAAAAGTTACAACTTCTTTCCTTGAACTCTTTTACTAAAACTTGTTTTTTCTTCTTCTTAGTTCCTTGGATATGTCTAACACCTGTATCATGTTTTCATGAAACGTCCCAAGCCTAACTAAGCCTGTGCGCTAAATTCTGAATTTGTATCACTAACAGATTCCACCTTGTCGTTTTGCTTTTACGATTATTGGATGGTTCCTTTTTCTTGCATGTATGGAGACATGCATTCAAGCCAACCACACGACCTTTGCATTTTTCTTATTAATACAAAGCATATTCTCGTTAATTTCATCACCAAAATTTATTTCATTATTTCTCTGTGATGTTAAGGGCATCGTCGAGGCACTGTTGAAAGGCGCTATTTTGGCACTTTAACTCGCCTTTTTATTATAGCGCTTTATTCCTTTTTTCAAGGCATCGTCTAAGTGCTGATTTCTTTTTGAGACGTCAGAAAATATGCATTTTTAGTATTAGTATAGATTTTACTTGAATGAATTAAATACATTTACAATGGAATCATCCGATTACTTTGTTTATCACTGTCCATCTTTGTATTTGCATAATTTCGATGCTTTAATCATTTTTCTATATTTATTTGAATTATATAAATAGTCAATTAATATATAATTACAATTTCTTTTATGTTTGAGAATAAATATTACTTTTTGATTTCTTTTAATTTTGGCGTACTATTTTTTAAATGTTTTAACTCAGCTGTGTTAGCCTTTTAAAAGTTAGTTTAAAATGATTTTCTAATCAACTTAAAATAATTACCTATACTAAAATTATATTAATTAACTAAAATTGTACTTGACTTTTTAAGATTATATGTGTTTACATGCTTTTGCAACAATACAATTTTAACTAGACTTAGGGAATGTAAACGAGATGAGATTGAAACTAAACTTGGGAGAAATACTTAAAGGACATAAAGAAGCAATTTGGAAAATTTGGAGCTAACAGAATGCATCGACACAGATCCATCTTCAATGGATCGACATCGACCTATAATGGTCCGGAATTGGCACGTGTGACTCCCTTACCTCTCTACATTGCTTATGTCAAGTTTCAAGTTATTTAGACAATTACTGTTCAAGTGATGGATGACTCTTCCTTGAATTTGAATGGACTTGGATGGCTCATGTAGATGGATGATCAAACAACTCTAAATAACTTAGGATTGGATGTGTGTGTTGACTGAGCATGTAACAAGGAAGATGAATCAAGAGGCGAAGGTCAAAAGTATCTGAGTATTACCAACCATTCCGATCCAAAAATATGGGTAGTATGAAGGAGAAGCTCATAAGGTCTGGTCGACATCACGCTGGATTTCTTTGCAACACTCTGTCTGGTTCAATGCTAAAGGACGCATTTATAAATACTGGATGACTTGCTACTAAAAGGAGGAAGTTTGCTATTGGATACACCAATATTTTGCTGGATCAGATCTGAAAAAAAGACATCACTGCTTTGCAAGATTGCTTTTCTTCACTTCTTATCTCCACAAGCAACTCTCTAGCATTTGTAAACTAGATCTAAGAACTATCTAGTTTAGATCCGGGGGATATAACTAGCATGTTTAATAAAACAAAAATTGAAATGGACGTAGGCCAGAGTTAGTCAGACTACTCTAAAAGTTTCCGTGTCTTCTTAATTTCTATGTTTTCTTTTTTGTTATTTTTGAGAGATCTGTATTTCTGATTATCCGAATTACTTTTACAGCTAGTGCTCTCACAATCATTTGAGACGTTTTTAAAATTAACATTTTGGTGTTTTTACGGACAATTGAATACAAAAAAGAAAGAGCTAGGAAGTTGAAGATTTAAAGAAATGATAAGTCCTAGTATCAAATCTAGGAAGGAGGGAAGATCTAGGGCTCAAAGAAATCAATTTGAACATAGGAGAAATCAGGAAGTCTTCTATAATTCAAATAGATCTAGCTCACTACAGATGAGATGGAAATGATGATGAAAGAATGCAAGATGAGTATCTTGGCTAGGCAAAGAGAGATGATGGAAGACTTTTCCCAAAGAGTGGAGAGATTATGGATGTCTAGATCTATAGAAAATCAAAATCAAAATCAAACTCCAAGAGTCGATGTATGAACTTTTGGAGTTGCATTAAGACAAGTTGGAACAGTCCTCTCGCATGTAGAATGCCCAACTTTTAGGGGTAATTATGGACATGTTGGCAATGTTAGTGATGCTGGAATTAGTGCTATTACTGATTTACTTTTATTAGGTTGTTATGGCTTATAACCATCACCTCTGCGCGTACATCATACTCACCTACTCCCCAGTAGATCAAACATAATAATCCAAATGTATGTAGTTATAGGCCCATTACCCATAGTATTCTCAAAAGGTCTCTCTGTCGTCACACTACGAAAGCCTCACCTTGATTGGTCATAGAGCTTTGCTTAGACTATGCTTTGATTGATCAAAAGATTCGACACTACTTATGATTCGTCGGAGAGCGTAATCGTTGGAATTTGACTAAAGACTTGGAATGGTAAGTAGCCAGAGCGGTCAATCATCGAACTTGTTTATATTCAAAGTACTTATTTCATCCGAAAGGTGTACTTAAGAGGGTGAATGTTTACTTGTTTTAGACCAAAGCAACTCTAACTATACTTAGAAAACATAAAGAAGCAGTTCCGACTGAACTTAGAAAACACAAAGAAGTAGCTAGGAGGCAAATGCAAACAAGATCGGACTGGAATCAAATTGGCAGCAGTACTTAAATATATAAAGAAGCAACTTTGAATTTTTTAAAGAAGATTGAAGCTAAATGTATGGAACAATATTGATCCATCCCCTATGGATCAACATCAACGCATAGTGGTTTTGAATTGGCAAGTGTGAATCATGAGGGAGACTCCTCTAACTCTTTACTTTCTATTGTCAAGTTTCAACTGATTTGGATAAGTATCGTTAGAGCTATGGACGATTCTTTCTTAAATTTAAATGGACTTAGGTGACTCATGAAAACAGATGATCAAACGAACTCGTAACGATTCAAGATTGAACATGTTGACTTGTTATGAAGTAAGCAAGACGGATCAAGAGGTGAAAGTCAAAGGCTATCTAAGTGTTCAGATCAATACCTATCCTAAAATACGAGTCGTATGGAAGTGCGACTCATTGGGTCAAATCAGCATCACCTCTGGGCTTCTCCACAATACCCTGTCTAGCCTAATGCTGAAGGACGCATCTAAAAATATTGGATGACTTGCAACTAAAAGAGGAGAGGATTCTGCTGGATACGCCAAGACTCTGCTGGATCGGATCTGAAAAAGCGACACCAATTGCTTTGCAAGTTTGCTGTTTTTCTTAATTTTTTATTTTCACAAACAACTGCTTAGCACCCGTAAACAAAATCTGAGGACTATCTAGTTCAGATCCGAAGAGATCTAACTACCAATATTAATAAAAGAAAGATTGAAGTGGGCACAGACTGAAGTCAGCCAAGCCACTATAAAAATTCTTGTTCTCTTTTATTTTTCTGTTTTTCTTTTGCTTTATTGTGAGATCTATGTTATTGATTATCTAGATTGCCTTTTGGGGCTGGTGCTTTCACAATTATTTGGGGTTAATTTCATTTTTGGAATTAACAATTTGGTGTACAAATATTTAATTATCCTCTTATACAAACTTATGAATAGGGCTGTCGACGGATAATTTTGGATACAGATAGTGTCATATCCGCATCCGCATTCGAAACAATTTTTGGATATCGGATATCCGCATCCGCGGATATGGACGGATATCGAATAATTATCCTCTTCATCAACCACTGAAAAATCAATGAACATAAATGAATTTTTTTAGCTTAATATTGAGCTTTTTCAACTCAGTTGATTACTAAAGTGCTAAAAATTAATAAATATGGTGATAATATAATTTTGAGCAATTAGCATGCGTTTAGTAGACTTTTAATTTTACAAAATAATAAATTAGTATATTTAATTATGCTAAAATACATATAACTTAAGCTATAATCGTGAAAAAAAGCGGACGGATAATTTTCGGATGCGGATATGCCTATATCCGCATCCGCATCCGCTTTTCTGGATATCGAATATTTATCTGCTTTTCGGATGCGGATGCGGACGGATTTCAGATTTTTCGGGTACTCATTGACAGCCCTACTTATGAAGATAAATTTGTTGCTTCAATAATTATAAAAAACTTGATTAATTTTCAATTTTTTGATGAAACATTCATATGGATAAACATGTATACATACACACACATATATAAATATATACATGTGTGTATATATATATATATATATGTATGTATCATACAACAAACTAATAAGCAACGGTCATCTAATCAACATCAACATAAATAAATTGTACGTTATTTTTGGAAATTATTTAATGTAAATATTGTTTGCGTACACTGTATGTGATAAAAACATATTTTCGTCTAAACTCCGCTTGGACTCTAAAGCCAGTCTTAGTGTCCAACGCTTCGCTCTGCCTCAAACAGTATAATTATTTCTACTTTTCGCTTGTTTGCTTTTGTCCTTTTTCAATGCATTTTGTCTTTTTTCATAGCTTATGACGATATTTCAGTAATTTTTCATGATAGTTGTAGATGAGCTTCCTTTTAATATTTGATCTTCTTCATTTCCTTGCAAGATCCACCTTTTCACTAGGATTATTATCTTCATTTTCTTCTATTAGTTTTCATCCTTTAAACTTATCCTCGTCGCCATCTCATTTTGTAGACTATTAACTATTGAACCCATTAATATAATTTCAGTTGAATACGTGCTCTTCAACGCAATCATCAACATCTTCCAACTTTTAGATAATGAACTCTAAAGCTTGTGTCTCTTCATCGTTCTTATAATCCATGACCGCCAATTAATTTACGATATCATGAAAACTACTCAGATGTTCTCCAATTGATTGATCTTTCTTAAGCTTTAGGTTTACTGACCTCTTTGTTAGAGAAGATTTATTTGTTGTTTATTTCTTGCATGAACCCTGCCAATCTCTTTCTAATCTCAAAACTGATATTTCATTGGTAACAATATGAAACACTATGTTGTTCAAAAAATACATCTAATGATCCATACCTCCTTTCTGCTAAATTGCTTTTCATTTTCTCAACTGATGATCCGTACATCATTTCTACTATTTGCTTTTCATTTTTCTCTCATTATATTATTCGGTGTTTTCCTTTTGTTATTGTGGACGACGAAATGTTGTTTAGATACAAGTAATCATCAATCATTCCTTTTTAAGTTCTCCGTTTTTTACGTTCAATTTTTCCTTATATTTTTCCCTATATACAAACGATCAATTCCTCCAAACCATTTTTTTATTCAATTTACCAAAAACAATTACAAAATGCTAAAACTGAGTAGGAAACTCAAAACATAGCCTAAACCAACAACTGCTTTTAAAAAAGGGAAAATAACATCTCCATTTGCAATAATAATTACTTGATGCTTAAGTCATTACGTATATGACAACAAATAAGTTGTAGCATTCAATTTGAGAGAGTTTATAATATGCATATCCACATTCGCAAAATTATTTAGGGCAAGTCCAAATACATTTTCTTTTCAATTTTTATATTTATTTACTTTGAATGTAATTTTGTATCATAAATAAGATTTTAAATTTTGGATTTTAGTCTTGTTTCGTCTTAGAGATTTTAGAGATCCGAGTGCGACCTCATACAAGATAGATGTATATCGGGTGTTTCTCAGAGTTACATCTCGAACCCTAAAGTACATCTTGGAACGATCTTGGACTGTTTAATATTTTCAAATTTCAATATCGGTTTATATTCAAGTATGATTACAATCATTGTTTCAAATCTCGCAAATATCGCTCGAGATCTCCTCCGATATCTCGTTTCGGGCTCCTTCTGAAACGAAACAGCAAATATCACTCTAAATCTCCTTTTGAATATATCGCCCGAGATATTGCAATATCGAACGATATATCGATCGAGACGAAATACCGGAATATCGTCCTAGATCTTAGTTTTTTAGGTTAAAATTTAAATCTGTGCCTGAACTAGAAAATAATTAAAAAGACTCAAATCTAGCCATGATAATCTTTTGTTATTTTACATTTTGTATTTTGCATTTTAAATGATCATATTATGTTCTACAATGCTTATGATTTTCATATTCGTCTTTTTTACATACATGTTACCTACGAAATTTATGTATTTTATGGCCTATTTATGCTGAATTTTTCAATGTTTTGGATCCTTTTAATGTTTTATGTCTAACAATATTTCTATTTTAAAATATTACGATTTAGAGTATGAATGATCTTTCGCAAAATAAAGTATAATAAAGTTATTTTGCAATTCATACTATGTTTTTAATAGCATTCATAAAATCATTTTGTAAAAATATCATTTTTTAACATATCATGTACCCCGAGATTGTTACGGTATGAACTTTCAGACCCGAGATAGAAATCCGAGACGAACTCCCGAGTTACCGAGATCTCCCCAATGCGAGATCAAGTCTATAAAATCCCTGAGACGAAACGCGATCGATATCCGAGATTTAAAACCTTGATTACAATAATGAATTAGCTTATTTGATTATGAATATCGGGCTATTTGATATTTTCAATATTGGTTTACATTCAAAAAATCAACCCCACACTTCAAACAAAAATAATATAAAACTGAAATGTTGAATTCGTTACTCAATTTCTTCTAATAGAGTATAGCTAAATTATTAAATTATTTTAAGCGGACTAACATCCCTAATATCACCGTTTTAAACAAGATTATATATTAAGCAAATATACACTATATTGGCTGACAAACTATGTTGAACAAGAATATAAAATAACCCAACATCAAGACCTTTCAACGTCTCTTAAAAAAGGATGATTCAAATTAACAAGAGGCATTAGCATTTCAAGTTAATGTATATAAAAAAAGTCACATTAAAAACATAAAATTAGGTGTGAAAAACCAAAGGTCAAAATTGGGTTGAGTGCAAAATTTTGAATTTTGTTATGAAACTGAAAGGTAAAGGTAGTGAACTTATACCAAAAGTTGATGTAACAGGAAGGGAACTAAAATAAAAATATATATAGCGATTTGAATGGTGGAGAAGCTTGAGAAGGAAAAGGAACAAAAGAATCATGCTTTATAAAGTTTTTGCAAGAAGAAAAGAGCTGAACATAAATGCTTATCTGACTTAAGGATGAAGAACCGCGTTTCAGAAAAAGAAACCGAAGTTTCCAATGAAAAAGAAAAGCCCTAGCCATGCATTCAGGACCCGAGAGTAACCAAAAATAATAAGAGTGGCTGGAAATGGAATAGACAATCCAACTTGTTTGTTGAAGTAAAACATGATTTTGGGTCTAACTAACAAGGCATGTATTCTTGATCTAGCCCACTAAAAAATTAAAGTAAAAAACACACCATTTCGGCCTAGATCACCTAAATAGATTTCATTTGATATTTGCAAAGATTTGAATATCTCGCTTGAGGTTTAATTGAATCAAGATTTATTCGATATTTCTTGTCTCAAATCGTTTGACCTTAAAATCGAGATCTCGACAAGATCTAGGTCGAGATTGCCAAGATTTAAAACTTTAATCATCACAACATCTTCATCTTAAGAGCTGGAGTTTTCTTGAATAAAACATTTCAGGTGATGCATATATGAAGTTCATACCTGTACTTGTTGATTGTCACATTTTGCTCCATTTCTGGTGGCTTATTCCCTTGTTTCTTTTACAGATATTACCAAGGGATTTAAGAGATAATTTGCAAAATGAGCCCAAAAGGGATCAACTTTTAGAGGTAATAAGCTCGAGCTGAAAATGTCTCTACTATGCATAGTTGGCTCGGTAAATAACTAGCACACAAATGAATGCATGTTGCACAAGGAACTAACTAGCACACAAATGAAGTTAAATATAAAGAAATACTTTGTGCATCTTCCTTGCACAATTTCAGTTAAGCATTCATGATAAATTGGATTTTGATTTTGATTCAACCGTAGGCTATCTAAGCATATTCACAGCACATGCCAATTTTTTTAATATCAATATTAGTCTTCTAACTTTTGTTGAGTATATAGAATAAACATTTCATCATCATCATGTTTGCAAGTCGTCTTAACTTCAAATAGTTGGGGTCAGCACATAAATTATCGATAAATTTATATCTTAAGTCATATCTTTATTTAAGTTTATTTGTTTTGAAACAATTTCTAATATCCTTTTATCATGTCACTTCTTTCATGTTTTATCTGAATACTATGTACTGTCCTTGCTGTTACTTCTTTCTGTCTTTGTTCTATGTACCGTATTTACCATGTTATTATTATTATTATTAGTATTATTATCAATTTTACTGCTTTTATGCAATAATATTTTTGTGCTAAATTTATCTGGAACGGTATTGTTAATTGAAATTTGTCCCAATCACGTCGGAAGCAAAACAGAATGGTTGAAATTCGGACGTGTAACTTAGATCCTTTATATGTCACTATTATTTTTCATTTTTACTTTATCTTTCTTGTTACTTCGATCATTCGTCTTAATGTTCTCACTAGCGTTACATGCATCTTTTTCTTCTTCTTCTTCTTCTTTCTTAATGCAATGTTTTTTTTTTTCTTAAAAAAAGTGTGTTTGCTACCGTGTATTTAATTTGGAGCACTGAACAGTACACACAAAATAATATTTAAACCAAAAGATCAAAACACCAAATAAAAACATTGAAGCAAAATTGTCCATTAAAGGTTGACATAATTATGGAATTATATGTGCCCGTGTGCGTGTGAATGTGTTGAGCAGTGACCAAGAAGTTTCACACAACAGATTTAACCTAAGTATACAGGTTGTATTAGACTTGGGGCGGCGTCCTGAAGCAAGATATCTTGGTGAATCTGGTGGTCGGTATCTGAGAAACTCCGAGGTGAAATATATTCCTTTAGCTCCAATATTTCATGATTCCCTGCGGAAAAATTATATGATTATTTTTTCTTTAAAGATATCACTCAAAGAATTGGAGGAAGCACAGGTTTCCATTGGAGAATTTGGAGGCGACAATAGAGCCGGTATTGAGGGTACTTTACACAGAATATCTGCTATCAGAAGCAGGAAAGGTCTCGTTGTTGGATTAACGTGTAGAGTTGGTAGAGCTGTTACTGGTCATGTAGATATGGTTCGCGACCTTCTGCATAACAAAGAAAGTATTTTGTTTTTAGGAAGGTATTTTAAAGCTCCATATGGATCATAAAAACTCTCTCTCCGACCTAATCATTTTGGAATCAGTTAGGCTAATCCTCATATGACATTTAATACTGTACGAGAGTCCATTTGTCCCGGATAAGTAAATTCATTTATCAGTATGTAGCTGTTGCTAGATAACGTACCCTTACATGATGCTAATCTATGCTCAGGCCAGGAGTAGGTAAAACAACTGTAATGCGTGAGATTGCACGTGTTTTGGCTGATGATCTTCACAAGCGAGTGGTATATTTATCGCATTCTTATTTTCAAAGCTTTATTTTTTAACTGGTCTAACACGTCTTACAGCTTCGTTTGATCTACTAATACACTGTACTGAAGAAGAGTAGTAAAATTAAGTATACAAGGATAGTCCCAAAACATATTTCTGTTGTTTATATTTGGCATTAGGACTTGGTTGAACTATTTTTTCTTATAAGTTTCCCTGATGTAGTTCTTGATAATTATATTGAATACTGAATAAAGGAAACAGGAGTAAGTTTTTTTTAATGCATATTCAACTGCATATTGCAATGATATTTATATGCTAATTTCAGGGACAATATATCCGATAACATAGTATAATGGGAAATAAATTATTATTGTTGTTTTTAAGTTAATAATGTTGTGCATTATCTAATACATTAATATTGGTTGTTAATAATGTTCAATTATTTTTAATTGTAGCATTTTACATTAGGGTAATTTCATAAATTACTTGATATATGACATTTTTATCAGTTGACCTTAGGATAGGTGATTGTTGACACAAGCAATGAGATTGGTGGAGATGGAGATGTTCCTCATTCAGCAATTGGAGGTGCGAGGAGAATGCAAGTTCCGAAAATTTCTATGCAACATAGAGTTATGATTGAAGCAGTTGAGAATCATATGCCACAAGTAGTTATAGTGGATGAGATTGGAACAGAGGCAGAAGCTCTTGCTTGCAGATCAATTGCAGAGAGAGGGGTAATGCTGATTGGCACTGCACATGGTGAACGTTTGGCCAATATAATAAAAAATCCCACACTTTCTGACTTGGTAACCCTCGTAAACCATCCCTTGAATTGTTTTCTTCCCCTTTCATCTATCATAATCAACCTACTGTGGAAATATAACATGACTCTTGTATTTTGGGGGAAAAAAAGGTAGGAGGAGTGGAGACTGTTACATTAGGTGATGATGAAGCTAGAGCGAGGCGTAGCCAAAAAAGCATTCTCGAAAGAAAAGCTCCGCCCACATTTCCCTTTCTTATAGAGATGAGGGAGCGAAATTACTGGGTCACTCATCGGGTATGTTAATTTATTATATATGTGCAGCTCCATCTATCAGTGATTCTTAACATGCTGTGCGTGAACATTTTTTTCCCCTCTTCTTATAACGTTGGGTGTATTTCCAGTTGAGAGTTAAGACTAAATCATGCTAGACATGGTTTATCAATATATAATCTGAAAATAGAACTTCAAATACAATTTCAAATATTTAGTAATTTAATTAACAGCTACATCCACTAGCCAAACTTGATTGTTATTACAAAATTTTATTGCATGCGCAATGCATGTGCATATAAAAAAAATTCTTATACAGTAATCATATTTAAAATTCTTTCATAGCTTGTATAAAAGCAGATTGAAAATTATAAATAAACTGTAACTTTTTTTATTGGAATGAAGTTTCGAACTTGTAACATTATGTATATTTATATCTATTTGAAAATAGATGTTAATATTTGTTTTTGTGATATTTGAACCTCTGACCTCTTGTTTACGTATAAGGCAATTTTGGAAGTCTGTGGTCGGACAGAAGTTGCGGTTGTTTTTCAATTATTAATAAAGATATTTCAGTGTGTAGGGCATTTTGGCCGTGTGTGTTTTTCATCTAATTTCTGAATGTATTTGAAAGTAAGAGGTGTAGTTGTGTCATGGTCATGTTAAGCCAAATTTAAAGTAATATTTCTAGTGGGAGGGGTATTTGTAGGTAAATTTGAATTCCTATTTCTTCTAGGAATAAAACTTGGTAAATACAAACTGGGAAATTTGTACTGCTATGGCTTTCATGATTTCATCTGATTTGGGCAAGTTAGAAGAAGGTATTTTAAGTTGATAAGAGAAAAAGTGATCCAGAGAAAAACATGAGAAAAGGACAACTATATATTTGTTCGTTTACACAACTATTTACCGTACACGAGGTAGCATACATTGTGCTTTTATTTTTCCAATACTGTGCATATATTTAAGAAAGAAAAAAAATGTTTTCTTATACATACCGAAAAAAGAAGAATTGATGCATAAATTAAATTTCTTTTCTAATATAAGAAACTCAAAAGATTTCCAGATTATTTCATAAAATATCATTAAGTAATCTATAAGCATGGAATTTCAACTAAATTTGGTTATTGGTTCTTTCATTATCCGTTAGAAACCTAGAAAAGAATGGAAACCAGTAGAAAAAAGTTACACATTTACGCAATAAAATCCACCTTTTATGTTTTTTGATCTTGAAAGAGGAATTAAGAACAAAAATTATGACAAAAGAGGATGGGCCTATTTGGGTCATGTGCTAATTTGTCTGCATTATCATATGTGTTGCTCCGAAAGGGAAATGTGTTCTTGCCATGTCGTACCACACCATGTGCCATGGGATGACCAGGCCATGACCCAAGGCTACCGGCCTTGGGCCTTAAAATAAAAAGGGGCTGTTTTTTTTTTTTTTTGAATCTGTATATATTTTTGCTATGTGGTTTTTAGTTGCAATTGCATGTAGTTAATGATGGCATTGGGCATCCAAATTAAAATGAGTCTCATAATATTTTCACTGTGTGTGTATGCACTGTATGCATGTGTATGTACATACATATAAATATAAAAATATACATGCATACATACACTCACGCGCGCGTTCACACATCCGTACATATGTATACTAAGCGGTTAGTAGTTGTTGTTTCATGTAGTTTGATGGTGCCATTGGGTCTCCAAATAAAATAAAAAAAACCCTTTTATACACTAGGATCAAGAGCACCCCAAACAGTGCAGCACCCCTTTAGCCTCTGATTTCCATCACATATCCCGGTTTCTCTCTCCTCCTACCAACTCTCTCTCCCCTACTAACTTATTTTACTGTAAATGTGTGGTGGAAATAGATGGGCTAAAAGGGTACTCCATATAAGTGAGAGTTCCATAATTTTTGCAGTTCGTTTTGCATTTTTAAAAGAATTTTTTTCCGAAGTAGGCTGCTTTTCAAAACAATTTCGCGATTGGTGCTAGCTTGCTACCAATCAACTCATAGTTGGCTAACTGCATTCGTTTAGGTGCAACTATTAGTTAGGCCCTTTTATTTTTTTTCAATATTCCGTGGGCACAACTCATAGTTGTGCCCTTTTTTTTTCAGGGCCCAACTCATAGTTGTGTCCAAACCTGCTGGTAGCAGCAACAATCTCATCTCTCCCTACACAGTCGCTTTACCCATCATTCGTTTTTCTTACTATCCGAATTCCGAATCCGAAACACCCCAATCATCATTTCTTTTATTTCTTTTGTCGAATTCACTCAATTTCATCTTATTTCAACATCATTTACGTGTAAACAAAAGCTACAACAATCTTTGGAAGGTAATTGATTAAAAACCAGTTTGGATTTTTTGAATTTTTTATTTTCTAGTGTTGATTTGTAGTTTCATACATTATAAATTACCCTAATTGAAATATTTAGGAAATTGATGATGTTGTTTTGATGAAATATTTTGAACAATGGGAATGTGAAAATGAATTTATTCCTGAAATTCAGTTAGATACAGTTCCTCAAAGTAATATTCTTTTTTGTTAAATTCAATTTAGAGAGAATCAGGTTAGCTCAGATTCACCGGATCATAGACTGGGAAAAGAAATTGTCAAGTACGACGGACTGGAACAATCGGCTGTGCCAAGTTGTCACGGTGTAGTTATCTGTGCAAAATTTATGTGTTTTAATAGAAAAAAAATGCAGGACTTAGTTATCACAGATGTGCATGATACTGATGTGAAAAGTTCAACAGAAATGGTCTTCCTTACCTTGAATTCTACGAATGGATAGATCCTAAGTTTTGTTGTAACTACTCAAAATTTTGATTAGTAAATTGAACTCTAAATATTTAAATAATTGGGATTTTTGGGATTTAATAACTTGAATTCTAACTTAAAGATTATTTAAATATTTGAATAGGTGAACTAATTATTAATTAATAGTGATTATAAATCCATTTTGTAATTTTATTTACAATAACAAATAATTTGGATTTGAATCAAAACATAATGTAGTAGTAAAATAAATAGTTAATGACACACCTTGATTTTTATGACATATTATTTATTTAGTTTATTGGATTTTCCATAATTTTTAATCTGGAAATATTCAATTTTACTGTTTAGCGTGTTTCAGCAAGCGACGGAATTTTTGTGATTCCACATAATTAAACAATCGATGTATATTATTATTATATATTATTATTATTATTATTCTACGGTCGTGTCGATGTTCTAACCTCTCCTGTATTTTTGTTGTACCATTCGGAGTTCATACGTGAATGAGAATTAATGCTGCGCAACACCGGAAGTTTTAGTATAAACATAATTCAGTACCCAACATTTCCTAGACCCACCTTCCTTTTGTTTCCCTGTACACCCTTCATTTCTATCAGGCCGACCAAAGAAAGAACAAACACTATTACAATTCTTGTCCGTCCTTGATTATACATTTTGGTGGCTCAAGTAGACTATTATCTTTATAAAAACAAGAATTGTCACCCTTTTCTTTCCAACTTCCATTCTTTAAACTTCTCTCTCCTTCATTCATTCTTTCTTCCGGTAACTTTTAAAATGAGGTTCAAACTTCAAAAATTAATATCAATTCCAATACTTAACTAAAATTCACAACTTTGGATTCTTGTCGGGATCTTCAACCCTATATGTATTTCGTAGTGTGCGGCGCTATTAGGAGTTGAACATTTTTTTCAGACGAACTAGGGTTAGGCCTTGTCAATGATTTGATGGGAGTTTCACGAAATCGTGTTCATATTTGAGTTTGTGGTGTCGTATTGCACTTGGAAGTGTCGTGAGTTAGACGTCTGTTAGTTCTTGGTGATGAGCATTTTAAAATGCAGTAGTAGGTCAGGGAAGGGACGCCATGTATAAGGGAGTGTAGACTATGGAGGTTTTGGTCGGGAACTGGGGAGATCGAGGAGAGAAGCTAGTGGTGAAATCTTTTCATCGAATGGAGCACCATGGCTCTGTATAACTTTAGAGTGGCCATGTAGAGATGCTACTGTTTTAGAGCGGGAAAAAGGAGATAATTAAGGAGGTGGATTTATTAATTATGGTAATTAGTTATTTTATGAGTGTGATTAGTGAATTAAAACATAATATATGAAATTGATATTTGAAATTGATATTTTGTAAATTATATAACTTTCCCGTATGAGGTCGGAGTCGAATGTGGTTTGTCTCCTTGAAGTGGTATCGACGTCCTCTATGAGCTGAAATTTATTTGGTTACAATTGAAGCTTGGGGAATTTTGGACTAGAATCAAATGTCCATTCGGTTTTAGTTCAAATCAAATGCTTTGGAGATAACTGAAATCTTGGTAAGTTAACTCACACCTAAATTTAATTTATCACTTTTGTGCTGCTGCAAATCATTGTTGGATGCTTGTTTGAAATATTATATTGTTATGAAATTGTCTGTTTGAATAAATTTCCTGCTTTAAAGAAGTATGATGTGGTATCGACGTCCTCTATGAGCTGAAATTTATTTGGTTACAATTGAAGCTTGTGGAATTTTGGACTAGAATCAAATGTCCGTTCCGTTTTAGTTCAAATCAAATGCTTTGGAGATAACTGAAATCTTGGTAAGTTAACTCACACCTAAATTTAATTTATCACTTTTGTGTTGCTGCAAATCATTGTTGGATGCTTGTTTGAAATATTATATTGTTATGAAATTGTCTGTTTGAATAAATTTCCTGCTTTAAAGAAGTATGATGTAACTATTTTGTTACAGGGAATCAAAAAAATAATCTGAGTATACATAGCGAATTAATTCGTGACGGGAAACTACGAGATATTCACACATATGTGTGATTGACATTGAATTTTCATTTATTTACTTATATTCTTATTATGTTCATATATTTATCTGCTTTAATTTGTTCATTCATATGCATATGCTATTTTTATATATTTATTTATTATCATATAGTGCTTTATTCTTTTAACTCATATTCATATGATGATTGCTTATTCTCATATGCTGCTTATATTGTCGTTGTTTGAAATACTTGTGTCATATCGGTTGACTCGAGTTTGGGTTTTCACAATAATAAATACTTGAATTCATTTCTCATTTAAATTAATTATACTTGAAATTCAATAATAGTTTTAATTAATGGAATTTTTAAATGTAATTTAGATTTAATATATCATTTTGATTAACGGTTTGAAATTAATTAATCATTGATTAATGACATCGTAATTAAGTACCCATTTTAATTAATGATTTGAATATAATTAATCAACCACGATTTATATGGTTTTGTTTTGATAACGTAATTCGAGAGGCAGAGATTGCCTGCAGTCTACTTATGGTTACGTTGAAATAGCGATGCAACAATTGCATAGCTGCGATATATTGGATTTTCATGGCATAAATCGTGGGGTGTTGATGCATACAGTCATGGTTATCACGGCGGTAAGTCGAGTCGAGTCGATAGAGGTCCAATTAGTCGACTAGTGGACTAGTCGTAGACTAGTCGGACTAGTCGATAAATACATATATAATTTGAAATTTCTAGCCAATACATGGATAAAATTCAAATATGTACTGACATACCTCATGTACTTTTATTATTTATCATTGAAACATGTAACATTATTCTGCCATCAATATTGTTTATCATTAAAACAATAGAAACACATACATATTTATAGCCATCAGACAAATAATATTGTTCTGTCTTAATATAACATACAGGGAGTATGGACATTTGGCTAAACTGATAAAGAATAAAAGCACAAAAGATAAGCAAGTAGATTAATACTTATATGCAGATCGACATCGAGACTTAAACCCTAAATCGAACCCTCAAATCGGATTCACTGCTTTGCATTAACTTTTGAGTTTGAACCCTAAATCGAATCCTCAGATCGATTTAGTATCGATTCAGATCGATTTGAGTTTTTAACCCTAAATCGACGTCTTGATTTGAGTTCGAACCCTAGACTTCGAATAGTAGATTTTAGGGTTCCAAATCGACATCGAGACTTCGATTTAGGGTTCCGATTTTAGGGTTTCAGTTTCCGTCGACGTTTGGCAAGTCGACGTTTCATGTCGATGTTCCAGCACTGACTAACCGACTAGTCGACGACTAGTCGCGACTAGTCGAGCGCCGTAATAACAGTGCATACAGTTACTTATGATGTCCTTGAAGTAACGACGTAACCATCGTGTATTATGATTTGGATATGAATTTAGTTAGTTGTTTTGATTAATGATTTTGTAATTAAATAATCATTTTAATTTTAGTTAATGATTTTTAATTTAATTAATCATTATTAATAATGTTAAAATTTAAATTGAATGATAACTGAAATTAATTGAATCATTTTAATTAAAGATGCCGGAATTTAATTACACATTTGAACTAAGGCGATCTGAATATAATTGATCTCTTTTGTTTTGATGGATTAAAGTAAATTGTTTTATTAAAACAATTAAAAAATTAATCACTTGACTTAATAAAAGGTTTTAAACTTTAATTAAATAATTTAATAAAAGATATTTATAAATTATCCTTAGGGAGATTAATGTTGATTTAAATTTAATTTGTCGTAATATTTGAATAAATTCAATATTCCCTCGGACAATAAATATCACTAAAAATTTGTAAACAGTAATTTATAAATGAAAAGCCCTTTAAAAGGGGATTGTTTCAAATAAAACTAAGTGTAAATTCCTTTGGGTCGTAATAAGCAATGTTTTAACGACATTTGTTTTTTTTGACCCTTGTTCAAATACGTATAGAAATTATAATTTTCCCTTTTAAAAGAATATTTTTTGGAAAAATATTTTAAATTGATTTACAAATATTGGTGATGTGAAACTCAAGCACAAGCAAGAACCAAATGCATTAAAATCTTGATTCATCTATTTAGATAAGCGTGTGCGATCTAAATTCGCATATACAATCATTTGTTCGCTTTCGCTAGTTGTTTTCTTAACTATCGATTTGTTTTTCTTCTTTTTGCTTCATCACTCTAAGACGATTTATCGCTCTTTTAGAGCTTTGATCTAACACCAAAAAAACTAGAATCAGAAAGTGAATGAGAGCCAAGCCATGTAGGTCACACCCACTAGGATATATTCATATTTATCTAGGTGGTTGTTGTTAGCATGCATGCATCGATGTGAGTATATACGAATTTTGAGGTGATGGATTTCAACTTGGAAGTTTCCAAGAGTAACGTGTGGACTCTCAAGTGTATTTTATTTTTAACCAAAGATAAACTTTTGTGGAAAAGAGACACAGCCTCCTAGTTATGTTGGATAAGTTCATCTCCTTGTTTCAAATTCAAAATTATTGACTAGTCTTTCCTTTAGAGTTCTGTACAAGATGATTTGTTGATCATCTGAGCATTGTTACCATAGGCGACCCTGGCCCAGTGCAAACGGGGCATCCTCGGCTTCTAGGCATCAAAATCATCAAAATTTTATCTCGCATGTAGAAAAAAGAACGGAAGGGGAAAGCACGAAATCAAATATCATGTTTGAGAACAAGGGCGAAGCGCGCAACAGGGAGGAGAACAAGGGCATACGAAGCTGAAGACGTGCAAGGGCATACCACATACGACATTCACACGCAAGGGGAATACTGAATCGCGAATACACACACAAGAATAACAATTTCAAATCTTCAACTTCTCAGATTTGATTTGATTTTAGGTATACCTAATTTTTAATTTATCCCCTTTAGTTTAATTTTGGGTTATTAGCTGCAATTATGATTGTATATTTAGGATGACAATACACCTTTTAATTACTTTGTAGGAATACCACAATTGTTATGAAACATTGCTTTTAGTCTATTTAGCGTGTGTATATTTTGCAGTATTCAGTGAATCATGGCCGACTACTCCTAATTTGTTATCTTATTTCAACTAATAAAAAAAATTGTTATTTTTTCGTTTTAGAGTGTAGAAGATAATTTGAATTTGGTTACATATGTTAGAATTTCTAAATGCTGAATGTGTTTAACAAGATATCAATTTTTATCTATAAATTTGATGAACAAAATTGCCGTTAAAAACAAAATTAATTTTTTTTCTTACTACAGATGTCGATTTTTTTTCAACAGGAGTCATATTTCAATTTGAAAAATAAATAAAAGGTAGTTGTAATGTTCCCACGAAAGCAACCATATGGAAGTTCTAATAGGAAAAAATAAAAAGAAACGAAGAGATAGCCAAATCATTAAGAGGGTCTGTTATCAAGCATTCTTCATATTTAGACGTTGTTTATGATTTTTTGCATTATGACCACTTTATTTTTATTTATAATCCATGCGTTATTAACCCATAGTAGTAGTATTGAATTTTCTAATATTAATGCCTTACAATATGAAAATTATTCAGTATCGTTGTGATTTTTTTAACTTTGGAGGCATCATTTAGTATATCGCATCAGATATCATAAGTCTCAGGACCGGCTCTGATTGTTACCCTTTGTCAAAAATGACTAAATCGAAACGTGAGCGAGGGCCAAGTTATGTGAGATTATTTCCGTTAAGATATTTTCATTACTCTAGATTGGATTCGATTGTATGCTTCGAACATGTGAAATATTCAATTCTTGGTAAAATTGGAAGGAAGGGCACACCCTCTTAGTCATTTGAAGAATTTTTTTTCCTAATTGATTCAAATGTTTGAATCAGTTTTCTTAATTCCATTGAGAGGGAAATTGTGTTCTTCTCGATGGTTTATTATCCCATCCATTCCTTTCGGTCTGAATTTTTGTATTATTTATGTCATATCTTCCTTGTTATATCATTTTTCTGTTTTATATTTATGTTCATGTATGTTTATTATTCTTGTGAGGTAAAAACTCATTTTGCATTGGCAGTATGGTCTCGTGGAATTATTGTGTGTTCTTTTTTGTTTGATTTTTCTCATGCGGATTTCCAAACTGTTCCGAGTGTTATTTTATTACGACTCCCGGTTCAGACCGAGCACTTTTCCAAGTGGTCTTTGGCTGGACATGGAGCTCGTAGAGTAGGGCTGGATGTTCATCTATCATAATATTTTATTTTCCGTTGTATTATATATATCTGTCAGCAGTTGTAAGGTTAGAAATTTATACCTGGTCAACTAATGATTTTTTTTAACTATGATATATTCTATATTTTAGAGGGACAGTACATCTGTCTTTTATTATTATTAAATGTTATCATTTTTGCTGTGAGATTCTGTTTCTTTTGTTCTCTTTTTTTTTTATCATAACAACCTGCTTTTTCGATGATTGGATATTCGACACTGGAATACCGTAGACGTATTCAGTGTTGACTTTCGATGTTCAAAAAAGTGGGTTATTACATTTAGTATCAGAGCTGAAGGCTGAGCGAGAACCTTAACTATGCTATAATTCATTTGGTAGGGTAAGCGAGACCCTATAATGAGTTTATGAATATATATATACACACACACGAGAGCGTATTTGTTAGTGTTATAAAAACGAATCTTCTTAATTGTTTAGTTAAGTTTGAATTTAATAATTCTAATCGAGACTTAGGACGCCTCGTTGTCAATAGGAATTTCAAAACACGGCAAACAGACACATTATCAATTTTAGAAAATTTGGTAAGTGAAATATTTTACCAAGGATATGTTTTGTATGTACAAGAATCAAACTTTTGAAATTATATGATTATCTATACATTGTTTCTTTGTTGATGGTAATATTTATTTATCATCCTTATTGTTCGATTTGTTGTGTTCAGTTAGTTTAAGAGCATTGGCTATTGTTTGTTGATTGATGATCTACTAATGTATGAGCATTTATTCACAATTGTGTGTATCTGAATCGAACTACTTATGAATTAAATTTCACAATTTGACCATGTGGTGTTTAATAAGAATGCTGAATTAAAAATCAACATTAATTGAATGTTGTCTAATATAATCTAAATGGTAAATATAACATTTAGAAAATAAATATTTGAGATAATTTTATTATAAAAAAAGAGTGTTTGAAATATTTTCAAAAATAACTTGAAATAAAAAATGTGTTGATTTATAAGATTCCTTAAAAAGAATTGATTTAAAATAAAAGCCATTTGACTGGTAACTTGATAAATAAAAAATTTAAATTCTTATGTAGAAAAGCGGTAATGTAACTCAATTTTAAATGAGTAAGGTTGGTTATGAAGGTTTTGATAGGCCTTGATTTATTAAATCCAAAGTTTTGTTTAAGTATCTAGGTCTTATAAATTATTGGATGTTATTAGAGTCAATCCATAGACAATTTTCCTTAGAACGAACACCATAAGTTAACAACTCCGAAAGATTGACTCAGTTTGAAACCCATATTTTGTTTGGTACCTCTATGGACTTTGAAATAAATCAAATAACCAAATAAGATCGGTGTTGTGTATATACTCTTTTAAGAAACATTATACAGAGTAAATCAAGTTAGAGTAAAATTTTAATTTGATGCTTTAAAAAAGGTTAGTCTCTACAAATGATTATAAATTCAATTGGAATTTGTGAAGTAATTTATAAATAACTTAGTATTGAATATAACATTGTTAATAAAAGTGAAAGTTATTTAGAAAGGATTGTTACGATTAAGAAACAAATCAGATTGTGTAAGTAGGATATGTGTAAATTGTTTTATTCGCATGATTCTTGGTCTCGAGTTCTATTACATAACTTCATGGTGATTTGCACCAATCCGAAAAAGAATTTCTTACCTGATTCCGACAACGAGCAGTTGATTTGGATTCTTAGTTGGGTACTGAATTTTTTTATCATAGTATGAGGCTATGTAAGGAAAACAAATGTTCTAACCGAGAAACCTAATCGGAGTCCACTCTACGGAGGTCGAATGCGCTACTGTACTAATAGTAGCACAGGGTTTCCCCATAGCACGATATTTTATCATAGTGCAAAATAGCGTATAGCTTAAAATAACGTGCTATTTTATTTTTTTAAAATGTCTGGACAGTGAATAAATCCCAATATAGCACGTGATTGTACTTACAATGACTCAGAAGAAAAACGTCGTAGAGCACGACTCGAAAGAAGAAGAAACTGATAATTGTTTAGATAATGATAATGGTTTTGATTAGGATGAAACTAGTAATTAAGCTTTAAAAATTTAGAAGTATTGTATAATTTTTATGTTTTGTTATTGTACACTTGAATCATGTTTGACTTTGTTTATTTGAATTTCGTTATTGTAAACTTTATATATGTTATTTTTAATTGACCTTATCTTCACTTTATAGCTTTTCTTGTTTGTATCTTTTTGTTAGTTCTTGTCATTATAAAGTCTTTTACATTTTATGCAAAAGCGTAATTTTCAAGTTATTTTTTGTAGAGTTTTATCTCATCATAACTTTCAATTATAAAAATAAGTTTCAAATCTGTAAGACACAAATATATTATACCCAACAAATATTTTGAATATATAATATGAAATTATTAAGTTTTCTCTAGTATAATTACATTTTACATCAAAAAATATTTAGTACATGCATGAAGTATGATGGTGCTAGTATTTGGAGCCTTAAACGGTTTTGATATGGTGCAAAATGTGCAAAAAATAAAATTAAAAATCCAGTTAGATAAAATACACTTAATTAGTTTTTTCCCTAATGAACCAAATAGCGCGCTATAGCGCATAGCACAAAATTGCGCATAGTTCAAGCCTAACGCTATTTGCTATTGACTACACTGGTAGAATCATATAACATACAAATTAGAAACTAACATAAAAATATATGGTTTAGAGATTATCAAAATCATGTTATGTTGTGGACCCCGCTTCCATGGTGATCGCTTTGTTATACTCGAAGATTGATGAAGAAATTGTTTAATTTTAAGTGAATTTGATTAAATTTTGGACGTTTTTGAGTTTTGAGGAGTGACGGTGAATGTTTGAAAGTAGTAAGATAATAAGGTGGATGGATAGATGTTGGCTATGTTTGCAACAGACATTCGTTCATGCGCAAGTAAGAGTTGCACCCCAAAAAAATAGTTGTACCTTGTGGAATATTAAAAATTTGGATGTAACTCGTAGTTGTGCCTAAACGAAGACAGTTAGCCATCTGATGATATGGTTGAGCTGAAACCAACTTTATTTGGTAATAAGCTTCAAAACCAATACCAATCATGAAATTGTTTCGAAAACCAGTCTACTTCAAAATTTTGACATGTTTTAAATTGGTGATTTCAGGCCATTAAAAACAAAGCCCGCATTTAGTAACATAGAAAATTTTATGTTCACGCAAACATGAATAATTGACTTAGTGGGAAAGGTATTCCAAGCCTAGTGCAGTGTTGAAGGAGCTATTTACATTACTTGTCAGCAGTTGCAAGTGTGAATAGGGGAGTTAGTGGGAAGACAAAGAAACGAATGTGTAGTGGAAATCAGAGGGACCATAAGAGTGTTGCACTATTTAAGATGCTCTTGATCTTATATATATATATATATATATATATATATATGACAATATGTATGTGGATTGAACATCTTCAAATTTTTGTTGAATTTGGATTACCGTAGCTCACGAACCGATAAATGTGCTAAATGGGTGTTACAAAACATGGGTGCTCCGAAACGCTCCTTATATATATATATTATATGTATGTGGATTGAACATCTACAAATTTTTGTTGAATTTGGATTACCGTAGCTCACGAACCGATAGAGGTGTTAAATAGGTGTTACAAAACAGGGGTTCTCCGGAACGCTCCTTATACACACACATACATATATATATATATACATATATATATATATACATACATATATATATATATATATAGAGAGAGAGAAGCGTTCAGTAACACCCCAAATAACGTAGCACCCCTTCAGCCTATTATTTTCTTTCTCCTTCCACTAACCCTCTCTCCCCCACCCAATTATTTATATATAAACGAATGGTCTGAAATGAGGTGCAAATGGGGTGCTATAGAGAGGAGCGTTCAATAGCTTTGATTTCCACCAGCAATTTATATTAAATTAAGTTAGTGAGAGAAGAGATTGTTAGTGGAAGGTGAGAGAAAGAGGGAAATGAGTGGTGAAAATCAGGGGGCCAAACGTATGTTGCACTGTTTGACATAGTAGTTAAGGCGCAAAAAAGGCGCAAGCATCGAGTCTGGGGCTTTTTTGAGTTTTGGGCTTTTTTGTGTGCCTTTTATATGAGTTTGATCTGCTATTTTACTAACTACAAATTAATTTTTAAATCATAATTTATAATTCATTCAATTATTTACATATTTTTATTAATAAGATTTAAATTTTAAACTGTATTTTATAATTTATTGAACAATTATATTTTTTTATTTAACTATTTATAAACAAAGTTTTGAATTTAGCCAAAAAAAGCGCCTCAAACTGCAAAAAGGCGCAAGTCTTGGGCTTTTCTACGCTTAGGCGCGCTTAAGCGCGTGCCTTGATAACTATGCTGTTTGGGGTGCCATTGAACGCTGCTCTCTCTCTCTCTCTTTCTCTCTGTGCGCGCCTGCGTGTGTGCGTGTCAAATTGGTTGATTCAAAAGGATCTGTCAAGGTAGGAGACTCAGATTTGTATGGTTCTTTTTTTTTTAATGGAAAATTCCTAAGTCAAGCTACATGTGATATTGTAAATAAAGGTGCTTGTCATATATTATTGGGTCAACGTTGGCACTTTGATGTAGATACGCGACATGAAGGTTGAGAAATATTTTTGATTTCAGTGAGAAGAGAAGAAGTTAATTTGTTCCAATTGGAAGTACACATTAATGCTTCTTGAAAACAAAGACTTTTCTCTCTCTCCAGTTTAGCAATTTAAAAAGAGGTTGGAGTGTTAGATCCTGTTCTTGAACCCAATAAACACACCTTTCAGCTGATCCGAGACGCCTTATGTTGAACTCAAAGGCAAGCCAAGACACATTGGACGTAAGACTTGCGTCATTAGTTAATTAAGGTACTTTGTAAACAGTTCGTTTTAAGAGTTCTTCACGGAAGTGAGCCTTATATCCAAGTTAACACTAGATACGTCAGATGTAAGCTTTCACATTTTAAAAATCTTCCACTGTAAAGAGTGTTTATTTTTTATTTTTATTTATTTTTAAACGTTCTTTCATGGAGGAAATTAAATCAATTCAAAACAAAAGAATTCAGGTGGCTACCTGTTCTTCCTTCCTGAGCATGCATCCAATTCAAGAATGATCACTATATCTGACTGAAGCTTTTGTTTAATTTTGTTACAAATTGTAAGAAACAAAAAAACGTTGATGCTTCGACAATTTTGTATTCATAAATTCAACTATTGCTCTAAGAAGCTACTGGTCAAGGCATTGATAATTTGGTCTTAGTGAATTGATTTGACAACCTCAACGGAGAATACAGATTGTGAAATTTCACAAAAAGGAGGAGGACAAGAGAAGATCATGAGTTGGGTGTTGTAGGTGACATTGAGTTTTGGGTAGGGACATGTAAAACTTAATTTTGCTCAAATATTAAAAAAATTGTCCATCCTACAAATAAAAGTTAGACTAACGAGTCGCCGGTGATATTACATTTGTTGATGCCGTCAAATTCACGCTTATGAAGAAAGCTACATGTGTTCAAGCTAAGAGGATTACTCGTCAACTGATCATGGAGATCTCGGAGATCACTGAAGAGGCCCTCGGAGGTTTTCTGAGACAAACAATCATGGTTTTGATGGATTTACATTCAACTCGTTATGTATAATACGCGACATGATAGATCTGTATTACAATAACATTGAGGAACATACCAAACAGGGGGCTCATATTGGTCCATTTGCTCATGCTGCTTCTATTATTGCCCTGTAAGCTCCTTTACCTCATCGGTTATGCATAGCGACAAGCACATGGATTTTTGATATTAGTTATGCTTTGCTACCAGATTGTTGGCATATTCAAACAACTTGGACTAGGGTATACAGTCCGAGAATGAGAAAGCGTTTGCATAGGCAATCCTCCTTTGTTGCAGACTTTATAGTCTGTGTCAGGTCTGTTTGGTATGCATTTTTAGTCTGCTTTATGTATTATCTTTTTTTTAATGTTATCCTGAAGAAAGGTAGTAATGAAATTCAGTTCATCTTTGATAAGTACATGTTTTATTCCATATTATTTTAATGAAATTGTTAGCTGTTCCTTTTATTTTAATTGTTAATTATTATTTGTATTTTGAAATTTATTGGTTGGAAATAAGTTTTTTTCCTTCATTTTAACCAAAAATGAGACATATATACATCAAAAATGGAGAGAAACCACCTTTCTCCAGTGACTTACAAAAGACAACTAGTGGTGTACCAGCACACTACAAAAGTGATAATAACAGCAAAACAAAAGTGATAATAACAGCAAAACAAACAGCAACACTACAAAAGTGATAATAACAGCAAAACAAACAGTAACAAAGCAGACCCCCAAAATGAACCAACAAAAAAAAACCCGCTGATCCAACCGCCGAACAAAGTGCCCCAACCCCAACTCCAGGACGACATAACAATGACTGCCCCATAAACAAAATGAGGAGCACTCCAACAAGAAAGCTGCCAAGATCCTTGATACACCGACCGTCGCGTAAACAAAGAATCAAACCCAACAAAAATCTAGATCAAGCATCCAGAAAAATCCCACCCAGAGATATGCCCAAAAAGCCTCCAGGCAGACAGACCGAACAGTCTTAACAATCACCTAAGCCATCCCACCTGGGAAAAAAAAAATCAGCCCACATCCTTGCAAGGCCTGTGGATGAGAGAAATGTCGAAATCTCTGATAAGGGGAGAAGACGAGTCTCAGACGAGTCCCGAGAACGGTCTACTTTCAAACACAAAGTAAACGTCATCGGTTACAGATCCGAAGTTCTTGTTCGATCTCAAGGGAGATTCACCATAAATCGCTTTTTTCTTGGCACACCAGATATGCCAACGGATGTAGCACATAATGATACAATGCAGAAACGGTCGGAGTTGCTTGCACCCTTTGCTCCACCACTGAAGAAGCGTGGCAGGATAGGAAAGAAGGGAGGGAGTGAGATCAATCAAGTTCCCGAAGTGCGACCAGATTGCCCTGGCCGAATCGCTACCAAAGAAGAGGTGATGGAGAGATTCTTCAGATACACGGGTCTCAGCACATGGGCTTCTCGAAAAAGTTCATTAGATGTTGAAATCAAATATTTAAAACTAATTAACTACCATTCTCATATTATACGTGTAGAAGAAACCAATATTAATTAATCTTACATAACAAAACCAAAGAATATCATAGTTATGCACACTAGATTTGATGACCATAATAGATGTCTATAATATATTAGACGCTTATGCATTAAAATTAGCTATTTACACCAAAATTATTGACATATTTATAAAGAGAATTAGTCAAATTAAGCTCTATATAATAATATTGCTAAAGCGATTGCTAAAAAAATAATGATTTAGCGAATACAGCGGAAAATAGTGGGGATAAGAGAAAATCTACTATTCATGAACGCTAAATTGAAATAGCGTAGCGGTTGAATAGCACTACGAGCTATACGGGATTTTAACTGCATAACTTAGCACAGCGGTGGCATCGAGAGGATAAAGATACGCCCAACCGCTTGATATTTCCATCTAACGGTAAAGCGTCATGGATGACTTTCCACATGATGATAGAAACCTTAGGAGCAATCCCAACAGTTCCAAATGAACTCGAAGACAGGGTTTCTAGGGACGTTTGATCTCACCGAGTTCCAGGCCGCCCTAATCGAAAAAGGATTTCCTTTCCAAGAAAGCCCTTGCTTGTGATAATCGGTAAAAGTTTCGATCGCCTGCATTCTCTTCCACGTCTCACTGACGAAAGAAGGGGTGCCATTAAAGTTTAGAGGCAAAAGACTTCTGTATTTAGCATGCAGGAAGAAAGCCTAAAGAGAATGGTTAGCTCTGAAGTAGATCCAAAGTTTGCAAGCGTAAGCCTTGCAAAGTCCCAGCCTCCCCCTTTGTCCACCACACTTTTAGGGAGGCAGATAGTGTCTCAAGAAATCCAGTGATGCTTTCTTTCATTATCCTTACTTTTCCAAAAAAATGAAGAAGCCAGAGATTGAAAAGAATGAAAGAAAGAGGTCATTGGCGTCATGGTCGCGAAGATGTAAGAGCATAGGGAGTCAAGAACGGATTTGATAAGAACCAAACAACCAGCCTGAGAGAGATGAGCCGAATTCCAACGATTAGTATATCCCTTGACTTTATCAGCTATGAGATCGAAAAGAGCGTTCAGTTTTCTACCCTGATATACCTCTATACCAAGGTAATGAAGGGGTAGGCTGAGATCTGAAATCCTGATGTAAAAGACAACCAAGATTATTGAGTAGTGGATATCCTGGAAGAGAGAACCAGACAACTCTTCGAGATATTAATTTTTTTTGGTCAGAACAAGATTCATATAACTTGAGGAAATCTAAAAGGCGATGGAACGAGTTTCTTTTGTCCATTAGTGAAGATCACAATGTCATTCGCGGACGAAAAAGAAGAGACAGTTCAACAACCAGGTGGGATACGAAACCTCTTGATTTGCCCTTTAATAGTAAGGGCGTGAATCCCTCGAACAAGGGCTTCAGTAGCAAATGAGGACACCTTGCCGCACTCCTCTATCGGACTGGAAAAAATCCCTGGCAGCTCTGTTAATGAGGATAGCGTACCAACAATTGGAGATGAGATGCCAAACAAGATCAATAAGAGTTTCAGAGAACCCAAAAGCACGTAATGATCTAATAACGAAGAACCACGACATGTGATCATATGTTTTTGCCATATCGAGTTTCACCACCACGTTAGAACTCGCATTTTCCAGTTAATCTGGGAAATCTGTTCCTGAGCTATAAAAACATTGTCGATGATCAAACGACCTTTAATGAAACCGACTTGAGATGCAGAAATAACTATCATACAACAGAGCAATTATGCTAGTCAAGATCTTGTAAATGGTTAATTAGTTATTATTATGTGAAAATCTATAAATTAATATAATAATAATAATTTACTTTAGATGTAAAATTAATTATTATAATAAGCAAATTAATATTTATTATTTATAATTTATATCAACCATTAATTATAAGTTATAAATTATAAATTACTATTTGTAAATATTTAATAATTTTCGTTTATAATTTCTTAAATAACGGGTATTATTTGTTGATCAATTATGGGTAATTATTAATTATTATGTATAATTTATTAATTATTGAATATTACTAGTTAATTATTATTTTTAATTCTTAAGTATTAATTATTATTTGTAACTTAATTAATAACTAATAAAAACTCAATTTCTAGAAAGAAAAACTAATAACTAATGAAATTTAAGAAATGTACAATATGAACTTGCACCTAAAGTTAAGGCGGTTTGGTTTATTTTATATTTTGAGTTTTCAACTGTAGTAATAATATATGAGAAGAGTCGAGAGACGACAGAGGGGATGGAAGGAAGATGCAAAGGACAACGGAGGATATGCAAGGACGATGGAAGGATGAATCATTTCTCGTGCTTTCGTTATGTCTCAAAACACGAAAAATAAAAATATTGTTTTCTGTTTTGTATGATAGCTTTATTTTCTAAATTTATTGTTTTTCAAGGTATACATGCGTCGTGCTCACTTTCTATGAACGGAAACTCAAGACAATAAAAGGTAAACGAAACGCAACCCTGTGTTATGAAAGCGTGTGCTATAGCGACAAATAGCGCATAGCACGGTGCTTGGACTATTGTACTTGTAATAGCGCAAGGGTTCCCTATAGCGTAAAAACAACGCGCTATTTTATCATAGTGCATAACTCTAAATAACGCGCTATTTTGTTTTTGTCTTTTTTATATAAAAATATTTGGATAGTGAATTAAGCCCAAAATAACATGCTATTGTATTTATAATGACTCAGAGGAAAAATGCCGTAGATTATAACTCGAAAAAAGAAGAAATTGATGATCGTTTAAATAATGATTAATGGTTATGATTTAAATGAGACTAGTGACTATGTTGTAAAAAAATGGAAGTATAATATAATTTCTATGTTTTGCTATTGTACAATTGAATCACGTTTAATTTTAGTTTATTTGAATCTTGTTATTGTAAATTTCATATATTATTTTCATTTGATCTTATTTTCACTTTACAGCTTTTCTTATTTTTTTTTCTTTGTACTTGTTAGTAGATTTTTTTTTGTTTAAAAAAAAACATTTTGTATAAAAGTGAAGGTGGTGTCTGGCACAGCGGTAAGGTTACCCAGCTGGTAATCTGGAGCGTCTAGGTTCGAGTCCCGGCCTCTTCACATATGTGAGGGAAAGGCTGTGCGCACTAATCGACCACCCCCAGAGCCCGGAAAGCCAAGAGAATAGTACCAGGACGGGAGACTGACCTGGGAAGTCTTCTCACGCTTGAGTACGGGAGCATTTGGCACTGGGTATCCACCTTGTACGAAAGTGTATTTTCATGCATTTTTTTCTTGGAGTTTTATATCACCATAATTGATAAATAGAAATCAGTTTCATTATAATTGACAATTATAAGAATAAATTTCAAATTTGTGAGAGAAATATATTATATCCATCAATTATTTTGAATGTACGATATGAACTTATCAATTTTTTTGTAATATAATTGCATTTTACATAAAAATATATTTAATACATGCATAAAGTATGGTAGTGCTTGTATTTGGAGTCTTGAACGGTTTGTATATGACGCAAGATATGCAAAAGAAAACAAAAATAAAATTCAATTAGGCAAAATATACTTGAGTACTTTTTTTTCAAATGAACGCAATAGCGCATAGCGCAAAATAGCGCATAGCGCAAGCCTGCGCTATACACTACACTGACGCAGCCTAAGCCTTTTGTTTGAGTTTACCGAACAACTGTTCCCTAAGTCCCATGAGAATGCACCTTATGCTGTGCCTTGGCGCACACAATACATGCATTTGTACATACACATTGTCTCTTTTTGGATACACCTTAGATCAAAACTAAATAATATACTTTCTATGTCTTGCCTCTTCACTCAATTATTTAATTTGGGATTTGTGATTGACACTCAAAGAGCTGTAGCAAAAATTAAGTGTAGCCGATCCTTGCTATGTGTATGTGTTTTACATATAGATACCAGATTTTTACCCGCAAACTCGTGACGGAGAGGCTTTGTTTCGTTCCGCCCACACATTCACATATACTTGAGGAATTTTGCGTCTTATAGATGATTTTGACTCTGAAATGGAATCAATCTGCAATTTATATGATGCAGCCTATTGCATCGCAAAATAAATATAACTGACTTGTTTACATTATATAGTGGAAGTGGCATGTATAATATTTTAATGGTATGAACTGTTAAACACCATTTCAATGTGGCCGCCTTCGGAACGCATTCGTGACGTGGTTACCAGCTGCCTCAAAATAGTGCTGACAGGAGAAGAGTATAACTTCCCCCAATTCCTCAACAACTTTCCGTGTTCCCTCCTTGAAGCCTCCTCCACTGCAATCACCATTGAGAAGGGGGCCTTTCATCATGTCATCTCTCCTGAAAATTGCACCGGCTCCGAGGACACTGATTCTGTTCTTAAAGCTGTAATATTATATGCAGAGAGGGCCACAAAAGGAGCACTCGAGTTTATGAGGGGAAAAATGGAAGTGGAAATTCCCTGTGCAAGCCCGAACGAAAAAAATTAAAGTGGAAATTCACGATTGAGTGCTCGGGTATGGATTTGAGACCTTCTGACTGATCTGCTATGAATTAATCATTGCTCAATGGTGACTTGTGCCTTTCATGTTTTGTTGCATGCTTTGCTTGCTTGGTAGCTTTCTTTCTTATTAATAGTTGCTTTTGTATTATTTGTTCGGGTTAACACATTGCAGTGCTTTGATGGTTTCCTGAAGTTTTGAGTTTAACCTTTGAACCCCTTTGAGCTTCCTATTCTACTTGGTAACTAATGCTGTGCTGGCTAATCACACAAAATCATTGTCATCTGCATAGCATATGCTTTCTGTTTTGTACGAGTGTACATGCATGGAAAATGTAATGTTGTTGGAAATGAGTTTTAAAATGGATCGCTATCTTCGGTCTGTTGCTGAATAAGTGAATCGTCCCAGTGGAGATGCACAAACTAATTGCATATGGCGTTCACCCTGTATGTGTACATGCATGGTTCAGCAAACTTTTTCATTTCTAACATATTTTCACTTTTGAGTTGTATATCATATTCATATGGTGGAAGTGACATGTATACTATATAAGTGATATGAATTGCTAAACCAAATGCACACAATACAAAGTCCTCTAAAAGAGTTAATGACTTGCGGTGCATCATACAAGCCAGCTGCAATATATATTCTGCAGTTAAGTGCATTGTAATATTTTACTTCTATAATGAAAATGAAGCATGGATAAGTGATATCTTTCTTGAAATTTTATGGATCTCATTGAAACCCTACTAGATTTGAATTTGCTATTCCATGTGGATTGGATGGCTTGTTTTGGATCACAGAAACGACATGTGTTAGAGAATGGTTCTTTTCATAATTTTTGTTCTTATTTTCATTTAAGACCTTGGGACCCGAAATGGAAGATGGTCTGGTCTGGATTAGTAAATTGGTCTTGTCCCTTTATTTACCGATTTGAAAAGCATGCATGATTATTCAAAAAGAGCATTTGGCGTCAGATTCTTATTTGTGATGTAATAATAGGGAATTTCCATGTGACTCGCATTGTATTAGGGTGGATGTTTATATTGGATTTGCAATTAGTTTCACATTGCAATAAATTTTAAGTGTGTTGCTAAGCGCACATGACTGATTGTTAGGGGCTAACAACCTGATCTTTGATCGGGTGTTGTCCACCGATCGAGCGATGATTGGTGGTTAATCCCCGATCAAACACTGTTTGGTCGGATGGTAACCGCCGATTAGGCACTGCCGGGCTGATTGCTAGGGACAAGCATGAAGTTGTGATATTGTTTGTATGGGTCGGACAAAACATTGTTCAGATATAGAAAACCGTCAGACGTTCTCAAACAAACGCATTTTTGTCCATTTTTCCTTGTTTTAATTTAGGTTTTAAATGAGAATTGTACAGACACGAACCAGATGCTTTTTGCTGTCTCAAACTAAGCTGGATTTTGAAGAGTCCTGAAAATTTTACAGCCCCATACCGCCATACGTAATGGATTAATAAATTCTGTATCTTTTTACAGTAGAAAGCCCAAGTTGATCATGCTTTTCTCATATAAACCAGCTTGTACTTACAATTTTTGTTTTTTTACTATTTAAGTATGCTTTCATAGAATAACGTTTTTTATTTGTTAAATCATTATCAAATTTTATAGAGTTTTTTAAAACATTTCTAAAATAGCAAGTTAGCGTTTATTTGTTTATTTTAATTTGGAAAACTAATATGTTTTTCCAGGAAATTCAGAATATTATTGGGTGAGTAATAATGCTTCTACTCTTGTGCATATTGCAGACAGAAAGAAGTGTTGATATGCTGTTGCATGGTAAGAAGCCACTTGTTGAGGTAATTGCGTAAAATGCGTTTATTTTATTTATTCCAGTATGTCAATTATCTGCTCCTGTAGCTGTAATTGATTTAGCTGTAATCGAGTTTACTGAAATTAATTGTTTTCTTAGGTCAGGAAGAGGGATAAAGAATTGAAGGTTGTAATCGAGCGATGGTCCACTTACGATGGCGATTGCATTTAATGAAAAAGCCAGAAAAACAGCATGCGGGAATGTTGCAGCTCGGAGGACTGCTGAAATTTGTGCGGCATACATCCGGGCATATTTATGTCTGGCCTTTTAGCATCAGCGATTATGAAATATTGATATTTATGTGTGTAATCTTTGTCCAAGGTAGGATATTTCCCTCCAGATAATCTTACGGACATATGATATGCAGAATATATGTTCAAAGATGGGTTTGTTGATAATGAAAGGGCCACATGATATACTATATCTCATATTTTTATACTGTATTGCTAAGGGAATCGCGATCAGTTTATTGATAATGAAATGAGTCTCGGTCGATGGACAACCGTCGATCAGACATCAGATTGGTAGCTTCTAGCAACTAGTCTGGTATCCTTAGCAATACACTTGCCTTACTTTTCTCTTACATTTATCTCTAGATCTTATCGTTAGATTTTCACTTTTACAATCAAATTCAATCCACTTAAAGCTTCCGTTCGATTTCAACTCATTAAATCTTGTTTAAACTTTCTTTTTTATAAAATTCCTTCCAGGGAATAAATCAAAATTCTAACTCATATAAATATGAGTAAAACTTATTAAAAATCCTTTTTAATTATAAACAAGGTCTTATTCAACTAATTCCCTTTATCACCATTTCTATTTCAACCTAGTTTCTTTTAAACATTATTCACTTTAAAATTTAATATTGTTCTTTTTATGGAAATTTAGACTTGATATATCAAAACAACTTGGTTTCATTTGAAAACATTATTATATGTTCAAATCTTGTCTATCGAGTTACTTTATGAATTCATATTCATACTATACTATAAAAATTTCGTTTACAGGTCAATTTCTCGTTAATTGTCTAACATCTTTTAAATCAAATAGTCAACTATAAATAAAATAATTAACCTTTCTTAAAAGTTATTTTAAAATGATATTTAGCTTCAATAATAATTAACAATCCAATAAGGTTTTTTTTAATCAATTCTCGTGCAAGTAGTCGACTAGGTCATCTCAACAAGGTTAATTTGTTAGCCATTTCCACTTAGTTATTTCTTTTAAATTAATAAATAAAATTAATTTAAATAATTTCATTTGATTTAATTAACAATCTAATTAAATTAAATAATCTCATTTAATTGTTTATTGGAAAAATAATAATTAATTTAACCCTTGACCAATTTGTTAATCTCTGCTCATTTGTTTATACAACTCATCAATATAAGAATTTGCTTTATATACTCAGTTTATAATTACTAAATAAATATAATTATCCATTTCCTTTACTACTTTTGTTTAAAAATAATCTATAGAAACTAGATTTCAAAGTCTGTCTTTAGTTATAAAACATTATAAAACAAATTTTATAACTTTCTATAGATCTCAAAGTCTGTCTTTATTCATTTGTTAACCCTTGACGGTAAATCAATCTATATAAAACGATCCATTTACAGGCCATCGGATGCTGTGAAGAGACGAGCGGGAAGAGTTTAGACTTATAATGTTGTATAGTTATTATTCCGCTATGTGCTGTGTATGAGGACATGTTATTATTACTGTCCAGATGTATCAATGCACTCTGACGATTGTAAGTTTTATTTCAAGTTCCCAATAAAGTTTTATTTATATATTATATTTTGTTCCACTGCGATGTGAGACTCTGTGTTGTGTTGATTCTTCTTCTTCTTCTTCTTCTATTCTAATATTTTTTTCTTTCTTATCTTACCCTCTAATTTTGTTTCTATTAACGAACTCACTTAGTTTTTAACCCACTTATATTTTATATATGTCAGGATTTATTTTGTGAGCTACGGTTGATAATTGTTTATTATGTGCTGAATATTATTTATATGTTTGATGGATTGGTTGATTAGACGTTCGTTTATTTTAAACGTTATTTTTAACGATTATTTTCAAATGAGTTAACTTACCTTGTTGGTTACGCTTATAATTATATAAACGTATAAAATCGAAATATGGTTGTTTAAATTGTTTTTATTGATGGGTTATTGAATATTACATCTGTTTATTGAATTGAATATTATTATTAGAGGTAACGTATTTGGATGCTGGGAAACACAGGTTGGAGGGATCCAACTGGATTCCTCAAATTTATTATTATTTTCATATTACAATTATATGAATTATTTGCCCAATATGCATTGTACAAATTGATTTAGTTATTGAATGGAATTCAATGTTTGTGTGTCTCCAACCAATGGGCAGTATTGGTTGAGTAATTGGCATTAAATGACTTGAAAATCAATCGTTTTATAAATATGGATTACCGTCAGATGAATCGACGGTAATGAAGTTATAAAATTTATTTTATAACTGAAAATAAATTTTTAAATCTATTATTTTGGCAAGTAATATGAGATTATGTATTATTGTCGAAAACTCGAGCCTCGAATTTTCCGGGTCATTACAGTTGGTATCAATGTAACGACCCGACGGAAATTCGATGCTCGAATTTTGGCAATAATACATAACCCCGTATCACATGCCAAAACCCAAGTGTCGAAAACATCAGATAGTTGATATAAAGAAGATAGAGGGTGAGAAGAGAAAGAAAGAAATATTAGAATAAAAAAAAGGAAGAAGAGTACATCAAAATCCTACAGCGGAACGAATAAAATATAATATTTCAATATAACTTTAAAGAAACAATCTTTGTATATACATACCATTCATCAGAGTACAACATACAACTGTCACAGCGGAAATAAACTTTACATAACTAACGGTGAAGCCTCTTTCTTCCAGCTTTTGAACTCCAAGCGAAACCTAACCTGAAAATATAGTCGTTCTGACCTGAGTACATTTGGAGCAAAACAAAATTCACCCGGATCAGCCTGGAATACTTTCAGTGATAAATTCACAACACAAACAACTTGTTTAACTTTAGAAATCCTTTTGAAAGAAGGATAATAGTAAGACTAGTCCACACAAAAACAAGGATGATTTTTACCTTACTATAACCTAAAACATTTTGATATATCAAAATCCAGTGATATTATAATAGTGTCTATCAAGCCATAAATAAATAACCAGCTTGTAGAATGCTTGCATCCCACGCTCTACATATTCATTAATAAAATCAAAAACTGCAAGGCACTTATTGGAGAATGGATTCCAACTATGGCAAGGTATGTGACCACCTCCTGATCAGTGTACCTCTGGATATGAATACACTGGGGTTCAACAAGAACATCTTATAACCCAGGCTAAACATGACCGGTCACTCATTTACTCTGGGTACTCATAACACTTATTATAAGTAGTCAAGTGATCCACGTTTTGAATCACTATCTATAGAGAAGTTTGGCAGGACTCTAGAATAACAACCATGCTAGTACTTATATATGCTATATTATGTTATAGTATGGTGTGTAAGATGGACAGGTCATGAGACCATATATGTATGTTTTATCTGTATGCTGGGAAAACTCTGATGTATAGTTATTATGACATCTATAAATTATACTTTAGTTAGTGATCCGCTGTGAGATTATGATGTTTGTTTTTAATTCTATCCTTTATCTCTCTTTTTTAAATAATGACTTGACTTCTGAAGTGTACGAAAGTCTGGCCTTTACAGTTGGTATCAAATGTAATGGCCCGAATTTCCGTACTCCTTGAGTTGACTAATTATGTCACATGTCCAATCCAAATTGCACAAAAATACGAAATATTAAAGAAAGAAGTTAGAGGGTGAGAAGTAGAAAGAAAGAAATGATAAAATAGAAGAACATGAAGAATACAATTCTCACAGTGGAACGAATAAAATATATTATATAATATTACTTTTTGAAATACAAATCAGTTTTATATATACATACCATTATCAGAGTATAACAACTATTCTTGGAACAGTTACAAACACTTGTTTCCGGATACAACAAAGTACACAGCGGAAATATGACAGTCTGTAGCTAACTCATGAAGCCTCGTTCTTCAAGCTCCTCCAGGTGAACCTGTAAAATCTTGACTACTTGACTGCCTATACAAATTTGGGCACCCAAGAGTTTAGGGTAAAACAAAATAAATAAAATCTGGGTCTGTCATGGGACTGGTGCGAGTAAACTCCAACTATTTGATTTAACTTTCAAAAATCCTTTTGTTATAAAAAGATAATCGTGACCTCAAGTCTCATCAATCGGGAAATGACTGAAACCAGGCAGGTAGCATGACCAAGTGGGTCATTCCCATTAGGGGTATTATCACTGATCTAGAAAGATCCCATTTGCTTCTTATTCTATTCGTTGTTATATCCTTTCGGTAATGTTTTCTGATCGGTTCTGAATCACTATCTATGGAGAAGTTTGGCAGGACTCTAGAATAACAACCATGTTAGTACTTATATATGCAACCTTATGTTATATTATGGTGTGTAAAATGGACAGGTCATCAGACCATAAGTATGTATTGTCTGTGCGTTGTGAACTCTGATGTATAATTATTATGATATCTATAAATTATGTGTGGTATTATATTTTATCCAGTTCTGCTATGAGATTCTAATTTCTGTTTCATTCTATTTTTTATCTTTTCTTCTTTTTCTTTATAATGATTCGACTTTCGAAGTATACAAAAGTCAGGCCGTTATAGTTGGTATCTTGTAAAGTCCCGCAAATCGGTACCTCTTGAGTTGACTAATATTACACACGAACAACCCAAAGTGCATGAAAATATGAATCTTTAATAGAAAGAAAATTAGAAGATGAGAAAAGAAAGAAAGAAATATTAGAATAGAAGAATAAGAAGGAGAACTAACAACACATATAGTCTCACATCGCAGCGGAATAAAATAAAATATATAAATAAAACTTTATTGAGAGCTTAAAAATATACATACAATCATCAGAGTACATCATTCAATCAATCTGGACAGTTATAATAACCTGATACCAAATGTAATGGCCTGAATTTCCGTACCCTTTGAGTTGACTAATCACACCACATATCCAACCCAAACTGCATAGAAATATGAATCATTAACGGAAAGAAGTTGATGAGAAATAGAAAGAAAGAAAAGTTAGAGTTGAAGAAAAACGAAGAACATAAATCTCACAGCAGAACGAATAAAATGTATTAGATAACATAACATTTGAAATACAAATCTGTTTTGCATATGCATACCATCATCAGAGTACAATATATTCAACATCACAACGGAAATATATAATAGCTATCTAATGTTGAAACATCCTTCTCCAAACTCCTCCAAGTATATCTGAAAAATCCCGACTACTTAATTGCCCGTACAAATTTGGGCACTCAAGAGTTTAGGATAAAACAAAATAAAATAAACTCTGGGTCAGCCATGGGACTGATGTTAGTAAACTCCAACCATTGGTTTTAATTTTTAAAACTCTTTTCGAAAGAAAAGATAATCGTAAGACCAATCCATACATAAACACGGATGCTTTTTACCTTATGATAACCCAAAATATTTTTGATATCAAAATCTGGTGATGATATGCTCGGTACACTCAAGTTAAATGAGTGGTCAGTTATGTGTGGCTGTGTTGCAAGATAGAGTACACTGGTCGAGAAGGTGGTCCCATACCTTGCCATAGTTGGAATACAATCTCCAATAAGTGCCATCCGATTTTTGATTTTATACTATGTATGTAGAGCGTGAGATGCAAGCGTTCTACTAGATGGTTATTTATTTGTGGTTTGATAAACACTATTATAATTTCATTAGATTTTGTTATATCAAAAATGTTTTGGGTTAGAGTAAGGTAAAAACCGTCTGTATTTATGTGTGGGCTGGTCTTTCCATTATCCTTTTCTTTCAAAAAGGATTTCTAAAGTTAAGCTGATTGTTTGATATGAATTTGTCACTGAAAGCATTCCAGACTGATCCGGGTGTTTTTGCTTCCTTTTAAAATGTGCTCGGATCAGACCGAACATATTTTCCAGATTAGTTTTCGCTTGGAGTTTCAGGAGCTAGAAGCAGGAGGCTTCACCATTAGTTATTTAAAGTTTGTTCCGTTGTATCTGATACATGTTGTACTGTGATGATGGGTATGTATATATGAATTTTCTTTTTTGTAAAGATATATGATTATATTATATTTTATTCATTTCGATGTGAGATTCTGATGTTCTTCTTTTATTTTATTCTAATAGTTCATTCTTTCTCTCTCACCCTCTAACTTCTTTCTCTTAACTTTCTGTTTTCTGTATAATTTGGTTGACTGTGCTAATTAAATGTCAGCTTTAATTACACGAAAAAGTGGGATGTTACAACTTGATTGAGTTGGCTAAATACCACACACGTCCAACTCAAATAACATAGAATTATGAGTCATTATGAGTTAAAGAAGAAAAAATAGAAGAAGAACAGTAAACAACAACACAGAATCTCACAACCGAACTAATAAAATATATTATATAACATAAACTTTGAAATACAAAATCTTGTGTCATATATACATACCATAATCAGAGTACAATACAACATTTGATACAATGGAAAATAACTCTAAAATATCTAACGGTTAAGCCTCCTGCTTCAGGTTCCTCCAAGTGTCTCTGTAAAAGCTTGAAACACTTGACTGTCTGTACAAATTTGGACATCCAAGAGTTTATGTTAAAGCAAATAAAATAAACTCTAGGTCACTCATGAGACTGGTGTGAGTAAACTCCAACCATATTGTTTAACCTTGAAAAAAAACCTATTGAAAGAAAAGGATATTAGTAAGACCAACCCACACATAAACATGGACGGTTTTTACCTTAGTATAATCCAAAACATTTTGATATCAAAATCTGGTGATATTATAATAATGTCTAATCAAATAAATAACCAAATAGTAGAGCGCTTGCAGCTCACGCTCTACATACATAGTATAAAATAAAAAACCGCAGGGCGCTTATTGGAGATTGGATTCCAACTATGACAAGGTATGAGACCACCCTCCGATAGTAATTTTAGAATTTAAATGGCCAGCTCTTCTTGGTTTATTATAACTTGAAAAATTGCTAAGTATATATCTTAACAACCAGGCTTGTACCCAGCATGTTTTATAATAACTCAACTACTCTTGATTCATTTTATTTTCAAATATTTTAACCTTGTTTTATCTACTATACTTTAGAATTACTTGGTTCTTTTAATTCTTTTCTATTTTCCCGAGTTACAGTCTACTGGAAAATGTTTGTAAAGTTAAATCATATTGTTTGATTTTCATTGGTTCTGTTCTTCGAGATATAAATTGTAATGGGAAAAATAGTGGCATTTGTGATAATATTGCTAGGGAAAAAAACTAATAAATGAATTAGAACCTGCATGGTTAAAGCTCCGCTAAAGCCCCTTAAAATCTCCACTATAACCCATAGCTTCCTTCAACCACTACGCAATTTCTATTTAGTGTTGATTAACGGTAGTTCCGCTTTATGCCCACTATTTTCCGCTACACCCGCTAAATGAACGCTTTTATTATCTGCTTTAGCAATATTAATATGCAGAGCTTGATTTGATTAATTCTCTTTTAAAACAAATCAATAAAGTTAGTGTAAAGAGATATTTTTAACATATATAAGTGTCTAATGTATGGCAGAAATCTATTACAATCATCAATTCTAATGTGTGTAACCGTGATATTCTTAGATTTTATAATACAAGATTAATAGTTATTAGTTTCTTCCACACAAATGATGTGAGAATGAAAAATAGTTAATTTTAAAATACTTTTTTTTACATGTAATGTAACTTTTTGCACCTTTGCTATGTCCTCGCTACACCTTTTTGTACCTCCACCCCTACAAAGCCGCTAAACGCTTTAACTGCACAGATTAGAACCAAAGAATAACTAAGATAAGAAGTATAACAACCTAGAATTATCTCTTTATATACGTTTATAGGCTTTGAGGGCTAGGTTTTATACTATGTTTCTTCATAAATTCAATCATTAATCTAGTGTAATGTAAATATAAAATGAATTCCCTTAACATAAAACAATTTCCTTATTGAATCATCATTATGATGTTATGTTTAGTGATTGATCATGTTCCTGTGCAGTTAAAGCGCTTAGCGATGCTGTGGCGATGGAGGTGCAAAAAGGTATAATGGGGATAAATCATGGAAATAGCGGGATATAACAGAGGTGCAAAAAGGGACATTAGATGTAAAAGTAAGTATTTTAAAATTAAGTAATTATCATTCTTACATCATTTGTGTAAAACAAATTGATATCTATTAGTTTTATATAATAAAATCAAATAATATCATGGTTACACACATTAGAATTGATGACTATTATAGATTTCTACCATATATTAGATACTTATGTGTTAAAATTATATCTTTACACTAACATAATTGATTTGTTTTAAAAGAGAACTAGTCAAATCAAGCTTCTTATACTAATATTGTTAAAGCGGATGCTAAAAAGCCTTGATTTAGGGGTGCAGCGGAAAATAATGGGGCTTAAGGAGGAACTACTGTTCATCAGTGCTAAATAGAAATAGCATAGCGGTTGAAAAATGCTATGGTCTATAGCGGGAATTTTGCGGGGCTTTAACTGCACAGACATGTTCTATGTTTGAATTTCATTCATTCTAGTTGCATCATAGCATAAAAAATAGTAATACCAAAATATAACGATAAAAAAAATTATGTATCTAATTGGTCTTGAGCAACTATTTATGGAATTAATTTTTTTTTAATTCACTCCATGCTCGAAAACAAGGGGAAAAAACACAATCAAGTGTTGACGTCATTTAGCTAATATAAGTTTAAGATATAAAGAGCATTCAGGTTGTCTTATGAGTTTTAGATTTCAATATATATATATATACACACACACACGAGCGTAACGGCATGCACTACGCATGTGATGATGGCACGCACTCCGTGCGTGATCGTGGCACGCGCTTCGCGTGTGAACGTGGCACGCGCTTCGCGCGTGGATTCTTATTGACCCATTATTCAAAGGCCAACACATATATAAATGAAGTTTTGAAAAGAAAAAAAATCAATTCCATAGATCCTATTTTTATGGGATAGTTTTTTAATTTAAATAAAGGGCAATTTTGGCATTTCACCGTCGGACCAAAAATACGCATTTCCAAGAGAATTATATATATATATATATATATATATATATATATATATATATAAGGAGCGTTTTGGGGTGTCCCTGTTTTGCAGCACCACTATCCTACCATAAGCTACACTAATCCAAATTCAACAAGATTTTGTAGAAATTCAAACCACATATATATTATCATATATCCAAATTTTTAGCTCTTTCTGATTATCATATATATTATCATATATTATATGAAGTTATAAAACTAAGTTTGCGGTTAAAAAAGTATATAAGTGATTTTAACTGTTTTAAAACAAGGTTAATAAATAGCCCGTTTTAACTTGTAAAATGGCGTAGAATTGATCTTAGTTTTTATAATTGAAACTTATAAAAAATTAGATATTCATAAAGAATTTATAAATGGTTTATTTTGATTTCAATATAAATTTTAAGTAATTTGATTTAAAATGAAAGACGGTTTGATTTGATTTAAAGTTTTATAAGAGAAATTGAAATCACGTTGAAAACAATAGTTTTAAATGAGATTTTTATAAGTATTTTATAAAGGGATTTTTATTAATGAACCCCAGTTTTAAGCAAGTTTGTATAGAAGGAAATCAAGTTTTTTAAATAAGATTTTGAATGAGTTTTTATAAAGAATTTTATAAAGGATTTACATGGGGATGTTGAGACAATTCTAAGTTTTGTATAATAAGGTTTATAAAAGAAATTTGAAGTTACTTAATAACCGAATTAAGTAAAAATGGTCATATTGAAAAGAAATTTTCAAATGCAAGTTTTTTTTTTAAAAAAACCTATTTAAATTGAATAGTAAATGAAACTTATTATGACATTTACCGAATATCAAATTTTATGTTAATAGACTTTTATTTATTTTGAAGATAAGATCATTGTTGTGTCAAGGTCTGAGAGGTAAATAAAACACCCCAACTTGAATGAATTCATTGTTATCTAAAGAATGATAATAAAATTGAAATGGAAGTAGATGTTGGAAACTAATTCATTATTTCCATAAAAGATATTATAAGCTTAAATTTGCAAAGTTTATAAGTTAAATAAAATCATTTGAGTTTTATGGAAAATAATGTATCACATGATATTGTTTAGCTCAGATATGATATGTGACTATATTTATACCATTTGGTTAAGTATATAACACTATTGTCCGAGTACTTAAAATAGTATGATTTGTGAATACTCTTATTTCAAAGTGATAAGTGTATGACTATGGTTTTCAAAGTAACGAAAATAAGAGATTTATGAATATGCCTATTCCATTGAGATAAGTATATGAAATCGATTTTTAAGAATTGACGAAATGATTTCTAATCAATGATGGGATTAAAAGGGCTTATGATGTTGATGTACTTAACTGTATTGTTTTGATTTGATTGTTAAACAATCGACCATCAATAAATTCCCTTTTTTACTTATAACGAGTTGGTTGATGGAACTGGGATCAGATTAGTTTCATACCTATGCGAAAACCACTTCGAACCAATTTTCATTGCGAAGTAATGAATGATATAAATGAAGACATATGAAGATGATGGTTATTGAAGACTGAGGACCTTCACTTTGGAAGGACTACTTGTTGGCATCAGGTAACTCCCATCATGAAATTGCTTATAGTAGTGGTCCTGACATATTTGGAATCTTCGAATTACAAAGGCATGTCGCCTGATAAGGGCTATGTAAAGGCGCCTTTGATTTCATTCAGTCCCAGAATGAACTTGTATGAATGTTTTTATGACAATTACATTTCTATGATTATGAATGTTGACTTTTACACATGTACATTTTTTGGTGTCAGAGAAAGTAACTTCTCTTAGCTTAACACCTTTCCTTAAGACGTATGAGCTCGATGAGTGTATTTTAGTGGAAGGCAATTAGTAGTTAACAGAAATGGCAATGTGGCATTCAAGTTGATGCAGATGACATATGAAATGTAAATTGTTACCTCTATTGAGCCTCACACATCGGAACTGACCAAAACAAGATTGATACAACAATGCTATGTGGGTCGTTGTCATTATGGTATTATCATTTCCTTCTAAATAAATTACTATGATATGGAGCCCCGGTTTATTTGTATGTGGTTTGTGTAAACTCCGAGAGTTTGGTTTAAAGGTCGGTTACGACCGAGGATGACTATATTCAGTACCTTCTAGGATGCAGCTGTGGTGCAGAGGTGGGCCGGTCTTGCGTTGGTAGATAATTCATAGTTGCTAGAATTCTCGGGGCATCCCTATAGAGGTGTCCCCACTCGTGGAAAAAGGAAAACTTTAGCTTTGTCATTTGTATGGAATCTCAAGTCTCCAATAAGAACCTACGTTTTAGATTGTAGGCATAGTAGCCCTGGAATTTAGTAATGATAACATTCTCGGGTATTTGAATATTTACATTTGAAATGATTTCAAAGATTAGACATGAGCAATAATATCAAATATTTATATAAAATATTTTAGTTATCATCAGGGAAACACCCATGTGTGTTTATTTGTAGATGTAGTCTCATGAGACACTCTTTCTTTCAAAAAGGATTTTTATTCACCTCAAAAGATGATATATATGACACTGTCATTTGTTATTGAGATTTTTCTTACGATGGTTTATCCAAGCCTGACCTGAGTGTTTTTAATGCTCGGGTCAGATCCGAGTTACTTCAGGATTAACCGAAGACAGTTGAAGTTTCCAAAGGAGAGCTGGGAATCTTCATCAGACGTATAGACGTATTCTATTTTCCGTTATGTTTATATATTGTGATTGATTGTTGTCAACAATTGTAAGGGCAGATATTATAACTGTCCAAGCTGAATCCAAGTTAGATCTCTGATATGTATATTTTAAAAGTTTTCCACTATAAAAATATTGTTCAATATTGTATATTGTCCCACCATTGTGAGATTCTGTTCCATTCAATTTTCTAGTACTACCCGTGATGATCCAAGGATTCATGCAATTTAAATTAGTCAGTGTTTGATATTGTCGATTTAAAGGGTACGAGTTTTTGGGACGCCATAGGCCGCCACAATAATGTATAGTTGCATGTTAGCCGTGTACTCTTAGTACGAGCATGACAATATGTACCAAAAATCAAACATCTAAGCCTCCCCCTCACCCCCCCCCCCGGGGCCGAAAGGAAAAAAAAAATCTATTGTAGTGTATAGACAACGAACCTTAGTCTATCATATGTAAATGCTCTAAATTGGCTAATGCTGCTAGATAACCTAATCGAAAAAATGCTGAATCAAAATGATATAACAAAAAATCCTGAAATACAACATAGCCTCAGTGCTCATAAGCACTAAAATTTACTCTTATATTGTAACGGCTGCGAGATTTTCGAGCCCGAAAATCAACATCAAACACCATGTTGACTATTCAAGTATCGAAAACACCGGGTCATTAATAGAAAGAAATTAGAGGATGAGAAAGATAAGATAGAACTAATAGAATAAAAGAATAAGAAGAACATCAGAGTCAGAGTAGACATGAATCTCACAGCGGAACGAATAAAATATATATAACATAAATTTGAAATACAAAGCTGTATTGTATATACACACCATATCAGAGTATAACACTTATACATCACAGCGGAAATAATCTCTAAATAACTAGTGGTGAAACCTCCTGCTTTGAGCTCCTCTAAGTGTATCTATAAAAGCCTGAAACACTTGACTGCCCGTACAAATTTGGGCACCTAAGAGTTTAGGGAAAACAAACAAAATAAACTCTGGGTCAGTCATGGGATTGGTGTGAGTAAACTCCAACTACATTATTCAACTTTGAAAATCCTTTTGAAAGAAAGGGTAATAGTAAGACCAACCCACACATAAACATGGACAATTTTTACCTTACTATAACCAAAACATTTTTGATATCAAAATCCAGTGATACTATAATAATGTCTTATCAAATAAATAACCAAATAGTAGTACACTTGTATCTCACGCTCTACATACATAATATAAAATCAAAAACCGTAGGGCGCTTATTGGAGATTGGATTCCAACCATGACAAGGTATGGGACCACCTCCCGATCAGTGTACTCTAAAGGGATACACTGGGGTTCAACAAGAACATCTTGCAACCCGGCCCATACATGACCGACCACTCATTTGGCTTGAGTGCATCGAATATATTGTCATCCACGGTTGTCGACCCTCCAACCGTAATCCGTAAGATACAGAATCGAAAGAAGAATAAATAATGAATTTTCTCTAGATTGGTGACAAATATACACTACTTGGGAATGACCCACCTTGCCATGCTGCCTGCCCAATTTTTATCTTTTCCGGGTTGTGAGGCTTGAGGCTACGTTATCTTTCAGAACATCTGGTCACCATTCACTTTGAATGCCACATCGTCAAACCCATCAAATTACTAGTTGATCTCCCCAAAAATATTACGGATATAAAAGCTAAGAGAAACGAATTCCTCCGCCACCAAGCGTAATCCTTTGAAAGAACGTCTTATATGATCTGTTAGGAATACTCTGTCAGACATTCGTCAATACAAGTTGTCCTGGGATTGGACAAACAAAAAGCACTATTCTGGAATATAACAACACTTGCATTTCACTCCATCTTCAATTATCTTCAGTATAACATAATTCGCAACGCTTATGCCTATACGGAGTGGTTTTCGGATAATAAATCCAATCGGCCTTTCCGTATTGACATCAATGGTCAAAATCTTTGATAGTCAGTGATTTAACTATCAAAGGAAAATAAACATCCATCAAACAATCACTGATCCTTTTTAATTAATATTAATTTTCCAACTTCCCATATTCTTCCAGTTATTTCTTAAAAAAAACCATTTTAGCCCTTCACGCTTCTTTAAAAAAACACATTTCCAAGTATTATAGCTCCTATTTGCCCAAATTCCCGAAAAATACATTTTTAACGTTCGAAAACATTCCCCTCTTCATATTTCTTATTATCTACACTTTAAAATAATGTACATTATCTACAAATGGAAAATATATCCAATTTCCCATTTCTAAATTTCTTCTTATATTTCCATATTGTTCAATAATAACTTTCCCACTTGTCTTGAAATATCGTTTACAAATTAACTACTTGTTTTAATATCTTTAAAACAAGTTATAGTATTCTAACCCGCTCAAGACTCGATTTCTATTATTTAAAATAATAATAGATTTTCTTTCTTTTTAAACTCAAATTCCTTTTCTAATATGTCCTTAAAATATTTAAATATCAATTTATGTTAAGGCCAATGTTATTCAGTATTCCAAAATACAACAATCAATGACAGATCATATGATACAATATATGATAAACAACAATATAATTTGTTGAGGAATCCAGTTGGATCCCTCCAACCTGTTTTCCTACATCCACAGATGTTAGTCACATAAATAACCCTAATTTTAGCTCAATATGAAATATAATAATAACAACATTAATATTCAGTCAATGTTTTATATATAAAAATCTATAAATTATTTCAACCAATTCAACCAAACAACCATCACACAACATTCAACCATTATTTATCTATATCATATAATGTTTATAATATTAAAAAAATGAACAGAGTTAGTGAGTTTACTCACCTTGGTTCATAATCGTTTTAACGTTGGTTGATTCACATCAGTCCACGCATGAAACCAGCGTCTGTTAAAACATAAATCCAACGCCATTTTTCCCTTCAATATTTTCTCTTCTTTGATTTCTTTTCTTTAAAATTTTGTCAGCCCAATATTTCTTTCCTCCCCTCTCTTTATTTACTTTTATTTTTTTTAGAACTCAAGACCAACAAGTTGCAGGCCCATGAACCCTTCTATACGTTTTCTCCTTGCTCATATTTTTTTCTTGGCCCATTGGCCCACTACTTCACTTCTCACCAATACAACCCGGTATTGGCCCTTCTCTTGAAATCTCCTGCACGTTCACCTAAATGCCATGGACTCGATCGACTCCAGGTAGCTACATCCTCTGTCCTTTTTATTCGTGAACCTGTACGCCCCCATGTTACTTTCCAGTGCACTTCTAATCTCATGAAAAAAATGCTGTAACTCCTCCAATGTTTTGCGTTCACCCTAAGCTTTCACTGTTCCTCATCGGTTCACAATCCTTCTCCAAAACTTTGGTCACCACTCCCTTTCTCCTTCCATAACTGACATCATATCCATACTACCCCTTCTTTCCTTCAACTATATCCAACTCCAACGCCTCCTTTGTATACTACACAATAATACATATATAAAACTCATCGCATGCGAACTCAAGCAAACCATATTCACTTTCCCTGATGGTCAAGCACACTTTAGTTCCTATTTGTTGCTCTCCTTTCTATATATATATATATAGTTGCGTTTTTCCTTCAAAACAAAATCTGGTACTTGCTCCAATTCCTACCCACTTGCCGTACTATCCAAGCCCACCGTCTCCTCCTCCATCCAGCTAGCTCCGATACCCGAGCTCGCAACCACCCTACTTGCTCCATGCTGTACACTTCTAGTTCGAGACCATTCGTGCCTCCAAAGCTCCCCGTCCACTTACTCACATGATCCATCATCCAAGTGTTTCTCCTCCACCCACACTCGTTGTAGCTCCTCTTACATACACAGCCATAGATTCTGCTACGTCCCTCCATCCATACTGCAACTACCTCTTCTCAGTATTTGTTTCCACACCCAAAAATCCAAAGCTCCTTATGTCCCTTCTTCCCTACAATACCCTTTCTTCTTTCATACGTTCACAAGCCAAGATCACTTCCTCTGACCATTTGCATGCGTAGTACTATTCAAAGTGTTTCTCACGCCGCCATACATCATAACACCACCATTTTACTTGCGTTGTCTGCTTCCTTCATGCCATGCAACGACACCTCCGTGCATTCATGATACCACACTCCCTCTCTCTTCAACACAGAAGTCCATTTCCGCTCATTCTCCACTTCTTCATTTTCTTTTGTCTCTTCACAAAAAAATCAAAACGCAAATACCAATTCACCTAAGCAACCTGGTCATGTTAATATTATTTCTTCCACCCACGTAACTCCTCATATTATTAAAACCATGACCACCTACTTTCCATTCTCACCACTATCGAATACTGTTTGCACCTTGCTGGCCCTCACATTCACCATGGCACCATCCCCGGCCTTCTCGTCCATCACGGATCCTCTTGCCCTAGCTACTGTTAGAGTTCGACAATCCTTGAAACAACATAGAAGGTTCCGACGTTGAAGCTCTCCAACCAGTATTGTGATAATATGAGTATTATCATTTTTAAGTGGGCAAATTAATTGGTTTTATTTTTATTTTTGAAGCCAGGAAAACGATTGAGCATCGGTTTCTCTTTACTGAACCAAACATAGAAAAGGAGACAATCGCTCTGGTTATATATAGAGGAAATGCTTAGGTGCTAAGAAATGAAAAGTCAATGGATGGTAACAAGAAAAGATGAGATATGGTGCTACCAGTAAGTAGACGTGAGTGAAGTGAAATGTTAGTGCATAAAATATAAATTCATTTACGTAAGGTAGCTTACCTTTCCCATGTATAGGCTGTGCTATCTAGTATATCTATTAGATTTGCTTATGGTGTATACAGTATTAGTCTTATGTCATTTTTTATATGATGCTTTCGACTGCAAGGGAACAACACTAGTATTTACGTTGCGAAAGGAAAAAAAATATGGATGGAGCACCAGTTATATATAGCACGAGAACATTTGGTCATTACGTAATAGAGTACATCTCAAAGAGTAAGTTTGTGGCTTGGTATATTTCGATTGGCTTTTTAGCAGTACATGTAGTACATAGGGTAGAAAATTTTATAGTTAGGTCTGCAGCTACTTCTTTCCTTCAGCATGAAGTCTCATAGGCCCACAGGGTTTCGTAGCTTAGTACGAGACATCACTTAGCTCGAAAGCATTTTATATCAATGGTTTAATCAGCTGATGGGTCTGCGTTAGCATGGCTTCCATTTGCAGAATACAACTAAAGCAGTAGGGTAGTTTGATGTGAAAATACTTAACTGAAATGGTTGTACTCATACTTAACAGCGAAGGAAAGAAAAAATATATGTTTTACGATTTAAGCGTACCATGTTACGTAGAATCGCTTCATGCCCGAGCCGCTATGGACATAAATAAGAATACGGTCGTGTCCAACGAGGTGACACGATCCCAAAAATATAATAATATCAGTAGGTTAACTCATATTGTGAAACCCCAAAATATTGATATAAGGTGAAAAATACTCCAAATAGAAAGTTGCGTATTTAATTAAAAACTATAGTAAAATTCTTAAAATTAAATTATCACTACGTCTCAAAGGTCTCATCTAAATTTGAAACCAATATTTAAATATATTTAAATAACCGTTATGGCCATAAACGAATATGCCGCTGCTTTTCTGAACATTTAATTTGGACATAACTTATAATATATAATCTAAAATTTCGATTTTTCACTTCCATTAGAGAAATATGGTTCAAGGGATTCGAACGTTTCTTGTTTCGAAGAAATCCGATTTACAATTAATCTTGTACACTCAGTTGAAGTCAAAACGTTAAATTACGAACTTCCGTGATATTACGGGCTCGATTATATTTAATATATATATTTATACGTTCAACTTCATTTTAATTAATATATAGATCCACTTATATTATGAATTCAACAATTAAACTGATTTAGATATTCAAAACCAAATCGATAAAAATGCGGGACGTTATATTCCTTCCCCCTTAAAGGAATTTCATCCGCGAAATTACTAAAGCAGAAAAATGTTACGAACATCATGATAACCCAGTTGAAAATCTTTGTTTCGCTTCTTATCTTCTGTTTTAACTGAATCCACTTATTTCCATTAAATATTAATTTCTTATTATTAACGAATATTTTCAAAAATTCAGAAAATTTTCTAACACCTTAAATTTTCGAGAAATTTTGTCAGCATCTCCTCTGTACGGCTCAATTGGTATAACTACAACTTGCCTCTCTGGGCCTTCTCCTGTTTAAAAGAAAATCAAACAGCTAAGCGGCTTGCCAAATGGGTATGTAGAAGTCTCATATCCAATATAAATATAAACATATACCTTTTTGTCGGGCATTCTTCCATTTGCAATCCATTTAGCATACACAAATACATTTCTAACTGATCTCCAGTCCGTTCATCCTCAACCAATAATTCTCTTACATTCCAACCCAATTTCGTTTTCAAGCTCCAGTTTCAACCTCAATTCCGAATTCTTACTTAGTAATTCAATTTCCTTACCAAGTTATATTCCATTTCCACATTCTATAAATTCTTAAATTTGTTATCTTCATCTCATAACTCAACTCTAATTTTATTTCAAACATCAACCCATTTCAACTCACATAAGTTCATATTCATTTGATAGCGTTAAATCCCTATTAATTCGTACTTAACTGATCTTATTTTAATATCTATTTGCTTCCACACGTTTTTCATAGCTTCTTTAATTTAATTTTATTCCATCATTGTAAATTCGTTTTGTTTGCTTGTTTTTAATTCAAATTATATCGTTCTGGGAGTTTTAAATAGCTCAACCTTTTCCAAAATCAAATATTCCTTTTCGAAATTCCAAAACAACTTATTTTTCTCAAAACAATCCAAAATGTTTGGTAGTAATCCATCACTTAGAAACTTGAAAATGGGTACTGATGATGCTGCAGTCATCATCAGAATTATTTTCCAGCGATCGAAGTGAGTTCAATACTATATTACGTTAAAACTCATTTTCTATACTTCCATCTTGAAATTTACTTTAAAATATCTTTCAAAATGGTTGGAGAAATATTTCAAATTTCCCAGGGTTTTAAAATACCAATAACTTCACAATTTTCTAGAGTTTCAACTATAATTCTGGTTTATCTTCAGATTTAATTCATCTGATATATATATGTTATACTTATACGAATTTCGATTGGTTATTTACATAACCAACTTAATTATAATTTTCCATTCGATTATAATAACGATCAACGCATCCAGTATATTATAATAATATCAAAATATATACTTCTTTTTGTATCAAACTATATTTTAGGTAAAATTTGTTGGATCTTGCTATATGGCGTTTTGATTATGACAACTATACATGTACATATATATTATTATCGACTAACTTTGTCTTGCAGGAAGATACTCAACAACAGATTAAAGATCTATAATTGAAGATTAAATATGTTTAGAGTCTGTTAGTATTAATATTAATTGTTAAAATCTTCCTTGATGAAACAAACACATGCACTTTTTAATATATATATGATTTTATATGACATGCACAAGGCATAGGTCTGTTACAGAAAACAGACGTCTGAATTATTTAATTCAGATGTCTGTCTACTGAAGCAAAGAATAAATTTCCTATAATATTCAGACGTATGAGTCAAAAAATTTAGACGTCTGAATAACCTCCAAAATGACCTATTTCTTTGTTGTTTGAATTTTATTCAAAAACAGACATCTGAATTAAAAAATTCAGACAACTGAATCTGCTTCGAAATTGCCTATTTTCTTGCTGTTTTGTTTTTTCAAAACAGACATCTGAAATTTTCATTCAGACATCTGAATACGAAGAGATGCAACTTTAAATGAAGAGTCACAACTTTCTTATCTATATCTTTTTATTGAATCTCTTCATGATAAGTTATATCCTTTTGTATATTATAAATATAGACTTGATTAAGTGATCAAACCACCGAATCTTACTACAATTCTTTCTATCTTTTCTAAAAGAACTCTAAGAACTTCATCTTCATACTCTAAAGATTTTAATCTTTTAAACCTTCTATATTCCTTCACGAATTACACTACTATCATCAAGGAAAGTTATAGGAAGAGTGTACTTCGACTTAACATATCCTTGTTAACAAGAACACAAGTAGTCAACAAGTTTTCTGTATTGTGGAAGTCCTCTTCAACAGTTGAGGAAAGAAATCCCGTTCGGCTGTTCGGATAGTTGTATACCTATTCCTCCTGGTGAAGTGAAGGTTGTTGTGTTAGTGAAATTCCAGAAGTGAGTCTGGGACTGGACGTAGGACAGTGGTCCGAACCAGTTTAAAATCGACCGTGTGATTTTACTTACAGCTACTACTTTACCATTCTATATTTATACTCCATACTACACGATCCTAAACCGCTGCATAGACTCTTTCTATATTTATACTCCATACTACATGATCATATACCGCTGCATAGACTCTTCCAACTGGCATCAGAGCAAGGGATTCTAAAGGTCGTAACAACATCCTAGAATATATGGCAATAAAGAACTCGAGTCAAGGAATTAGAAAGAAGAAGAGTAACAAAGCAGAATCAAAAGAACAATGTCTCATGGCTAAAGTCAGATCACAATCGGTATGTGTAGATTCATTATATAAAGATCTTTTGTTAGACCATGTAAAATTGTTAAAAGATTTTAAAAGTTTGGGCAAACTTAATGCAATTATTTTAGCCAAATCTAAATATTGTGAGCAAGAAAATTCCAAATTAAAAGAGGAAAATAATTTTTTAGTAAAACAAGCAATTGTTTCGAAAATACTTTAGAAGAGCTTGTTTTTCAAAAAGATTTCCTTCAAAAAAGAAAATGAGCGACTAGAAGATAAATACAAGGTTCTTTTAAAGGAAATTGATCTTTTACGAAATAAAAATGCATCTATAGAAGATTCTTTAAATGATTCTTGTTCTTTAATTTTGTCTCTTGAAAAAGAGAATGAAGCTTTAATTGGAAAGAATTTAGAATTATCTAAAGAATGTGATTTTTTAAAGTTAATAATAATATTTTACAAAAAGAAATTTGTGACTCAAAAGAAAATTTTGAAAACTTACAATCGTCTTTTAATTCAGAATCTCAAATATATCATCTTGAAAATGAGAATAGTACTTTGAAAAGGAAAAATTCTGAATTAAATAAGGAAAATGATAATTTAAAAAGCAACAAAATTTCTTTTGAAAGTGTTAATCGTGACTTTGGAATCAAATTTGAAAAATGTACAAATAAGTTCACAAAATTCAATAAAGGTAAAAATGATTTAAATGTGATTTTATCTATTTCTAGACCTTTACATAACAAAAGTGGTTTAGGATATGATAAAACTAATCAGAGGAATAGTACAAGATATGCTTTTATGAAAAATATCACTGTTAGTACTAAAGCACGAATAAATCCAAGATTCAATTTTTATCGAAATTCGAATACTCCTATGACTAGAAATATTTATAATAAATCTAGAAGTACCAAAGAAAATATCAATATAAATTATTTAAGCATTTGGGTTCCTGTAAATTGGAAAAACAGAGAAAGATATATAGATGATTATTTTGATTCAGTAGTTAATAATGAAAATTTTATTTTTAAATGTTCCATTACACCCTCTTGGGTATGGTTACCTTCCGTTTAACCCTTGGACCCTGACAAAGGAAGTGGGTACCAAAGTATTTATCATATCTTTTTGCAGGTACACCACAACAATAACTTTAGTCAAAAATCTTTGAATTTTTTGGAAACAGAGCTCAAAATGAAAGAATAAATCAGAAAAATTGGTAATCTTATATATTTATATTGATATGTATTATGCAATTATTCTTTTACACATCATATTTCATATTAATGGTCAATTGATATACTGTATCATTTCTACATATTTTTATTTAGTTTCTTATGGAAATACTTCATATATCACAAGCTCATAAGTAAATAAAGCTTACAATTTCTCCTTTGACTTATATATGAGTACATCCCAAAATGATTGTGTAAATATGCTTTCGTATGATCAAATTGTAGCTTGTGACATCAAATATATATTGAACTTGAATATAAACTTATGAGTTATATATAAACATGAATATCATATGCATAACTCAGAAAAACTATACATTCAGTCGACTAAATCCCAAATTCAGTTGTCTGAATATTCATGGGATTAAAATTTTATCCCATAATTCAGTCATTTGAATGAGCTTAAAAATGTCTATCATCTGTTTGTTTGTGCTTATTACATATGTGTATTGCTTGTGTGTTTGTGCATATTCATGTGAATTATTTACATAAGTATCTCCTTTTCGTCTATGACAAAAGGGGAGAAATATATGATAATATATGTATATTGACAGGGGGGAGTTACATATATAATTGTCATTATCAAAAAGGGGGAGAATGTTGGATCTTGCTATATGGCGTTTTGATTATGACAACTATACATGTACATATATATTATTATCGACTAACTTTGTCTTGCAGGAAGATACTCAACAACAGATTCAAGATCTATAATTGAAGATTAAATATGTTTAGAGTCTGCTAGTATTAGTATTAATTGTTAAAATCTTCCTTGATGAAACACACACATGCACGTTTTAATATATATATATATATATATATATATGATTTTATATGACATGCACAAGGCATAGGTCTGTTACAGAAAACAAACGTTTTAATTATTTAATTCAGACGTCTGTCTACTGAAGTAAAGAATAAATTTTCCATAATATTCAGACGTCTGAGTCAAAAATTTCAGATGTCTGAATAACCTCTAAAATGACCTATTTCCTTGCTGTTTGAATTTTATTCAAAAACAGACATCTGAATTTTTTAATTTAGACATCTGAATTAAAAAATTCAGACACTTGAATCTGCTTCGAAATTGCCTATTTTCTTGCTATTTTGTTTTTTTCAAAACAAACATATGAAATTTTCATTCAGACATCTGAATACGAAGAGATGCAACTTTAAATGAAGAGTCACAACTTTCTAATCCATATCTTTTTATCGAAAAGATTCATGATAAGTTATATCCTTTTGTATATTATAAATAGAAACTTGATTAAGTGATCAAACCATCAAATCTTACTACAATTCTTCCTATCTTTTCTAAAAGATCTCTAAGCACTTCATCTTCATACTCTAAAGACTTTAATCTTTTAAACCTTCTATATTCCTTCATAAATTACACTACTATCATCAAGGAAAGGTTATAGGAAGGGTGTACTTCGACTTGACATATCCGTGTTAACAAGAACACAAGTAGTCAACAAGTTTTCTATATCGTGGAAGTCCTCTTCAGCAGTTGAGGCAAGAAATCCCGTTCGGCTATTCGGGTAGTTGTAAACCTATTCTCCGGGTGAAGTAAGGGTTGTTATGTTAGTGAAATTCCAGAAGTGAGTCTAGGACTGGACGTAGGACAATGTTCCGAACCAGTATAAAATCGACCGTGTGATTTTACTTACAGCTACTACTTTACCATTCTATATTTATACTCCATACTACACAATCCTATACCACTGCATAAACTCTTTCTATATTTATACTCTAAACTACGCGATCCTATACCGCTGCATAGACTCTTCCAAAGTTATCTCATTTACCCTTCTTCAAAACAATATTGTGTCGATTTACTCTGCACAAGAGTTTAGAAACACCTATCGATCTAGTTTGCACTACCGTATCGACCAGATTTCATAAACCACTTGCCAAACCAATCAAAACAATATAAAACAGTTTTTATATCAATTTACAAATACGCGCTCATATATATACACTCAAATTCAATCTAGGGTATTACTAACCCCATATCTACTGAGTTGCGCTACAGAGCCAGGGTAATCACTTAACCTTTAGCTCTGATACCACTGTAACGACCCACGTGATTTTCGAGCCTGAAAATCAGCATCAAACACCATGTTGACTATTCAAGTATCGAAACACCGGGTCATTAATAGAAAGAAATGAGAGGATGAGAAAGATAAGATAGAACTAATAGAATAGAAGAATAAGAAGAACATCAGAGTCAGAGTAAACACGAATCTCAAAGCGGAATGAATAAAATATATATAACATAAATTTGAAATACAAAACTGTATTGTGTATACACACCATATCAGAATATAACAGTTATACATCACAGCGGAAATAATCTCTAAATAACTAGTGGTGAAATGTAACACCCTGTATTTCTATATTTATTAAAGTAACAAATTGAAGAATACTTAATTGTAAAAGTTAGAATTAAGGGAAACGAGTTATGCCATTGCGTTCGTCTCGGAATTCTGCTTGAGATAGAGTCCGAGTATGCATGAATCGGACTCCGTATGAAGAAGTTATAGAGTTCAGAAGATTTCTTGTTTAAACAGAAAATTATATAATTTAATAATTAAATAAAACAAAAATAGTTCGAATTTTGAAAATCACGTGGATCAGCTGGGTGGGAAAATTCCCGCCCATAGGGGTCGACATAGGTGTCGACCCGCCAAGAGGGGTGTCGACTGGGGTGTCGACCCCCCTATAGGGGTCAACCCCCTCGCCCAGATCCAAACAGTGACAATTTTTTGATCTGTTGCTGAGTCACTAGGGCATAGGTGGAAATTTCCAGATAGCTCTATCTAGTCTGGACGGTTCTGATTGCTCCTAGGTTGATCTAACGGCTCACATAAGTCTAAACCTCTATAAAAGCAACCACAATCCTTAACCCTAAACCACACAATTTCTTCCAAGGAGCCACCATACTATCCATGGTCAACCTAGCATAGCCACCATTCTTCTCCAACTAGAAAGCAAGTTAGAAGCTACGAATCAAATCTAAATTAGAGAATTGATGTTCTGCGTCAAGGGATTGCTTTTCAGTTTTAGAAAACAGATTCCAAAAAACAAGATTTTTCTTTGTTTGTAAGACATGTTATTATTTAGATGTGAACAATTAAAAGTTATGTTTTGTAATAAAGTGGAAACTAGAGTTGTGCCTAGTTGTAAGATAATGGTGATACTAATTCATGTCCATTCTTGTAACGATTCTATCATATATATCTATGAGGCTATTATGGTTTATTGGACTTATTATGTATGTTAAACCAATCGTGTATTATATAAATTTGGTGACTCTTTCATGTTAAGTTACATGCAAGTTTTTAGGCTAAGTCACATATATGTTTAGATCTACATTCTCATATGTTAGATCTATGATTATTAGGTCTAAAATACAAGTTCACATCTACATGTCTAACTGGATTTGTGTAATTCTATGTAAGTCCCCATTTATATGCTTAAGATTCACATTAATTGGATCCAAACTGCAAGTTTACATTACATGCCTAGTTGGATTTATGTAATTTTATATGCTTAAGATTCATGGTAATTGGATCCAAAAATGCAAGTTCAATGTTTAATGCCAAATTTATAGGACACATGTTTAGTTAGATCCTTATTATTTTATGTTGTGGAAATGGTACATGCTACTTTCTTTTCCTTTTTTGTTTATAAGTTAGGCTAAGTTTCGAGCCTAACATTCTATGTGAATTTTGCGAACGTATAACGGGGGTAACGTTGGGAAAAACCTTAAATTTCATATTATTGGCATAGTTTGGCCAATAATCATACAAATGATTAGTGGCATAAAATGGTATAATTTATATACCTAAAAACTATGAACATGATTTAGAGGATAAATGGGGCATGACTTGAATGTCAATATTTGTGGATAATTTACATATAAAGATGAAGGGTAAATATGTAAATTAAGTAAAAGACGAATATGCCTAACCCGAGGTTAGGTTGAGTTACGGTGTAAGACTGCCCGGAACCGCCTGGCACATTCGGCAACTATAACAATATAGATCTAATGTGAGAGGTTAGTGCATCAAGCCCAAAAGAACCTGAGATTAGATTGAGTTGTGGTGTAAGACTACCTGGAACCGACCGGTACATCCAGCGACCGCAACAATACATATCTAATGTGAGTAATGGGTGCTTTAATGAATGAATTAAAGCTAAGACAGGAATGGTAGGGTTAAGTTAATTAAGGAAAAAACTTAACCAATACAACATGTTAACTAAACTAATGGGTGGGGTTAGGTTAATTTGAGAACACTTAACCATTTTAACATGTTGATTAGGAAACCCTAGAAACAGGGACCCATTTCAGCAATAACCCACATAGATGTATCATGGTACCCTGAACTAGGCAGGGTGGGGCATGATTACTGGGCTGATTATAAGCGATCAAAACAACGACGGGTGGTGCATCAGTGTAGGTTCCGATGGAGTGCGGGTGTGCACGTACTCCAGAGCGGAAAAAGCAGGCACTGGGCATCAGTAGTCATACACTGTGCATCTTGAATTGTGTCGGATTGCCACCATAGGATTTGATACACCCCATAGTGGGACCAGCACATGTATCTACAATCAAGCAGAGCCGAATGACATAAGTAGAAAACGTATACGAGTAGGATCCGATCGATAAAGGGGATCATTTATCTTGAACACATGGTGCTAGTTGAAACAATTGTAAGTGGGTGCAGAGAAATAGAAATGAGTGCGATAGCATATTCACTTTTATTATCTTATTTCTAGGGTGCTGTCCTAGGTTCAGTTTATTCATATCATGATCCTTTTTCCTGTTTACATGTTAAATAATAACTGGACTTACCAAACTCATGTCTGACCCATTTTTCTTTTGTTTTCTTTTCTTCCGTTTCCCCCAGGTCCGCAGGGAGGGAATACTTCAGCTTAGTTCGGAACATTTCCATCTTGAAGAGAGTAGATGTATTGCTTGGATTCTCTTTCCTTGGGCTATGGCTTTGGATACTGTCTTATTGGGGATTTATGTTGCCTTACTGTTATTTTAATGCTTCTTTACATTTTAATTCAAGACATAAATTTTGTTGTAATAATTTGGAAGTTGGTTTGAGACAGTTGTTGTAATGTTTTAACTGAACCACGTACTTATGAAATAAATTTATTTTTTCCGCTGTTTATATGTATGTCTTGTAAATTATTTGTATCTTTTACCTATAATGCTCCATCGAAGTTAAGACATTCCCTTTGTGAGTGACCTTAACGGAGATGGGGTGTTTCACTTGGTATCAGAGCTGATGGTTGCCAGATCAGATAAAAATAATAATTTGGAAACTAGTTTTCAGATAGAAGTTTAAAAAAGCATTTTCAAGAAAAAAGTGTTGTTTTTATTTTAAAAGGCATAATCCCCCAAATCCGTATGCACTATCTTTCTATCATTTGTTTTGAAATCTTTTCTTTTTTCGTTTCAGCATGTCTGGAGATCTTAATCTTCCAGAGGGCGTACCGGTACATGGCTGGTTTAGAAGGTACCTGGAGGCTAGGGCTAATGAAGCAGGCCCAGCAGACGTTCCTCCTCACCCAGTTGCAGCTGTTCCTCCTCCTCCTCCTCCTCGTGCAAATGCTTTCTCAAAGATATGTAGAGATTTTCGAGCCATGGGTGGAAAGAACTTTAATGGGACTGAGTCATTTGTAGAAGCAAGAAACTGGCTTAAAGAAACCGAGGAATTGTTTGTTATCTTCGAAGTGGACGATAGGCAGAAGATACAGTTGGCCATATGGTTGCTTAAAGACGAAGCCTCTTATTTGTGGGAAGTTACTAATGCTGAGAGACCAGTTGAAACTTGGGAGGATTTCAGAATGAGGTTTGAAATGAAATTCCTCTCACAAGATGAATGAAGCCTACAAATGGAGAATTTCTTAGCTCTCAAACAGGGAAGTATGTTGGTCAAGGAATACGTCAACCAATTCAACCAGCTGGCTAGATTCGGATTGGAGTTAGTGAACACTCCTCATAAGAAGGCTCACTGTTTTGTTAAAGGGTTGAATGAGCCACTGCACAGCCTAGCTATGTCCCGTATACCTATGGTGCGACTTATAAGGGACTGGTGGACATGGCACTGTTACAGGAGGAAGACTAGGATGGCAAGAAAGAGGCAAAGGTAAGTACCTCAAGATAAGAAAGTGGAGGGATCGCAGAATAAGAAGACAAATTCAAAGAAGGGCGGGAAGAGCAACAAACCCCATGAAAAAAGGAAGTGTAATTTTTGTGGCATTCCTGGACATCTGATTAAGGACTGCAGAAAGAAAAAGAGGAAGATGGGTGGTTGTTTTTAGTCCAACGAGACAGGACACATGGCTAAGGACTGCCCAAGAAAGCAAGGGCAAGGGTAGAGGACTAGATCTACTTCTGGAGGGCAGGTTGACGCTCTCATAGCACCTCTGCAAGAACGAGGTAGAAATATTTCTGTTGAGAGTTTAGTTTATCTTTTTGATCATCCTGTTCGTACACTCTTTGATTCTGGCACATCGCACTCTTTTATATATACTACTTTAGTTGAATCTCTGCACCTGGACACCAGTATAGTAGAGGATCCCTTGGTTGTTTCAAATCCAATTGAGGACTCGGCTTATTTGTCAATGATTTGCTTGGATTTGGAAATTTCTATACTACGTGTTGGGTTTAGATGTAATGCCTATGTTTTGGGCTTCACGGGCTATGGGTTGATTCTAGGCATGGACTGGTTAACCATGATGCCATCCTCGATTGTGAAAAGAGAGTGGTTAGACTTATGACTCGCCTCGGTAACACTCTCGAAATTTCTTACAATCCCATGAATTTTGTTATGCTTAGCTACCTAGAATCTCTTGATGCGTCTGTTGAAAACTTGCAGTCTGTTAGAGTAGTCCGTGAATACTCAGATGTATTTGAAGAGGTGAAGGGCTTACCTCCGAAGCAGGAGATAGACTTCCAAATATACCTTGTTGATAATGCAAAACCCGTAGCTTTACCCGTTAGACACATGGCTCCAAGGGAGAGGAAAGAACTCAGCAAGCAAGTTAAAGAGCTGCTAGAAAAAGGGTTCATAAGGCGGAGTATTTCTGAATAGGGTGCTCCAGTAGTATTCGCAACCAAAGCGGATGGTTCCCTTCGCCTATGCGTTGATTATAGGGAGCTAAACAAGCTGACCAAGAAGAATAGGCATCCACTTCCAAGAATAAACGACTTGTTTCATCAGCTTGTAGGTGCATCGTTTCTCCCAACTAGATTTGGCTACCAGATTTCATCAGCTAAGAGTGGCTAAAGACAACATTGATAAGACCGCGTTTAGAACCCCAGATGGTTTCTTCGAATGGCTTGTCATGCCTTTCGGCTTGATAAACGCACCTGCTTATTTCGTTGACTTGATGAGCAGGGAGTTCCTTAATAAGTTTGTGGTAGTCTTCGTAGACGACATTTTGATTTTCTCGAAGAATGAAGAAGAGCATGCTTTGCATTTAAGGGAAGTCATGGATTCTCTTCGTGCACATCAGCTGAAAGCCAAATTCTCCAAATGTCATTTCTGGAGAGAAGAAGTAAGGTTTCTTGGACATGTGGTGTCCAAAGAGGAGATAGCTGTGGACCCCGCAAAAGTAGTTGCGGTGCAAGATTGGAAGGTTCCACGGAATGCAACAGAAGTCCAAAGCTTTCTCAGGCTAGCGGGCTTTTACCGAAAGTTCATTAAAGACTTTGCAAGAATCTCAGCCCCACTCACAAGATTGACAAAGAAGAACCTAACTGGGATTTGGATTGCGATGTTGCTTTCCAACATTTGAAAAAGGCTCTAACAACAGCCCCAGTTTTGACATTGCCTGATGGGAGCAAAATGTTTACCATATACACAGACGCATGCGGTATAGGATTAGGTGTTGTCTTGATGCAAGAAGGCAAGGTAGTTTGTTATGAGGGAATGCAATTGAAGGTACATGAGAAGAACTACCCAGCTCATGATTTGGAGCTAGCTGCCATTGTTTTCGCTCTTAAGTCATGGCGTCATTACCTGCTAAGAGAAAGGTTTGAATTGTTTACTGACCATAAATCGTTAAAGTACCCTTTCTCACAGAAAGATCTTAATTTAAGACAACAAAGGTAGATGGAGTTCCTTGCCTCATATGATTTTGATATTTCCTATACCCTTGGTAAGGCAATGTGGTAGCAGATGCCTTGAGTAGAAAAAGCTGACCTCAAGTCCTCTCTTTGTAGAAAGGCAAAGCTTGGAGTACATAGCAAACTTTGACTTTAGACCCTCCTCTGAATTGGTATCTGGTTTGTTAGCATCGCTAGAGGTGCGACTTACTCTTTTGAACTCAATAGGAACCGCGCAACGTGAAGACCCTCAGCTTGTTGATATGATGGATAAGCTAATTAGGGGTGAGACTTCTAGTCACCTCAATAGATACTCCATCGATGATAAGGGTTGGTTGAGACGGGATGGAAGGCTGTGCGTCCCACAAGCAAGGGATTTGGTGAAGACGGTTCTCGAAGAAGCACACCATTCTAAGCTGACCATACACCCAGGTGGAGACAAGATGTATAAAGACATAAAAAGGGTTTTCTTTTGGAATGGCATGAAGAGGGATGTAGCTGAGTTCGTCGCTAAGTGCTTGATATGCTAGCAAGTCAAAGCGGAGCAGAAGAAGGCTGGTGGTTTGCTTCATCCTCTAGAAGTCCCACAGTGGAAATGGGATAGCATTTCGATGGATTTTGTTGATGGGTTGGCTAGGTCAAGAAGGGGAAATACCAGTATTTAGATAATAGTGGACAGGCTCACTAAAAGCGCTCACTTTATACCTACTAAGACTAGAAGGACCGCCTCGTCCTTAGCATCCATTTATCTTAAAGAGATAGTTCGACTCCATGTGATACCCTTCAACATAGTGAGTGATCGAGATCCTATCTTTACGAGCGAGTTTTGGAAGAGTTTGCAAGAGGCTGTAGGCACACAACTATGCTTAAGCACGGCCTATCACCCCCAAACCGATGGTCAGACGGAAAGGGTGAACAGAGTATTAGAAGACCTCTTAAGATTGTGCATTCTTGACTGTGGAGGAACATGGGAGGATCATCTTCCTTTGGTGGAATTCGTTTACAACAATAGCTACCAAGCCACCATAGGCATGACACCCTTCGAGGCTTTATATGGAAGACCATGCCGATCACCAACTTTTTGGAGGGAGTCCAAAGACATGCTCATACTTGGGCCAGACATGATTATAGAAACTTCAGAGAAGGTGGACTTGATAAGAAGACGAATGAAGACTGCACAAGATAGACAGAAGTCTTACGCAGACAAAAGAAGGACCGATCTTGAGTTTGAGATTGGAGATAGGGTGTTCCTTAAAGTATTTCCTTTGAGGAATGTCATTCGCTTTGGGTCCGTAGGAAAGTTGGCACCAAGATTTGTAGGACCATTTCCTATCGTTGAAAGGGTTGGGACGATGGCTTAAGTAGAGCTACCCGAAAGACTGGCTGGATGTTTTTATGTTTCTCAACTACGAAAGTGCTTACATGAGTCTGCGGAAGTTGTGGAGCCAAGTATGCTAGAGGAAGTGGAAGTGGAACGAGAAGCGGCTGTGAGAAGAGTTCCAACTCGTATCTTGGGTACGGAAGTCAAAAAGCTACGCAACCATGAAGTCAAGCTTGTTAAAGTTCAATGGAGTGACGCTGAGGAAGACGCGACTTGGGAGACTGAGGACAAGATATGCGCAGCCTACCCTTCTCTTTTTGAGGGTACATCCTTGATCTCTTTTTCCATAAGTTTATACATGCTTGTATCTACCTTTTTAAGTATATCTCCTCGGTCCTTTATCCTTAGGGTAGAAACAAATCGATGTAAACATGTATTTGAAACATGTTATGATTGATGGTTGCAAGTGGTTGCTAGTGGTTGCTCGTGGATGCATATACACACACATTAGGTGCTAGATCGGCTCAGTCACTCTCATGTTGCATATGCATATATGTATTTGTATATGGATTGAAACTTGGAATGTTACCATATGGACGTTGCATTTGTATGGATGATTGCACACTCATGTAGAAAGTATGATTAGGAATAATTACATGCATAATAGACTAATGGCACTGACATAATTTGCATTAAGGAGGTCAACTGAATCAGTAGACTGCCTGATTTTGCATTAGATAAGGACATATACACACACTATTCATACAATCATCAAAGCATTAGAAATATTTTAAGGACAATGAATGCCGGTGTTTGATGGTTGAGTAGATGGACGATTGAATGGTAGTATATACATTCTTCTTGACTTGAAGATTTCGGGGACGAAATCCTTTAAGGAGGGAAGAATGTAACACCCTGTATTTCTATGTTTATTAAAGTAACGAATTAAAGAATATTTAATTGTAAAAGTGAGAATTAAGGGAAATGAATTACGCCATTGCGTTCGTCTCGAAATTCTGCTTGAGATAGAGTCCGAGTTTGCTTGAATCAGACTCCGTATGAAGAAGTTATGGAGTTCAGAAGATTTCACGTTTAAACAGAAAATTATATAATTTAATAATTAAATAAAACAAAAACAGTTAGAATTTTTAAAATCACGTGGATCAGCTGGGTGGGAAAATTCCCGCCCATGTCTGACCCATTTTTCTTTTGTTTTCTTTTCTTCCGTTTCCCCCAGGTCCGCAGGGAGGGAATACTTCAGCTTAGTTCGGAACATTTCCATCTTGAAGAGAGTAGATGTATTGCTTGGATTCTCTTTCCTTGGGCTATGGCTTTGGATACTCTATTATTGGGGATTTATGCTGCCTTACTGTTATTTTAATGCTTCTTTATGTTTTAATTCAAGATAGAGATTTTGTTGTAATAATTTGGAAGTTGGTTTGAGATAGTTGTTGTAATGTTTTAACTGAACCACTTACTTATGAAATAAATTTAGTTTTTCTGCTGTTTATATGTCTGTCTTGTAAATTATTTGTATCTTTTACCTATAATGCTCCACAGAAGTTAAGGCATTCCCTTTGTGAGTGACCTTAGCGGAGGTGGGTTGTTTCATGAAACCTCCTGCTTCGAGCTCCTCCAAGTGTATCTGTAAAATCCTGAAACACTTGACTGCCCGTACAAATTTGGGCACCCAAGAGTTTAGGGAAAGCAAACAAAATAAACTCTGGGTCAGTCATGGGATTGGTGTGAGTAAACTCCAACCATATTGTTTAACTTTGAAAATCCTTTTGAAAGAAAGGGTAATAGTAAGACCAACCCACACATAAACATGGACGGTTTTTACCTTACTATAACCAAAACATTTTTGATATCAAAATCCAGTGATACTATAATAATGTCTAATCAAATAAATAACCAAATAGTAGAACGCTTGCATCTCACGCTCTACATACATAGTATAAAATCAAAAACCGCAGGGCGCTTATTGGAGATTGGATTCCAACCATGACAAGGTATGGGACCACCTCCCGATCAGTGTATTCTAGAGGGGATACACTGGGGTTCAACAAAAACATCTTGCAACCCGACCCACACATGACCGACCACTCATTTAACTTGAGAGCATCGAAGATATTGTCACCCACGGTTGTCGGCCCTCCAACCGTAAACCGTAAGATACAAAATCGAAAGAAGAATAAATAATGAATTTTCTTTAGATTGGTGACAAATATACCATGCTTGGGAATGACCCACCTAGCCATGCTGCCTGCCCGATTTTTGTCTTTTTTGGGTTGTGAGGCTTGAGGCTACGTTATCTTTCAGAACATCTGGTCACCATTCACTTTGAATACCACATCGTCAAACCCGTCAAATCATTAGTTGATCTCCCCAAAAATATTACGGGTATAAAAACTAAGAGAAACAAATTCCTCCGCCACCTAATGTAATCCTTGGAAAGATCGTGTTATGTGATCCGTTAGGGATACTCTATCAGACATTCGTCCATACAAGTTATCCTGGGACATGACAAATAAAAGGCACTATTCTGTAACATAACGACCCTTGCATTTCACTCCGTCTTTAATTATCTTCAGCATAATATAATTCGCAATGCTTATGCCTATACGGAGTGGTTTTCGGATAATAAATCCAACCGGTCTCTCCGTATTGACAATGATGGTCAAAATCTTTGATAGTCGATGATTTAACTATCAGAGGAAAATAAACATCCCTCAAACAATCACTGACCCTTTTTAATTAATATAATTTTCCAACTTCCCATATTCTTCCTGTTATTTCTCAAAAAAACTCGTTTTAGCCATTCATGCTTCTTTAAAAAAACACATTTCCAAGTATTATAACTCCTATTTGCCCAAATTCTCGAAAATATACATTTTTATTGTCCGAAAACATTCCCCTCTTCATATTTCTTATTATTATCACTTTTAGATAATGTACATTATCTACAAATGGAAAATATTTCCAATTTCCCCTTTCTAAATTTCTTCTTATATTTCCAAATTGTTCAATAATCACTGTCCCACTTGTCTTGAAATATCGTTTACAAATTAACTACTCTTTTGAATATAATTAAAACAAGTTATTGTATTCTAACCTGGTTAAGATTCGATTTCTATTATTTAAAATAATAATAGATTTTCTTTCTTTTTAAAATTCAAATTCCTTTTCTAATATGTCCTTAAAATATTTAAATATCAACTTATGTTAGGGCCAATGTTATTCAGTATTCCAAACATACAACAATCAATGACAGATCATATGATGCAATATATGATAAACAACAATATAATTTGTTGAGGAATCCAGTTGAATCCGCCCAGCCTGTTTCCTTACATCCACAGATGTTAGTCACATAAATAACCTTAATTTTAGATCAATATGAAATATAATAATAACAACATTAATATTCAGTCAATATTTTATATATAGAACTCTATAAATTATTTCAACCAATTCAACCAAACAATCATCACACAACATTCAACCATTATTTATCGATATTGAATAATGCTTATAATATTATAAAAATGAACAGAGTTAGCGAGTTTACTCACCTTGGTTCACAGTCGTTTTAACGTTGGTTGATTCACATCAGTCCACGCATGAAACCAGCGTCTGTTAAAACATAAATCCACCGCCATTTTTCCCTTCTGCATTTTCTCTTCTTTGATTACTTTTCTTTTTTGTCAGCCCAATGTTTCTTTCCTCCCCTCTCTTTCTTTTATTTTATTTTTATTTAGAACTCAAGCACAACAAGTTGCAGGCCCACGAACCCTCCTATACGTTTTCTCCTTGCTCATATTTTTTCTTGGCCCATTGGCCCACTACTTCACTTCTCACCAATACAACCCGGTACTTGCCTTTCTCTTGAAATATCCTGCACATTCACCCAAACGCCATGGAATCGATTGACTCCAGGTAGCTGCATCCTCTGTCCTTTATATTCATGCACCTGTACGCCCCTATGTTACTTTCTTGTCCTTTGTATTCATGCAGTTGTGTTTTTCCTTCAAAACAAAATCTGGTACTTGCTCCAATTCCTACCCACTTGTCGTACTACCCAAGCCCACCGTCTCCTCCTCCATCCAGCTAACTCCGATACCCGAGCTCCCAACCACCCTACTTGCTCCATGCTATATACTTCCAGTTCGAGACCAATCGTGCCTCTAAAGCTCCCCATCCACTTACTCACACGATCCATCATTCAAGTGTTTCTCCTCCACCCATACTCGTTGCAGCTCCTCTTACATACACAGCCATAGCTGGTGCTACGTCCATCCATCCATACTGCAACTACCTCTTCCTAGTATTTGTTTCCATACCCAAAAATCCAAAGCTCCCTATGCCCCTTCTTCCCTGTAGTACCCTTTCTCCTTTCATACGTTCCCAAGCCAAGATCACTTCCTTTGACCATTTGCATGCGTAGTACCATTCAAAGTGTTGCTCACGCCGCCATACATCAGAACACCACCATTCTACTTGCGTCGTCTGCTTCCTTCATGCCATGCAACGCCACCTCCGTGCATTCATGATACCACACTCCCCCTCTCTTCAACACAGAAGTCCATTTCTGCTCATTCTCCACTTCTTCATTTTCTTTTGTCTCTTCACAAAAAAATCAAAACGCAAATACCACTTCACCTAAGCACCCCGATCCTGTTAATATTATTTTGTCCACCTGGGTAACTCCTCATATTATTAAAACCGTGACCACCTTCTTTCCATTCTCACCACTATCGAATACTGTTTGCACCTTGCTGACCCTCGCAGTCACCTTGGCACCATCTCTGGCCTTCTCGTACATCGCGGATCCTCTTTCCCTAGCCACTATTTGAGTTCGACAATCCATTAAACAACATATAAGGTTCCAACGTTGAAGCTCTCCATCCAGTATTGTGATAATATGAGTATTATCATTTTTAAGTGGACAAATTAATTGGTTTTATTTTTATTTTTGAAGTCAGGAAAACGCTCGAGCATTGGTTTCTCTTTACTGAACTAAACAAAGAAAAGGAGACAATCGCACTGGTTATATATAGAGGAAATGCTTAGGTGCTAAGCAATGAAAAGTCAGTGGATGGTACCATGAAAAGATGGGATATGGTGCTACCAGTAAGTAGACGCGTGAAATGTTAGTGCATAAAATATAAATTCATCTACGTTAGGTAGCTTACCTTTCCCATGTATAGGCTGTGCTATCCAATACATCTATTAGATTTGCTTATGGTGTATACAGTATTAGTCTTATGTCATTTGTTATATGATGCTTTTGATTATAAGGGAACTACTCCGATATTTTTGCTGCGAAAGGAAACAAAATATATGGATGGAGCACCAGTTATATGTAGCACGAGAACACTTGGTCATTACGTAATATGGGTACATCTCAAAGAGTAGGTTTGTGGCTTGATATATTTCGATTGGCATTTTGGCAGTACGTGTAGTACATAGGGTAGAAAATTATGTAACTAGGTTTGCAACTACTTCTTTCCTTCAGCATGAAGTCTCATAGGTCCACAGGGTTTCGTAGCTTGGTACGAGACATCACTTAGCTCGTAAGCATTTTATATCAATGGCTTAATCAGTTGATTGGTCTGCGTTAGCATGGCTTCCATTTGCAGAATACAACTAAAGCAGTAGGGTAGTTTGATGTGAAAATACATTACTGAAATGGCTGTAAACATACTTAACAGCGAAGGAAAGAAACATATATATGTTTTATGATTTAAGCGTACAGTGTTACGTAGAATCGTTTCATGTCCAAGCCGCTATGGACAGAAATAAGTATACGGTCATGTCCAACGAGGTGCGACGATCCCAAAAATATAATAATATCGGTAGGTTAACTCATATCGTGAAACCCCAAAATATCGATATAGGGCGCAAAATACTCCAAATAAAAAGTTGTGTATTTAATTAATTAAAAAATATAGTAAAATTCTAAAATTAAATTATCACTACGTCTCAAAGGTCCCATCTAAATTTGAAACCGGTATTATAATATATTTAAATAACCGTTATGGCCATAAATGAATATGCCGCTGCTTTTTTGAATATTTAATTTGGACATAACTTACAATATATAATCTGAAATTTCGATTTTTCACTTCCATTAGAGAAATACGGCTCAAGTGATTCGAACTTTCTTCTTTCGAAGAATTCCAATTTACAATGAATCCTGTACACTCAGTTGAAGTTCAGAATGTTATACGAACTACCGTGATATTACGGGCTCGATTATATTTAATATATATTTTTATACATTCAACTTAGTTTTAATTAATATATAGATTCACTTATATTACGAATTCGATATTTAAACTGATTTAAATATTCAAATACAAACCGATAAAAATGCGGGACGTTACAAATATGTCAGGGTGACGGCTCCAGTCGATATTTGATCAAGGGCGAACTCAGATAAATACAAATGTGCGTCTCAGGTGTTTCATAACTAGAGCCAAAAAGGTACAACACTTTATCTGCATTCCTTATCTCAATCGCCATGAGCATATCAAAATTGGTTGGATAATACCAAGCTCAAAAACTAAAAAATGCAATGTATGTGGTAAGCCATCACCTCTCGACTAAGACAACTAATAGTGACCAGTCAAATGACTAGATTGGTCTAAGTCTAACCTATAAGAATGGGCCAGTCTGCATCCTATCATTTAAAGTTTGAGGCACTAAGTCGTAAAAACGTGTAATACACTTCAACCAAGTGCCCCGAAAGATGGGTAGCGAGATTAGTAAAAAGCCACTTGTTCGTGGTTAATATACTATAAAATAACACTACGACATGACTATATTATGCAATATGCTAGATAGTTATTTTTTACACTACTAATTATATTACAGTCTGAAATCATGCCTCAACGGTCTCAACAGCTGTAAACATATAGTTCGAGTAACCCTTAAGTAACTCATGTAGAATCCATATAAGTCCAATATCGTAGTCTGGGCAAACTGTACGTCTACGATCGAACTGTACATCTTGCGATTTTAGTCACACGTGACAACATCTCAACTCGGTATCGTTTAAAAAAGAAATAAAATAACTTATAATTATGATGAGAGTAGAGGACAGAAGGGCCGCGGACGCTGATTTAATCAACACTCAAGCTTAAAACTAATTTAATCAACGCTATTAAATATGGTGCTGACTAAATCAATGTCCGCATGTTGTAGATTTCATTCGATATTGAAGCTAAAAAATACAAATCGTAATATTACAATCATAATTTGTTGGAGATGCTCTTACATTCGTATTATTTCTATGTTCTACCACCCAAGCCACGACCGCTTTTTCCTCTATATCTCGATTTTACCCTCTCCCACCAACACTTTGTTCGATCTTACATTCATATCGGAAGTGTACCTCCCGGTAATATTGTCACAACCATCGATAGAGAGGTTTATAATACTCATTTTCAAGGTTTCCTTAGCTTTCTGTTGTACTTCGGTTGGGATTTCCTCTAGCTCTTTGTTGTAGTTCTCAACCGTGAATTTCCTTCGACAACTTCTGTTATGCAAAAAGAAAACTAAATTTGGTCATTTTATAATGAAATCTTCCCCCTACGTCGCTTAGTTCCATGCTCATGGTGTATAATCCTTCTGTCAAATAGCTTAAATCACCTTGAGCGATATTCATCTGTTGTAACATTTTTTAATTTATAGCATATGATTTTAATAAGTCATTTTGAATGTTTACTTTTGGGGTACCCTGATTATAATTTATGGTTCATTAAGGGCATTGTTAATAACACACCATTTTCGAATAAACTATATCTCTTTTTTTTTAGAATTTTTTATTATTACTATGGGTATACTGGCAGAAACAACCATTCATTAATAAAACATTAAGATACAAGTTAATTATCACTTTAATTTTTGGCAAGAGAAGATCATTTATAAACCTAATTTTCGGTCATATAATACCAAATACAGTAAACACATGAAACGACTAGCATTTTGCCATTTCAACCGCTTAAATTCAAAATGCTACCGTATTCTCAGGGGTAACTTTGTCCGTAAGTTTGATTTTTTTTTCTAGTTTGATACCTCGTTTAACAATTAAAAAATGAATGGTGCACCCTTAAAAAAATATTCTATCTCTTATTCAAAATTGTAATGTGCTTAACAACGCCCTTCGTTAATTGTCATTTTGCCTTTATATTGGTTGTTTTTATTGAAAATTAAAATTAAAATTTTATTTTAATTGTAGCGGAAAGAAAATTGAGTTCTATAATGAAAATTTTGCTCAAATCGCAGGGAAATACATATGGAAAGTAATTAATATGCTGAGTACGAATAAAACGAGCTTTTATTTGATGTTGTAGTTCAGTGCTTTTATGTATAAAACAACTTACTTTGACATTGAATGTAAATGATACCAAGATATACGGGTGCATAATGTCAAACTTACGGTTATCATTATAATGTCATTTATTTCTGTAAACTGTCTCCCAAAACTCTGTAACTGATAATTAGTGGATTTATAACTTGTTGTTTAGTGGATTTGGTATTTTTATAGAACTGTTCTATCCTCTTTTCTTTGCTATTTTAGATAGTGGTTGAACATACTCAAATGATAGGTTAGTGGTAGAACCTACAACCATTAACCTTGAATTATAATATTCTCATCTATATAATAAAATATGAGAAATACTTTAACATAGTTAGTTCTGAGAACATGTTAAGTTTTGAGTGTTTACTCCTAGCAGCTAAAGAACTTAGAACTTGTGTCGAGCAAACAACGATGCGAGTTCGAACCCAGAATAACATGCTAAAAGGATTTACCATGTTCATATGCTACGATTAGCCACTATGTGGTATACGCGGACCGGGCTAGGTGCACTAGGGGGTTTTACGGCTCCGGTCGGTTCTCCCCCAAAAAAAAAAAAAAAAAAAAAAACTTAGAACAACATTGCACTAGATATTCAGTTTGCTAAATTTTCAAGAGAAAGTTCCATTAAAACGAGTGCGTTTCTTCAGTTACTAATAACTTTTCATGCCTGTAGGCTTTTGAGAAATTTGTCCGATACCAGCAAAACTTCACTAATAGAAATGAATATGATGTATAAGCGTAAACAAGTTGCATTTATAAAACTCCCCAAAGGTTTGCTCGTGTTTCTAGTTAATAATCTATTGCATTCCTTGGCCTCGGTCAACAAAGTTGTATTCTCATGTTTCTGTTTAACTTTCGGTAATGTTCGGGAAAAAAGTAAGTATGCGTAGCTTTTTATTTTAAGGAAAATTATAGTTTATAAATATAATATATACATTTAGCACTTTTAGTTGTACACTTTCAAAACAAGCACTACAAGAAACATGGACTTTTTCGTTTTAGTTGTACACTTTCAAAACAAGCACTACAAGAAACATGGTCTTTTTCGTCGGCAACGAACCATCGGCGGACGTCAAAAAAACCGTTGCAGATAAAGGCATCGGTGAATAAAATTTTCGATGGCTCCCGATAGAGGTTGTCGACCTAAATTCCGACGGTTTCTGACACCTATTTGAAGCCGTCGGAAATCGTTGGTAAACATATACCCATAGACCATCGGAAAATCTGCATTTTTTTTAATTTCTGCTGCATTTTTGTCATCCAGCCACTTCGCATATAAACCACCATTCCACAACATTACATCGAACTCAATATGTTATATTTCAACAAAATATCAAAAGCAAGATAAATTCACCAAACCAAACAATACATAAAACCATGTTAAACTTTACCACCAAACGAAACAACTAATTATACAATACATACAATATACATACTATCAGGTCTGCCAACAAACAATATACATAGTTCAAGTCATCTAATATATCATCCACCAAGTCTACCATCAAATAATATATATAACATGAAATCATCAAGTGTATCATACACTAAGTCATACTAAACAGAAAAAACATACCTATCGAACCGGTCAGTCACCTCCAAAACTTCCAGAACCAACAGAAAAAGGAAAGCGACCGCCAAATTGCTGCATGTACTCAGCAATACGTTGATCCAACAACTGTGTCATCTCGTTAGTCCAACAACGGTTCTGATCTTCCAGTTGTGCCACCCTAACCCTCAACTCTTCTATCTCTATTATATTATAACAAAATAATCATTTTGTAACTAGTAAACTCTTGTCTAGATATCTCAAATAGCAATCTACTAGTTAGATTTTGCAACTGTTCTCAATAGTTGCAAGAAAGAGTTATGATGGAAACTTTTACAAATGTCAAAAGCAGTTGCAACAGATCATTTTACTACTGCTATTGATGGGTGCAAAATAAAAAACAATAGACTACAACACAATTGATTATTATGCCACAATTCATCATTATCAATATATGATAATTCACTATTAAAAACAAATATCACAATAAAGAAACCAAAAACACATTCTAAAGGTTAAACAAAATAAAATTATATACACAATTTTCTAACATATTAAAAAATGCTTGATAAAGTTACATTTGAACTTCTAACATATTAATATATAATACATTGACATAACATATATCCAAGTGATAGTTTCAAAATATTTTACAATACAAACACTATAAAAAAATACTACAAGAATGGTCAACACTTTCTGTAATTTCTTGCAACCCATAGATGTGCAATACTACAAAATCCAACTTTTGTGACTGACTTGTTTCCTACAAAATGTGCATAACATACCTAGTAGGATACTGTATACAAGAAGATAATAACATTTATACAAAATTTATTTTTGAAATAATGATCATTGTATTGGATATAAAATATTCAGCAATAATGAAACAAAATAATTGTTTACAGCAAAAAGTGGCACATACACAAATGGATTATAATAAAGAGACAAAATGAATAAATATAACTAAAAAATGACATGAAATTAATCACACACAAGCAATTTATAGTGGTTTGACTATGAGTTGCTATGCTCACTTTATAACTTCTCTTTAAATATTGATTAAAAGATGAGTATAAGACTATGCGATTAAGAAATCCCAGGTAAACAATGATTACAAACAGTAAAAATACTTAGGGAAGCTAAAAGTGCTTTTTCTATAGGTTTAGGAGCTATTTATAGGAGATGCCCAGGCTCGGCTCGGTGCGGACACATGGCAGTCAATCCGGAGAAAGGGGAGATCGTGGGCTTGGTCATGAAGCAGAAGAATCAGCCAACTGAAGATGTTGTTTGATTCGACCTATGCCCTGATCAGCATAGTCGAACCGAATACATAGCGAGCCAAAGTTCTCACAACGTCTTCATCGAACTGAGAACTTGTTGAACCATATTTAGCATACTATCTAGCTTTGTCGAACCGGATTTAGTCGAACTGAAATTGGAGCTAGGTTAAGGTTGCCTTATCCGACCCTTTGATGTATGAGTGTACATGAGTCATGTCTTGAGTGTTTTGGTCATGAATCTTGACGGTCTTGACAAAAGGAAAGTCAACACTTTGCCTCCAAAGTACGCCACATTGTAGGCAGGTGTGCTTTGAATCTGCTAAGCTGCACCTCCCTGGAATATCATCTGTCTCAAGGAAAAACATGATGTATAATCGTGCTTTTTCGAGTAGTCATGACACTTGGATTTTTCTTTTATTCCTGGATAACCGATCATGCTTCATCATCCAGTGGTACCTTTCAAACTAAAATCGTTGACTAGAGGCATCGAGAGACACATGAAAACATTTAAACCTCATCGAGTGAAGAAGTTGAATATATTTATCACATAGTCAAGTCATGCCAAATCGTTGGTTCCCACACGCGATTGCACATAAGCAGGTCATTGTTAAATAGATTTTCTTTTCTGCGTAGGTTCAACACGTAATGAAGTCAAGTTAATGGTCATACGTGAGTCAGCACGTGTAGTGATCAACCAAGTGATAAAATGATCAGAGAAAGTTCTCAAATCTTCACCAATTTTTTGGAAATCTGGCTCGATGATCGAGCTAGTTTCTGGATCGACATAGTCAGTTCAGACTAGGTCAACGGTCCCGTCAATAGAAGTTGAAAAGTCATCTTTTCTGCCTATATATATATCGGGCCCACCTAATTACTTTACATTTTTTTACCTTCTTGCATCGAAATACGATAGGCGAGGGACCTATAATGGTAATGGAGAGTAATGAAAAAATGAGGTATGGAAGAATTCAGTTCAATATTGCCTTTAGTCGAACCGGATAAGAGTGGAAGAGAAGAGAGGGAAAAACGATGAAGTGTTCAGTTCGACATTGCTACTAGTCGAACCGAAGGCGGGTCAAGCCAAAGTTGGTCGAGTTGGGAACATCGATCCAGAATTTACTGGTCCGAAGTTATCTGTAAAAATCGATCCTAAGACATCAAACCGAGATTAATCGATCCGGGATGGTTGATCCGGACTTGATCGAGTCGGTCCTTAATAGTCAACTTCAACACAATAGCTAAACTTGATGACTGCAACAATCTCGAATTAAATAACAATAATAAAGAATCAATACTGAACAAGCATAAAGGCAGTTAGGATAGAGCTTATAAGGACTTTCGAACTTACATACGAACATAGCCTGACGTGCATAGAATTCTGGACTTCCCCAAATAACAAAACACCGCTTCCTGTAGGAATATAACATGAAATCGTTTATAATCACGATAGGATAAGATTTCAGAAACGATGGTCTTTCAAGTCAAAGTTTGTCATGCGTTTTCATCATTTTCCTTTTTTTCTTACTGTACTTGCACATCTTTCCACTGCACGTGCTGCATTAGTTCACACACACTAGGGGTTTAGGTTAATCACTCTAACCAACAACATTTTTGGGTAGCACAGCTACAATGTTTGGAAAATATTCTAAGCAAGATTTCGAGGATGGAAAATAAAAAACTATACGATGGGATCTAGATCATACAGAGTCCAGTTCAAGAAGCAACTCAGAAGATGACCCACGGTTTAAAGTCAAACCCCATGTTGAGGAATTATCCACCTCATCATCTGGGGAAGGGTCATCGTCGGGAGATGAGGAAGTTGAAGAAGAAGGTGCCCCTGACACCATGGCCGAGGCCGTCTTTTTAGACAATCCGGCTGGTACATGGCCCTCCTCTATGGACGAGGCAAAGTTAAAGAGGTTGTGTGCGAAAAATAGAACTCCTTTTGACCAGGTTCGAGGGCCAACTTAAAATGATACCGCTCATAATCCCCTAGAGGGTTTCGTGCCAATAAGTAAACAGATGTGCACGGTGGAGGTGCATTCCTCCTTTTAGCCCTTTCATCATCAACTTTCTTCACCGCATGAAATTGGCACCCATGCAACTGCACCCTATAACATATGCATATCTTTCCTCATTGTATATAATTTATAGAGAGCATCTATACAGAGAGCCTGCCATCAATGACGTTGCCTTTTTCTATAATTTCAAAAATCAAAGGAATACACATTCTTTTCTCTATTTTGAATCCGCCTCAGGAAAATGAGTCATCACGGAGGGGTTCAGCAAGTTGGAATATATAAGATCTAAATGGTTCTATGTTCCGCAGTAAGAAGAAGCCGCTAGAAGGTAGATTCAGTGCGGTAAGTGTAACATTCTGCTCCCTTCTTTGAACTTCACTAGAAAGCTTATAATGTTCATACTACTTGATAGGTGATAGTCCGACAAAGACCACAAGCGACGTGTATCACGCTCTTTTAACTACTCTGAGAAACATGCCGAATAATCTTAGGAGTCTTAAGAGATGCATCATCGATGAGCTCCTTCATCAATTCCATATACTTGATGCCATCCAGACTTTGGGCATAGGCGATGCTCGATCTCTCATAGTAGCTCCCCCAGTCGAGGAGCTAGCGGCCGTGCCCCTATCGGGGAGCCATTAGTTGCTGCAGCTCGACCCCGAGCCCAGCCCAAGTCCAGCGTGCTGCCACTAAAGGGAAAGGTGCCCTCGGGTCCAGTCGGGACCCCATGGGAAGAGAAATAGATAAATTTCTTGAGAATACCACCGAGGAGATGCAGAAAACCTCTTCTCTACAGAAATCAATAATTGAGAAATCCCCGGCTGAAGAGACGAAAGTGGTGGAGAGGTCTATTCAGAACATACTCTATAACCAAGGCCTCCAACACCAGTCCAAGTAGGTAGACCGCCTACCTTAGAGAACATCTTCAAAGGTATGAAAGACTTAGAACTATCGTTGGAGTAGCACTTTCTGGATTTGGCCCATCATACTTTTTCCCTTGTCTGAAGTAGAAAGCGTTTGGATAGGGTCGGGGAAATTACACCAACTAGCCAGGCACCACCCACGGGTCTAATAGAGGATGCACTAGGACACACAAACACATGCACTGCATGTCACAACACTTTTATGTCGTATTTCTTCACAACTATAACTTTGATCTCTCCTGGTTTGCAGGTATCATGTCTTGAGTATCATATGACTATTATAAGTTCTGAAGCAGCGTAGCAAGAAGCACAGCCCCGCCTAAATATTCTTCAAATCAAGAGTGGGATCACCGAGAGGATCTAGATAGGGAAGAGCAAGAGAAGGAGAAAAAAAATGTTAATATGCTTCTAAATACCATCCTTATTCTCATTCCTATTCTTCGGTCCATAATGACACCGACAAGTTGAAACGCCAAAAGGAATTCCATGAAGGCGACAAATCAGTTGTCAAGGCCCTGATTCCCCAGAAAGAAACTTATCCTAAGGAGTTGTACTCCAAGAATCCTTCAGAGGCAAGAGATAAGGGCAAGGATATACTATTAGTGGCTCCTAGAAAACACATGTCAAAGGCGATATCTACTTCAGTGCCTAGTGCGCTTGAACAAACTGCGGAGGAGCTAAAGAAAATTTTGGAGGAACAATTTCCATATTACTATTTTGGACGGATGCACTTCATTCCTTCTCTGCACCCTGTTCCAGAGGATGCCGAGATAGGCTTAAAAAGGAAATAGATGACGTTTTCAGGTAGTACAAAAAACATGCAAATATGCCCGAAACTTATTTGAAATTCTCGATCTTAACTGGGATAACATGCAGGGATTGCGATAAAAAACTCTTTGGCTCATCTTGATAAAGAACTTGCGAATGCCAAAGCTAAATTGAAGACATCGGATATAGATGTTGAAATGTATAAAAAACAATACAATGACTTAGAGGACCGCTTCCACATAGAGCTTGATGCCCATAGCCTAAGGATGAAATCCATTGAGGATGAATGCAAGGCTCTTACTCAGGAGAACTCTAAACTAAAACTTAAGTGTAGCAGCCTTGAAACATATAAGGTTTCTTGGGAGGAAGAAAACGCTGACTTGAAGGCCAAGCTTGCTGAAGTTGAGGCAAAGGCTAAAAAGGCAAAGGAGAATTCCCATACCGCTCAAGAGTCTGCTTCCAACCCTAAACTGCAATATGGTATAGACATGGAAGAGTTGAGGAAGCATGTCGATGAGGCGAAGAAGGTGGAAGAGGAGTTCGAGCCTCTAGTGATGACTTTCGTTGCTAGATCCTTCGGTATCATGATATATCTTGGGTACAAGATTATCCCACAAATTTAGTCGATGCTTGGAGCGAGCTAATCGAGGAGGAGAGGCGTGCATAAGACGAAGAAGTTGTGGATGAGGAAGAGTTAATGAAGAGACTTTTAAGGGGTAACAAGCATATGTTATAGTTGAAGGAAGAAGACTGTAGAAGAAGGCCGAGGATGCCGCTAGGCTTCATGCTAATGGAAAGACTATCCTTGAAGGCAATTATGGCTCTTCTGCTATAGCCCATGGATTCAAACAAATAGATTGATATGATACCGGCTTCCAGCTCTTAAAACTTACAAGCCTTTAATTCCGATTACTGAGATGCCCGAGACTCTCGAACTTACTAGCGGTGACTCTGTAAAAATTATTTCTCTGACTTCACCAAAATTCAAGAGAGTTTTACCAGCATGTCGACGAGCCATGGAGGCGACAGTCAATATACCCATGGTTCCTAAAGGACTAACTATAATTTCTCTTCCAACCATAAGTACCCGTTAAGTTCAAACTTTCCCGAAACTCAATCTAAGGCCTCTATCGATCCTCATGTGCCTCTGTAAATGATCTAGATAAGGAAGAAGGAATGATCGATGCACTGAAGGGACATGATGGTAGGGGTTCCAGCTCGAAGGTGAAGAGGATGTCAACTTCACATGCAAATCTGTAAAGAAGGGTGACTTAAGCATAGCAGAGATGAAGGAACTACATGATAGGAAGTTTCTCCAGATTAAGTTCGAATTAATCGCGATGGGCCCTATAGCAGTCGACCCCATTCAGGACATCCCTCCTTCTAATGTCTCGTAGTCGTATGCGTCGACCGAGGAGACAAGACTTCTAGGAATGAGAAGAGATTGAAGAAACTTCATGATAATCTTGACAAAGGATCTGAGTGGTCCGAAGGTCAGAAGCCACCCAAGCACCAAATCTTCAAGGAGTCTGACTTGGAGAAAAGTAAGAAGCAAAAGACAGTTGACAAGTCTACCAAGAACAAGCCAACTCCTTTCTTGAATCTTTTTATGTTTTGTAGGCCTACTATATTTGTGCGAGTGCTACCGTCTCATTTTTGACCTATATATACCTGCATAATGAATAAAATAGTGCTTTTATTTGCAAGATTACCTCGCTTTCCATTCAATGTACTTGCATTTTAATGTTTTCTAAGTCAAGTTTAACTCATAAGCCGTCTCGCTTTAAATGAGTAAGTGCCATAGCTTGGAGGTAAAGTTTATATTCCCCCAATTAACTTTGAATCATGCACTGCATAAAGCCGTGTTCGAAGTTAATTTATAAGTTTGCGCTCATGCCCAGCGTCTGGGATTCGAGCCAAGTCTATTGGACGTCCGGTCCTTAAGTCTTTATATTCTACTGTCGTTATTTTGGGTTAGAGTTGCGGGTTAAGCGGTCTTAAGTCATGTTGCATTGTTCAAGCTAACCTAGTTGATTTATACTCTTTCTCAAGTCGTGAGAGTTAGAGTTGTATGTGCGAACAGTCATTTCCCATTCGCATAGGCATCATTCCTACACTTTCGTCTTTAAAGTGAGGTTCGACCTATAGAGCGTCGGAGTCAAGCTCGAATTTCGTTAACTCTTATCCCACTAGTCACGGAGTTGAGTAAGCTCGTCGGAATGCGAGAAAGCGAACGTGATTGGGGAATATAGTACAAGTTTTGGCACAGGTCAGTCTAATCACAACACTTAGCCAAATTATCATACACAGTCAGAGAACACAGAAAGAGCTTTTATTCATAGCACAATAGGTGAGTCACTGTAATGTCCTGTATTTTTGGTAGACAAATATTTTATTTATTTACTATTTAAATATTATATTTGGTATATTAATGGATTTTAATATTTAATTCGTTTGTAAAGCGAAGTTTTAACGTTAATTTATATTTGATTTAAAACGAGCTCGAAATGGTGTGGTAGTTCGTAATATTGAATTTTGAACTTCAATTGAATATATAGGATCCGATATAAGTCAGAATTCTGTGAAACAAGAAACGTCTGAATCTTGTTGATTATAATTTTCTAATGAAAGACAAAAATGTAGATTTCATCTTATAAATTATAAGTTATGTTCAATTCAAATTTTAAAAAAGTCGCTATGGAAATCGTTAATAAACAATAACGTTTATTTAATATATTTAAAAGGATTTTAATATAACTAGAATACCGTTTTAACTCAAAATGTTAACATTGAATTGTATAATCTGTATTATTTATATTGGAAGCTATAGATTTTTTTTGGGATATATAATAATAATTTATTATTATTTAATTCGAATATTTTGGAATTTATATAATATTTTATCGATATTATATAAACCTTAAGAATACCTATTTTTCGAACGATCCCCGTTTTTGATGATACGTATAGTTAGTAGTTGCTAGATTTCCAGTTTGAAGCCAATCGAAGTTGTTTTATCGATGTGTGCAATTTAAGAGTGAACCGATGAATAAATTGAAACTAAAATAAAATCTTGTGCAAACAGAGTTCGTTTTCAACAAAATTATATTCATTATAACCGAAGCGTCAAGACATAACAGTGTGTTCATTTTTGTCACATTTGGAGATCAGATGGGGCGGTACGAATATTAAATGCTCAACGTTGTACGATGGTGGTTTGTGTTCGAGTTGCAGGCGAGGGTTGTTTTGGGGTTGAGAAGCAGCATGAGGAAGGAAAAACAGTGAGTGACCTGGAATAATTTCAGTGCATGCGAGCTCGCATGTATGCAGAAAGGAGAAGACAAGAAGGGACGTGGGTCAGATCGGAATGTTAAGCGAAGTCGAGAATATAAGCTAAGTTAAAGGTTTGAAAATGACAATGAATATTAGTTGTCAATAATGAACTGCAAATGGGATTTTCAAATGAAGTTAAGAGTTTTGGAATGGGATTGAAATATTAGTCATCGCTAATGATTTACAAATGATATTCGTAAATGAAATTAAAGGTTTTGTAATAAGATGTGTAACATTTGTTACAAATAATAATAAATTGAACTATTTGATTGATGAGAGGAAGATCTTTATAAAAGATCGTTATATAAATAATACAATAAATAAGTTGTTGGAATTGATTTCAAAAGGATATGGTAAATAAAGACTAAGGATTTTGAAAAGAAAATCTATAATGTTGTTGCAGACGTTAAATGGAGTGATTTGGATTAATAGTATATAAGATTTGTATAGAATAATTATATAAGAATGGAAAAGATATTTATATAATAATTTTAAACAATATTTACATATGATTTGAAACGTGTGTGTGTGTGTGTGTGTATATATATATATATATATATATATACACACACATACATACACATATATATGTATATATATATATGAAAGGATATTTTAAGGGATTTATAAAGGATTCTATTTATAGAATCGAAGCTAGTATGAAATGTTGTAAAGGATTAATGAAGTAAAAGGAAGTGCTTGAATAAGATTTTACTTAAGAATTTATTAAGTAAACGTGTTGAGATTTAAATAAGGTTTTAAAAGGAAAACAGATGGGTTAATGAACTTCTATCTATTTCGATGATGAGAATTATGTCAATCAAGGTTTGAGAGGTAAATATAATACCCCAACTTGAATGACTTCATGATTATCTGAATATGATATTAGTTTATAAATGAGAGAAGTTGAGGGAAATAAGTTATGATTTCCGTAAATGATATTATAAACTGTATTGAAAGGTTTGTAAGTTAAATGAAACGATTCGAGAATATTCTTATGTTACAATAAGAAGCAGAAAGCTGTATTCCAAACATTGGAAGATTTAAAGAGTATAATTAACAGATGGTTAATTACAGAGGAGAAATGATGCTAAGTACTAAGTTGGTAAATTTATTTTGTAATTTGTTCTTATGGATGAATGGGTATTTATTTGATAGTTAAATAATCGGCTACCAAATCTAGCCAATACGATTGTTGATACGGAAAGACTGGGATCGAATTTATATTCGAAAACCATTCTGAACCAGCAAATATGTGGAAGATGTTTGTTTAAGATGGAGAAATTGAAGACCGTTGATCTTCATGAGCGGGAGAACCACTTGTTGAATTTCTAAGGGTAGCTTCCGATGATATTTGGACTAGTGAATCTATCGTGATTGGATTCAATGAATTGCAACGACTACTCTCTACTGATCCATAGGGTGATATCTAGGATGTGGTAGGAGAGTGCCTTTAGTTCATCCTGTTCCTGGATGATTTGTATGGACGAATGTATGACATAGTATTTCCAAAGGGATTACGTACGTTGATTTCTTCAAACGTACCATAGTTATGGCGGAGAATGGTCGTTCTCTTAACTTAACAACTAGAGTATTTTTATGGATGTCAATTAGTTATTTTTTGGCGGATCCGACGATGTGACATTCAAAGTGAATGGTGGCCAGATGTTTTGAAAGTAAGATTTATGACTTCAAACCTCATCAACCGGGAAATGGCAAAAATTGGGTAGGTCCATGGCTAAGTGGATCGCACCAAAGTAGGGTATACTGTCACCATCTAGAGAATATTCATATTTGTTACTACTTTCATTTCTGTATCTTTTGGGAACTACGGTAGTCGCGAGAAAAAGCCGTAAGGTGATAATACATTCGGTATTGTCAAGCGAAATGAGGGGTCGGTCATGTTTAGCCTGGGTTGCAAGATCTTCTTGTTGAACTCAGTGTATTTCTCTCTAGAAATACACTATCAGAAAAGTGGTTGCTAATATCTTGCCATGGAAATCCATTCTCCAATAAGAGCCCGTGGTTTTGATTGTATACTATGTACGTAGAGCGTGAGATGCAAGCGTTCTTCTAGATTGGTATTTGCTTGTATTTAGACGCTATTATAATATCATAATTAGATATGATTCAAAAAATGGTTTGGGTACTCGTAAGGTAAAACTACCCGTATTTATGTGTGGATTTGGTCTTACGATTATCTTTTTCCTTCGAAAAGATTTTTATGTTAAAATTAAGTTAAATGATACCCTTAAACTTAGTGTGTTTTCTCACTCTGGCTCACCAGACGATCCATCGTTTGTAATGCTCGGGTTAGACCGGGTTTTACTGTTTCAGGATATCATATGATGTGATGATTCGAGTTGGAAGAGTTCAGATGTATGATACTATATAGATACTATTCCACTGTGTGTTGTATATGAGGACAGGTTATTATAGCTATCCAGATTTTTTGATGTACTCTGATGATTGTAAGTATTTTTAACGCTCTCAATAAAGATTTATTTCTATATTATATTTTGTTCTGCTGCGATGTGAGACTCTATGTTGTGTTGGTTCTTCTTCTTCTATTCTAATAATTCTTTCTTTCTTATCTCACCCTCTAATTATTTTCTAATAACTATCTGGTGTTTTCGATACTTGAGTTTTGGTAAGTAATACGGTTTATGTATTACTGTCGGAATTCGAGGGTCAAACTCCTACCGGGTTGTTACAGTGGTATCAAAGCTATTGCTTAACCTTGGCTCTATGGCGTAACTCAATAGATATGGGGTTAGTTATACCCTAGATTGAGTTGAGTGTGTGTGTGTGTGCGTATATTATATATATATATATATATGTGTGTGTATATATATATATATATGAGAGCGTATTTGTAGATTTTATATACAAATGTTTTATATTGTATTGTTTAATCGGTTCAAGTGTTGAGAAGCATTGAACTGGCAATGGACACGATATTATTTTGTAAAGAGGGTAAATGAAATATTTTTTCTTAGGATATATTTTTATATAGAAAAAAATAATTTATTTAAATTATTGAGATATTGTGGTTTTTATTGATTTATTTGAATGGAATTCAAATGGAATTTTGAATTTGAATGGTGAACATAACTAAAGATTTCACATATATAGTTTGTGAATGAGAATTTTAATATGAGATTGAATAAAATCGGAATTGGGATTATGAAATGAAAGTAAGATAATTGAAAAATCAACTGGTTAGTTGGATTTGAAAAATTGAATGAATGATAATTAAATAGAAATCAATCGGATATTAGTCGATTGATAATTAAAATACGTTTAACCCGAATAAATGATACCGAAGTAAATATTAATATTAAATGTAAATCAAATTGATTTGGTTTTGTTGATTGTGAATTGTTTGTTATTAGATGATATACTGGTTAAACAGAAATAATCAACAGTTTAATGAAGTTGAATGAATTTAGAACTGAATTCCAATATTATAAAGTGGAATAGAACCATATATGAACTGAAACTGGTTAATTTAACCCTGTATTGCATATGAATGATGTCATATGTTGGATTACGGGAATTTTTTAGTTATTCTGATTGATAAATGAAATGTTATTTAAAATTTCATGTATTGGTTACTTATATGTTGAATTGAGTACATGTGCCAGATGGCTTTGAGGATTGATTTTGGTTGCGTAGATCGAAATATGTTGAGCAAGTATGCTCAATAGCGCTAGTAAAAGGTACGCCTACGCGAAAATATAAAATTTCGGGTTTTGATTTTTGTTTTCCGACCGTGTGGGTCGATGTATGTATATTATTTGTTCATGCGATATCGCAGATGTCACTCCGTACAGGGGAGACTCTACCAAATTTTTCCAGGAATTTGAAATGTTAGAAAATTTTCGATATTTTTGAAAATTTTGTTTATGATAATGAATTGGTTTTCGATTTAAAATAAATTGGATTTTAAAGATTAATGGGTTTGTAGCATTTTTCCTACCTTAGTAATTTCAGGGCGAAATTCTTTTAAGGGGGAAGAATGTAATGTCCGTATTTTTGGTAGACAAATATTTTATTTATTTACTTTTTTAAATATTATATTTGGAATATTAATGGATTTTAAAATTTAATTCGTTTATAAAACAAAGTTTTAACGTTAATTTATATTTTATTTAAAATGAGCTTGTAATGGTGTGGTAGTTCATAATGTTGAGTTTTGAACTTCAATTGAATATATAAAATCCGATATAAGTCGAAATTCTATGAAATAAAAAACATTTGAATCATGTTGATTATAATTTTCTAATGAAAGAGAAAAATGGAGATTTTGTCTTATATTTTGCAAGTTATGTCCAATTCAAATTTTAAAATAGCCACAATGGAAATCATTAATAAACGGTAATGTCTATTTAATATATTTAAAAGGATTTTAATATAATTTGGATACCGTTTTAACTCAAAATGTTAATATTGAATTGTATATCTGTATTGTTTATATTGGAAGCTATAGATATTTTTTTGGGATATATATAATAATTTATTATTATTTAATTCGATTATTTTGGAATTTATATAATATTTTATTGATATTATATAAACCTTAAAAATAACTATTTTCCGAACGATCCCCATTTTTGACGAAACGAGCTTTATTGGAATATGTATAGCTAGTAGTTGCTAGATTTCTAGTTTGAAGCCAATCGGAGTTGTTTTATCAGTGTGTGCAATTTAAGAGTGAACCGATGAATAAATTGGAATTAGAATAAAGTCGTTGTGCAAACGGAGTCCGTTTTCACCGAAATTAATTTCATTAGAACCGGAATGCCAAGACGTAACAGTTTGTTCATTTTCATCACATTTGGAGATCAGATGGAGCGGTAGGAGTATTAAATGCTCAACGTTGTACGATGGTGGTTTAATAGTGTATATAAAGTACATTCCTTTCGTTGCAAGCCAGTGAACTACTATACCCAAGCCTTCACGCTGAAGTAACCCAATCTTTACTTGCAAGCCACACAAGAGCCTTTACCACACATTTTTATTCCAATATAAATACCACTCACAAGTTTAACCCTCATTTTTCTTTATTTCTGGTCAATGTTCTTATGGCTGTCATAGACAAAATGTATAGCAGAAATACTCCAAACTTCTCCCTAATTCTTCTTTTAATCACTGATCTACACAAAAAAGTTTCAACTACAAAATGATTGAGCATGCTGAGATCTTATATGTATGTGGTGTTGATCGTGAATCTTGAACACTGGTGGTCGGGATCAGCCATAGAAGGCGCCAATTTTATGGGTTAATTGCGTGAAAATGGGTTGACCGAGTATCAAACTGTTTGGGGTGATGAAAGACGGCAGTGGAGCACGACGAATAGGAGCATCTGATCGATGTTCGATGATCAGAGAAAGGATGCGGGTAGGGTTTGTTTCATGGAGAGAGTGGAGGTGCAGTTCGTAGTGTGTGCGTGGATAGCATCTCGAAGAGACGGGGAAGTTGCGGACAGGAAGTAAAGGATATTGCTAGAGGAAGGAGGAGGAGGCAAGAAGGGGTTAGGAAGCACATCAGGTGGAGTTGCGAAGTGGGGAAGAAAAGCATGGGAAGGGGGAGATGTAATTCATGCTAATCGTTTGTGTTCTAGCTGCGGGCGTGGGTTGTTTTGGGTTGAGAAGCAGCATGGGGAAGGAAAAATAGTGAGTGGCCTGAAACGATTTCAGTGCATGCGAGCTCGCATGTATGCATGAAGAAAAAGACAAGAAGGGATGCGGGCCAGAGGGGCAACGGGCCTTCGGCTTTGTTGTGTGTATATATATAATGTATGTATGTAATAAGTCAGCATATTTTCGAGTGGAGCTGGGCATTGATTGCAAACGAGACTGGGAAGAATATTTGCATGGGGAGGAGGCACTGTAGCGAGTGGGGAAGGATAAAGGAAGGTGCGTGTAAACTGTTGGGATCCCAAATAAAGTATAAGTTTGGTTTTAAATAATATACATAGGAAAAAAAACTTTAAAACATTAGGAGGGATTACAGCCTATTTGTTCATATGGGTGTTCAGCCTACTTGTGAATGAACAGTCCAAGTGTTCAATTAGTGGAGTATAAATATATGCGTAGACTAGTCTATGTAATAAATGCTTTAGACTCAAATAAAATGCTTGTTTCACAAACTACTAGACATACCGAATCATCTGATTATATCAATATCAATTTTTGTTATAGAGCCAAAGGAAAAACAGGATATATATATATACATTTATATTTATATTTATCATAACAAGTCTATTTGTTCGAAAGTGTGGAAAAGACAAAGTCGACCGCTTATGTTTTAAAAGAGAAAAAGTAATTAACGTTTTATTTTATTATAATTAAGGAAATTAATTTATTAATCCATATGTTATAACGCGGTTGGCTTTTTTTGAATTACCAGAATGGAATAAAACAAGCTACATCGGGAAGTCGTTGCGACGAACGCTTCATTTTGAAATTAATTTGGACAGAAATGGAGACAACTGGAATTTACAATTAAATTGAACGACTGTTTAATTCAACTGTAACTGGACCATTTCAATGATAAATCAAATCAAGGTGAGTTAAACTCACTCAGTTCTTCCCACTTGTATTTTAAATAAGTCGGGTTTTATAATTGTGTGTTATGGTTATTATGATTGCCAATAGTTGATTGTTTGTTAATAATATACATATATATATATATATATATATATATATATATATATTGATTGAACCGATGAAATTAAACGTTGTTTAATTTCAGTGAAAAACCAAATCGTTATTTTAACGATTGGAACCAATTAAGTTAACTTACCCTATTGGTCACGTTTATATTTATATAAACGTGTTAAATTAAATGGTTGATGTTAAATTGTTTTTATTGGTTTATTATTGAATTTATATCGATATACTGAATTGAATGATTATATTGAGGTAACGTATTTGGATGCACGGAATAACAAGTTGGAGGGATCCAACTGGATTCCTTATAGTAATTGTAAAATTTTATTATATTATAATATATGTTGAATAATATGAATTTGTGATGCAGGGATTGACAGGTTGGAGAAATCCAACAGGATTTCTCAATAATCTTGATAACGTTTATCAATATGATTTATTTTGTTCAGCGGACATGAAATTCGTTCATATTTCACGGTATGGTACTTTAGCAGATATTTACCTCTTTAGTACCGTCGATAAATTTAAATTATTATTGAATCGATATTAAATCGATTGTGAACGTTTTCAAAGTTATATTTATATATATGAAATACGTTGTTTATTTTAAATATAAACATCGAAGATTTATTTATGTTTTAAAAAACTATTTAAATCATAAATTAATTAATGGAAATTCCTAGATATTAATAAATAAATGGTTAGATAGTATAAACTAAATAGAAATGTTAAAATAGTTGCGAAGAAGGATTTAAGTGGCGTAAATGGAATTTTAAAAGATTTTTAGATGTTAGAATGTACAAACGAAAGCGGAATATACGAGAATAGATTTAAATGAGCTGAGAGATGGTTTTTCGTAACTAATGAATATTTTTATAAACATCGTTTATAAATATATGAAATGTGATAAAAATGGTTTTTCATGAATAAGATTAATGAATCAATGGAACTGGAGATGAGTATTGATTTGGGAATAGGATTTTATATTTTTATATGAAATCGGAGTTGAAGATATGGGATTTGAATTTATAAATGGGATTTGAATTTATAAATGGGATTAGAGTTGAAATGACAGATATGGATTTAAAATTGGATTTAATTTTGATTGTTGAAATAGATTGTTAAATTAAGATTTTCCTAAAATATTATATAATTGGATATACGAATAAGAGTTGATTATTCATGAAAGAACTGTAAAATAAACACCTAGGATAGAGGAATTGGATAAGTATAAATTGAGAAATTGGGGAATGATATGAATGGCTAACATGATTTTTATTTTGAGGTTCGGAATGTGATATTCCGAAGATCGGAATGTTAAGCAAAGTTGAGAATATAAGCTAAGTTAAAGGTTTGAAAATGACAATGAATGTTAGTTATCAATAATTAATTGCAAATGGGATTTTCAAATGAAGTTAAGAGTTTTGGGATGGGATCAAAATATTAGCCGTCGCTAATGATTTACAAATGATATTTGTAAATGAAATTAAAGGTTTTGTAATAAGATGTGTAACATTTATTAAAAATAATAATAAATTGAACTATTTGATTAATAAGAAGAAGATCTTTATAAAAGATCGTTATATAAACTATACAACAAATAAGCTGTTGGAATTGATTTCGAAAGGATATGATAAATAAAGACTAAGGAATTTGAAAAGAAAATCTATAACGTGTTACATATGTTAAATGGAGTGATTTGGATTAGTAGTATATAAGATTTGTAAAGAATAATTATATAAGAATGGAAAAGATATTTATATAAGAATTGTAAACGATATTTTCATATGATTTGAAATATATATATATATATATATATATATATATATATATATATATATATATATATGAAAGGATATTTTAAGAGATTTATAAAGGATTCTATTTGTAGAATCGAAGCTAGTATGAAATGTAAAGGATTAATAAAGTAAAAGGAAGAGCTTGAATAAGATTTTACTTAAGAATTTATTAAGTAAACGTCTTGATATTTAAATAAGGTTTTCATAGGAAAACGGATGGGTTAATGACCTTATATATAATCTGAAGATGGGAATTTTGTTAATCAAGGTCTGAGAGGTAAATAAAATACCCTAACTTGAACGACTTCATGATTATCTGAGGATGATATTAGTTTATGAACGAGAGAAGTTGAGGGAAATAAGTTATGGTTTCCGTAAATGATATTGTTAACTTTATTGAAAGGTTTATAAGTTAAATGAAATAACTCGAGAATATTCTTATGTTATAATAATAAGCAGAAAGCTATATTCCAAACATTGGAAGATTTAAAGAGTATAATTAACAGACGTTTAATTAAAGAGGCGAAATGATGCTGAGTACTTAATCAGTAAATTTATTTTATTCTTATGGATGAATGGGTGTTTATCTGATAGTTAAATAACCGACTATCAAGTCTTGCCAATACGATTGTTGGTACGGAAAGACCGGGATCGAATTTACATTCGAAAATCATTCCGAACCAGCAAATACGTAGAAGATGTTGATTTAAGATGGAGAAATTGAAGACCGTTGATCTTCACGAGCGGGAGAACTCCTTGTTGAATTTCTAAGGGTAGCTCCTGATGATATTTTGACTAGTGGTTCTATCGTGATTGGAATCCACGGATTTCTAGGACTACTCTCTTATGATCTATAAGGTGATACCTAGGATGTGGTAGGAGAGTGCCTTCGGTTCTTCCTGTTCCTGGATGACTTGTATGAACGGATGTCTAACAGAGTATTTCCAAAGGGATTATGTACGTTGATTTCTTTAAATGTACCATAGTTGTGGCGGAGAATGGTCGTTCTCTTAGCTTAACAACTAGAGTATTTTTGGGGACGTCAATTAGTGATTTTCTGGTGGATCTGACGATGCGACATTCAAAGCGAATGGTGGTCAGATGTTCTGAAAGAAGATTTATGACCTCAAACCTCATCAACCGGGAAATGAAAAAAATCGGGTAGGTCGCATAGCTAAGTGATTTGCATCCAAGTAGGGTGTATTGTCACCATCTAGAGAATATTCATATTTATTACTACTTTCATTTCTGTTTCTCCCAGGAACTACGGTTCTCGCGACAAATAGCCATAAGATGACAATACATTTGGCACACTCAAGCAAAATGAGGGGCCGATCATGTTTAGCATGGGTTAAAAGATGTTCTTGTTGAACTCGGTGTATTCCTCTCTAGAGATACACTGTCGAAAAGGTGGTTGCTCATACCTTGCCATGGAAATCAATTCTCCAATAAGAGCCCGCAGTTTTGATTGTATACTATATATGTAGAGCGTGAGATGCAAGCGTTTTTCTAGATTGGTATTTATTTGTATTTAGACACTATTATATGTGACGAGAAGGAATTTCGCTCGGTCCGAACCAGTCGCTAAACCGACCCAGACCGTTCGAAACGCCCTATCGTTTGAGAACAAGACAAAATAGAACGCATACAAAAGAACATTTCATTGTATATTACAACAATGCATCAGATTACAAGAATATACAGAGTATAAATGAATAAATATTACACAGAAATATCAGAGATTTAAATTACATTTAAATACATTGCAGCGGAAAATAATACAATACACAACTAGAAGTAGATATACGGATACAAAGCTTTCCGGATATCGTTCCAGCTGTAAACCAGGATCCTGTGAATATAAATCTGCAAAACCAAAACTACTAGCTGCCCGTGTCAAAATAGGGGCACCCAGAGTTTAGGTTAAAAACAATAAACTCCAGGTCAGTCATGTGACTGGTGTGAGAACTAAAACAGTTATTAATTCTTTATTTTAAAGTTAGGTAAGTCAAGGGACCACGCCGTATAACACGGAACGGGTTTCCTCCCAAGAATACCAGTGCATATAAGTAAACAACGCAACGCTTTTCTAAAAATGAAGCTATTATAAGACCCAAGTCCCATCACACAATGCAACGCAGCCGAGGATAGGGTTTTCCCTTATAATAGCCAAACATGCTTAGTACGTTTTAAAACAAATCATTTGATACTACTATAAGTGTATAGTGTCAAAACAATTTCAATCATAAATATCAATCATAGACGGCATGGGTACCATATATCATGTCGCCATACTAGTTCTACAATTAAAACCGCAATACACGTATTGGAAATTGGGTTATCATTTATGGTATGAACCGAGGCTAGGGGCAAGATCCTCTACCGATTTGTGACTCTCTAGCCCGAGCCACAGGATCAGAGCTCGAGTGACCCTTGGAGCGACAGGGCCGGTCCACCGATGTGGATTAAAATTCCTGAACACTGCGTTTCCCCGCCCTTTGGGGCGTAAGCCTGGCCCGTCAGCCGACCAGAAGCATCGGCCGAAACCGATATCACGAGGCGCCTCGCTTTTCAGCAAGTAATAATAAGTAACATCCACATGAGTCAAACTCGTCAGCCAGTTCAAGCACTGACGCCACTCCTAACTAGAAAGAAACGCATGCCCTCCCTGAGGTCCTTCTCCCGTTTTTGGTCCATACCGGGTGTGAAACTCGCGAAGTAAACGTTACACAAAGCTACGCCACAAAGGCCTTGCTTCGATCATCAACCACAAGACTTTGCTTTTCAACAGAAGCCTTGATCATTTGCCACTTAAGCATGCCACACAGACAATTCACTCCATGCGATTGATATCCATCAATATATAACCCCTGAGCTCGTACGTCTCAGAGAAGGGCGTTAAGCAAGAGAATAAATTCTCCGCCGCCAAACAGATATATATTTAATAGAGATCAATCACACGGACTAAAATCCAATGTCAGACACACAGTCCATTTACAAGTCCGTTCTGGGTCTGAACGAAACCGGAGGCACTTTCCTCGCATATCCATCCATCTCCAAGTACGTCTGGACGATCACCAACTGTTTCCATCTTCTTGGGTGTACAGCCCAATCAAAGTCATCAGTAATCACCCAAACAACGTGAAGACTTCCGGTCTTCGACCACCGTCTTCATCTTCGACTTATCGTCGTATCAGTTATTCAGAATGGGATAAACCCGGTCTTTCCGAATAACTCACGTATATTTTAAATAAGTGTTACACAAACACAACATACGCCTCATTCCAATTCATCAGTCACTAACCGTAAATTAATCAAGAGAATAATTCTCCAAATATTAACCCCGAAGGCCGAAACCAACATCAGATCAATATCCAGAAAACCATTCTGCTTGGCTAACCGACAGTTAGTTTCTAAATTTCACATTCAAAGGGAAAGGTTCCCATTAATTTTATCCAAGATAAACTTCTTGAATTTATTCTTTAATCTATTTTTGAATATCAATTCAAACTAGTCGGGATTAGCGAACCTTACCGAAGTAATCATTTGTTTTAATTTCCCAATCCCAACCTATTCATCCCATGAAGTAAAACTGGTAATACTTCATATCTAACACCACGGTGTTATCGGTAAATTCAATTACCATTTCACGTTCAAATCTAATTAAAGATTTAACTATCGCCTGGAGTAAAACTGGTGATACTCCATTTTCGATCTTTTCAATCTAATTAAAGATTCATTAAAACTCCACTTAGTTTTAATCTGTGACTGGGTTAAAGAATCAGTGTCATTTAAAATACGGTTCACGATAAACCCAAAATCACATTTCCATTAATTATCGGGTTAAAGAACGAGTGTTATTTAAAAACACCATTCACGACAAACCCAAATCACATTTGATATTCAATACAAGGCTCTGAATAGAAAATATATCGGCTTATATTCAATATCAAATTCTACGACTAACAAATGTCGTATTGGAAATAACGATATAAATATATATCTTTCAAATTTCCATAACAACATCTGTATAATCACGAATTCCAACATCGAAATATTCCGAAGACAATTTCGATTCAAATCCACTCTGATGTAATCATTGGAAATGCTGGTTATTTTTAAAACCCTTTTCATATTCAATTTATTTATTTAAAAATAAATAGAATTATAATTCTAGTTCAAAACTAGTTCATTTAGATAAAAATCTATTTTTATCTTTTCAAATATGGAGTTTTTCATCCCAATCCTTTCTAAACCATTTCTTATGATTTTACACAAATTATTACTATTTTTAATAATTTTATCAAGGCCCGTACAGTCGATTTCCATCAACGGTCATCGAACTGCACTTACAGCGACCTTTTTCGAATTTGATTTGGATGTATCTCCAAATCCAACCGTTAGATTTCTAATTTCTAATATTCGTTAGAAAGCTCTTTTCGATACGAACCCAACGGTTCCGGTTTTAGGAGAATCTGACGGTCGGATCTCCCGTAATGTCCGTTTGAAATAAATGGTCGAAATTCACGAACTGCCGCGGCGCTGCGCGTTCTATTCAGGCCATTATATTATATATATAATATATATAATATATATTTCATCGATTTCTATTTAAAACGAATTATATAAATAGTTTTAAAATTCGTTTCAAAAGCAATTTCAACTTCCATTTCAATTCAAATCAAAATTGAATTCTTCTTTATAAATTCGTTTTAAAATTCATTTCTATTCAATTCAAATTTCAATTCAATTTGAATTCATTTCAATTTGCTTTCAATTTAATTTGAATTCGTTTTCAATTCATTTCGAAATCGTTTTCAATTCAATTCATTTCGAAATCGTTTTCAATTCAATTCATTTCGAAATCGTTTTCAATTCAATTCATTTCGAAATCGTTTTCAATTCAATTCATTTCGAAATCGTTTTCAATTCAATTCATTTCGAAATCGTTTTTCAATTCAATTCATTTCGAAATCGTTTTCAATTCAATTCATTTCGAAATCGTTTTCAATTCAATTCATTTCGAAATCGTTTTGAATTCAATTCATTTCGAAATTGTTTTGAATTCAATTCATTTCGAAATCGTTTTGAATCGATATCAATATCGTTCACGTTAAAATGGCATCAATCTAATCAACACGACTTCATATATTCCTTTATTTTATTCAACAAATGAATATTTATTTTTGTCAACACACGACTAATCTCAACGAATGAGTACTGTCCACATGTGACTATTTTTGTTAAATTATTTCGTTCAACACATGACTAATCTCAACGGATGAGTACAGTCAACACATGAACCTTTATTTTATAATATTCTTTATTTTCTAAATTGGAATGAGGCCCAATCAATTACCATATAAAGTTAATTATATGGATTCCATACAACAAATGTATATAATAGCAACGATAGATAATCAACCATCAACCAAAGTGCACTACACTGTATAAGCATCAAATATAGATATCTAACGCTTATAGCAGCTTGTCAATCAATCGATCGACATATTTAATCAATCAGGATGAGTGAACTTCATATTTCATCCCAACACCTGTATGGGGTTTCAAACAATCAAACAAATATTTTATTTGTGCAGTTGGGCGATGTGTAAAATTTATCGACCCAATCAATGTCCTTCAAATAGGTGTACATAAACAAACCGTCGGGTTTGTAAATGAATATTTTATTTTATTCACTTTACGTTAAAAGTTATATTTTTAACGACAAAACATTTTATTTTAACTTATGAATTTCTATTCAGTTCATTCTTTAAATAAAATGAAATTTTCTATTTTTCTAACTTATTTTAGAAAATTTCGGCGGCATAACGGCACGATACTAGAAACGGGACGAGGCCTAGCCTTATCCCCGGTCTAGTGAAGGCCCACGCCATTCACACATCAATCAAATCAATTTATTTCACCCAACAATTCAATTTCAAATCAAATCATCTAATCAACTACACAACCAAACAATTTAACAAACAAGCCATCCATGGTCTGTGGATGACGGGTGTCGGGTGCTACTAAACACCGTCTGCATCCTAGTATATATATAACTAGAAAAAGAAATTGAAGAGTGAGAAGTTCTCACCGATAGCTATCCAATATCACGACTGTTCATTTAGAGAAATCTTCTTCATTCTCGCCTTTTGTCATCTTCGTTGCCCGTATTCTCTACATATGTAAAAATCGAATTTTTACTTTGCTATTCAATATATAAAAATCGAATTTTTACTTTGCTATTCAATATATAAAAATCGAATTTTTATTATCACGCTATATGGATAAAAATTCTATTTTTATCTCGCTATTCTCCATATAAAGACTTCGCCTTTTCACATATAAAGATTTTATCTTTTCAAATATAAAGATCAAACCTTTTCAAATATAAAGGTCGAACCTTTTCATATATATCATTATAAAAATCACATTTTTATTTTTCTACACATACAAAGATGATATTTCTAATATTCCTATCATGTAAAAATTATATTTCTAATTCTTTACATAAACAAAAATCATATTTTTATAATCGCTATATAGTAAAGACTATATTTTTAATACTTTAAAAATATAAAAATCATATTTTTATTACTTTAAAAATATAAAAAATCATATTTTGATTATCCTCCTTATATAAAAATTATATCTTTATACTAAAAATCCTGTCTTTTCCATAAACAAAAATCGTAGCTTTCCTCCTTTTTCCTCAACAAAAATATAGTCTTTATACTTATAAAAATTTAATCTTTATAAATAAATAAAATCAGATTTTAAAACATTGTTTATATATATATATATTTCAGATTTAAACCTTAAGTAAATTCAGTAAAAAAAAAAAAAGAAACTCACTGCTGTTGGTTCACCCTTGTGGCTGAGTGGAGGCGTCGGGTTTCAGCGAGGAGGAGGACTGGTCTTCATGGTGCCGCAGTGTCGGACGGAGGTGGTTTGAGAGGGGGCGGCTTCCGTTCGGGTCCTGGGTGGGTTTCGAAGCGTTGCGCTTCGGTGATGGGGGAAATGAGGCTCGTCGAAGCTGAGGTGAAGTGGGAGGGGAGCGGCGAAGATCCGGTCTGAGGCGCGGCGTCGGAGGGCGGTTGTGGGAGCAGGGCGACGGTCAACGGCGGGGGCAATTTGGGAGTTTTTTTTCTTTTCCTGTTTCGATTTAGGAGAAGACTGACCGGGGGGGGGGGGGGGTAGCGTTTGGGGAAAGAGAGAATGGGTTGACCGGTGGTTTATTTATAATTTATTTAATTATTATTTTTAATTCTCAAAAAACAACTTTCATTTTCGACCTCGAAACGAGACCCACCGCCTGTCGTCTATAGCGTTTCACCCCCATTCCGAACACAATGGGACATGTATCGTAAGCTGGTTCGTCTGTTACAATCAGTTTCCGTTAAATTTACATTTAAATCACTATATTGAATTTTAAACGAACATTTCAAATTACCGGGGTCACATACTGTCTCTAAAAATTCTAGAAAAATATTTTCTAGCTTCGTATTGACGATACGGTCCTAACAAAACTAGTTTCATCGAATTCTGAGGCCGTTAGGAAAATGGTCATTTTCCAGTCGATTAAAATCAACTGAAATGGTCAAAACACGTTTTCCTTTGCCACGCTCACATATTGATTCGAAAAATTACGAAATTTGAAACCTAGCAATAACTTTACATCCCGGATCCAACAAAACTGGTTTCGTCGAAATCCGAGGCCGTTTGCAAAATGGCTATTTTTAAGGGCCTGAATTCCATAGCGACTATTCAGTATTTTCAACTGGACATATCTTTTGATTCCCGCTATGAAATTTTGATTTTCCGGATTCGTTGGAAAGATATCATCAATTAGATCCTAATGTTTTTGGTTTCACTAAAATCCGGATTGTTTTGCACCCGGTACATTCAATTGAAGTTTGAAATCGAATTATCGAACTACCGCGCCATTTCCAATTCCTTTTATAATTATATATAAATATTTATATTCTAACGACGACGTATATAATATATACGTTCTAAATATATTCAAAATAAATTTCTCGTCGATATTATTTAAAATAATTCATTTTAAATAATCAAAATTCGCTAAAATTGCCAAAATAAAAATTTTAAACTGGCCCAGATTTCCGGGTTATTACATTATAATATCAAAATAAGATATGATTCAAAAAATGGTTTGGGTTATTGTAAGGTAACAAGCATCCACATTTATGTGTGGAATTGGTCTTACGATTATCTTTTTCTTTCGAAAACATTTTGATGTTAAAATCAAGTTGGATGTTACCCTTAAACTTAGTGTGTTTTCTCACTCTGGTTCACCAGATTGATCTAGCATTTGTAATGCTCGGGTTAGACCGGGTTTTGCAGGTTCAGATTATCAGATGTTGTGAAGACTCGAGCTGGAAGAGTTTAGATGTATGATATTATATAGATACTATTCCGCTGTCTGCTGTATATGAGGACATGTTATTATAACTGTCCAGATGTGTTGATGTATTTTGATGATTGTAAGTACTTTTAAAGCTCTCAATAAAGATTTATTTCTATATTATATTTTGTTCCGCTGCGATGTGAGACTCTGTGTTGTGCTGGTTCTTCTTCTTCTTCTACTCTAATAATTCTTTCTTTCTTATCTCACCCTCTAATTTCTTTCTAATAACTTTCGGGTGTTTTTGATACTTTAGTTTTGGAAAGTAATACAGTTTATGTATTATTGTTAGAATTCAGGATTCGAATTCCTACCGGGTTGTTACAGTCATGCCTTATTAAATAGTCTGAAAATGAAATGATATTTACAAAATTTAAAAAATAAAAGCCTAAGTAATATAATGTTGCAGATGCTTAGTGTTCCATGCTCCAGGGAGTCGGTCGCCATCAACGGTCATTAGCCTAAAAGTTCCGTTATCTTGTCTCCGTTGAATGATGTAGGATCCTTCCCACTTCGATCCCATGTGAATAAGGGTAGGGAAAACCCGCTTCAGAACGAGGTCGCAAAATCAAAGTTTCTAGGTCAAACCTTTTTATTGTAGTATCAGATGACCCGATGTATGTGCATTGAAACGCGCAAGTTAGCATCCTCTCTCTTCTCATCAATCATGCCCAGTGATTCCAAGAGAAGCGCTTTTTTAGTCAGACGATCATAATACATCGTTTTGTGAGAGGGGACTTCAAGCTTTACAGATATAACCGCTTCAGAGCCGTAGGTCAGGTGAATGGAGTATGGTTAGTCGCTGACTTATGGGTTGTCCGATATTCCCCCAAGGGCCAAAGGTAGTTCATCAACTCAATTGCCTCTGGCCTGCTCTAGTCGTTTCTTCAGAAAGGACTTTATGATTGTTTTATATAACAATATGATTTTTGTTTGATGATAACAAACATATATATTATAATATAAATGTGTTTGTAACTGTACTATTCTATACTACGTCGCATAAAGAAATAAATATTTATATTTAAATAGAATGCACAAACATTTAAATATTCAAATATAATATTTTATTTCAACATTTGAACAGTACAATCTTCTAACTCCATTAGTGTACATCTTAGTGATTTATTTCATTCACTCCTCACTACAACACTCAGGTGTCACTCAGTTTACATTTACAGACTCATATACTCAGTCACTCATATCCACTTTCATATACAGACAGTGTTACACACTCTGACACACACACTGACTCATTTGTCTTTAATCTGCTTCATATTCAGTCCAGTCACCTATATACCTCTCACAGAAACACACAGTAAATTGGAACAAAACTGATTTACATTCTAGCGTATATAAATTTATTTTATATTTTATCTACCTCAGAATTTTGGTGTGTTTCTCATCATATTTCCTGACTTAGTATGATATGTATATACATCTATCTATGTCTAGACTGCTTGTGATATTCACAGTGATTCACTGTAAATACCACAAGGTAAACAATATATCCTGTGCCTGCAGATCAACCTCAACACAACTATAGTGTTCTATTGATCAAGGTCAGCCTCAACTCATAATTGTGGTCTTTTGATCATGACCAACTATGACACAACGTATAGTGGCCTCCTGATGTATATAAAAAATATGTTTGCACGTGCAAAATACATGTATACATATACATGTGTATGTGTATACACATATATTTTTAATGTGTAGGGGCCATATGGTTAAACATCTGTGAATGCACATGAACCAGGTAGTTCAAATAGTGAAATGCATGGGATAATCACATAAAGGCAGCAACCAAGACACAAACACACACACATAATGTGTGTGTGTGTGTGTGTGTATATATATATATATATGTATATATATATATATATATGTATATATATATATATGTATATATAATATATATATATATATATATACACACATGGTACTGCATGGTGCAGCATGTACAAACTCAAGCCAAAGGTTGAATTCAAGGTGCAAGCCAATATGACAATGGGTAATAAATCAATGCAACAATTTTTAAAGAGAAGGGCCAACAAGTATACAAGGGTATGCACAACATTAAGTTCAAGAATGCTATGGAACAACACACAGGTGCACCTGAAGCCACAAATATGCACAAGTGACTCAGGGTCAAGCATGAAGATACAAACAAACATACCGGATCTCAAGGACAAACAAATGATAACAAATACAAGTAAGTGGTTTCACACAAATCAAATGCAGCTCAACATGCTTGTGCATAAACCAGAAAGATCGTGCACAAGTTCAGATCAGCAAATGAAGGTTTCAATCATGCAACATCAAGAAGGTGGATTCGAAAACTAGACCAATGAAGACAAGCCACAATGAGGTAGGACCAATTAGCAAGCCGAAATTGCCCAGTAAAGTAAAACAATAACATGAACATGGTGTGTGCAACAAATATGCTTTGAACAGGAAGGTCAGTCAAGGCAATAAATATACAGTGCACAAGTATACGTCAACTTGGTGAGATGAGCAAAACAGGATGATAGTACATGAAGTAGGAAATGGCTCAGGCAAGCATGAAAACCAAGTCAACATCCAATAAGGAGCAGAGTGGTTTTCGATTTCAAGCAATATCAATGCAAGTACAACATTCACTAGTAATGGTGAAGCATGCACATATGTGGCATGTACACATCTACCATAGCATGGCATATATGGTGCAACATCAAGATAGATAGAGGCTAGCAACAATTTTAAATAAGACAACAAAGTTCTCATATGCAAATATGAAGCAACAGCTAAGGGCCGTTGCTAAATGAAAATTAGCAACGGCTAAGGGCCATTGCTAAATTGTACAATTTCATCAAAACATTACAGCTTATGGCCCTCATTTTGTACTTCATACTCAATGCAAACCTTTGCGGATTTGACATAATAACACAGAAGAAAGATAAATAAACTGAATATTTCTAATAGATTCAACATAAAGGCCAAACTTTAAAGCTCTAACAGTTTCCAACAACAAATATATTATTTCTTAGCATTACAAATTTCAACATCATTAGCAAAAATAATTTTACAGTACCTTTCAACTTCACCAAAATTATATTATGATCTTACATCCATAGTTCTATACTGTTCGACATAAGTTATATAACAGTCTAACAGTGCACAGACATTACAATAAAACGCTGAAACAATGCAATAGTTCAGAGTCATTAAACGCAATAGCAAACAATGCAACAGTTCGGTTTCCAGAGATACGCTTCAGTCTTGAAGCCTTCAAGTCCATCACTGATCACTCTATCAATTTTTCACTGCAAAAGATAAAGCATAACCAACAGTTCATTTACCAAAATAATAATATGACAGGCATATGAACATGTAAGTTCACACCAAATGAAACAGCATCAGACTAATTGAACATGTAAATTTTTAGTGGAGCAAGCCTCTATAGATTGACGCGATGACCTGCTATCATAACACTACTATTGCAAATAATACGTTGTGGAGTATGTTTTATGGGAAAATGGGTAAAATAAATTTGGTGAATCTAGTGATGCCACAGTATCTGCATTTCATTATGGGTAGACTTCATGCTGGTTATTCGAACGTGTATTACCCAGAATGAAATACATTTAATAACAAACAGCTTTCTGATTTCGAGCATCACCATGGTTAGTTGCAGTTTAATTAGATATAAAATATTGCACACATAAATCCAGGTTGTAGCTTCAAACCTTAAACCAATTTGTCGGACTTGTCCAGCGGCTTATATTCCTGGGGGCTTAGGATGTTACAGCTATAGAGTGATTCCAGAAGTAACAGCTGCTCATCCAACAAAGCCAAACCAGTTTGCTTTAGGCCTAACAAATGGCGGCGTCTACGTATTGGAGCCAGTTGAAACAGAAGGCAAATGGGGCTTAACCCCTCCTTCTGAGAATGTTTCATCAAATAGTATGCCTCCTCCATCGAATGCTGCCGCTACCAGTACTAGTACTGCTGCTGCTGCTTCAGATCAACCTCATTCTCAGAGGTGACCAATCAGTGGATAGATACATACAACAAACCATATTTCTTCTTTTTTCTAGACTTTGGAATATGACAATGATGTTTTAACCAAGCTGTAGATGGCGATGTGCAATGGTGCAAGGTATTTTAGGTTGCTGGGTTGATCGTTGTAGAATCAGTAAAAGCTAACGGGTGGAGTGTATACTGAAATAATAAACAACTGTTAACAGCGGCTGTCAGGAATAATAATAATAAACCATAAATTTAAGTCCATAGAAATAAAATCGATTATCAGGTAGCAATGCGTATTTGATAATATTACTTCTATATCACACCTTATCAGTTTACTAAACATGATTCAAGCAAGAAGAGCTTAAGCCTACATGGTCCACAAACAAAAAGAACAATTCCCACAGTAAAATTGAGAATGAATAGAACGAAATATGCATCTTGTTGTGCAAATCACTCCAAGCGGCATTAATAACATTTTCTTAAATACCCCCGAACAACTATTAGCATGAGTTATCAGTTTAACCTTTGATTTTCGTCATGATTACATGATACCGAGAAAACAAAACTACTGAAGTACCTAACAAGCAATTAAAGATCATGTAGCGACTACGTTTAGCTATCAGGGAAAAAAACAATAGAAGAAACTGATCATTAGAAAATATATAAGATATGATGCTAGGTTGAAGAAGAATACAACACAGGAAATCCTAAGAGCGGCACTGTCTGAAAGCTTTTTATGGTAAAAGAAACTAGTCTGTAGCCAAAAAAATCACTCTGCAAATTATCCAAAAAATAAAATATTAGCTTACAAGTTCAGGCTAAGTATTTGATCCACTTACAAACAAAATACATGATATGTCAGAAACATTAAACCGATAAAATCCGATACTTGTTTAGTTAGCTTGAATCATATGATCAGTGCTGGACACGACGACTTGATGTCTTCCAACCTCGTTCAGCCTATTAAATGTGTAATTCTGTCCGACTGATTCACTACTTGCTTGGTAATCAATCACAACAATATAGTTGAATATAACTATACGAGCAGCATAAATTCTCCATTATATTTTAAACAAATAAACTCCGACAATTATTATAGAGTAAAAGGTGAATGTACCTACACCTCAAACTTCCACTACACATTTCTTTATTGCATATCTGCATATAACACAGTGCTGCAGATGACATTTAAATAACTGACTATATTATAGTAGACTCTAAACCAAGAGAATCTCCGTTCAAAGGATGATACAAGTCGAGTACACCAAAAAACAATGAGATGTAGACAATATGATTTAACTTATCTAAGGTGACACAACTTCTTGTTCAAAGGGCAGAATACAACTAGTAGCTTTTTCAGGATAAACAAGATCACTCATACTAGTATTAAAGATTTACTAACCTTACAGGGTAGTTAACCATAAAAATATGGAATTTTTTTTTCCTTTGGCCTTGTGAACTGCCAAAATATCTTGGATTTCATATAGTGGATTAATTCATGCCCAAACCTTCAAATTATTCCAATGGCAACCGTACTAGCCTAAAATATATTTTAGTTGACCCACTTTGATTAATTCGTAGCAAGGATAACCCACAAATGTTTTATTATGACTATCTGCTGGCAAGAAATAGATAAAAGAGAAGGGAGTAAAGCCGCACTTCTCATAAACTAAAGTGCCTGGCTAAGACTGTGTTACACATTAATGTTTCAGAAATTACAAAGCATCAATAGATGACACTATCTCCGAGTAACTGTTTGATAAACTTCACCCTCATTTCAAGCTACAACTACTGGTACCATTCACCTCCACTCATAATTGCTTGAAACCTCAACTCGCAATCTTTGCAAATATGACCAACAACTCTGTCTCCTTGCTAGCTCCATCGACTTTATCCAAACAACCAACGCAAGCTTCATTTCCACAGCCAGTACACCATCAACCTGCCACTTTGAAACCATACTACCTGACTCCATCCACTTCAACTCATTCATCACTATGACACCTCAAACACCACAATACCCATCATCTAACTCAACAAAACACTTCACAAAACTTCACAACATCCCCGCTCTTCCATTACGAACCTACCAGAAACTGACCACTTTATCATACAATCACCGCTGCACCATCAACCAGTTTGCAGCATACAATCTAACCTCCGACATAAACACATCATTCTCTGCCTCCACCAAGTATCTGCAACTCCTCCCCATCGTTTATGTGATCATGATCTCTGAGACAATTTATATTTTCTGTTTTTGTTACATTTTCAATTTTCAATATGAAATACAAAATCATTTCAGATCTTTGTAGTGAAAGATGATGAGATGATATGCCAATGAATTCAGTTTTGATATATTCTCATATCGGCTATCAATCTGATTGCCCATGAATCTGTATATCTAATTTTTCAGGTGTACCTGTACCGTATCTTTTTTAAGCCAGCATAAACTTTGAATTATTAATGAGAATTCTGAATTAGTGGTTGATTGGATATATTCACCAGAGATTTGGAGTGGTACGAGTATTAGGGAATACAAGTTCAGATTTTACAGTTTGCATTTCAATGCTTATTTTATTCAAAATATATCTGCTGCCTTCACTTCATAGTCATCATTATCTTCCACTTTCAAATACGGCTCCACTTTTCTTTGTATATCCAAAGCTTAATTATATATAAAAAACAAAAACAAAAGTTCGAACCCGTCAAAAAACCTGACCATTCTTACCCTTCAGTCACCCCTTTGACCACCCACACCAGCAAGTTTTCATGCTCGCCACCTCCCCTGCCTTGGTCCCCACCTACCGCTGTATATTTAACACATGGTTTGCAACATATATTTCAGTAAACTGTTTTGCAAAACTGTATCAACCATGTGGTTTAATCCTAACATAAATCAGAGGCATATATTTCAGGACTTGTTTTCAAAGGATTTGTAAAACTGTGTTGCAAAACTGTTTTAAACAGTTACTTCGCTGGCTTAAAAATATGAACTGTTACAAAGGTTTAATGGTGGTTTAATCCTAACATAAATTTAAAGTTATTAAATACATGGTTTAAGCCGTACATATATTTCAGTTAGTAACAAGGTCGACATACATTCAAAGCACATCAATATATTTTTCCCTCCTACGGTCTGAGGCACAAAGCTTGCAACAAAGAAAAAAAAAATGAGATGGGTTTCGTCAGTGTTAAATGAGGATGGCACAATTTCCTAAACACGACACGCTAAGCCTAACAAAATCCCTATGAAAAACGTATGGTCATAACCTTTGCCTACTAATCAAAACAGTTCCAAACTAAAGTTTACAAAACCCCATCTTTGAGATACACCACCGTTGTTAAAATTAGCATCCCAAGTAAACAACTTGCACCACCGTAACTAGATATAACACATAATAATATAATATAAAGAAGACGCACCACAGTAATTAAAGTCAATGCAGTATAAGATCAATGAAATGCACAATCATAGCGGAAAATCAGTGCAGAACATATCCTCAAGATGCTTTGACAGGGCTATAACATCAACAATGTATGTCACTCCTTAACTACACCTTTCTAGTGCTACATAGATAACGTGACAAAAGCACGGGCATATAAAGTGTGCAACTTAACCTTCCCATGTGGTTTAATCCTAACATAAATCAAAGGCTCTGGAAAGAAAAAGGCATATTAGCAAGTTTTCAACTCTGAAGTGTGCATAAATTGGCTTATATTATCTTTTTATGTTAGAAGAGCATCAGTGTTTACTGGGATTTATTCAAAGAATTTGATCGAACTACAAATCATTAAAAGGTAGTCATCTAATTTCTATATTCTGCATATACTGAATGAAAACGAACTCAAAAGGCATTATAAGGAAACTTACAAAGTTATGTATTAGTCATGTATGTACAAAGGCTGAGGACATATAAACCATATAACAACCTACATGTAAATGTTTGTGATGGCTTTTCTTCATATTTTTTTAAGCAATGTATACTGGCAATACGCAATATATGGCTTAGTTAGTAACTATATATATGACAACTCTTCTTATCAATTAGATTTACTTCTATTCGCTGCAATATGATCTTCCTAAGAATAAAATTTCATCTCAAAAGGCATGCCCAATTACAGTACTCTTGCCTCTTTAAGTAGTCATTACAATAATCTAACCCACATGAGTTGTCTCATTAGCATTTTGAAAGTAACTTCTTATTTCTAGAACAAAATAAAGAAGAAGAAAAAGGTATACAAGCACAGCCAGTTTGGCTGTAGATTTTTTTTAAGCAGATATTTTATATAGAGGGTGTCCAAAGAGAAGCATACATATAGTATTTCATCAATATAATAATCTTTTACCCTGTAATTTCATGAATATAGTAATCATGCACTTGTAGTAGTAAAGCATCAATAGAAAGGTGCACATGATTTTAATTTGATACACTATTATAACGACATCTATTACGCAATTGAGACAGTTATTCAATAACCACCATAACTCGCTCATATCTTGCAGAACGGTTTCCAAAGGATTAAACCACCATTAAACCTTGAGATTAATGACTATGTTGTTGCAAAATTGTTTGTATACATGAATACTTGAGATTCGATATCTCTCAAAGACCGACAATTGGGACACATATATTGGTCAAAGTTTTATATTTATGCCTTTTTCAATGATGAATAAATTATCTTTTGAAGTTTAATTTTTAACCACACAGTGTCATTAATCCGATGAAAAACTGTTATTAACCATAAAGTTTAATGGTGATTCACTATGCAATTTTCATAACACGAAGTAACTGTTTTGCAACACCACCATTAAACCTTTGTAACAGTTCATATGCTTTGCCTGAATAATCTTTGAAAGCTTGTACTCTTTTTAAAAACTTCACATCTATACAAATTAATTCACAATAAATTCAATGGTACAATGCTCCTTTCCTGCACCATTGTCGAACCAAACTGTTAATAGAAAACTCATAATCAAACATATACATATTTCAAAGGATGCGGAAAAAATAAACCAGTATTGACACATCATTAATAGGGACACACAAACTGTTAAATAGAATTTGTAGTGACCAGTAGACAGTAAACGTTAAATTGTTAAATATGAAAACATGTAAACAAGAAACATGAAGCATTAATATGCATATTTAAGCTTGTTATTACACCTGCATTAAATTGTGATGAAAGAACAGTCAATATTCAAAACTAGCAATCTATTTTAGGCCAAAAAAATTCAACAAAATCCAACATTCAGTTCAGTCATACTTTAACAGATCAACGAAAAAATGAAGATCATTTTGAAATCGGATTCAAAATAGTAGATTACGAGATTGCAAGAACTTATAATATTTGATGAACGATTACCTGATGATGCAAGACGATGACCTATTATTGCTGATTATGAGATGATTGACCCTCTCCGGTTTTTTAGATCTAGGGCACAAGCGTTTTTCTTTTTCCTCGGTGAATTACAAGATGGGAAAGTGGGAACAGCTGTATTGAATCTATCTATTACTTATAATACAAAACAGGATCCAACTGTTGCTATCGTGTCCCCCTTTTAAACTCTCTATTTCAGAATGCTCAGTCCTGCGCATTGCTCTCCTTTCTTCCGTATCCCACAACAAACCACCCTCATTGAAAATAACCGTTCCACATTGAAAATAACCGTTCCACATTTTCCATTCTCAAATCCTCATTCAACTCTACTTTTTTTCCAATAAATTATGAACCAATATCTCCTGTAGTGAAATTTGCTTCGCCATCAATTCCAGTACCCGCCTTCCATTTATGATTATTTACCACTCAATTTTCCTTATCGATTCTGATCACTGGAATTTCCGTTTACTGCGGCAAAAATTGGAACAAAATGAAGTCTAAATCTGAATCTGAACAAATTTTCTACAATCGGAACCTAATTTGGATGATGGACGGCAGACAGCACAAGATCCACAAATTTTCTTTCATCTACCCGTGAATTAACAATGGAGGTGCGTATTCATTTCCACGGTTCCAACCTTATTGAACGATTCTTAAAAACGTCTTTCAGTTTTCTAAATTTAATACTGCCGACCAATTTTTTCTGCTGATGTCTCCGACCAATAGGAATTTAAGTGAGGCTCATTATTGTGCAAATGTATTGGTTTCTAACTACACACATTTTAATTTATTTTGGTTTTCGTAATCGAACATCGACCATGTTCATGTTTGAACATTTTGTACTTAACATCCATTTAACACTTCTGACATATATTATTTGCAAGACTGATATTGAATTATGTATTTTCTTTCCTCTTTCTACGCTTTACAACATGAATATGGTATATTTCTGTAATTGATTCTTAATGTCTGCGGTGCTGATGCATGTTTCATTCGACCTGCTGGTTAGTTTAGGACAGAAATCTTGACAAGTTCTGTCTAGAGCTTGAAGACGGAGTGAACCTCCTTTTCATTTGGTTTTATTACCTACCCCTGTCAGTAGATATTTGTGCCACAAAAGGTGCATATTTATCAGCAGTGTTATGCCAACTGGATAAACAGTGAAAAACAAGTGAGTAGTACTATGCAATGACTTCCTTACCAGACCAACTGCTTGCTTGCATTTTGTTGGCAACGACAAGATCTCTGCATAATCTGACAATGCAAGGTGATTAACTATTTTAAGAATTTAACTTCTGCACATCGATCGTAGTACCATTTGCTAATATAAAATGTATACTATCTTTTACTTAGAATTCACTATGAACTTTATTTTAAAATTTTAACTTCTGCACATTGATTGTTGTACCATTTGTTAATATAAATCGTATATCTTTTACTTTGAATTCACTTTGAACTTAATGAATTACAACATGCTGTTAGGTGATTCATTAAGTTGCATTTATTTTCATGAAGCCACAGTATAGGCTAAGGTAATGTCTAGCCTAAGAAATATATTAAAAATGTTATAGACTTAAGAACCATATGAATTCTACATTACAGAACTTTCAAATGGTGGATCTAAAATTGGATTTGCAATGGTAGTACCTGCAATACTATATATGATAGTTGGTTAATATGGCATGCCTTACGCAGAGAGTCATTTTTTGGGTACATACGACCTTGCCTGGCTGAGATGAAATATATGCCTGTTTCTAAAAAGATGGAGAGACAATTAACATCCGCTGTTAACATAGTTATGCAGATTTGGTTTACATGATAGCAATTGTTTCCCACTAATTGTTCCCTTAATTTCTTCTAATTTTATTTCAAATTAATAAGTTTATGCTGGTCTATTCTTGCTTCCATGCACTTGAACTGCATTGTTATTGAATCTTTGAATTGCAACTGATTTGATTTTAATAAGTTAGTATAAACTAACAAAAGAACATAGTTATACAGCAAACCAAGAAGTGATTGATTTGATTTAATTAGTCAACCAATTCTTTCACAACAAATTACCTTGCAGGTAATCAACACATACAGCATGCGCGTGTGGACACATATACATATGCACAAACATGTATTCATGCGCATGTTATATATTATTCTATTATGTTTCACAATCTTTGTTAATTAACAGTTTATATATCCAGTTCTCACAATTGACTTAATTTTTTTTGAATGATAAGAATATTTATGTTAAATTGTAAATGCATGTATCATAATAAAGATCAAAATAAGTTAATTTAATCAGCCCTTTCTCATTCTCCCCAAATTAAATTATTACAGCATCTAATCAAAAAACATAGATCCATTTACTCACTGTAGTTACCGGTTCAGGAGTTACCTTTACAATTTGCATTGCTCAATAGAGCAGGGTTGTGGGTTTGGCAGTTAACTGCCAAATTTTCTTTCGGAGCTTACTCTACGTATTCCCTTCTCTGCCAGTTATTCCTTTATTGATTCTACTGTGAGAAAGTCAACTATGCCTCCATGAACGTTGGTCGCACCAACTTTCGTAATTTTCTTCTCAGAGTAAATATATATCAAAACATGAAAAAAAAAATAGTTTTATGGTCCTTAATAATGTAATATTACAGAAACCCATGTAACATGCCTTTACATAATGTATACAAGTAGAGGAGGAATGAAGGTTAAGTTTTGCAACGTGATGTTGCACTTTAACCTGTTGGGAGTAGCCATGAGCTACATAATACACTATATTTATAAGCATGCTGTAAGGTTTTGAATGGATTACTTACATAGTCTTCTGCTAAAATACACTATATTTTGAACTTTTAAGTTTTATCTGTCACGTGGTGATGAAGAGGTGAAACTGCTTACATCAACGAAGACACAAAAAATCTTGCCTTGCAAGCTGAAAAACCAACATGTTCATCTTTGGCATTGCAAATTCATCATCTCCAACTTTCAGATTGCAACCAATGGGTACTGCCTAAATTTTTTTTAGCCATTCATTTAGAAAAAATAAGACTGGTTAGAGAAAACATTGGCAAGAACTAATTGAATCGCAACTGCAAAATGTAACGGAGGGTTTTATTGCATTGCTAAACGCTTGAAGTTTTTACCCAGAATTTTGATTAAAAAGGCCATGTATTTTATATCTTGCTAATCTGTTTTCTATTATACGACCTCCTCTGCATTTTTATGTTCTAATTGCACTCAAAACAATTTTACTTCTGTTCTTACTATGGTTACTTTGGTCAATGCAAAAAATGTTATGATTCAACTTTTGTTACATCTATATTCATTCAGAAATCCTTCTCTCCCTATTCATAATACATAAGCTATTTAATTCAAGGAGATGCTTACATTTTTTTAGACTTACACTAATATGAATCATAGAAGATATTATGCCTAAGGCATTGAAGGGCTGTCAGTTTAACTCTGATCTATTTTGTTTTTTGATTAATGTATTGATGACTGCCCACTCAAAATTCAAATTCATGAGTCAGGTGGATTTTCTGCAAGGTATCACATACAATATCATGAAATTACAATTTACATAATATAAAATGTGTTGTTCTACAACAACAAATTTAACAGTATATAATCATTAGTTGACGAAAAACAAAATTTAATTCCACATCCCGTTTGCTACGTACGAGGACCATGGATGTGGCAAAAATACACTAAGAAGTTTTCCATCAACTTTACATCAAACTTTATCAGCGCTAGCATATCTATTAATTTTCACAAAACAACCATTACCTTAAACAATACTACATTCTGCCCGTGTGCGAAGCACAGGCCACTCACTATACGATTTCCATTCGTGCTACCACTTTTAGTCGAACCTGTTATTTATTTACCTACCAAACTGTACAATTTCTGCTATATTTTTTATAAGCATCTCCTGTTTTACGTTTCCTTTTTGCTGTGATTTTTCCCTTACTGTTTTCTTCCTTTGTAACCATATACAAAAATTATATATTCACAAACAATTTCTTCTTTTTATCATATGATTTGGTAGACGTGGGTCGTTAGTAGATCAACGCACACTAACCCAGCCTTATGTTGAACTGTACGTACCATTTTTTTACCAATCACTGTATATGATATGCTTGCATCCAACTATTCAGTTATGGCCCAATCTTTTGTTCTCCACCATTACGGTTGTCCTTCGGATTCTGCGTTGCTCCTGTTTTCCTTCAATTCAGTTTCGCTTTGCACATCATCGGTATGTACTTAAATTTTATACTACTATTTTTCCACCAATCTTTCTGCCAATAATGGAATATTAATTTTAACCAAATTCCATACAGCTAGCTCTATGCTATTCCAAAATTGAATTTTGCACTATCCATTATCGGTAAATGTTATTTATTGGTAACTTGAGTTTTGCACTATCCGTTAATGATAAATGTTATTTATTGTTTCCCTACTTTTCTGTTTGTCATTCGTTCCACATATTCTATCGTGGAAAAAATAGTTCTTGACAAATTTTGCATCTCATTTTACCATACTATCCACTAATTTCTCCACATAATCTCAAATACAACATTTATAGTTTTTGATAAAAAACCTGTTTTCGTCGTGGTGGCAAAACCCTATACAAATAAGTAGATACATTAAGTTGATACATGCTGCGCCTTACGAATCCATGTTGCCTACGAAGCAGTGTCAGCCGACAAGAAACGTTGAATTTGGCTTTTACAATGAAGTGGTAAGCAGTATACTTTAAGCAGGCGCAAAGCAATGAAAGTTTTTTGTTCCATTCTTTGATTATTAGGATGCCATCATGCTGATAAACACCTTTGAAAATCAATATTTTGTAATCGCATGGTATATAAAAACAGTAATATGCCATTCACATTCAATTTCTAACACGTTTTCGTTCCATTAGCGTCCGACGCGTCGGATGCGTGAACGTGAAATTTCACATTCATAAACGATTTGATGTTTTAAGACTCAGACGTCTTAATATTAACGACAATATGACCGTAAATCGGCAGTCTTCTAAAGCAGTGATTCTAAAATAAAATAACTGGTAGACAACATCAAAATCATTAAGCAAAAAAGAACACTTGTTATTAGTATCATACACAGTATATTAAGTATATTAAGCAAAAATAATTATTACAATACATGCATAATTCTTACAAAGTATACTAAGTACAATAAATATCGTATACAAGCTGTGATTGTTTTTTATGTCCAACCAACATGGTTTAAAATTTCATTTCTCTTAAACTACGGATTCCTTCACTAATGTACATATTACCCCTACACATAACCGTAAAAATTAAATTTTTTTACTGTAGAACAACCTTTCATCCAATCCACCATATACATACACTCAACATCTCTCCACCACTTTAATCCCGATTTTCCCGTGTGCGAAGCACGGGACCCAACCTAGTGATGTATTAAAGTGTGTAGTTAACGAGCTATTTCCGTTCTAAAACTTAAAACGGCTTAAGGCCGTACCAAAAGAAGCTGCAACGGCCAATAGCCGTAGCTTTATAGCAAAGGCTCAAAGCCGTTGCAAATTTTGCGCAATAGAGAGTTGTAGATATGCTAGTATGGTGTAGTGAGTGCAAGTTGCATGAAGACAATGTCAACAAAATATAACTAAAAGGCATGCAATAATTTGGGCAAGAAATAAATTACGAAGTTTTCCAAAAACAATTGAATTTCATTTCTGCAAATGCCATGTTAGATTTATCAAATCTGTTTAAAATTATCTTGGGCAAGAAATAAATTCTCAGTTTCAAAATTGTTTCTAGAAATCAACGGCGCATTCACGGTATTTAAAACATCCTAGAAATTACAAGAACACCATTTAGGGCATGGAAATTCATTCTGAATATTCATGGCAATTTTGATCATGCATTAATCACGCACAAATCAAGGCTAATCTATTTTGTGAAATCAGAGATTGATTAGGGTTTTCTAACCCTATATATACACGCATTCATCATTGGCAAATCATCGAAACCAAAGCAACAAAATCGAAAGCAAAAGAAAATCAATTCAGAGTACTCACAAGATATTAAGGTTTTGATTGCAAATCAAACCGGTGGACAAGGGAGCAACATGAATCGAGGGCTATCAGAAGACCATCCTCATCAACACATTTGAAGTCGCGATTTGGGCAGACGGACAAAACATTTGTATTTCGGCCACCATCAATAAGAAGACGAAGTTTTGTTTTCAAGTGAAAAAGGGGGCCGACTATTTTACTTTGTTTAAGAGGGGTTTTTAGTTTTATTTGTTTTTAAATTGTTTTTTCTTTATTTCTTTTGCAACCGATCCATAGGTTTAGTTTACTTTGAACTAGGGTTCACGAGTTACATGTTTGTAATTTGGGGAAAATCTGATCTTTGAGGCAAAGATCAGTGCAGGGTTATGAGCGTACGATTAGAACAACTGGGAGTGAGTATCGCGAGTTTACAGGAATTTTATAAGCGTAGAGATTGTTTTAATACCTAGTAGAAACTTTGGGGAATGCAGCGGTAGGCAGGGTTTCCCGAAGCTGGATAAAATCTGTGTCATTTACTTTCCACATTTATTTACCCTACTACAATCTATCCAGTGATAATTTTAATATCTTTTAAAACTGCGATAAACCCTATTCACCCCCCTTTAGGGTTAATCTAGATCCTACGAGTGGTACCAAAGCAGGTATTTTTTCATTAACTCTTAAGTCGTGGATTGTTCTAGTTGCCAGGTTAACGAGAGTCGGTCTAGTAATATTCCAATTATTTTCAATGGAACAGATTTTTTAAATTGGAAAAAAAAATTGCATTCTATTTAAAATCTATTAATTTTGAATATTGGAATATTATCGAAAATATGGGAGATATACTAGATAAGAGAAATAAGGTTTTCAATGCTCGTGCTATGCATATTATTTTTTCTTATCTTAGTAATGATCAATTGAAATTTATCTCTCATTGTTTAATTGCACAAGATATCTTGAAAACTCTCGATGCGCTGTATGAAAGAAAGGACAACAGATGCTCAAAACCCCGAAACGTGAACTCAGACTCAGATTTACGCTTAACAGGAGTTACTGATGAAGAATTGGATGAAGATACCGATGGAGACTCAACAAACGATGAGACAGGATATTTCTCATAAGAAGATTTAGTTTATATGTGTAATGATTTAACTAAAACTGTTGATAATCTTTATTAGAAAATTAAACTTCTAAAATATGAAAATTTTGAGTTGACTCGCAAAAATGATATATGAAATTAAAACTTGAAAACTCCTACTACAATAACTGTGTGAATTTGAAAACTGATTTAGCTTTCGTCGTTGAAAATTTTCAAAGCCTTGAAAAGAAAATTATGAGTTTAAAACAAAATGAGGATGATCTGATTTGTAAAAATGATGCTTTGCAAAAGGATTTGGATAAGATTAATTTCAAACATAAAATTTTTGAACAAGGGAATCTGTTGAAATCAAATCAATCTTTAATGAACTTAAAACTGAAATTGAGAGAATAATAAATCTCAAATGGAATAAGCACACGTCTTTTCAAATAGAGTTAATTGAAATAAAAGAGAATTTCAACTTCTTTGAAAATGAAAATATGTTTTTGGATGCACGACAACTAGCAAAGAAATACAATAAGATTTGACATGAAGTTCAATCTCAGGTGTTGTGTTTCTTGATTCAAATTAGTTATGTCTGATACTATCTATATGGCATTCCTTCATGGGCATAAATGCCTATTCTTTTATCTAGTTGTTACATTTTACCATAGTAGTATAATTTTATTTTGTATTAATACAGGTAAATGTAGTATTAAAGCGCTACCAAAAAGAGAAGGAGGGCTCTGGAAATGTCGATATCCAGATGTCAAAGTTGGAAGCTGCAGAGTTCAAATTGTAAGAATTGAAATCAAATTTGAAAGTACTATGTAAGAAAGCATTTGCATCAATGACCGATGTTGAAGCCAACCAACAAAGATTAACTTTGCGCCTGCTTCATGAAATGGTACTATACTGTTTAAATTTAAACAAATTATCACCTGCATTTGACTGACCATGGAATATTTTTTCCTTCATAGAAGATTAGAGTAGAACTGGGCTACGACCAGAGAATCGCATCAATACTCAAACAACTTGAAATAGAGGCAAGTGAAGGAAATAAATGTATTTTGCTTGCAAAAGGATATATGGTTTTTAAATCTATAAATATATAAATGTAAAATTTGAATAACTATACCTGTAATGCAAAACTTATCCTAGTTTTATTTTGAACATATGGCTTCAGAGTACAGAAAAAGAGATACACCATCTCTTGATTCGAATTTAGAAAACAGACGCTGCCACCTCCATCGTATGAGGAAATGATCGGGGGTCTGATACTCAAACTGATATATCAATCGAGTCCATTGACTACTTTTTAGCTAAAGTGAGTTCAAATAAACCATACAGTTGTGATGCTAAATTGCATAAACAATCTAACAAGTTAAGAAAATAGATAAAAAATTAATCATGTTCCACAACATTTGACTATATGTACATAAGCTATAAGGATTAGTCATTTACCTTTTTAGATATAATAATGAAAGCATGTCGTGTGCGCACTTATGAATTAGTTCATCTGCAGGTCGTGGAGTCATATCAGGCTAAATCAGATGTTGAGATGAACCTCTCACTTAGGGATTATGTTTAATGTGGAAAAAAAGACAAAGCTTAACCATAGATTCAGGAACTAACATCCAGGAAAAGGCCTTCGAAACCTTGATGGAAGTGGAAGGGATGGCACAAACTGGAATAATTGTTGCTCTTAATGGTGAAGTAATTTGTATTTTACAGCTATATCCGATCCTTTAAAACCTGAAGCCTCATAGATTAAATCTATCTTGAAGTCAATGAATGTAAGGAGGATTATGGTAACTGGTGTTGCACTGGAATTTGGAATTAATAATGTTGTTGCTGAAGCTAAACCACATCAGAAAGTTTAGAAAGTAAAGGAAACTCAGGTGCAGGAGATTTGTAACACCCCACATCCATTAATGTCACTCACTAAGGGAATGCATTAACTTTCATGGAGCGTTATAAGAGTATCGAACAGAACATCACAAAATAGATATATATAATGTTACTTAAAAAAATTAAAATTTATTCATTGCAGCGGAAAAGCAAAACATGTCTTGTTACAACATCAAAACCATATGCTAAAGCCAAGTACACAAATATCCATCTTGAACAAAATTATTATCAAAGTACATAAAAGCAAAACCATAATCCCACTTCAAATAGCGATAATGATAAAGAGATAAAGCTAAGCATTACTTTCAACACTTCCAAGTACTTCAAGAATAAAGAAATCCAAGTCAAGCTCCACTAATCCCACCCTGAGGACCTAGGGGTGTGGAAGAAAGAAAAGAGGCGGAACAAAAAGGGTCAGACATAAATTTTGGCAGGTCTAGTCACTTTAACAATATAATCAGTAAAGTAACAGGATAAGAACATAAACTGGATATAAGAGATGACTGTAACATAAGCAGATATGACAAGGTAACAAGATGAACAAGATGTAACGTTGAATGCTCTTCTAACCACTATAAGATATACTTTGCACTGTACAATCATCCAAGTTACATACTAAAAGATGATCCTTTTAAAAAAAATATAATGATGGTAGCTTCGTGTACCTATAGTTACTATCATAGGTGCCAACTTGCTCCTATCCCCACTAATTGTACCCACTACCCTTCCCATATGATTATGTACCTCAGCTGCTATCATAGGTATGCACCTATCGCCACTATATGTACCCTCCTATTCGGTCGGCTCCTTAACTCGTAGATACCTGTGTTGGTCCCACAATATGGTGTATCACTCCCTAAGGTGGCAACCCCAATACTACTAAAATGCACAGGTTATATCTACATGATTCAACAACGGCTTACCTACCAGCTCAGACCTACGCACGCACATGACTTCGTTGGACTTGCACTGCTATCGCTAACTCTTTATTGACCTCTTACAATCAACCCCAGTAAGCGTGTCCCTGTCCTCGACCTAGTTCAAGCTCATATAGTTACTAAAATGGGTTACTGGTTGAAAAGGGTCCGCCCACTCCTAAGCTTGGTCCCTACTAGGAATTCCCACTTAACCCCTCTTTATCCCTATGTCTAATCACATGTCTCATCTTGGTTAAAGACAATAAGACTGTTATTTCTGAAATAAATCTTGATTTGTAAAAGAAATTAAAAATCTCAAGGAATTTGAAAAACTTGATTTTGAAAAGCATGATCAATTTAAAATTGAGATTTATGAATCTAAATCCATAATTAAGAAGCTGATAAAAGAGAATAGCTTGCTGAATTCCAAAGCCAATGAATTTGAGTTGAAATTTAAGAAGTTTTCAAATAGTTAATATTCCTTGAGTTCTCTATTAAAAGATAATTCCATATTTGAAAACAAGAAAGGACTTGGATTTGGAATTTCAATTGAAAAACAAAGTTCTCAAAAAATCTGGATTTCTTCAAATTGCTTGTATTGTGGAAAGCTCAACTACAATCAAAATAAACGTTGGTTTAACAACAACACACTTAAACAAATGAGGTTCCCAAAATTTACAAATTTAGTTGTGACTAAAACTAAACAAATTTGGGTTTCTATGGGCACAATGGTAAATTATGATGGATTGTTATATAAACGGGTTTGGGTACCAAAAGACATGAATAAAGTTAGGAGTGGTTTTACAACTTTTGTTAGACCACTCAATCTCCTAAATAATAACTAGGTATCAAAGATGGTTGAGGAACAACTTTGTGAAAGAGAGATTGAATTCAAGTCGTTCTATATTATGGAATCATTTAGTGTTTCTTAGCCAAGATTGTCGAATTAGAGAATCTACATCATCATTGTAAATCAGATATGATCTCTAAACTTATATTTTTTGTTTGTTTATATTCTCTGTTTTTGTTCTTCCTTTCTATTCCTCATTCTATTTTATTTTTATTTTTTTCCTTCAGATTTTGAATATTTTAATTGACACTGCTACAATTTTTTTCACTTCTTAAGCCTTCTTAAACTTCAAATTGCAAAACTCTTGATTTTCTAGAAGTTAGATTCATCTATTTAAAACTCTCATATTTTGATGATTTCCAGATTATGAATTCAAATTTGTAAATAACTGCAATTCTTTTGAAGTTCAATTTTTTTTTTATTCCTGATTTCGTAACAATGCTGAAGCATTCTTTTCATATCTTGAACACTTTTACACATAATTATAATTTTTTGATGATATGAAAGCTACTGAAATTTCACACATCTTTGTTGTTTTTGAGTTTCTTCTAATTCATTTAGGAAAGACTTGAAAAATTACACTCATTACAGCACATAACTATTTTGTGATAAATTCATTGGTTTTTGGATAGGCTTGACTATTTTGAATAGAAAATCTTTTGGCATAGATTGTTGGTGTTACATCTTGAAACTCACTACTATTTCATGATCATTTGACTTGGATATTAGATTTTATTTTGAAATCATTTGAAAATTGTAATATCTTGAATCTCACACACTTCTTGGATTTAAAATTGATAATCCTGTGTGACCGATTTATCGAGTCTTGAAATTTACACATCTCTTCAAGTGGTTTCAAATGAACTGCTTTAATCCTGGAATCATGATCTATCTCTTGAGCTTGTTGTAAATAATTGTGAAAAAATCTCTTGTGAATCTTATTTTATAATTGAAAGTTTGCTGCTCTGATAAATAGAATTGAACTGATAGCCTTGTTTACTAAGGCTTGGTGATTTACTCGAAAAAATCAGTATATTGTTTTTTCATTGACTTCTATGGACAATTAAGAGCTTCAAGTGGTATCTGGCCTAGAAGTCTTAATCAATTGATTGATTTGTTTTATACTGGTTCTCATCTTGTATAGATCTTTAGAATCCCCTTGTAATTGATATTTACAATTTAAAAATCATTTTTGGTTATTTATTCAGAAATTGAAATCATTAACCAAATCGAATTATATTTGGAACTCATCAAAATTATTATCAGATTTTTGAAATTGCGATGATTTGTGACTATAATATATCTCACAACAAGAGGAGTTTTTATTTAAATTCTCATGATGTTTGAACAACTTTTATATTATCTTTGAATTGATGATTATTTCACGAACATCTTCTTTTCTTATCATTCTTCTATCATCCATCATGGTTTATTTAATATGGAGAGTTTTTTTTATAAAATCATCTTAAATGTACAGTTTCAAAATATGTGACGGAAATGTGACTATTATTTTTTATAAAAAGAGATAACTGAAAATTTTCAAAATTCCCAGTATAGTTGAGCATATTTCATAATATGATTAACTAGAAATTTATTTTACAACCATCTCTGTACCTACCACATTTCTATCATTCATTTTCGTTTTATATACCGAGGAGATTCAGTATACAATAAGTATTTTTCTAATCTCATTTAAAAAAACCTAGATATGGTCATGCATGATTAGAGATAACTTATAATTAAAGTTATAACTAATCCCATTTAAAAGTCCTAATAGGCTATGCGTGGTTAGTATGCTCTTAAAAATAAAAATAAAAGAAATTAATATATATATATATATATATATATGAAATCCTCCTTGTTATGTAAAAACCAAACTATCAGTCCATTTTCTAAATTTTGAAATGTGTTACTATCTTATGATGTATTATGATTTTTTGATTGATAGTTTTTGGGATTTGCGATTTGTAACGGCCCGACAGATTTCCAACCCCGAACATTGACACAGAACATAATGTCAACTATTCAAGCATCGAAAACACTAGAACGTTATTGAAAGAATATAGAGGATGAGATAAGAAAGAAAGAAACATTAGGATAGAAGAGAAAGAAGAGCACAACATAGAGTCTCACATCGCAGTGGAACAAAATATAATATAGAATTAAATCTTTATAGAGAGCTTGAAAATAAACTTACAGCCATCAGAGTACATCACACATCTGGACAGTTATAATGATCTGTCCTCATATAGAACACACAACGGAATAAATATATCATACATCTGGACTTCTCCATCTCGTTTCTTCACTGCATCTGATAACCTGAACCTGTATACCCTGGTCTAACCCGAACATTACAAATGACGGGTCAGTCTGGTGAACCAGAGTGAGAAAAACACACTAAATTTATAGGTATCACACAAGTTGATTTTAAAGTCAAAATCTTTTTGAAAGAAAAGTATAATCATAAGACCAAATCCACACATAAATACAGACGGTTTTTACCTTATGATAACCTAAAACGTTTTTGAAATCAATATCTTCTCTGATATTATAATAGTGTCTAAATACAAATAAATATCAATCTAGAAAAACGCTTGCATCTCACACTCGACATATATAGTATACAATCAAAACCGCGGGCTCTTATTGGAGAATGGATTTCCAACTATGGCAGGGTATGGGACCACCTTCTGACAATGTACCTCTGTAGATGAATACACTGGGAATTCAACAAGAACGTCTTGCAACCCCGGCTAAACATGATCGACCCCTCACTTCGCTTGAGAGTACCGAATATATCATTACCACGGCTGGGGGCCAGCCAACCGAACCGATAGCATACATATAAAAATAAAAAGGACAATCGAAGGCGTTTGATTTCACCAGATCAGGTAATGAATATACCCTTTTGATGGGTGCGACCCACACAGCCATGCGACCTACCCGATTTTATATCATTTCCCGGTTGATGAGGCTTGAGGTCATAATGAATTAATTAATTAATTACTTTACCTTTATTATTATTTTAGAACATCTGGCCACCATTCACTTTGAATGTAACATCGTCAGATCCACCAGATAATCATTAATTGACGTCCGTAAAAATACTCTGGGTGTTTACGCAAGAAGAATGAATTCCTCTGCCACTAACAAAGTACGTTTGAAGAAATCAATATATGTAATCCTTTGGAAGTACTCTGTCAGGCACTCATCCATATAAGTTGCCCTAGGACTGGTCAAATCGAAGATACCCTCCTACTGCATCCTTGAATTACCCTATGGATCAGTATCGAGTGGTCCTTGCAATCCATGGATTCCAACCACGACAGAATCACAAATCAAATAACTCCAGTTGCAAGCCAGAGAGATTTGACATGTAGTTCTTCCGCTTATGAAGATCTACAGTCTTCAATTGCTCCATCTTGAATCGGCATCTTCACGTATTTGCTAGTTCAGAATGGTTTTCAAATATAAATTCGATCCTGGTCTTTCCATACCAACAATCGTAAGGTCAAATTTTTGATAGTTGATTATTTAACTATCAAATAAATAATCATGAGAATAAAAATGAGTTCACTGATTCAACACTTGGCATTGCTTGGCCTTTTTAATTAAAACAATTAATGAATGTTAATTTCAAATTCTTTAAGTATTTCGATATTACGAATATAGATTTTATTTCTTATTTAACACAAGATTAATTTCGAACTCTTTTATTTTAATACATTATATAATCATATCCAATACTCTATTCTTCTATCATTTTCAAACTAATTCCTATATCATTACCCATTATTTATAATTGGGAAAATCAATTCAACTTATCATTCGTAAAATATCGTTACGAAAACACTTTTGTTTTATTATTGAAAACAAAATCTAACACTTCTCTTTCTAGAATAAAATCGTTTCGAGGCTCAACTTTTCATTCCTTTTTACTTTGTTAGTATCGTTATGATTTTATGTAATCCCTTTTTATTTCCTTTATTTCGGGAAATTTCTTATATATACATATATTCTCAAATATATCCATTTCCGTTACTTTGGAAATCTCGTTTTATATTCTTACATCTTTTTTATTTCCGTCACTTGGAAAATCTCATTTTATATTCTTAAACCTTTAACTTAACGTTGCGATATTATCTCACATATGGAAACAATAAATTATTCTTAACCCCTTGCCCATTTCAATTAATATCACCTTCAGATAATGTAACAACCCGGAAAATTCGAACCAATTTAAAATTTTTATTTTTAATAAATTGGGTAGAAAATGTGCCCAAATTTAAAAATTCTTTTTTTAAATAATATTAAAGCCAGTGAAAATAGTCAATTTTCAAACGACCTCCGTTTTTGACGAAACCACTTTTGTTGGAACCGGAATGTCAAATTATTGCTAGGTTTCAATTTTTAGAATTTTTTGAATTAATATGTGAGTGTGGCAAAAGAAACTGTGTTTGGTCAGTTTCGGTCAAATTTAATCAGTTTAGAAATAGCCATTTTTCAAACAGTCTCAGAATTCAACAAAAATAATTTTGTTGGATCCGTATCGTCAAGACATAGCCAAAAATATTTATTTTGGGATTTTTCGGAGTTCGTATGTGGCTCCGGTGGATTTTTGAATATATCAAAATTTAATAATAAAAATAATTAATTCTAAATTTGAAAAACGGGGGCTGAGATGACCTCTTGGGCCTCCAGGACATGGTTAGATGGATCCGGAATAGGGGTTATTGGGTAGGGTAGCTTCTTGTTGGACTGAATTCTGAATACCTTAAGAGTTTTGGTTTTTTTTGTAAAAATAACATTTAAATATTATAAAAAGATTGGAAAACCCTAAATAAAAACACTATTCACTGTCTTCTACAGCCGCCTCCCCCTTGTATCCATGGCCGAAATTTCCCCATTCAATTTCTTCCAATCCACAACGAATTAAAACCCAAACTCTATCCCATACTGAAGATATTCTCCTCCTCTACAATTTCATACGGTTAGATCGCACCTGGTGCCACCGTTGCCTAGAACAGTGCACCCAAAACCGCCGCATAAAACCCGCGTCGGCCTCCCCTAGCCCCAACCAAGTTCCGCCATTCCGGCCCCACCACGTGCGCATTCCGGTGCTCGTCGCTGTGACACCCTCTGATCGGTCCCTGGTGCCTTGAATCGGAAGATAGGATCAACCCTAGTTTTGAACAAGAAGAAAAGGTCGTCGGCCGTGAATACTGCAAGGAGGAAGAATTAATCTAATTATTTTTACTTAATTTAATGATTAAATTAATCCCTAATCTTATTTTACCCATAACTTTGTCAAATAAACTCAGAATTACGCAATTTCTGAAGCGTTGGACTCGTGCGATCCTGAACTACAATTCTAGACTGAAACGGGGAATTTCTTAGCTGTTGGAATTTTGGACAAAATCACGAACGACTGTGAGATATCTATTGTTTTAAATTAATTAATTAATTAAATTACTTTCATTTATAGTTATTCATTTTCAGATCTGATTGTGTGGATGTTGTATGATGTTTGTTTGTTGGATATGATGGATTATTATGTTGGTTGTCATGTGTTATTCGAATATATTTTTTATCGCTTATTCTATTTGATTGAATTGAGTTAGATAATCAATTCAATATTCATTCATATAATGAATAATCATAGATCTACATGTGAAGAGAATAATAATAATAATAATATTGAATTGATTTAGATCATCGATTCAATATCAAATCATATAATTTGTTTCTGAAAGGGATTGATCTAGTTAATCAATTCAACATATAGAAAATAAATATTGCTTTTTATTTGAATTGATCTAGTTAATCAATTCAATATAGAGAAAATAAAATTGCCTTTTTATTTGAATTGATTTGTTTGAACAAAATAAATAAATAGAATGTGCCTTTTATTTGAATTGATTTAGTTTATCAATTCAACTTAGAAAATAAATTTGTCACTTTGGGTAAATTATCAATTCAATGATTAAACTATATTTTATCATTATTATTGGATTGAAATAGAATTGTCAATCCAATATAGAACATACTTTGTCACCTCATTGGGTTGAAATAAGTTATTCTTTTTATTTGTGTTTCAACACAAATATATACATAGAAAAATAAGTTATTCATTTTATTTGTGTCTTTAAACACAAATATACACATCGTATATTGAATAACATTTTATTTGTGTCCTTAAAAACAAATATTACATAGAACATTGGATTACATTTTTATTTGTGTTTTTTTTTAAACACAAATATTACATAGAACATTGAATTGCATTTTATTTGTGTCCATAAACACAAATATCACATAGAAAATGGAATGACATTTTAGTGTGTCCTTAAACACAAACATTACATATGTTTTTAAAAGTAGCACATTTTTATTTACCTTTTTCAATGTAAAAATGACATGAGAAAAATAAAATATCATTTTTGTTGCATTCCTTAATGCAAACAAATTGTAGAAAATTAAAATATCATTTTTGTTGCATTCCTTAATGCAAACAAACTGTAGAAAGATAAAATATCATCTTTTGCATTCCTTAATGCAAACGAGATAAAAAAATTATAAAATTACATTTTGTGTTTGCATTCTAAAATGCAAACACTACATAAAAAAAAAGATTTTATTTTATGTTTGCATTCTACAATGCAAACGATTCATGAAATTAAAATTTTACTTTTTTATGTTTGCATTCTACAAATGCAAACATAACATGAGAGCAAAGAAAAATTTCATTTCATGTTTGCATTCTACAATGCAAACAAAGCATTTAAACAAAAAAAATTATTTTATGTTTGCATTCTACAATGCAAACAATGCATGTAAATTAAAAATTCACATTTTCATTTGCATTCTATTATGCAAACAAAACATAGAGAATAGAAAATATATTTTTATTTGCATTTTACCGTGCAAATAAAACAATAAAATAAAAAGATACATTTTTGTTTGCAATTTTAGATGTAAACAAACAATAAAATAAAAAGATACATTTTTGTTTGCAATTTTAGATGCAAACAAACAATAAAATAAAAAGATACATTTTTGTTTGCAATTTTAGATGCAAACAACAATAAAATAAAAAGATACATTTTTGTTTGCAATTTTAGATGCAAACAAATTATAAAATAAAAAGATACATTTTTATTTGCAATTTTAGATGCAAACAAATTAGTAAAAGAAAAATCCACATTTTGTTGGCAAATCTAGATGCGAACAAAATATTAAAAGAAAAATTACATTTTTTATTTATTTACATCCCTTATTGTATATAAACATGAAATAAAAAGTTGTTCTTTTATTTACATTCCTTGTTTTAAATTAAATTAGAAATTTAAAAGATACATTTTTTTTATTTGCGTTCCTCAACGCAAATAAATCATGAAAAGGATAATATACATTTTTATTTGCATTCCATAATACAAACGAAAGATGAAATTTAAAAGTTACATTTTTAAATGTGAATTTTAAAAGAAGAGAAAAGAATCATATTTCATTTAGAAATATGTTTTGTATTAAAAATACAATTTTAATGTAATGTTAGAAGCATAGGAAGAAATTCACATTTTGTTCATAAAAATGGATTGAACAAAAATATTCATTTTTGTTCATTGGATGGAAATCAACAATTTCATTCCTTAAAATAAAATAAACAGTAATATGCATTTTGTTCATTATAAAGAAATTTACACTTGGTATAGGTAAGGAAGTTGAAAACATGAATTAAACTTTAAAAATTATGAATGAACGAAGAATACAATTTATAGTCAATATAATATAAAATTGGTGTATGAAATAAAAACATGTTTTAGCAAACGTAATAAACATGAATATATGATTTGTATATAATTCACACCTTTGTTTGGTGTGATATTCACGTGAATGTAATCGCTTAAGAATTTACATTTATATGTATAAATATAAATAGAAATTAAACGAATCGCGCGCGGCAGTTCGCGTTTCGGCAATCGTGACTTTAAACGATTATACCGAAAGATCCAACCGTCGGATTTTCCCAAAACTGGATTCGTTAGGACCGCTTTGGGAAGATCTTTCCAATAAGAAAATTTTGTCAAAATCCAACGGTTAGATTTCAAGATATGTGTAAATCAAATTTTGAGAAAAACAGCGCCAAAGCCACACTTGATCGAAGCGTCGTTTGATTGTATTGAGCTATTTTAAAATAAATAAAAATAGCGATGAATCGTTATAAATAAATATTAACGATATGAAATAATTTAAATAATAATTATTCGATAATTATTTGAAAAGTCCGAGTTCTACTCATTTCAAATAATTATATGTCGATGAAGAGACGAAGACGGTGTTGAAGACCGGCGGTCTTCACATCAAACGGATGTATTGCTACTGAGGTCCTCGATAGGAGTAGCTACCCTGAAGGGACTTCGGCGGTAGTCGCCCGGACGTATGTGATGATTGTTCGGGTATACGAGAGCCTCTCAGGTGTCTCCGGTTCCGTTCAAACCCAGAACGGACTTGTAAATGGATGCATGTCTGACGTTGAACTTCGTACCATGTAAATTGATTTCTGTTTAATATACAACCGTTGGTGGCAAAAGAATTTATTCTTTCGCTTATCACCATTAGAGGTTGTGTATTGATAGTTGTTGATTCCATGGCATGGAGTGTCAACGGGGCACGCCAAGATGCAAATAATCAAGGTTTTGTTGAAAAGAAGGCCTTGTAATTGATGATCAAAGCATAGTCTGTTTAGACCCAGCTTTGTGTATAGCATTATTTCGCGAGCCTCACACCCCGATAGAGTCTAAAACGGAGCAAGGGAACGCGTGGAGTGCACACGTTTCTTTCTAGCTAGAAGTGGTGTCAGTGCTTTAAACTGGCTGACATTTTACTTATGTGGTTGATGGATTTTGAGGCGCCTCGGATTTTTTTGTTGGCCGCCCTCGGCCAATTTATAGGTCCAATAGGATCGGGAAGCGTGTGTTCAGGCATAACTAATCCACTAAAGTATTTATGGACCGGCCCTGCTGTATCCAAGGGTTCACCAGCGTCCGAATCCTGAGACATTGCTAGAGTGTCTCGAATCAGTCAGGAGATCGTTCCTAGCCTTGACTCATGATGGAAACCCAACTTCCAATACGTCCCATGCGGTTTTGATTGCATAACTAGTATGGCGACATAGTAGATGGTAGCTATGTCGTCTAGGATTAATATTATAATTGAAATATTTTCTTAAAACGTATACACACTAATAATAATATCGTATTTTGCGTATTTATCATCGTTTGACCATTATAAAGTAAAACCCTATCCTCCGGTTTGCGTTGCATTGTGTGATGGGACTTGGGTCTTATAATGGTTTCATTTTTCTAAAAAGCATTGCGTTATTTAATGTTTTACTTTATTTATTGCACTGATAATCCCATGGAGTAAACCCGTTCCGCGTTAGCGGCGTGGTCCTCGTGATTGTCAAACCCGTTAGTTAATTAAGATATCTCATACCAGTCCCATGACTGGCTTGTAGTTTGTTTCACCTTTTGCAAACTCGGGTGCCCTCTTTCTACACGGGCAGCCAAGTGACAGGTTAGGCTTGGATATTCGCTGGATGGAAGCTTGCTGATGGAGACGCTGAAGAAACTTTCTTTTTATCTTTATTTTCTGCTTAAGACTTTGAGACAGTACTTAGTATTGATGTAATTTGAGAGATTGAGACTCTATTTCTTTTTCTTTTGAGACATCTATTTTGCTAAGTATAATCCTATGCTGCATACCCTGATGTTTCATTGATGATGTTTGTGATGACATTTCTTTTCGCTGCAATGATTTATATGTTCTGCTATATACTGAGATCTGTTATTGCTCTAATTCTGTTATATTCCATACGATTTTCCTTACTTTTGTTACACGGAAGTTTGGGATCGTCACATTTGGTGTCAGAGCCGAGGTTAACCTTAGCTTTGGAATATAACATTTTTGGAACAATTCGTCTAGATAGAATCAGTAGTGTTCTAAGACGAGTGGTTCATTAGAGATAGGATTAACAATATCCTAGAATGAACTCAACAGAATAACACATATTTATCAGTCATTACTTCATTATCACCTCGACATGTCTCTACTTTTAACCTTCATTTTGAATTTATCATTTCCTTTGGTCTGACTCTTTCCTTGATGGTACAGACTAATTGAAAGATGAGTACAAGAGCTAGGACAAGAGGAAGAGGTCGTGGCGGAGTAGCTGGTAGGGGCGGAGGGAGAGATACACCCCCAACTGAGCAAGACCAACCCAATTCTGATGTCGAGGTGCCACCACCATCACCACCCCCAGTTGCTTTTGACCTTGATAAAGTGGCGAAGAAAATCAAGAATCTTGGAGGAGTACATTTCACTGGTAGAGAGAAGGTGATAGAAGCACAAGAATGACTTAAGACGATGGAAAAGATCTTGGGAGGTTTGGAGCTTGAGGATCATAGGAAGCGTTTTATGGCAGTATGGTTCATGCAAGGACATGCTCAAACTTGGTGGGAAACAGCCATGATAGGGAGAGACGATGCAGAGCTGACTTAGGCAAGATTTAAAGAGCTTTTTAATGAAAAGTTCATCCCGCCTCATGAAGTAGAACGTCCACACGATGAATTTGCTAACCTGCAGCAAGGCACTATGACTATTGCAGAGTACGTGAAGAAATTTGAGGAGCTTTCTAGGTATGCTCCTGAGCTAGTCCAAGACGCTTTACAAAAAAATAAGAGGTTCATCAATGGGCTTGCAAGGCGATACCACAACAGAGTGACAGCCCATATTGAGTGCCCATTTGCCAAGGTGATAGAGATGGCATGCAGATACGAAGAAATTGATCAGAAGGGTGCTCAGCTAGAAAAGGCCAGGAATCAAGCTAATAAGAAGAAGGAAGCGGACAAGAAAACAGGGGAAGGCAGTTCTTTGACCACAAAACCTCAGGGAAACAAGAAGAGAGACAAGTCTAAAGTCAAATGCTTCAACTGCCAAAAGATGGGACATTATAACTACGAGTGTCGAGCTCCGAAGAAACCGAAGAGGAACAAGTCTGGGCCAAGCCAAAGCAGTGGACAGAATCCCCATGGTCCAAAAGAGTGTTACAATTGCCACAAGCCTGGACACCTTATCAAGAATTGCCCTCTGCTCAAGAAATCTGAAGTAGCACACGTCTGTGAAGGTACAGCTGCACCAGCTTCTTCTGAAGGAGCAGGTAAGCCTGATGTTTTAGGCGGTACTCTTAACATTAAGGATATTCCCATTACTGTTTTGTTTGATACTGGTGCATCTAGAAGTTTCATATCAAGTGATACTATTAAAAAGCTTAAACTGAAACCAAGAAAACTTAAAGAACTGATTAAAGCCCATAGCGCGAAAGGAGGTTCACTTATTCTTGATCAGTACTGTAGAGTGCCCGTTTCTTACTCTCACTTCCTATTTCCTTTCAATTTAATCATCATGAACTTTTCTGGATATGATGTCATACTTGGGCTAGATTGGCTAACGAAGTATGAGGCTGAGTTGCTGTGTGCTGAAAGGGTAGTTAAAATTAAAACGAAATTGGGAAACATAATGACTATACCATGCCACGGCTCAGCCACAGATAGAAAAGAATTCTGGTCTTCTTTAGAAGTCACCCCTCCTTCTATTGAAACTATTCCCATCATCAAAGACTATGCTGTTGTATTTGAAGAAGTAGACAGCTTACCTCCCCGCAGAGAAATCGATTTCAAAATTGACTTGGTTCCTAATGCAAGGCCTGTGGTGCATCCTATTAGGAGAATGTCGCCAAAAGAAAGAGAAGAGCTGAGCAATCAAACTAAAGCAGCTTTTGGCCAAGGGTTTAATTAGACCTAGCTTCTCAGAATGGGGTGTAGCGGTGGTTTTTGTCCCAAAGTCAGATGGCACACTCCGTTTGTGTGTAGACTACCGCGACCTAAACAAGCAAACAATGAAAAACAAATATCCATTGCCTCGGATTGATGACCTATTAGACCGTCTGCATGGAGCACGGGTATTCTCTAAGATGGACCTAGCCACAGGATTCCATCAACTGCGCATTGCAGAAGAGAGTATCCCCTTAACTGCTTTCAGAGGGCCTGATCTATTTTACGAATGGCTAGTAATTCCTTTCGGTCTATGCAATGCTCCAGCATACTTTGTAGATTTGATGAATAGAGTATTTCGTGGGGTTCTAAATAAATTCATGCTTGTGTTCATTGATGATATCCTTATCTTTTCCAAAACCATTGCTGAACATGGAAAACATTTGAAAGTAGTCTTGGAGATTTTGCAGAGAAATGTGCTGAAAGCTAAATTTTCCAAATGCATATATTGGCAAGAAGAGGTGAAATTCCTCGGCCATGTGGTATCAAAAGAAGGCATCTCAGTAGATCCAGGAAAGATCTCGGCCATCCAAGACTGGAAGCAGCCTACCACTCCCACAGAAGTCCGAAGTTTCTTAGGACTAGCTGGTTATTATCGAAAATTCGTTAAGGATTTTTCGAAATTATCTTGTCCACTGACGAAATTAACTAAGAAGCATTCAAAGTTCGTTTGGACACCCGAATGTGAGGCTGCATTCCAAGAGCTGAAACAGAGATTGATCACTGCTCCTGTGCTGACCATCATAGATGGCAATGAGGATCTGAAAGTCTGGACAGACGCTTCCAGAGAAGGTCATTCTCTTTATCTAAATAAAACATGTCTGAGATAACATTTTCTTTTAATGTCAAATCTCATTTTAACATGTTACCTTTCTGTCTATTTAAGGTATTGGTGCAGTGCTTATGCAAAAAGGTAGAGTGGTCGCATATGCTAGCAGGCAATTGAAACCGCATGAAAAGAATTATGCCACTCATGATCTTGAGCTAATAGCCATTGTATTCACTCTAGAGATATGGAGGCATTATCTCTTGGGGGAGAAGTTCGAGCTGTATACGGACCACCAATCCTTGAAGCATCTATTTACCCAAAGAGATTTAAACCTGAGGCAACAGCGTTGGGTTAAATTCCTTGCACCCTACGATCTGGATGTCCTATATACTCCGGGGAAAGCAAATGTAGTGGCAGATGCTCTCAGCAGAAAGAACATGGCCAGCACCAATCTCATCCTTGCCAATCTCATTATTACTCCTTCTTTGATCGACAAGATCTCTGCCCTTCAAAAAGATGATGAGTTTATCCAAAGGATTAGCAAAAGAATTCGAGAAGGCGAACCCACGAGCTTCCGAATTGATGACAAAGGAGTTTTGAGGCTACGAGGCCGGATTTGTGTCCCAAACATTCCTGAACTAAGAAGGGAAGTTATGGACGAATGTCACAAATCCAAGCTCAGTATTCATCTTGGAGTAAGCAAGATGTACCACGATCTTAAGCGTACCTTTTGTTAGAGAGCAATGAAGAGGGACATCTCCATATATGTTGCTAAATGCCCCACCTGTCAGCTGGTCAAGAGCGATCATCAAAAGCTAGCAGGTCTATTGCAGCCATTAGGAGTTCCTAATTGGAAGTGGGACGAAGTTTCTATGGACTTTATTGATGGTTTGCCTCGGGCTAGGAGAGGAAATGATAGCATATGGGTGATTGTAGATCGCTTGACGAAAACTGCTCATTTCATCCCTGTCAAATCCAATAGAACGGCTCAAAGTTTGGCACAACTTTATTTAAGAGAGATTGTCAGACTGCATGGAGTTCCCAGCAGCATTGTCAGTGACCGCGATCCAATATTTACTAGCAAGTTCTGGGAAGCTTTCCAAGAAGAGCTAGGAACCAAGTTGAATATGAGTATAGTTTATCACCCTCAGACAGACGGCCAGACTGAGAGGGTAAACCGCATCTTAGAAGATTTGTTGCGAGCATGCATCCTTGACTTTGGCGGTTCATGGAAGGATCATTTGCACTTGGTTGAATTCTCTTATAATAACAACTATCAAGCAAGCCTGCAAATGTCGCCATTCGAAGCTTTATATGGCAGACCATGCAAATCTCCGGCATGTTGGGTGGAGCCAGGCAATAGAATAGTCTTGGGCCCCGATATGATTCGGGAAGCATCGGATAAAGTTGATTTTATTAAGAAGCGTTTGCTGGCTGCTCAGAGCCGGCAGAAGAGCTATGCAGACACTCGAAGAAGAGATTTAGAATTCTTTGTTGGTGATCTTGTGTACTTGAAGGTTTCTCCATTAAGAGGCGTAATTCGTTTTGGAAAGACTGGAAAGTTGGCACCGAGGTTCATTGGTCCATTCCCTATTCTCGAAAGGATTAGGACTCTAGCTTATCTAGTACAGTTGCCCAACTGGCTGCCAGGGGTGCACGATGTATTTCACGTGTCCTAACTCAGGAAGCATATTCATGATCCAGATTTAGTTATGGAGGAAGAATCACAACGAGATTTGGAAATTACTCCGAGCTTAGCCGTAAAGAGAGAGCCAGTAAAAATTGTGGGCAAGGAAATCAAAGCTTTGAGGAATAAGAAGATCAACCTGGTCAAGGTCCAATCGAGCGGAGACCCTAATGACTGTACTTGGGAGACTGAGGATAGCTTCAAGCAAGCCTATCCCAAGTGTAGAGTGGATATCTCCGAATAGCTTTATGTTGAGGTACATTTATAATACCTTGCATTTTCTGTTTTGTTCCTACTTTACTTTTATTTCCCTTTTCGAGGACGAAAAGTTTTTAAGTGGGGGAGACTATAACAACCCGGAAAATCCGAACCAATTTAAAAATTTTATTTTTAATAAATTGGGTAGAAAATGTGCCCAAATTTAAAAATTCTATTTTTAAATAATATTAAAGCCAGTGAAAATAGTCAATTTTCAAACGACCCCCGTTTTCGATGAAACCACTTTTGTTGGAACCGGAATGTCAAATTATTGCTAGGTTTCAATTTTTTGAATTTTTTGAATTAATATGTGAGCGTGGCAAAAGAAACCGTGTTTGGTCAGTTTCGGTCAAATTTAATCAGTTTAAAAATAGCCATTTTTCAAACTGTCTCAGAATTCGACGAAAAGAATTTTTTTGTATCTGTATCGTCAAGACATAGCCAAAAATAATTTTTTGGGATTTTTCGGAGTTCGTATGTGGCTCCGGTGGATTTTTGAATATGTCAGAATTTAATAATAAAAAGAATTAATTTTAAATTTGAAAAACGGGGGCTGAGATGACCTCTTGGGCCTGCGGGACATGGTTAGATGGATCCGGAATAGGGGTTATTAGGTAGAGTAGCTTCTTGTTGGACTGAATTCTGAATCCTTAAGAGTTTTGGTTTTTTTGTAAAAATAACATTTAAATATTATAAAAAGATTGGAAAACCCTAAATAAAAACACTATTCACTGTCTTCTACAGCCGCCGCCCCCTTGTATCCATGGCCGAAATTTCCCCATTCAATTTCTTCCAATCCACAACGAATTAAAACCCAAACTCTATCCCATACTGAAGATATTCTCCTCCTCTACAATTTCATACTGCTAGATCGCACCTAGTGCCACTGTTGCCTCGAACGGCGCACCCAAAACCACCGCATAAAACCCGCGTCGGCCTCCCCTAGCCCCAACCGGGTTCCACCATTTCGGCCCCACCACGTGCGCCTTCCGGTGCTCGTCGCTGTGACACCCTCTGATCGGTCCCTGGTGCCTTGAATCGGAAGATAGGACCAACCCTAGTTTTGAACAAGAAAAAAGGTCGTCGGCCGTGAATACTGTAAGGAGGAAGAAGAATTAATCTAATTATTTTTACTTAATTTAATGATTAAATTAATCCCTAATCTTATTTTACCCATAACTTTGTCAAATAAACTCAGAATTACGCAATTTTTGAAGCGTTGGACTCGTACGATCCTGAACAACAATTCTAGACTGAAACGAGGAATTTCTGAGCTGTTGGAATTTTGGTCAAAATCACGAACGACTGTGAGATATCTCTTGTTTTAAATTAATTAATTAATTAAATTACTTTTATTTATAGTTATTCATTTTCAGATCTAATTGTGTGGATGTTGTATTATGTTTGTTTGTTGGATATGATGAATTATTATGTTGGTTGTCATGTGTTATTCGAATATTTTTTTTATCGCTTATTCTATTTGATTGAATTGAGTTAGATAATCAATTCAATATTCATTCATATAATGAATAATCATAGATCTACATGTGAAGAGAAAATAATAATAATAATAATAATAATAATAGTAATAATATTGAATTGATTTAGGTCATCGATTCAATATCAAATCATACAATTTGTTTCTGAAAGGGATTGATCTAGTTAATCAATTCAACATATAGAAAATAAATATTGCTTTTTATTTGAATTGATCTAGTTAATCAAATCAATATAGAGAAAATAAAATTGCCTTTTTATTTGAATTGATTTGTTTGAACCAAAAAAAAAAAAAAAAAAAAATAGAACGTGCCTATTATTTGAATTGATTTAGTTTATCAATTCAACTTAGAAAATAAATTTGTCACTTTGGGTAAATTATCAATTCAATGATTAAACTATATTTTATCATTATTATTGGATTGAAATAGAATTGTCAATCCAATATAGAACATACTTTGTCACCTCATTGGGTTGAAAGAAGTTATTCTTTTTATTTGTGTTTCAACACAAATATATACATAGAAAAATAAGTTATTCATTTTATTTGTGTCTTTAAACACAAATATACACATCGTATATTGAATAACATTTTATTTGTGTCCTTAAAAACAAATATTACATAGAACATTGGATTACATTTTTATTTGTGTTTTTTTTTAAACACAAATATTACATAGAACATTGAATTGCATTTTATTTGTGTCCATAAACACAAATATCACATAGAAAATGGAGTGACATTTTAGTGTGTCCTTAAACACAAACATTACATACGTTTTTAAAAGTAGCACATTTTTATTTACCTTTTTCAATGTAAAAATGACATGAGAAAAATAAAATATCATTTTTGTTGCATTCCTTAATGCAAACAAAATGTAGAAAAAATAAAATATCATTTTTGTTGCATTCCTTAATGCAAACAAACTGTAGAAAGATAAAATATCATCTTTTGCATTCCTTAATGCAAACGAGATAAAAAAAATTATAAAATTACATTTTGTGTTTGCATTCTAAAATGCAAACGCTACATAAAAAAAAAAGATTTTATTTTATGTTTGCATTCTACAATGCAAACGATTCATGAAATTAAAATTTTACTTTTTATGTTTGCATTCTACAAATGCAAACAGAACATGAGAGCAAAGAAAAATTTCATTTCATGTTTGCATTCTACAATGCAAAAAAGCATTTAAACAAAAAAAATTATTTTATGTTAGCATTCTACAATGCAAACAATGCATGTAAATTAAAATTTTCACATTTTCATTTGCATTCTATTATGCAAACAAAACATAGAGAATAGAAAATATATTTTTATTTGCATTTTACCGTGCAAATAAAACAATAAAATAAAAAGATTCATTTTTGTTTGCAAATTTAGATGCAAACAAACAATAAAATAAAAAGATACATTTTTGTTTGCAATTTTAGATGCAAACAAACAATAAAATAAAAAGATACATTTTTGTTTGCAATTTTAGATGCAAACAAATTATAAAATAAAAAGATACATTTTTGTTTGCAATATTAGATGCAAACAAATTAGTAGAAGAAAAATCCACATTTTGTTGGCAAATCTAGATGCGAACAAAATATTAAAAGAAAGATTACATTTTTTATTTATTTACATCCCTTACTGTAAATAAACATGAAATAAAAAGTTGTTCTTTTATTTACATTCCTTGTTGTAAATAAAATTAGAAATTTAAAAGATACACTTTTTTTTATTAGCGTTCTTCAACGCAAATAAATCATGAAAAGGATAATTTACATTTTTATTTGCATTCCATAATACAAACGAAAGATGAAATTTAAAAGTTATATTTTTAAATGTGAATTTTAAAAGAAGAGAAAAGAATCATATTTCATTTAGAAATATGTTTTGTATTAAAAATACAATTTTAATGTAATGTTAGAAGCATAGGAAGAAATTCACATTTTGTTCATAAAAATGGATTGAATAAAAATATTCATTTTTGTTCATTGGATGGAAATCAACAATTTCATTCCTTAAAATAAAATGAACAATAATATGCATTTTGTTCATTATAAAGAAATTTACACTTGGTATAGGTAAGGAAGTTGATAACATGAATTAAACTTTAAAAATTATGAATGATCGAAGGATACAATTTATAGTCAATATACCATAAAATTGGTGTATGAAATAAAAACATGTTTTAGCAAACGTAATAAACATGAATATAAAATTTGTATATAATTCACACCTTTATTTAGTGTGATATTCACGTGAATGTAATCGCTTAAGAATTTACATATATATATATATATATAAATAGAAATTAAACGAATCGCGCGCGACAGTTCGCGTTTCGGCAATCGTGACTTTAAACGATTATATCGAAAGATCCAACCGTCGGATTTCCCCAAAACTGGAGCCATTAGGACCGCTTTGGGAAGATCTTTCCAATAAGACAAATTTTGTCAAAATCCAACGGTTAGATTTCAAGATATGTGTAAATCAAATTTTGAGAAAAACAGCCCTAAAGCCACACTTGACCGAAGCGTCGTTTGATTGTATTGAGCTATTTTTAAAATAAATAAAAATAGCAATAAATCGTTACAAATAAATATTAACGATATGAAATAATTTAAATAATAATTATTCGATAATTATTTGAAAAGTCCGAGTTCTACTCATTTCAAATAATTATATGTCGATGAAGAGACGAAGACGGTGTTGAAGACCGGCGGTCTTCACATCGAACGGATGTATTGCTACTGAGGTCCTCGATAGGAGTAGCTACCATGAAGGGACTTCGGCGGTAGTCGCCCGGACGTATGTGATGATTGTCCAGGTATACGAGAGCCTCTCAGGTGTCTCCGGTTCCGTTCAGACCCAGAACGGACTTGTAAATGAATGCATGTCTGACGTTGAACTTCGTACCATGTAAATTGATTTCTGTTTAACATACAACCATTGGTGGAAAAAGGATTTATTCTTTCGCTTATCACCCTCAGAGGTTGTGTATTGATAGTTGTTGATTTCATGGCATGGACTATCAACGGGGCACGCCAAGTTGCAAATGATCAAGATTTTGTTGAAAAGCAGGCCTTGTAATTGATGATCAAAGCATAGTCTGTTTAGACCCAGCTTTGTGTATAGCGTTATTTCGCAAGACTTACACCCCGGTAGAGTCTAAAACGGAGCAAGGGAACGCATGGAGTGCACATGTTTCTTTCTAGATAGAAGTGGTGTCAGTGCTTTAAACTGGCTGACATTTTACTTCTGTGGTTGATGGATTTTGAGGCGCCTCAGATTTTTTTCATTGGTCGCCCTCGGCCAATTTATAGGTCCAATAGGATCGGGAAGCGTGTGTTCAGGCATAACTAATCCACTAAATTATTTGTGGACCGGCCCTGCTGTATCCAAGGGTTCGCCAGCGTCCGAATCCTGAGACATTGCTAGAGTGTCTCGAATCGGTCAGGAGATCGTTCCTAGCCTTGACTCATGATGGAAACCCAACTTCCAATACGTCCCATGCGGTTTTGATTGCATAACTAGTATGGCGACATAGTAGATGGTAGCTATGCTGTCTAGGATTAATATTATAATTGAAATATTTTCTTAAAACATATACACACTAATAATAATATCATATTTTGCGTATTTATCATCGTTTGACCATTATAAGGTAAAACCCTATCCTCCGGTTTGCGTTGCATTGCGTGATGGGACTTGGTTCTTATAATGGTTTCATTTTTCTAAAATGCATTGCATCATTTAATGTTTTACTTTATTTTTTGCACTGATAATCCCATGGAGTACACCCGTTCCTCGTTAGCGGCGTGGTCCTCGTGATTGTCAAACCCGTTAGTTAATTAAGATATCTCATACCAGTCCCATGAGTGACTCGTAGTTTGTTTCACCTTTTGCAAATTCGGGTGCCCTCTTTCTACACGGGCAGCCAAGTGACAGGTTAGGCTTGGATATTCGCTGGATGGAAGCTTGCTGATGGAGATGCTGAAGAAACTTTCTTTTTATCTTTATTTTATGCTTAAGACTTTGAGATAGTACTTAATATAGATGTAATTTGAGAGATTGAGACTCTATTTGTTTTTCTTTTGAGACATCTATTTTGCTAAGTATAATCCTGTGCTGCATACCCTGATGTTTCAGTGATGATGTTTGTGATGACATTTCTTTCCACTGCAATGATTTATATGTTCTGCTATATACTGAGATCTGTTATTGCTCTAATTCTGTTATATTCCATACGATTTTCCTTACTTTTGTTACACGAAAGTTTGGGGTTGTCACAGATAATCCTGAAGTCACTCAAGTTGGGGTACTTATTTACATCTCAGACCTTGATCAACACCATTCTTATCTTAAGATGGATATGAATTGAAATTCATAAACCCATATTCATTATGGTATCAAACAAACCATATTAAATTCTTTTATTTAAAATATGGTTTATAAAACTTTCTCACTTCTGAAAATATCTCCTTTAAAATATAACTTATTATTATTTAATCATATTAAGAAATTTATTAATAGAAATCACTTCTTAACCTTAACTTCCTTTCAAATAATTTATTTTACAACTCGCATTACTATTACCAAATCTCATAATTAAATCCTTTACCGAACTCCATTACACATTCCTTTTAATCGTTTCTTTTTGAAAATCTCATTTCAATTTCAATAAGTTTACTTAATTCCATTATTAAATATCGCCAATTCAAATCACGCTTGACTCCTTCTTTCCTTCCATAAATCTTGTTTATAAAATCTTAGATTTAAGATAACCCATTTTTTTCTCTTGTTTCCTTTACTTAATTCAATATTATGTAAACATTTATTTTAAGTTATCATATTTGCTTAAAATCTTTTTTTAATACTTTGTTGTAAACTTTGGTTCACAACCTCTTTACAACTTAACCATATTCCATTTTAAAAATTGGTTACTTACTTAAATGTGTTTCATTTAAGAAGTAATTTCTTAAATTATTATTAACATAATAATTTACTTCATCATTATCTAGAATTAGTATTAAATTTCTTTTTGAAATCTTATTTAAGTTAAACAACTATATTCTAAATTATTTCATTTCAAAATGGCACAAACTAATTTGATTAAATAATCAGTTTCAATTAGAACAGTTGACTTGGTCAACTCTAAAACATGATTAACTTGTTGATCAATTTTAACTCATCTCTTCCTTTAAATTAATTAATAAATTAATTAAAATAATCTCATTTACTTCAATTAATATTAAATAAATAATATAATCTCTTTTTAATTGTTTCTTAAAACAATTAATTTTAGTTATAAATCGTTACATTAATTAAGATGAGGCACGTGCTTCGCACACGGCTAATTTCCTTTTTTATAAACTTCATTATTAAATCATATATTTAAAAATCTATATTCAGTTATAAAATAAATTTCATAACTTCATTTTTATCGGTTTACCTGACGGTAAATCCATATTTCAAAACGCTTGATTTATAGGCTAACTGCTGCCAATTACTCAACCAATACAACCCATTGGTTAAAATAAAACAAGTGTTGAATCTCAGGTCAATAATCAACAACCAAATCAATCATCCAAACAGAGAGGTTTAAACAGTTCATATAATGATAATATGACAAACAATATCTAATATATTTGAGGAATCATGTTGGATTCCTCCAACCTATTCTTCTCTGCATCCAAATGGTTACTTCACATGATATCACTCAAATCAATTTTATCGATTAAATTATAAAACAGTAAAATAACCACAATTTAATATCAACCAATTTATTTAATATTAACAAACAATTCAGATAATTCAAACAATTCGTTAAATTAAAACACGGTTATTTTATAGCCATGACCAACAAGGTAAGATACCTTCATTGGGTCCAATCGTTAAAATAACGAGTTGGTTTCACTGAAATCAAAAAACGTTTAATTCCATCAGTTCAATCAATATATGGATATATATTTATCAGACAATTAATCATTAGCAACCATAGCAATCATTAGCAACTATAACGCACAATTGTAAAACCCAACTTATATAAAATATAAGTGGGAAGAACTAAGTGAGTTTAACTCATCGGATTCCATTTATTTCTGAATCAGTTCATTTTAATTAAATTAAACTAGCATTTAGTTTAAATTAAAATTCCAATAGCTCCCAGCTCCGTCCAAACCGCTGCAGACTGTAGTGTTCTTAATCACGGTTTCGATGTAATTTGTTTGGGTTAACTCTGTTAACACACGTACAAATTATTATTATTATTATAGGGTCACAGTTCTTAATAAATTAAACCAATTTTTTTATTAATAATTAACTATAATTATTCACTAATCATTTTACTTTATAATTTCAGCCGACTAAGTCTCCAATTTCATCTTTCCGGTTCTTGGCCTTGTATTGTCCATTTGCCCTGTCCAAGATAGATATTAGTGTGACTTTAATTAAAATATAATTATTCTCTAATTACTACTATAAACAATTTTTTTTTTACGTTTTACTTTGACTCGGGCCGATTACTTAACAAATATATGGCCGATCAACTTGCTTCCTGATCCCTTGATCCCTTCATTCCCAAAACAATACAACATAACCCGTGCTTCCTTCTTTCCAAAGAAATATGTTTCTGCTCAATTTTCAGTCTCATGATATTTCTCCCTTCAGTATTATAGTTGTTGTTCCTTCATTCTAAAACCTTTAACACTGCACAACACTACACCGTTTACCTCATCCGCTCAGTTTCCATCGATCAGTAACCCAATTACGTTCTACTTCTTAATATAATTCTGCCCGATTCCCTTTTTTATTTATTCGACATCCATCCCTGATTCCCTGCGCATGATTTAACTAAAATAAGAATCTGTTAATTATGTTCCTTAATTTAATCATTAACAATACCAATACCAATATAATCATAAACGTTATAAGCCGACCCGCTATATTCACCTTCGTTGTTCCTTTGTACCACAACTCCAAACTTCACTGTTCAAACCAATTACCAGACCCCACTTTACTTCTATTCTCCACTGTCACGTTAAAACCACTTCCCTTTGCCTTCAAAAACTTCTTCACGTTTTCTTCTTCGATGGACAGACCTCACGTACAACGCCTTCATTCCAGAAATGAACACGTTGCCTTCATCCCAACACTTTGCGCAACCTCAGTGAGCCACTCCTTGCCAATACCACGAGTACACGACATCAGAGACCACCATCATGCCATTTTCAGGCCGCATCAATGACCATACTGATCCCCGGAGCTTCATCTGCGCCGCCATAGGTCCATCGGATCTCCATCGGAGTAGAGCAGCACCTCTGCCGTACCCTGGTCCGCCTTCGTTCCAAGCGACGTTCAATCAGCCACCCTTTATCTCCTGTAGTTGGGCTTCGAACACCGGTACTCCTTACGCCGATTCTGGCCAACCCCGCTATCTACTGTCGATTACCATGGGTCACTAGATCGACCACGCTGAGATGAACAAGTTTATATTTGGGAAGCTTTGATTTGATTAATGGATTAGAAGAAATTTGGAAAATTAAGTGGTGAGCTTTCGTTCGTTCATCTTTGTGAAGACGGCGACACAAAACTTTGACCACAGCAGATAGTGAAATAGGGTTTGACACATTACGTAAGAGTATTTATAATGTGGAGTGGGAAGAATTATTACTATATTAATATAAGGAAACTTGGTCACGAATTAACTTATCCAAACCACTCATATGATATCCGTTTTTGATCAAATAAGGTAATCTTAGCATTAAAAAATATTGCTGACCTGATGGGACAGGTTTTGTCGAATTTCGAGGTCATTTGTGAAAAGTCCTTTATAATTATCGATGAAAAATCAAGCATTTAAAATTTCTATAATTACAGAAAAAATTCAATAAATATGAGGCCCTGATATTTTTCTAGACCTCTTCCTAACGGAATCAATGAATCTTGTTTCGTTAAATTTGGAGTTTGTTTGGCCAATCGTTTATTCGTTAAAAGTTACCCGTGTCTAAATTGTATAAACAATTAAACAGAAACAGAGCTGTTTTGGCCACCGAAGCCACATACGATATCGGTTTGCCATGAAATTTGATTTTCTGACAATGATTTAACGATACGTTCCCAATGAAACTAATTTCATCGAAAACCGAGACCGTTTTCCAAAATGACTATTTTTAACACTCAAATAATATTAATAAAATATTATATAAATTCTCGAATAAATCAACTAAATCATAATAAATTATTTTTATCATATATATCCAACCATAATATATATACAACTCCAAATATAATTTATATGACTCAATATCGTCGATTTCGAGTTAAACGATTTAAATTTCTCTTATAAATATATTAAATAAACTTAATATTTTAATAACGAATTCCATAGCGACTATTTTAAAATTTTACTTAGTCATTACTTACAATCTATATCACAAAATCTCGATTTTTCTCTTTTATTAGAAAATTATCGTCAACAAGATCCCAACGTTTCTTGTTTCATAGAATTCCGGCTTATATTGGATCTGGTATATCCAGTTAAAGTTCAAGTCGTAAATTTCGAACTATCGCGTCATTTCAAGCTCGTTTATAATTTGAACATAAATTAACATTAAAACTTCGTATTAACAGACAAATTATATATTAAAATCGACTAATATTCAAAATATAATATTTAACATAATAAAATATATTAAGTATTTGATCACTAAAAATACGGGACATTACAATCTTCCCCCCTTAAATGAATTTTGTCCGCCGAAATTACTATGGTAAGAAAAATGTTTCAACCTATTTAATTTAAAATCTAATTTATTTTAAAATCAAAAACCAATTCACTATTATCAATATAAATTTTCAAAAATACTGAAAATTTTCTAACTCCTTTAATTCCTGGAAAAATTCGGTAGAGTCTCCTCTGTACGGAGTGACTTCTGCGATATCGCATGAACAAATTATATATATACATCGACCCACACGGTCAGAAAACAAAATTCAAAACCAAAATTTCATATTTTCGTGTAACCGTACCTTATGCGAGCGCTATTGAGCATATTCACTCAATTTATTATGATATATTGAAGCAAAGTCAAATTTCTAGCCATCTGGCACCTATACTTAACTCAGTTTAACAAATAAGTAACATATATGTGAAATTTCAATAATACTTCATTAATCCACATACTAACTAAACCAGTTTCCAAAATCAACTATATAACATCCTTCATATGCAAATACAGGGTTAACAATTTCATTTCTAATTCATATGCGGTTTCATTTCAGTTTATTATTTTAGAGTTAATTCCTCTTAGTTTCCAATCCATTCATCTCCATTAAACTGGTGATTAATTTTATTCAAACAATCTATCAACCAATCAACAACAATTCACAATCAACAACCAATACATAACTAGATCAATCAATCAATTGAATTCGCATTCCATATTAATATTTTCTTATATTAACTTGGGTTTAACATCAATTTATTTATATCAAATTAATTTCCATTTCGTTTTTATTAGTACGATTTCCCAATTCTAAATTTATTCAATCCCATAGACTTATGTATATAGGAATTTTGACCTTTAATTCACAGATGTTCTTGTTTAACTCAAGTTAAATCTCCATTTCAAATGATTCGTTTTAGTTTCAAATTAAACTTCTCATTTACTATTTCATATGGAAATATTCCTGGTTACATTAAACCATCTCAAATTTTAGTTCAATTTGAATTCCATTCAAATCAATCAACCAAACAACCAAACCAGCATCTCAATAATTTGGTAAAATTATTTCCTTTCAATATAAAAATATATTTTGGGTAAAATTATTGCATTTACCCACTTTACAAAACAATATTGCATCAATTATTAGTTCAATGCTTCTCAACACTTGAACCGATCAAACAACACAATACAAAACATCATATATAAAATTTACAAATATGCGCTCTCATATATATACACTCAACTCAATCTAGGGTATTACTGACCTCATCTCTGTCTAGTTATACCACAGAGCCAAGGTGTAACAACCCGGAAAATCTGAACCAATTTAAAAATTTTATTTTGGCAATTTTAACAAATTTTGAATATTTAAAATGAATTATTTTAAATAATAACGACAGGAAGTTTATTTTGAAGAGAATCAGAACGTATATATTCATTTGAATCGATGTTGGAAAATAAATAATTTATTTTAATTGTAAAACGAGGCCTGAAATAGCGCGGCAGTTTGAAAATTTGAATTCGAACTTTGACTGACTGTACAGGATGCAAAATAAAACGGATTTTAGTGAAACTAGAATTATTTAAATCTGTTTAGGAATATCTTTCTAATGAATCTGAAAAATCAAAATTTCATAGCAGGAATCAAAAGTTATGACTAAACGAATTTTCACAAAGGTCGCTATGGAATTAATATAGCCCTTGAAATAGACATTTTGCAAACGACCTCCATTTTCAACGAAACCACTTTTGTTGGATCCGGAGTGTCAAACTATTGCTAGATTCCAAATTCCATAAGTTTTGGAGTTAATATGTGAGCGTGACAAAGGAAAATGTGTTTGGTTAATTTTAGTCAATTTGGATCAACCAGAAAATGGCCATTTTTCAAACGGTCTCTAAATTCGACGAAACTAGTTTTGTTGGGACCGTATCATCCAAACATAGCTCGATTTATTTTTCTGGAATTTTTGGGATCTGTATGTGGCCCCGGCAAATTGAAATGTACGTTCAAATCCATATTTGAATGTTTTATATTTTAATTCGAAGAATAACTGACTGAAACTGTCGAATGGGCCTACGAAGCATACTCCATTGTGTCCGGAATGGGGGTATTTAGCTAGGGACGACAGTCATTGGGTTCGAATTGGCGTTCGTAAGGAGAAAGGGGTATTTTTGGAAATAAAAATAATTAAATATATATTATTGGCCAATCAAATTCAACCATTATTTTCTCTCTCTTCGACTCCCCTTCAGATTGCGACGGCGGAGAACACTTCTCCCCTTCTCTCCTCTTTTTCTTCCGAACCGTTCAATAAAATCGAGCGCTCCAGTTGAGGATTCTGTAGTACACTCCACGAGCTTCAAATTCATATAGGATTTGTGATTTTTCATTTGGTATTCGTCAAGATTGGAGCCCCTGAAGTGTCGTCGTCGCGTGCCCGATTCCTCCTCCATCTCCAGTTGGAGTTGACAACGGTGGGGACCCCCTGGCGCGGATTTCGAAGCCCTACCTCATGGTGTAGCCCGAGCGACGAACCGCTACATGGATTGAAAGATTTTTGCAAACCTAGTTTTGAATCAAAAGGGTTTAGGAACGGCTTATATATTTAAAACTTATTTCGACAAATAAAAGCGTTGCAAACTTATAAAAATCATATCTTTTTGCTATGTGGTCGAAATCCAGTAACACCGGGGCCGTGAGGACGTCTTCTACATTCTAGAAGAGACTGGAGAATTTTTGGAACTTCCTACAATTTTTGGAGGAGTGGAACCAAATGTGAGATTTCTATATTCAAAACGATATGGAATGACGATGTATAAATTATATAATCGATGTATAAGTTATATAAGCGTTGTACACCTCATGTATAAGCATTGTATAAATTATTTGTGGGATGTATAAGTTATATATACGTTGTGAAAATCATATGTGCGTTGAATGGAGTTGAAATGAAATGGAAATATATTTATATACGTATATCTATATATATACACTCTCTTCGTCCACAGACCATGGACGATATATATTGGTTGTGATTGTTTGGATTTTGGTTGACGTGAAATTTGGTTGATAAAGGCAAATGGTTGATAATGATTGTTTCTGGTTGAAACAAAATTGGATTTGTTTGTGGAAAAATCCATTGTGATATGAAAATGATTGAAATATTTAGATTATAAGGATAAGCCCCTTAGGGAACGCTGCGAGGCGTAAGGTAGTGTGAAGAGCCGTACTCAGGATGGTGCCGGTTTTAAACCCCCTGCCGTTATGCAGCCGAAATTTTCTGAAGTATTCATGTGTTTGATTTATATTCACGTGTTGAAATATATTCATGTGTTGGAAAAATATTCATATGACGATAAATTGTTTGAAAGATAAAAATCACATTTTTATCATGTATATGAAGAATATAAAATATTCATGTTTTAAATAAATTGTTTTAACCATAAAAAACACATTTTTATTATATATATGAATCGTTAAATATATTCATGTTTTAAATAAATTGTTTCAACCATAAAAGTAACATTTTTATTATATATATGAAGTGTTAAAAATAGTCATGTGTTGAAATAAATATTTGTTGAGTAAAAATATTATTTTTATCAAATAGATGAAATGAAAATGGTTTGGAAATCGAAGAACGGACTATATATATATATATATAATTAAAATAAATCGAATAACGACGCTGCAGTTCGTATTTTGAAATCGTGATTTTAAACGATTATAACGGGAGATCCGACCATCGGATTTTCCCGAAACCGAAACCATTGGGTCCGCTTTGAAAATATATTTCCAACGATACCAAATTTGTAAAGATCGAATGGTTAGATTGTGTGAAATATTTAATTCAAATCTGAATAAAAACAGCGCCAGAATGGGTTATATTTATATATATACATATAAATATAATTAAAATAAAATGAATAATGACGCTGCAGTTCGTATTTTGAAATCGTAACTTTAAATGATTGTATCGATAGATCCGACCGTCGGATTTTCCCAAAACTGGAACCGTCGGGTCCGCTTTGAAAAGATCTTTCCAATGATATAAAATTTGTAAAGATCCAACGATTAGATTTTCAGATATGTGTAAATCAAATCTGGGGAAAAACAGCGCCACAACCGCGTTATGTCCTGAAGCGTCGTTTAAATGAATGGGCTATTTTTAAATAAATAAAAATAGCGATAAACCATTATAAAATATTATAAACAATATGGAATGGAAATAAACCAAATTTACTCGGTTTATTGGATATTTGATTGTTGAATGTGTTTGAAATGAAAAATACATTCAAGAACTGAATTATGGATGTCAAATAATTTAACCATGGAAATGAATTGATTAGAATTCTAAATATACGCAGATTATTTGAAAAGGCCGAGTTAAATCTCATTTCAAATAATTGGTCGACGATTAGAAATCGACGATGAAGACGGTGGTTGAAGACCGGAGGGCTTCACATCATTTAGATGATTGCTGATGTCTTGATTGGGAGGCATCCCAAGACAAGGTAAGTGGTGGTCGTCCAGACGTACTTGGAGATCGATCGGATGTGTGAGGACCTCTCTCCTATATTGGACATATGGGATGAGGAATAAAGTGCCTTCGGTTTCGTTCAGATCCAGAATGGATTTGTAAATGGACTGTGTGTTTGACATTGGATTTCATTCTGTGTGATTGATATACGTCAGTTGCATGGCGTGAATTGCTTGTGTGACATGCTGAGATGCAGTGATGAGGCTTTTTTTGAAAAGCAGAGCCTTGTGGTTGATGATCAAAGCACGACTTTAGATAGCATAGCTTTTTGTATAGCATTGATTCGCGGGTCTCACACCCTGGTATGGACCAGAAACGGGAGAGGACCTCAGGGAGGACATGCGTTTCCTTCTAGCTAGGATTGGTGTCTGGGTCTTACACGCCCGGATGTTTTACTTATGTGGATGATGGATAGCGAGGCACCTCGGTTATTTCGGTCTCTTCGGAGCTGATGGTTTGGTCGGGATACGACCAGTTGACGCCCCATAGGGCAGGGAAACGCAGTGTTCAGGCATTTTAATCCACTCCTTGTGGACCGGCCCTGACGATCCAAGGCTTGACTGAGTACTTGCCTGAGGCTCGGGCTAGAGAGTCTCGAAGCGGTAAGGACGATCCCTGCCTTGGTTCATGATAGAAATCCAATTTCCAAATATGACTTCGTGCGGATTTGATTGTAAACCTATATATGGCGACATAGTGGTATGGGGCACTTATGCCGTCTATGATTGATACTTATGATTGAAATATTTTTTGAAACATATGAACACTAGTAATAATATCAAATGCTTTTGTTTTATATGTATCAAGCATATTTTAGCCATTATAAGGTAAAACTTTATTCTCCGGCTTGCGTTGCATTGTGTGATGGGACCTAGGTCTTGTAATGGCTTCATTTTTGTACAAGCATTGCAATGTTTAAATGATTTACTTGTTTTAAGTACTAGCAATCCAATGGAGTAAACCCGTTCCGCTTTAGCCCCGTGGTCCTGCGATTGGCCTTATTATAAAGTAAGCTTAGTAGATTTCTCATACTAGTCCCATGACTGACTCGTAATTTGTTTCACTTGCAAACTCGGGTGTCCCTATTTCTACACGAGCAGCCTTGTATTCAAGTTTTAGCAGGCTCTCTCTGGATAGCTATGGAGCTGAAGATGGATTATATCACTTCTTTTTATGATGTTCAGCTCCTGTTATGTATATTATGTTTGATCCGACTATAGACATTTTATATAAAGATGAATTGTATTTTGTACTAAGTATGATCCTGTTATATTGTGTAACTCTAATGATTATGTTTATCCAGTGTATTCTGTTGTAAATTATTTGGTGTATTTATATATTTCTGTTCTGTTGTTACTGTTTATGTGTTATATTCCAAAGATTACCCTTGCCACCATGGAACAGGGGTTTGTGGTCATCACACGTGGTATCAGAGCTTTGGTTAAGCTTAGTTCTGAAATATAACATATTAATGAATTTGTTAGAAATAGAACCAGTAGTGTTCTGAGATGAATTACTCATTATAGAAAGGATCGGTAATATCCTTGAATGAGTGTAGCAGAATGAAATACACCCCTGTAGACACATTTACATTCAAGTATATGTCTCTATGCTTTAGAATACCTTTTCTTTTGGCCTAACACTTTGTCTTCTATTTGCAGACATAGAAAATGAGTGGCAGAAGTAGAAGAGGTAGGTCGGAACCAGATATTGAATCTCTATTAAAGAAGTATCGAAATCTCGGTGGAGCACCATTCTCGGGCAATGAATCCTTTATTCAAACACAAGCATGGATGCGCTCTGCTGAGAAATTTTTTGAAGGTTCAAGCTGAGAGATGATCAGAAAAGATTACTGGCATCTTGGGCACTCAAAGATGAAGCTTTAATCTGGTGGGAAATTGTCATTAAAGATAATCCAGAAGGTAATATTACCTGGGATAGATTTAAAGAAATTTTCAATATAAGATTTATTCCTCCAGAAGCAACTGAGCGGTTAAGTAATGAATTCTACTATCTGATACAAGGAGATATGACCATTCAGGAGTATCAGGATAAATTCAGTAGACTTTCACGTTTTGCCCCGCATCTAATTCAAGATCCTAAGAGGAAGAATCAGAGGTTTATTAAGGGGCTCCAAAGATAGTATCAAAATAGTGTAACTGCACATGTGCAACTTCCTTTTTCTGAAATGATATACATGGCTTACTAGTATGAAGATCTGGATAAGCAGGGTCTTTTGGTCGATGAAGAAGAAGTCAGTTCTAGCAACAAAAGGAAATTTGAAACTGATAGCCCAGTGACAAGTACACAACCTGAGGCAAGTACGAAGTCTGAGTTTAGTAAGAGGCCTAGATTCAATAGGAAAATGGTTAAATCTGAGAAAGAACCAATAACGACGGCCACATGCTCTAACTGCAATAAGCAAGGACATCTGTCGATAAGTTGCAGATCTTTGAAGAAACAAATAAAGAGGGGGTTTAAACCCAATAAGAAGCAAAAGAAATCTCATGGTACAAGGGAATGCTATAAGTGTCACCGGACAGGTCATCTTGCTAGAAATTGCCTGTTATCAGGGAGTTCTGAAAGTAGTACAGGTAAATGAAGTGGCAGAAGTTCCTACATCCTCAGCTAGTCAAGCGAGGCCAGATGTTTTAGAAGGCACGCTTACTGTCAAAGATATTCCAGTTAAAATACTGTTTGATATAGGCATGTCACGAAGCTTTATTGCAAGTAATGCGATTAAGAAACTGGATTTGAAAATGAAAAAGCTTAAAGAACCCATGACTGTCCATAATCCAGTTGGGGGTTCCCTCGATCTTAGTTGGATTTGTGGTGTGCCTGTTTCTTTTTCCCAATATCGGTTCCCTACCATCTCGATCGTCATGAATTTTACAGAATTTGATCTTATTTTGGGATTGGATTGGTTAACCAAATATGAAGCTGAGGTTAAATACGCCGACAAAGTCGTTAAGGCGAAAATTAAATCAGGGGACTATATAACCATTCCCTGTGAAGGTCCGAATTCAGGTAGAAAAGACTTTTGGTTAGCTCTGGATGTTTCTCATGCTCAAATAGAAAATATTCCTGTTGTTGCAGAGAACACTCCGGTCGACATAGAAAATATTTTTGTCGTCAAGAATTATGCGAATATGTTTGAAGAAGTTGTTAGCTTACCTCCGCGTAGAGAAATTGATTTCAAATTTGCTTTAATTTCGAATGCAAGGCCAGTAGTTCACGCTATTCAAAGAATGACCTTGAAGGAAAAAGAAGAGTTAGACAATCAAACTCGACAACTTGTATGGAAAGGTCTGATCAGGCCTAGTTTCTCTGATTGGAGAGCAGCAGTGGTTGTCCTAAAGTCAGATGGTACTCTCCGATTATGTGTAGATTATCATGACTTGAATAAGCAGACATTGAAGAATAAATATCCATTGCCGCGGATTGACGATTTGTTGGATCGATTGAATGGAGCACAGGTATTTTCACGATTGGACCTAGCTACAGGTTTCCATTAGCTTCATATTGCCGAAGAATGTGTTCCTTTGACAGCATTCAGAGGTCCATATTTATTCTACGAGTGGTTAGTAATGCTGTTCAGCTTATGTCACGCTCCAGTTTATTTTGTCGATCTAATGAACAGAGTATTCAGAGAAGTATTGAATAAATTCGTATTGGTTTTCATTGATGACATATTGATCTTCTCTAAGTCAGAGAGTGAGCATGCAAAATATTTGGAACGAGTGTTAGAGATTCTGAGAAAGAATGTTTTTAAAGCAGAATTTTCCAAATGTATATTCTGGCAAGAAGAAGTCAAGTTTCTTGGCCACATTGTATCAAAGGAAGGAATTTTTGTGGATCTCGGTAAAATCACAGCTATTCATGATTGGAAGCAGCCAACTACACCCACAGAAGTCCGAAGTTTTCTTAGGTTGGCTAGTTATTATCGGAAGTTCGTTAAAGATTTTTCGAAGATATCTAGTTCCTTAACAAAGCTTACGAAGAAACATTCAAGGTTCAATTGGACTCCAGAATGTGAGACAACTTTCCAAGAGCTGAAGTTAAGATTGACAACTGCTCCAGTGTTAACAATTATCGAGGCAATCAAGACTTGAAAGTCTGGACAGATGCTTCTAAAGAAGGCCTTGGTGCAATATTAATGCAAAGAGGCCAAGTAGTCACTTTTGCTAGCCGCCAGTTGAAGCCGCATGAGAAAAATTATGCAACTCACGATCTTGAATTGTTAGCCATCGTGTTTGCTATGAAAATATGGAGACATTATCTATTGGGTGAGAAGTTCAAATTATATATTGATCATCAATCATTGAAGTATTTGTTCACCCAGAAAGATCTGAATATGAGGTAGCAGAGTTGACTAGAATTTCTCGCAACATATGATCTTGATATTTTATATACTCCGGGGAAAGCCAATGTTGTGGTTGATGCACTCAGCAGAAATAATGTGATCATCGCCAATCTTATCATTACGCCTTCGTTGATAGATAGAATATCCATTATTCAGAAAGACAATAGTTTTGTTAAAGAGATGATCAAAAGAATTCAAAGGGGCGAAGTCTCTAGTTTCCAAGTGGATAGCGCAGGAGTTCTAAGATTGAAAGGAAGGATTTGTGTTCTCGACATCCTTGAGCCCAAAAGAGAAGTATTGGATGAGTGTCACAAGTCCAAGTTGAGTTTCCATCCAGGGGTTAGTAAAATGTATAATGACCTCAAGCGAAAATTCTGGTGGAAGGCGATGAAAATAGATATCTCTATATATGCTAGCTGGTGTTCCACCTGTCAACAAGACAAAAGCGATCAATAGAAACTCGCCGAATTATTGCAACCGTTGGAAATTCCAGGTTGGAAGTGAGAACTGATTTCTATGGATTTCATAAATGGTTTGCCTAGAACCCGAAGGGGAAATGACAGTATTTGGGTGATCGTAGATCGTTACACGAAGACTGCCCATTTTATACCTGTAATATCGAATAGAGCCGCTCAGAGTCTGGCGCAGATTTATTTTAAAGAAATTATTAAACTACATGTAGATCCCATGAGTATCGTCAGTGATCATGACCTGATTTTTGCTAGTAAATTCTGGGAAGCATTCCAAGCAGAATTGGGAAAAAACTGAACTTGAGCACTGCTTATCATCCTCAAACAAATGGTCAAACTGAGAGGGTGAACCGTATACTTGAAGATTTATTGCGGGCTTATGTTATTGATTTTGGAGGGTCATGGGAAGACCACTTGCATTTGGCTGAGTTCTCGTACAACAACAGCTACCAAGCGAGCCTGAAAATGTCACCATTCGAAGCATTGTATGGTAGACCGTGCAGATCTCGCGCTTGTTGGGTAGAACCTGGAAGTAGACTTGTATTAGGACCAGATATGATTCATGAAGCTTCAGACAAAGTTGACTTCATTAAGAAACGATTGCAAACGGCTCAAAGCCGACAGAAGAGTTATGCAGACTTGAGAAGAAGAGATTTAGCATTTGCTGTTGGGGACTATGTGTATCTACGAGTTTCTCTGATGAGAGGAGTAGTCCGATTTGGTAAAACATGGAAGTTGGCGCCCGGATTTATTGGTCCATTTCCTATACTTGAACGGATTGGAACTCTCTCTTATAGAGTTCAATTGCCTGACTGGTTACCTAGAGTACATGATGTGTTTCACGTATCTCAACTTGGAAAGCATGTGCATGCCCAGATTTGGTCATGGAAGAAGCCGCGCAAGAAGATTTGGAAATTACTCCATAATTGGCAGTGAGGAGAGAGCCGATAAAAATTATTGGCAAAGAAACTAAAGAGATGAGGAGCAAGACGGTTCACTTTGCAAAGTGCAATGGAGTGGAGATCGGCGAGACTGTACTTGGGAAACTGAGGAGAGCATTAATCAAGCCTATCCCAATTGCAGGGTGGATATCTCTGATTAACTCTGGTGCAAGGTGCATTTACTATATTTTGCATTTCCATATTGTTTTCTACTTGTATGTTGTTTCCTTTTCATGGATGTAATTTTTTTTAGTTATATAGTCTGAATGATTTTAAAAGAGCATATGAATTAATTAGTATATTTTTGAAAAGTTAATCAATAAATTGATTGTTGTTTGTGTTGTTTGATTATGAATTTGATTAATCAAAATATTGGAAAGGAAATTAATCTGACCAATAGGAAAGTGAAGGGTAAATTTATGCAAATTGAATCAAATATCGAACTGATTTGAAAATTAATTGAAATTCATGCATGTACATTATATATGTTTGAACAGGTAAATGGATTTGCTGTTAAGTAAAGAATTTATTTGTGTGCCCGACAAATAGGTAAACCTTAATGAGTTGGATGCTCAATTTTATTTATTATATCAACTCCTGTGTATGCCATTGGATGCAGAGTGCTGATTGTTCTATGGGAAATAATAAACGTCGCCATATGATAGTAATAATTAATTTTGAACTACACTACATGGCATACTTCTTGAAGATAGCATACCCTATCATATACCACATAAGCATTTGGAGCTTATGTGACGAGGTTGAAGATTTACCGTACAAGCGAGAGGCTTGTATGGCGATGATTATATTACAGGTTGAACCGAAGACTGATATGAACTATATAAAATGTAACGATAACTTGCCAGATTAATAAAAACCCTACACGGGTCTGGAGATGACAATAAACACGTCTCTCTAGTCATTAAGGCACAAAAACCATTTATAGGGTGACGAGAATTTATTCTCTTTATGATCTATACACACTCCCCTGTGGACACCGAAATATATCACTAGAAATATGTATATGCTTTTTAGGATTTATTGGGTAAATAATACAACCCAATAAATTTCTAAACCCCTCCCCGTACAAAGGAGGTTATGGCGAAATTTTAGGTTGTTAGCCAAATTTTTGAAGAACTAGAAAGTTCTTAGAAACTGAAAATTTGAAGAATGGAAGCCAAAATGAAAGTTGAGTTGGTAAGTTGAACAACTTTCAGCTTCATTCCTTTTCGGGGACGAAAAGTTTTAAGTGGGGGAGATTGTGACTACCCGGAAAATCTGAACCAATTTAAAAATTTTATTTTGGAAATTTTAATGAATTTTGAATATTTAAAATGAATTATTTTAAATAATAACGACAAGAAATTTATTTTGAAGAGAATCAGAACGTATATATTCATTTGAATCGATGTTGGAATATAAATAATTTATTTTAATTATAAAACCAGGCCTGAAATAGCGCGGTAGTTTGAAAATTTGAATTCGAACTTTGACCGACTGTACAGAATGCAATGTAAAACGGATTTTAGTGAAACAAAAAATATTTAAATCTGTTTAGGAATATCTTTCTAATGAATTTGAAAAACCAAAATTTCATAGTGGGAATCAAAGGTTATGACTAAATGAATTTTCAGAAAGGTCGCTATGGAATTAATATAGTCCTTGAAAATAGACATTTTGCAAAAGACCCCCGTTTTCGACGAAACCACTTTGTTGGATCCAGAATGTCAAATTATTGCAGGATTCCAAATTCCATAATTTTTGGAGTTAATATGTGAGCGTGGCAAAGGAAAATGTGTTTGGTTAATTTCAGTCAATTTGAATTGACCAGAAAATGGCCATTTTTCAAACAGTCTCCAAATTCGACGAAACTAGTTTTGTTGGGATCGTATCGTCCGAACATAGCTAGATTTATTTTTATGGGATTTTTGGGATCAGTATGTAGCCCCGACAAATTGAAATGTATGTTCAAATCCATATTTGAATGTTTTATATTTTAATTTGAAGAATAACCGACTGAAACAGTCGAATGCGCCTACGAAACATATTCCATTTTTTCCGGAATGGAGGTATTTAGCTAGAGACGACAATCGTTAGGTTTGAATTGGGGTTCGTAAGGAGAAAGGGGTATTTTTGAAAATAAAAATAATTAAATATATATTATTGGCCAATCAAATTCAACCGTTATTTTCACTCTCCCCGACTCCCCTTCAGATCACGACGGTGGAAAACACTTCTCCCCTTCTCTCCTCTTTTTCTTCCAAACCATTCAATAAAATTGAGCGTTCCAGTTGAGGATTCTGTAGTACACTCCACGATCTTCAAATCCATATAGGATTTGTGATTTTTTGTTTGGTATTCGTCAAGATTGAGCCCTTGAAGTCCCGCCGTCGCGCGCCCGATTCCTCCTCCATCTCCAATTCGAGTTGACAGCGGTGGGGACCCCTGGCGCAGATTTCGAAGCCCTACCTCGTGGTGTAGCCCGATCGATTAATCTCTACACGGATTGAAAGATTTTTGCAAATCTAGTTTTGAATCAAAAAGGTTTAGGTACGACTTATATATTTAAAACTGATTTCGACAAATAAAAGCGTTGCAAACTTATAAAAATCATATCTTTTTGCTGCGTGGTCGAAATTCAGTGAAACAAGGGACACCAGGACCGTGAGGACGTCTTCTACATTCTAAAAGAGACCGAAGAATTTTTGGAGCTTCCTACAATTATTGGAGGAGTGGAACCCAATGTGAGATTTCTAAATTCAAAACAATATGGAATGGCAATGTATAAATTATATAATCGATGTATAAGTTATGTAAGCGTTGTACACCTCATGTATAAGCGTTATATAAATTATATGTGCAATGTATAAATTATATATACGTTGTGAAAAATCATATGTGCGTTGAATGGAGTTGAAATGAAAATATATTTACATACGTATATATATATACACACACATACTCCCCTCATCCACAGACCATGGACGATATATATTGGTTGTGATTGTTTGGATTTTGGTTGACGTGAAATTTGGTTGATAAATGCGAATGGTTGATAATGATTGTTTGTGGTTGAAACAAAATTGGAATTGTTTGTAGAAAAATCCATTGTGATATGAAAATGACCGAAATATTTAGATTATAAGGATAAGCCCCTTAGGGAACGCCGCAAGGCGTAAGGTAGTGCGAGGAGCCGTACTCGGGACGGTGTCGGTTTTAAACCCCCTGCCCTTATACTGCCGAAATTTTCTGAAGTATTCATATGTTTGATTTATATTCATGTGTTGAAATATATTCATGTGTTGGAAAAATATTCATATGACGAATAAATTGTTTGAAAGATAAAATTCACATTTTTATCATGTATATGAAGTATATAAAATATTCATGTTTTAAATAAATTGTTTTAACCATAAAAATCACATTTTTATTATATATATGAATCGCTAAAAATATTCATGTTTTAAATAAATTGTTTTAACCATAAAAATAACATTTTTATTATATATATGAAGTGTTAAAAATAGTCATATGTTGAAATAAATATTTGTTGAGTAAAAATATTATTTTTATCAAATAGATGAAATGAAAATGGTTTGGAAATTGAAGAACAGTTTTAATATATAATTAAAATAAACTGAATAACGACGCTGCAGTTCGTGTTTTGAAATCGTGATTTTAAACGATTATTATGGGAGATCCGACCGTCGGATTTTCCCAAAATCGAAACCGTTGGGTCTGCTTTGAAAATATCTTTCCAACGATACCAAATTTATAAAGATCTAATGGTTAGATTGTGTGAAATGTATAACTCAAATCTGAATAAAAACAGCGCTAGAATGGATTATATTTATATATAAAAATATAATTAAAATAAAATGAATAACAACGCTGTTGTTTATATTTTGAAATCATAACTTTAAACGATTGTACCAGGAGATCCGACCGTCGGATTTTCCCAAAACTGGAACCGTCGGGTCTGCTTTGAAAAGATCTTTTCAATAATATAAAATTTGTAAAGATCCAACGGTTAGATTTTCAGATATGTGTAAATCAAATATGTAGAAAAACAACGCCATGGCCGCGTTATAGCCTGAAGCGTCGTTTAAATAAATGGGCTATTTTCTAATAAATAAAAATAGCGATAAATCGTTATAAAATATTATAAACGATATGGAATGGAAATAAACCGAATTTACTCGGTTTATTGGATATTTGATGGTTGAATGTGTTTGACACGAAAATTACATTAATGAACTGAATTCTGGATGTCCAATAATTTGACCATGGAAATGAATTGATTTGAATTCTAAATATACGTAAATTATTTGAAAACGCCGTGTTAAATCTCATTTCAAATAATTGGTCGACATTAGAAATCGACGATGAAGACGGTGGTTGAAGTCCAGAGGTCTTCTCATCGTTTGGATGATTTCTGATGTCTTGATTGGGAGGCATCCCAAGACAAGGTAATAAGTGGTGGTCGTCCAGACATACTTGGAGATCGACCGGATGTGCGAGGACCTATCACCTGTATTGGACATAAGGGACAAGGAATAAGGTGCCTCCGGTTTTGTTTAGACCCAGAACGGATTTGTAAACGGACTGTGTGTCCGATATTGGATTTCATTCTGTGTGATTGATATACGTCAGTTGCATGGCGTGAATTGCCTGTGTGGCATGCTGAGATGCAGTGATCGAGGCTTTTATTGAACAGCATAGCCTTGCGGTTGATGATCAAAGAACGGATTTAAATAGCATAGTTTTGTGTATAGCATTGATTCGCGGGCCTCACACCCCAGTATAGACCAGAAACAGGAGAGGACCTCATGGAGGACATGTTTTTCCTTCTAGCTAAGAGTGGTGTCTGGGTTTTACATGCCCGGATGTTTTACTTATGTGGATGACGGGTAGCGAGGCGCCTCGGTTATTTCGGTCTCTTCGGAGTCGATGGTTTGGTCGGGTTATGACTAGTTTATGCCCCATAGGGCAGGGAAACGCAGTGTTCAGGCATTTTAATCCACTCCGTGTGGACCGGCCCTGACGATCCAAGGCCTAACTAAGTACTTGCCTGAGGCTTGGGCTAGAGAGTCTTGAAGCGGTAAGGACGATCCCTTGCCTTGGTTCATGACGGAAATCCAATTTTCAAGTACGACATCGTGTGGTTTTGATTGTAAACCTATATATGGCGACATAGTGGTATGAGGCACTTATGCCATTTATGATTGATACTTATGACTGAAATTGTTTTTGAAACATATAAACACTAGTATTAATATCAAATGCTTTTGTTTTATACGTATCAAACATATTTTGGCCATTATAAGGTAAAACTCTATCTTCCGACTTGCGTTGCATTGTGTGATGGGACCTGGGTCTTATAATGGCTTCATTTTTGTAAAAAGCATTGCGATGTTTAAATGATTTACTTGTTTTGAGCACTGGCAATCCAATGGAGTAAACCCTTTCCACATTAGCGGTGTGGTCATGTGATTAGCTTTATTATAAAGTAAGTTTAGTAGATTTCTCATACCAGTCCAGGACTGACTCGTAGTTTATTTCACTTGCAAACTCGGGTGCCCCTATTTCTAGATGGACAACCTTGTGTTCAGGTTTTAGTAGGCTCTCTTTGGATAGCAATGGAGCTGAAGATGGATTCTATCACTTCTTTTATGTTGTTCAGCTCCTGGTATGTATATTATGTTTGATTCCGCTGTAGACATTTTATATAAAGCTGGACTGTATTTTGTACTAAGTATGATCCTGTTATACTGTGTAACTCTGACGATTATGTTTATCCAGTGTATTTTGTTGTAATTATCTGGTGTATTTATATATTTCTATTCTGTTGTTACTGTTTATGTGTTATATTCCAAAGATTACCCTTGCCACCGTGGAATGGGGGTTTGGGGTTGTCACACAAGGTTATTACTAAATCATTGCTCTGATACCACTGTAACGCCCTGATAGATTTCCAACCCCGAACATTGACACAGAACATCATGTCGACTATTCAAGAATTGAAAACACCGGATCGTTATTGAAAGAATCTAGAGGATGAGATAAGAAAGAAAGAAATATTAGGATAGAAGAGAAAGAAGAACACAACACAGAGTCTTACAACGCAGCGGAACAAAATACAATATAGAATTAAATCCTTATAGAGAGCTTGAAAATAAACTTACACCCATCAGAGTACATCACACATCTGGATAGTCATAATGACCTGTCTTTATATACACCACACAGCGGAATAAATATATAACATACATTTGGACTTCTCCAGCTCGTTTCTTCACTGCATCCGATAACCAGAACCTGTATACCACAGTCTAACCCGAGCATTACAAATGATGGGTTAGTCTGGTGAACCAGAGTGAGAAAAACACATTAAGTTTATAGGTATCACACAAGTTGATTTTAAAGTCAAAACCTTTTGAAAGAAAAGGATAATCATAAGACCAAATCCACACATAAATACGGACGGTTTTTACCTTACGATAACCCAAAATGTTTTAGAAATCAATATCTTCTCTGATATTATAATAGTGTCTAAATACAAATAAATATCAATCTAGCAAAACGCTTGCATCTCACGCTCCACATATATAGTATACAATCAAAACCGTGGGCTCTTATTGGAGAATGGATTTCCAACTATGGCAAGGTATGGGACCTCCTTCCGACAACGTACCTCTAGAGATGAATACACTGGGGATTCAATAAGAACATTTTGCAACTCTGTCTAAACATGATCGGCCCCTCACTTCGCTTGAGAGTACCGAATATATCATTACCACGGTTGGGGGCCAGCCAACCGAACCGATAGCATACATATAAAAATAAAAGGGACAACCGAAGGCATTTGATTTCACCAGATCAGGTAATGAATATACCCTTTTGATGGGTGCGACCCATATAGCCATGCAACCTACTCGAATTTATACCATTTCCCGGTTGATAAGGCTTGAGGTCATAATGAATTAATTAATTAATTACTTTACCTTTATTATTATTTTAGAACATCTGGCCACCATTCACTTTGAATGTCACATCGTCAGATCCACCAGATAATCATTAATTGACGTCCGTAAAAAATACTCTGGGTGTTTACGTAAGAAGAACGAATTCCTCTGCCCCAACAAAGTACGTTTGAAGAAATCAATATATGTAATCCTTTGGAAATACTATGTCAGACACTCGTCCATATAATTTTCCCTGGGACTGGACAAACTGAAGGCACCCTCCTACTTCATCCTTGAATTACCCTATGGATCAGTCGTGAGTGGTCATTGCAATCCATAGATTCCAACCACGATAGAATCATAAATCAAATAACTCTGGTTGCAAGCCAAAGAGATTTGAGATGTAATTCTTCCTCTTATGAAGATCTACGGTCTTCAATTGCTCCATCTTGAATCGGCATCTTCACGTATTTACTAGTTCGGAATGGTTTTCGAATATAAATTCGATCCCGGTCTTTCCGTACCAACAGTCATAAGGTCAAATTTTTGATAGTCGGTTATTTAACTATCAAATAAATAATCATGAGAATAAAAATGAGTTCACTGATTCAGTACTTGGCATTGCTTTGCCTTTTTAATTAAAACAATCAACGAATGTTAAATTCAAATTCTTTAAATATTTCGAGATTACAAATATAGCTTTTATTTCTTATTTAACACAAGATTAATTTCAAACTCTTTTATTTTAATAAATTATATAATCATATCCAATACTCTATTCTTCTATCATTTTCAAACCAATTCCTATATCATTACCCATTATTTATAATTGGGAAAATCAATTCAACTTATCATTCGTAAAATATCGTTACAAAAACTCTTTTGTTTTATTATTGAAAACAAAATCTAACACTTCTCTTTCTAGAATAAACTCGTTTCGAGGCTCAACTTTTCATTCCTTTTTACTTTATTAATACCGTTATGATTTTATATAATCCCTTTTTATTTCGGGAAATTTCTTATATATACATATATTCTCAAATATATCCATTTCCGTTACTATGGAAATCTCGTTTTATATTCTTACATCTTTTTTATTTCTGTCACTTGGGAAATCTTATTTTATATTCTTAAACCTTTCACTTAACGTTGCGATATTATTTCACATATGGAAATAAAAAAAATTCTTAACCCCTTTCCCATTTCAACTAATATCACCATCAGATAATCCTGAAGTCACTCAAGTTGGGGTACTTATTTACCTCTCAGACCTTGATCAACACCGCTCTTATCTTAAGATGGATATGAATTGAAATTCATAAACCCATATTCATTCTGGTATCAAACAAACCTTATCAAATTCTTTTATTTAAAATATGGTTTATAAAACTTTCTCACTTCTGAAAATATCTCTTTTAAAATATAACTTATCATTACTTAATCATATTAAGTAATTTATTAATAAAAATCACTTCTTAACCTTAACTTCCTTTCAAATAATTTATTTTACAATTCGAATTACTATTACCAAATCTCATTATTAAATCACTTACCAAACTCCATTACACAATCATTTTAACTGTTTCTTCTTGAAAATCTCATTTCAATTTCAATCATTTTACTTGATTCCACTATTAAATATCGCCAATTCAAATAACGCTTGACTCCTTCTTTCCTTCCGTAAATCTTGTTTATAAAATCTCAGATTTAAGATAACCCATTATAGGGAGATGAATAAGTTCACTAAGATGAACGGGCACCCACTTCTGAGGATTGATGATTTATTTGATCAGCTTGTTGGTGCATCGGTATTTTCCCAGTTAGACTTGGCCACGGGATTCCATCAGTTGAGGGTGGCTGAGGACAGCATAGATAAAACTGCCTTTAGGACTCCGGACGGTTTCTTTGAATGGCTAGTTATGCCTTTTGGGCTGACGAATGCACCCGCCTATTTTGTCGATCTGATGAGTAGGGTGTTTTGGGAGTTCCTAAATAAGTTTGTGGTTGTCTTTGTTGATGATATTTTGGTCTTCTCCAAAAGCGAAGAAGAGCATGCCCAACATTTAAGAGAAGTTTTGAAACTTCTCCGTGACCATCAGCTTAAAGCAAAGTTCTCCAAATGCCTTTTTTGGAGAAAAGAGATGAGATTCTTAGGGGATATGGTCTCCAAAGAACGGATAGTTGTAGATCCCGCGAAGGTGGTTGCAGTGCAAGATTAGGTTGGCTGGTAACTGTAGGAAGTTCATTAAGGACTTCGCAAAGATATCAGACCCACTCACCCGGCTGACGAAGAAGAACTTGGCATTCTCATGGGATATAGACTGTGACATTGCTATCCAATGACTGAAAAGTGCTCTGACAACAGCCCCAGTCTTGACCTTGCCTGACGGGAATAAGATGTTTACTGTTTACACTGATGCGTGTGGTATAGGGCTTGGTGTAGTTCTAATGCAAGAAGGGAAAGTAGTGTGTTATGGGGGTAGACAGATGAGAGTTCATGAAAAGAACTACCCCACCCATGATTTAGAGCTAGCTGCCATAGTGTTTGCATTAAAGACGTAGCGTCATTATTTTCTTGGAGAGAAGTTCGAGTTATACACCGATCATAAATCTCTCAAGTATTTGTTCTTGCAGAAGGATCTCAACTTAAGGCAACAACGGTGGATGGATTTTCTAGCTTCTTATGATTTTGAGATTTCTTATACCCCTGGCAAGGGTAATGTGGTGGCAGACGCACTAAGTAGGTAGAGGGTAGCCTTGAGTCCTCTGTTTGTAGAAAGAAAGAAATTGGAGTTCATATCAGCTTTCGATTTTAGACCCTCCATCGAGATTTTGCCTGATTTGTTTGCATCCTTGGAGATATGACCGACTCTTATGGACCAGATAGGAGCTTCGCAACAAGGTGACCCACAGATTCTAGACATCACGGATAAGCTCAGGAGAGGGGAGACTTCTAGTCACCTCGGCAGATATGCCATAGATAAAAAGGGTTGGTTGCGACGAGATGGAAGGCTTTTTGTTCCTAAAACTGGAAGCTTGATAAAGGCAGCCCTAGAAGAAGCCCACCATTCTAAGATGACCATTCATCCAGGAGGTTATAAGATGTACAGGGACATGAAGAGGGTTTTCTTTTGGGCTGGGATGAAGAAAGATATGGCCGAATTTGTTTCTCAATGTTTAGTTTGCCAGCAAGTCAAAGCTGAGCAAAAGAAGCGTGGTGGTTTACTTCATCCGTTGGAGGTTCCTCAGTGGAAATGTGAGAACGTCTCTATGGATTTCATAAATGGTTTTCCTAGATCGAAGAAAGGCAACACCAGTATCTAGGTTGTGGTAGATAGACTCACTAAGAGCGCTCACTTTATTCCAGTTAAGAGTAAGAGGACGGTATCATGATTAGCAACAATTTATGTCCGAGAGATAGTTCGTCTTCATGGAGTTCCTTCCATCATCGTGAGCAATCGTGACCACATATTTACCAGCGAATTTTGGAGGAGCTTGCAAGAAGCATTAGGCGCACAGTTGCATTTGAGCGCCGCTTATCATCCTCAGACCGATGGGCAAACATAGAGGGTGAACAGAATCTTTGAAGATCTTTTAAGGTTGTGCATCCTAGACTTTGGAGGGACTTGGGAAGAGCATCTTCCTTTAGTAGAGTTTGCCTATAACAACAGCTATCAGGCTAGCATCAGTATGGCACCCTTCAAAGCATTGTATGGACAACCCTGTAGATCACCAACTTGTTAGTGGGAATCTACAGAAAGATTATTACTTGGACCAGATATGGTTAGAGAAACGTCCGAAAAGATTGACCTTATTCGACGGCGGATGAAGATAGCTTAAGATAGGCAAAAATCCTATGCAGAAAAGAGAAAAACTGACCTCGAATTTGAAGTAGGAGACTTGGTTTTTATCAAAGTGTCATCTCTGAGGAATGTGGTTCGCTTCGGATCGGTAGGGAAGTTGGCACCTAGGTTTGTGGGACCATTTCCCATAACCGAGAGGATTGGCCAAATGGCCTATAGAGTAAAGCTTCCTGAAAATCTATCTGGTGTTCATGATGTTTTCCATGTTTCTCATATGCGGAAATGCTTGCATGACACCATGGAAGTTGTTGAGCCGAGTATATTGGAAGAGATAGAAGTGGAACGGGAGGCGACAGTCAGGCGAGTTCCTTCCTATATTCTGGGATTAGAAGTTAATAAGCTACGCAATAAAGAGATCAAGTCGCTAAAGTTCCAATAGGGATATAACCCAGAGGATGCGACTTGGGAGACCGAGGGCAAGATTCATGTTTTGTACCTTTTTCTCTTCGAGGGTATGTTCTTAACTCCTTTTTCCAAAAGCTTTATCAGTATTTGTTTCTATCATTTGAGTACATCCTATCCATAGTATTTTCGACCTTTAAATAGGAATCCTATGGATGTAAACATGTGTTTGAAACATGTTATGTTTGACGGATGCAAGTGGATGCATGTGTTTGCTAGTGGTTGCCTGTGGACGCATATACACACACATTAGGCACTAAGATCGGCTCAATCATTCTCATATTGCATATGGATGTGTGTGCATTTCTTTTCTTTTATGGATGGAAATGGATGAACTAGCATATGGATGTTGCATTTGGATGAATGAGTACGCACACATGTAGAGCTTATATGTTATAATAGGCTTATTTGCATACATATTGGATTCATGGCGCTAACATACATTGCATTAAGGAGGTCAACTGAATCAGTAGACCGCCTGATTTTCGCATTAGTGTTGGGACATATACACACACTTTTGCATATATTCATGAAAGCATTAGAAATCCTTAAGGACAATGGATGCCAGTGATTGATGGATGAGTAGATGGATGATGGATGGTAGGATATGCATTCTTCTTAACTTGGAGATTTCGGGGACGAAATCCTTTGAGTAGGGAAGAATGTAACACCCCGAATTTTTAACAACATTAAAGAAGTCAAATTAAAGAATAAATAATTTAATATTAAGAATTAAGGGAAATTGATTACGTCATTACGTCCGTCTCAAAATTCTGGTTAGGATAGACACCTAGTTTGCATAAAACGGATAACATATGAAGAAGTCACGGACGATAAAAAGTTGAAATCAGAACCGGGTACAACTGGCGCACTTGCCAAGTGCGCCAAGACAATTTTGCACTGGCACTCCTGTAAAGTGCGCCCAGAACAGTTTTTGGGTATTCGATCCTTTTTCTAGGGAGTGACGACACGTGACCTGACCCAATTTCATTAGGGCTGAGATGGCATCCGAATTCTGTAACCCAGAAGCTATAAATATATCTCATATCCTTTGTTTTCTTCAAAGAGAAACATTGGTGGCTGGACTCTGCTAGATTCTGAACTGAATTAGGATATCTTATCTTCTTCTAAAGCATATCAAATTCTAAGATACAAACATAGACTCAACACCTTTTCTATCATCTTAGCAATCCAACCACAGTGAGTTCTAGTTGCTTTTAGGTTTATATAAATAATAGTGAATTATGAAAGACTATGATTTGGATACGTTGTAGACTTTAAATCTATGTTATTGTTAGATCTTATGTTATGTCATGATAGATCTATTTCTTTGGATCCAATTCAAATTGTTTTACTATGTTATCATTATGGATCTTGGGTTGTAACTTTTATGATATGCTATGATGCAGATGTATGTAGATCTATTCTATGTGATCTAAAATTGTCACCTTATGATTCATGTTAGATCTATCCTATGTGATCTAAAATTGTCACCTTATGATTCATGTTAGATCTATCCTATGTGATCTAAAATTGGTTACCTTATGATTCATGTTAGATCTATCCTATGCGATCTAAAATTGTCACCTTATGATTCATGTTAGATCTATCCTATGTGATCTAAATTTGTCACCTTATGATTCATGTTAGATCTATTTTATGTGGTCTAAATTGTCACCTTATGTTAATACGTTTGATCTATTTTATGTGATCTAAATTGTCACCCTATGTTATCATGTTAGATTTAAATCGATTGGACATCTAAAATGGCTAATTCAAATATTGTGACATCATAGTTCATCAGTTTTATGTCCACCTTGTTATGATGACAATTTCATGTCCATGCTAGTATGTATGTTCAAATTTTTACCATACAAGTTTATATTTATGCCCAGGTGATCATTTTAGTATATTCCCATTATTTTCCCTATTATCCTTTATAACTAGGCTATTGTCTAGCCTAGGCATGTTGCCAATTTTATGAGGGCGCTAGTTAAGGAACGGGGGGAAAAAGGGATAAAAATGGCATAATTTGAATATGAACATTTATGGACATGTAATTCAAATTATTGGGCAAAATAGGTATTGACACCTATAAAAGGAAAGGATTAATTAATTGGTAAATTAACTAAAAATGGCATAATTTGAATACGAACATTTATGGACAAGTAATTCAAATTATTCGGCAAAATAGGTATTGACACATATAAAAGGAAAGGGTTAATTAATTAATTAATTAATTAAAAATGGAATGTCTAGTAATTACAATCAGGAATTGTAATTGTACTTATGACATGAGGTTAGGCTGCATTAGTGGTGGAAGTCTGCTCGGACTCGACCGACATATCTAGCAGCCACTAGTGGTGAACTTAATGTGGGAGGTCTAAGTACGTAAATACAAATCATGCTATAACACGAGGTTAGGCCCAACTGTGGAATAAATCTGCCCGGACCCGACCGGCATATCCAGCATCCACATGTTGTAGGCCTAATGTGGGAGGTCTGGCCCATTATGAAACCATAAACAGACATGGTAAAGAATTGGACTACTTAACCTAAGTTAATCGATAGGGATTGTATGAACTTAAATTTAAGTTGGGGGTTAAGTAAACATGGTTGAGGGGGGGTTAAGTAAATCTGAAGAGGGGATGGGTAATAGGCCCACAAACTTGACCAGTTAAGATTATGTAATTGAAGACACCTAGTGGTATGCACAATCGGTGGAAATAATAAATTTATGTAATCGAAGACACCTCTTAGGGTAAACATAACTTGTAGAAGTAATAGGGTTATGTAATTAAAGACACCTATAGGTAAGCATAACCGGTTGGAAGATTAGGGGTTATGTATTAAAGACACCTATAGGTAAGCGTAACCAATAAAAATAAATAAGGCTATGTAATTAAAGACACCTAGTGGTATCCATAGTCACTGAAAACCTAGTGGGGGTGTGACGACCCCAAAACCCCGTACGACGTAGGCAAGGGTAATCTTTGGAATATAACACATAAACAGATAATAGCAGAACAAAAATAAATAAATACACCAGATAATGTACAAATAATACACTGGATAAACATAATCATCATAGTTACACAATATACAGGATCATACTTAGTACAAAACACAGTTCAACTATACATAAATGTCTACAGCGGAATCAAAACATAATATGTACAATAGGAGTTGAACAGCAAGAGATAAATGGTAGAATCCATCTTCCGCTCCAGCTATCCAAAAAGAGCCTGCTAAAACCTGAATGCTAGGCTGCCCGTGTAGAAAAAGGGGCACCGGAGTTTGCAAGTGAAACAAACTACGAGTCAGTCATGGAACTGGTATGAGAAATCCGCTTAACAGATTTTTATAATATGGTTAATCACAGGACAACGCCACTTTCGCGGAACGGGTTTACTCCATTGGATTGCCAATGCTTTAAAACAAGTAAATCTATTAAACATCGCAATGCATTTTATAAAAATGAAGCCATTATAAGACTCAGTTCCCATCACACAATGCAACGCAAACCGGAGGATAGAGTTTTACCTTATAATGACCAAATATGCTTGATACGAATAAAACAAAAGCATTTGATATTATTACTAGTGTTTACATGTTTCAAAAACAATTTCAATCATAACTATCAATCATAGACGGCATGGGTACCATATATCATGTCTCTATATATAGGTATACAATCAAAACCGCACGGTGTTGTATTTGGAAATTGGATTTCCTTCATGAACAAAGGCAAAAGATAGTCCTTACCGAATTCGAGACAATCTAGCCCATGTCTCAGGAAAGTACTCAGTCAAGCCTTTGGATCGTCAGGGCTGGTCCACCGATGTGGATTAAAATGCCCGAACACTGCGTTTCCACGGCCTTTGGGGCGTAAATGAGTCCTATGACTCCATCGGCTCCACATAGTCACTGATATATCTGAGGCGCCTCGCAACAACAACAACCATACAGGTGAAAATAATATAATTGTCAGGGCTGGTAGGTCACTGACACCACCCTATCTAGAAGGAAACGCATGTCCTCCATGAGGTCCTCTCCCGTTTCTGGTTCATACCGGGGTGTGAGGCTCGCGAATCAACGTTATACACAAAGCTATGCCATACAGGTCGTGCTTTGATCATCAACCACAAGACTTTGCTTTTCAATAGAAGCCTTGATCATCTACCACTTAGGCATGCCACACAGGCAATTCACTCCATGCGACTGATTTCTATCGATATATAACCTCTGAGCTCGTACGTCTCAGTGAAGGGCGTTAAGCAAGAGAATAAATTCTCCACCGCCAAATATATATATATATATATATATATATATATATATATATATATTTAATATAGATCAATTAGCACAGAACAAAATCCAATGTCAGACACACAATCCATTTACAAGTTCGTTCTGGGTCTGAACGAAACTGGAGGCACTATATACCTCGCATATCCATCGATCTCCAAGTACGTATGGATGATCACCACTTATTATCTATATTTCGGGATGCCTCCCAATCAAGACATCAGTTATCATCCAACCGAGGTGAAGATCTCCGGTCTTCAACCACCATCTTCATCATCGACTTCTTATCGCTGATCAATTATTTGAAATGAGATTTAACTCGGCCTTTTCAAATAATTCACTTATATTTAGAATTTAAATCAATTCGTTTCAATGGTTAAATTATTCAACATCAATAATTCTGTTTTTAAATGAAATTTTCACGCCAAACACATTCGACCATCAAATATCTAATAAACCAGGTAAATTCGGTTTATTTTCCATTCCATCTCGTTCATAATATTTTATAACGATTTATCGCTATTTTTATTCATTTAAAAATAGCCAATTCATTCAAACGACGCTTCGGGCAATAACGCGGCCGTGGCGCTGTTTTTCATCGGATTTGATTTACACGTATCTAAAAATCTAACCGTTGGATTTTCACAAATTTTATATCATTAGAAAGATCTTTTCAAAACGAATCCAATGGTTTCAGTTTTGGGAAAATCCGACGGTCGGATCTCCTGGTACAATCGTTTGAAGTTACGATTTCAAAATACGAACTGCAGCGTCGTTATTCGATTTAATTTAATTATATTTATATACACATATATAAATATAATCGATTCTGGCATTGTTTTTCTTCAGATTTGAATTAAACATTCCATACAATCCAACCGTTGGATCTTCACAAAGTTGGTGCCGTTGGAAAGATATTTCCAAAGCGAACCCAACAGTTTCGGTTTCGGGAAAATCCGATGGTCGGATCTCCCGCACTAATCGTTTGAAATCACGGTTTCAAAACACGAACTGCAGCTTCATTATTTGATTTATTTCAATTATATATATATAAATATAATTCATTTTTCGATTTCAAAACCATATTCATTTCACACATTTGATAAAAACGATATTTTTATCCAACAACTATTTATTTCAACACATGAATTTTATTTCAACACATGAATTTCTATTCAACACATGAATTTTATTTCAACACATGAATTTCTATTCAACACATGAATTTTATTTCCACACATAAATTTCTATTCAACATATGAATTTTATTTTAACAAATGAATTTTGTTTCAACACATGAATTTTCAACACATGAATTTTAATTCAACACATGAATTTTATTTTTAATAGTTCATATATATCATAAAAATGTGATTTTTATTGTAAAACAATTTATTTCAAAACACGATTATATTATATAGTTTATACTTAAGGTAAAAATGTTATTTTTGGTGTTTAAACAATTTATTTAAAACATTAATATTTTATATAATCTATATTTTTATGACAAAAATGTTATTTTTATTTTTCAAAGAATTTATTCAATACATGAACTACATTCAACACATGAATTTTATTCAACACATGAATTTCTATTTCAACACAAGAATTTTATTTCAACACATGAATTTTATTTCAACACATGAATTTTGTTTCAATACATGAATTTTTACTTCAACACATGAATATGAATCAAACATAGAAATATTTCAGAAAATTTCGGCAGCATAACGACACGGTAGTTAAAACCGGCACCGTCCCTAGTACGGGGCTCCTCGCTCTACCTTAAAGCCTCGCAGCTTTTGACAATGGGGATTTTCAATATCTAGTTCGTACACAGACGAATTTTCCCATATACTAATCCTATTGGGATTTCAACCACAATCAATCATTTCAAATCAACCATTCATGATATTCACCAAATTTTCACATCAACCAATAATTCAAACAATATCACAACCAATATATATCGCCTATGGTCTGTGGATGAGGGGAGTATATATATAGATATATGTATATAACTATATTTCGATTTTATTTCAATATCATTTCAACGCATATATCACTTTTACAATGCATATATAACTTATACATCGAACATTCAACTTATACAACACTTATACATGAGGTGTACAACGCTTATATAACTCATACATCGACTACATAATTTATACATCTTTGTTTCCATATCGTTTATAATTCAGAATCTCACATTCGGTTCCACTCCACCAAAAATAGCAGAAGGCTCAGAAAAATATCCGGTCTCTTCTAGAATGTAGAAGATGTCCGCATGAGTCCACTGTCTCTTGTTTCACGGATTTTGTCTATGTAGCAAAAAGGTACGATTTTTAAACGAAAAACAAAATTAGTAACGCATAATAGTGTTATTTTTATTTCAAAGAAAACGAAGCCGTTACCTTCCCTGAGCATTCAAAACTAGGTCATTGTTTTTCGTGAAATCCGGCGTACTTGGTGATGATCGGAGGTGATTGCATCAAAGGGGGAAGTGGGGCGCATGTGCACCGGCAGTGGGGCCCAGTGCGGTGGCTCCTAGTGGCGGCGGCGGAGCTTCAAAGGCACCGACTTTGGCGAGGTGATTCTCTCGACTCGCGCAACTATACGAGGTGCTCCAGGTATGGATTCGAAGCCCTCGAGGAGATCTTCAAAATGGATCAAGAATCACTTGATTTCATTGAGCGGTTGAGGAGAAAAGGAGGAGAGAAGTTTTGAACTCCTTTCCGTCGTCGCGCAGTGAAGGTCGGGGAGAGAGAGAGTGGAGTGTCGCGTTATGATTGGTCAAGGGATTTTATTTATTTATATATTTTTAAAAAACCAAAAATGCCCCCTATCACATACGAACTCCAATCCAAACTCAATGACTGTCGTCCCTAGCTAATTACCCCCATTCCGAACACAATGGGACAGGTTTCATTGGCCCATTCGATCGTTTCTGTCGGCTTCTCTTCAAATTAAAAAATAAAACATTCAATATTGAATTTGAACGTACATTTCAATTTGACGGGGCCACGTACTGATTCTAAAAATTCCCGAAAAATAAATTTAGCTATGTTTTGACGATACGGTCCCAAAAAAACTAGTTTCGTCGAATTCTGAGACCGTTTGAAAAATGGCCCTCTTCTGGTCGATCCAATTTAACAGAAATCGACCAAACACATTTTCCTTTTCCACGCTCACATACTAACTTCAAAAATTATGAAATTTGAAACCTAGCAATAATCTGACATCCCGGATCCAACAAAAGTGGTTTCGTCGAAATCTGAGGTCGTTTGCAAATTGTCTATTTCAAGGGCTATATATACTCTATAGCGACCTTTCTGAAAATTCATTTGGCCATAAATTTTGATTCCCGCTATAAAACTTCGATTTTTCAAATTCGTTAGAAAGATACTCATAAACAGATTTAAATATTTTTGGTTTCACTAAAATCTGTTTTAATTTGCACCCGGTACAGTCAATGAAAGTTCAAATTCAAATTTTGAAACTGCCGCACAACTTCAGGCCTCGTTTATAATTAAAAATAATTATATTTATTTTCAAATGTCGATTCAAACATATTTTTCGCCACTATTATTTAAAATAATTTATTTTAAGTAATTAAAATCTACTAAAATAGCCAAATTAAAAATTTTAAATTGGCTCAGATTTTCCGGGTTGTTACAATCTCCCCCACTTAAAACTTTTCATCCTCGAAAAGGAACTAAGTTGATAGTTGTTTAATTAACCAACTCAACTTTCCTTCTGTCTTTCATTCTTCAACCTTTCAGTTTCTAAGAATTTTCTAATTTTTCAAAAATTTAGCTAACACCCTAAATTTTCGAAAATTTTCGCCATAACCTCCTTTGTACGGGGAGGGGTTTGGAAATTTATTAGGCCGTATTAGGTCCCCAATTAATCCTAATAAGCATGCACATATTTGTAGTGATATATTCCGGTGTCCACAGGGGAGTGTGTATAGATCATAACTCCAGAGAATAAATTCTCGTCACCCTATAAATGGTTTTTTTGCCTTAATGACTTGAGAGACGTGTTTATTGTCATCTCCAGACCCGTGTTGGGTTTTTATTAATCTTGCAATTTACCGTTACATTTTATATGGTCCGTATCAGTCATCAGTTCAACCTGTAATATATAGTCATCGCCATACAAGCCTCTCGCTCGTATGGTAAATCTTCAACCTCGTCACACAAGCCCCAAATGCTTATGTGGTATATGATGAAGTATGCCTATCTTCAAGGAGTATGCCATGTATTGTAGTTCAAAATTAATTGATACTATCCTATGGCGACATTTATTATTACACACAGAATGTAAAACCCCGTGAATTCTATAACATTAAGCTTCACAAATTAAAGTGTAATTAACTCTAAATAAAAGAATTAAGGGAAATGGGTTACGCCATTGTGTTCTTCTCGGAATTCTGCTTGAGATAGAGTCCAAGTTTGCACGAATCGGACTCCGTATGAAGGAGTTATGACCTTCGAAAGTTTCAGAATAAAATTTAAATTCAAACATCTCAGTTTAAAATTCGAAATTCAAAAAACAGGTTCAAACTGGGCTGGGCGGGAAAATTCCCGCCCAGAGACCAGGTCGACCATGGTGTCGACCTGGCCACCCCAGGTCGACCATAGTGTCGACCTACCTGGTCCACCTGGCTGGCTAGGTCTGGCTCTGGCTCGAATTTCTGTGGCTCGGTGTGTCACTAGGGCTGACATGTCACCTCTTGATTGGCTCTTTGAATTTTGTATGGTCTAGATTCCTTCGGTCTTCATCTGACGGCTCAAAACAATTTAAAAATCTATAAACACACCCTAAGTCTCAACTGAAAATTCACACAAAAAAATAAGATGGGAGTCGTCATGCTGCCAGGGAGGAATTAAGCATAGCCGTCAAGAGAGAAAAGCCTAGAGACGAATCAAATTAATAAGAAGATTAAAGTTTAATCATATTAATCAACGCAACGTTAATCTACCCAAAGGAGCGCATCTCAATTTCAGAATTCAGAATCCAGAATTCAAGAATTCTGCATTCGTTGTAAGTATAGTGACCTTTCAGAATATGAATAAAAACTGTGATGTGATTCGATGTAAATGAAAATAGAATTGTGTTATTGTATGATATAAATTCTGTGTATTGTAATGATTCTGTTATGACTTGTGTATTGATATTTGTGGCCTAAATTGATTGATGCAAGCCTATTAACAATTGCATATGAAAACAATGGCACCTGCAAGTTTGTGGCAAAAAAACCCAGAATTTGATCCCTTTATGTTTATGCCTACAGCATGGACTATATACATTCACTAAGTCTAAATTAAGGCTTATGTAAACATGTTCTAGATTTGAGACCTTTTATGCCTACATGACCCAAAACCTATGATATCATTCTTATGTTTATTTGCAAGTATAATTGGATCTATGTTAAGTATCGTTTGGGTTTCATAAACAATGCAAGTTCATGTTGAAATAGGCTATATGATTAGATGTTAAAATTGGACATTTTGGTGAATATACAACATGCTAGTTTTGTGGTTGACATTTTGCCAAGTTAAACATGTTTAAACACAAGTTTGTATAAGCCTAAACTATGCCATTTCATATGTCACCTACTTAGTTATACTTTGATTTGAATGCAAGTTCACATGACCCATAATTTATGCAGAATCGTTAAATTGCAAGTTCATGCGCCACACACCTTTATGTGAAATATTACATGTTCTTGGTTTCCCCTTTTTCTCACGTTTATAAAGTTGGGCTGAATTGTGTCAAGCCCAACACTTGTTATAATGTTGCGAACGTATAAATGGGGGCAATAACGTTAGGTGTAAAACATTGAAAATATATGTTGGCATGGTTGGCACATGCCAACGACAATGACATTTAAGCGGGATGAATTGATATACCCAAGAATAAAAGATATGACATTTACATATAATTGAGAAGTGATAAAATATGTAAATTTAGAAAACACGATATGCTTAACCCGAGGTTGGATTGAGTTGTGATGTAAACCTGCCCGGACCCCCCCGGCTGTCCAGTAGTTACAACAATACCTATCTAATGTGGGCGGTTAAGCATTGAGCCCAATAAGGACCCGAGGTTAGACTGAGCTACGGTGTAAACCTGCCCGGAATCGACTGGCACATCCAGTAACCGCAGCAATACCTGTCTAATGTGAGTGTTCAGGTGCTCTGAAAGGCTAAGGACAGATGGTAAGGTTAAGTCAACTATAAACACTTAACCAAATTCAACATGTTAACAAGAATTGATGGGTGGGATTAAGTTAATACAAACACTTAACCACTTAACATGTTTGACTAGAAAAACCTAGTAATGAGGGACCCGTTTCAGCAGCAACCCAAGTTAGGTATCATGGTACCCTAAAACTAGGCAGGGTGGGGCACGATTACTGGGCTGATTATAAGCGGTCAAAGCGACGGCGGTGGGTGCAACAGTGTAGGTTCTAACGGGGTGCGGGCGTGCACACACTCCGGAGCAGACAAACAGGGCACTTGGGGGCACCAGTAGTATAACCTATGCCTTCTAGAATTTGTGTCGGGGCCGCCGCCATAGGTCTTGATACACCCCATAGTGGGACCAGCATAGGTATTTACAATTCTTGGGGGCCGTATGACACATGTTTTCGCGATTAGGAGCCAATCTTTAAATAAAAATGGGGATCACTTCACACTCAGCATGGGGTGCCAGTTAGAATAAGCTCAAGTAGGTGCAGAGATATAGTGTGGGTGCGATAGTACATTCGATTCTAAATGACACTTCCTTAGCTTGTGACACTTTCCTGTTTTCAGGTTATATCTATCATGCCCTTATCTTATTCACATACTGAAGAGTTACCAGATTTACTCAGGCTTTATGTCTGACTCTATTTTCTTTTCGTCTTCTTTTCTTTCGTTCCCCCCAGGTCCGTAGATGTATGATTTGGATCTCTTTTGCTCAGATTATGGCTTTGGATATCACTATGGGGATTTTTGTCACTTTCTTTATGTTTTATGCTTCTTTAATAATCAAGACAGTAATGAGGTTGTGATGTTGGAAGTATTTTGAGACAATTATGGAAATGTTTTGTTTGAACACGTATTGATGAAACAAAAGTCTGTTTGGTTTCCACTGTTTAAAATATGTGTATTTATATCTATCTTGAGTTTATATGTGGCTTTTACTTACAAACCTCCACTAAAGTTAAGGCATTCCCTTTGTGAGTGGCCTTAACGGAGGTGGGGTGTTTCACTTGGTATCAGAGCCCAGGTTTACCAGATAAGATAAAAAAATTTGAAATTGTTTTCAAAAAGAAAGTTTAAAGAAGCATTTTTCAAGAAAAAGTGTTATATTTATAAAAAGACAAAATTCCCCAAAGCCATGTGCACTATCTCTCTCTATCCTTCGTTTTGAATTTTTCCTTTCTGTTTCGGCATGTCTGGGGACCTTACTCCCCAGCTACATATGCTTTTACTCCTCTTCCTCCTCCTCCTCCTCCTCTATGTGAACCAGCAACCGGAAGAATTGCCGAACAAGAAGACGGATAATAGTCAAGGAGGAAAGGACCACAACAGTAATAACAAGACACGTGAGAAAAGGAAATGTTATTTCTGTGGCATCGTTGGACATGTGATGAACGACTGTAGAAAGAAGAAGAGGAAGATGAGTGCTACTTGCTTCCATTGCGGCAATGCTGGACACATGGCTAGGGACTGCCCAAATAAGAAAGGGCAGGGACAGAAAGCCGGATCCACTTCAGGGGGTCAGGTTCATGTGCTAGTGGCACCTCAACAGGAACGAGGTAGGAATATTTCTGTAGAAAGTGTAGTTTATCTTTATGATCATCCAATTCACACACTTTTTGACTCTGGTGCATCACACTCTTTTATTTCATCTACCTTAGTAGAATCTCTGCATCTAGACACTAGTATGGTAGAAGATCCCTTACTAATTTAGTTGTAATGACTTTGTCTTGGGCTTCTCGGGATATGGTTTGATCTTAGGCATGGACTGGTTATCCAGTAATAGTGCCATTCTTGATTGTGAGAAAAGAGTAGTTAGACTCTTGACTTGGCTTGGTAACACTCTATAAATTTCCTGTAATCCCTTCAATGCTGTTCTGCTTAGTTATCTAGAGTCGCTTGATGCTTCTGATGAGAATTTGCAATCAGTTAGAGTAGTCCGGGAATATCCGGATGTCTTTGAGGAGGTGAAAGGCTTACCTCCGAGGAAGGAAATAGACTTCCGCATATATCTTGTGGATAATGCAAAGGCTGTAGCTTTACCTGTCAGACACATGACTCCAAAGGAGAGAAAGGAGATCAGTAAGCAGGTTAAAGAACTTCTCGAAAAGGGGTTCATTTGACGGAGCATTTCGGAATGGGGTGCTCCAGTGGTGTTCGTAACCAAAGCGGACGGTTCGCTTCGCCTTTGCGTCAACTATAGGGAGTTAAACAAATTGACCAAGAAAAATAGGCACCCTCTCCCCCGAATCGACGATTTGTTTGATCAGCTTGTAGGAACGTCGGTTTTCTCCCAACTTGATCTGGCAACTGGGTTCCATCAACTAAGAGTAGCTGAAGACAACATTGATAAGACAACGTTCAGAACCCCAGACGGTTTCTTCGAGTGGCTTGTCATGCCTTTCGGCTTGACAAACGCACCCGCTTATTTCATAGACCTAATGAGCAGGGTGTTCAGAGAATTCCTCAACAAATTTGTGGTTGTCTTCGTAGATGATATCTTAATCTTCTCAAAGAATGAGGGAGAGCATGCTCAGCATCTGAAAGAAATCATGGAAACTCTCCGTGCACATCAGTTAAAAGCCAAATTCTCCAAGTGCCACTTTTGGAGAAAGGAGGTAAGATTTCTGGGGCATATAGTGTCCAAAGAGGGGTTGGCTGTGGACCCCGCGAAAGTGGTGGCAGTGCAAGATTGGAAAACACCAAGAAATGCAACCGAAGTTCGAAGCTTTCTTGGGCTAGCCGGTTTTTACCGAAAGTTTATTAGGGATTTCGCGAAAATCTCGGCCCCACTCACAAGGCTAACAAAGAAGAATCTAGCATTCGCTTAGGATTTGGACTGTGACATTTCCTTCCAACGCCTAAAAAGGGCTCTTACAACAGCTCCAGTTCTAACTTTGCCTGACGGAAGCAAAATGTTCACAGTATACACAGATGCATGTGGAACGGGACTGGGCGTTGTTCTAATGCAAGAAGGAAGGGTAGTAGCTTATGGCGAAAGACAATTGAAAGTTCATGAAAAGAACTACCCAACCCACGATCTTGAGTTAGCCGCCATCGTCTTTGCGCTTAAGTCTTGGCGCCATTATCTCCTAGGTGAGAAGTTTGAATTGTACAATGTCCATAAATCATTGAAATATCTCTTCTCCCAGAAGGATCTTAACTTGAGGCAGTAAAGATGGATGGAGTTTCTTGCCTCGTATGACTTTGAAATTTCTTATACCCCGGAAAAGGCAACGTTGTAGCAGACGCGTTGATCCGAAAGAAACTGACCTTAAGCCCGCTCTTTGTGGAAAGGAAAAGCCTGGAGTATATAGCCAGTTTTAACTTTAGGCCTTCCTCAGATTTTGTACCGGGTTTGTTAGCATCTCTCGAAGTACGCCCTACTCTCTTAGACTCAATAGGGGCTGCACAACGTGAAGACCCTCAGCTTGTTGATGTGATTGATAAACTTATTAGGGGTGAGACTTCTAGTCACCTCAGTAGATACGCCATCGATGATAAGGGTTGGCTGAGGCGAGATGGAAGATTATGCGTCCCACAAGCAAGGGAATTGACAAAGAAGGTTCTCGAGGAAGCGCATCATTCCAAGATGACTATACACCCTGGCGGTGATAAGATGTACAAGGATATAAAAAGGACTTTCTTTTGGAGCGGCATGAAGCAAGACGTGGCGGATTTTGTTTCTAAGTGCATGACTTGCCAACGGGTCAAGGCGGAACAGAAGAAACCTGGAAGACTACTTCACCCTTTAGAGGTCCCACAGTGGAAGTGGGATAGCATTTCAGTGGACTTCATTGATGGACTACCTAGGTCGAGAAGAGGCAATACTAGCATTTGGGTAATAGTGGATAGGCTTACTAAGAGCACCCACTTCATACCTATCAAGAGTAGAAGGACTGCCTCATCTCTAGCATCTCTTTATCTCAAGGAAATAGTTCGACTCCATGGGATACCCTCTAGTATTGTTAGTGACCGAGACCCTATCTTCACAAGCGAGTTTTGGCGGAGTCTACAAGAAGCTGTAGGCACACAGTTATGTTTGAGCATGGCCTATCACCCCCAAACCGAGGGCCAGACGGAAATGGTGAATAGAGTTTTAGAGGATCTTTTGAGACTTTGCGTTCTTGACTTTGGAGGGACTTGGGAGGATCACCTTCCTTTAGTGGAGTTTGCCTACAACAACAGCTACCAAGCTACCATCGGTATGGCGCCCTTCGAAGACTTGTATGGTAGACCGTGCAAATCACCAACTTATTGGTGGGAGTCTACAGATAAGCTTATACTTGGGCCAGACATGATTCGAGAGACTTCAGAGAAAGTGGACTTGATACAGAAAAGGATGAAGACAGCCCAAGACAGACAAAAATCCTACGCCAACAAAAGAAGGATCGACCTTGAGTTTGAAGTTGGGGGCAGGTTTTTCCTTAAGGTATCTCCTTTAAGGAACGTCATTCGCTTTGGATCCGCAGGAAAGCTAGCACAAAGATTTGTAGGACCGTTCCCTATCATCGAGAAGGTTGGGAAGATGGCCTATAGATTAGAGCTACCCGAGAGACTGGCCGGAGTTCACAACGTCTTTCATGTTTCTCACCTCCGGAAGTGTTTGCATGAGTCTGCGGAAGTGGTGGAACCTAGCATTCTAGAAGAAGCCAAAGTGGAACGTGAAGCAACTGTGAGGAGAATTCCAACCCGCATCTTAGGAACTGAAGTGAAAAAGCTACGCAACCGCGAAGTCAAACTCGTTAAAAGCGACGCCGAGGAAGACGCGACTTGGGAAACTGAGGGCAGAATACGCGTTGCCTACCCTCTTCTATTTGAGGGTACATCTTCGATCTCTCTTTTTTCTTAAGTTATGCTTTATCTATCTTTTTAGGTATACCTCCTCGGTCCTTTTCCTAACTCCTTGTAACACCCCGTAATTCTGTTAATATTAATAGCCACAAATTAAAGAATAACTAATTACATATGTGAGAATTATGGGAAACGGGTTTTGCGGTTGCGTTCGTCTCGGAAAAATACGCGAAATAGAGTCCGAAATTTCGTAAATCGGAGTCAGTATGACCGAGATATTGCCTTTAGAAGTTTCACGAAAAATCAGAAAAACGAAACAGATTTCAAAAATGCAGAAAACGAGCCAGGCGGGAAAATTCCCGCCCAGACCAGGTCGACCTGGGGGTCGACCTGGAGGGGACCAGGTCGACATGGGTGTCGACCCTAGGGTCGACCTGGGGGTCGACCTCCCTGGTCGAGCCAGGTCGGCCTGGGTGCATCTGAATGGGTTTTTGGGCTGTTTTGGTGAGCCTGTGACGAATTCTGACGGTTCTGATCTGTTTTAGGGTTTATCTAAAGGCCTAAAACAACTAACTACACCTATAAATACATCCTAAGACCTAGCCTCCTCTACACACAATTCTATTCTGCTTCTTCTCTGCCTCTGTTCTAATAAAAATAAAAATGGCGTCGCTACTCTGCTAGAATCAAAACTAGAAGCTAATCAACATCAACCTAAGCAATTCAATTCAAATTTGAGATAAAAGCTTCTGCAACAATTCTGCAACAACTAAAGTTCTTTCTTTAATCCAATCAAGGCAATTACAGTTATTCTCCGCTATAAACGTTAATTTTGATTGTGACATGAATTCTAAATCTGAATCTGAGATTATATCTGTTCTGTTCTGATTTGATTTATCTTATTCTGTACCTCTTTCCTCTTTCTGTTCTATAGCCAGGCTACCACGAGCCTGAGCCAATCTCATAAGAGATTAACCTACGCTAAATTGTTTCGCACAGTAAAATGAATGATGCATAAATTGGGCATGACCAACAGATGACTGATACGAGGAAAGAACATGGATTGTAGTTAGAACATAAATTTGAGACATATGACTGGACATGTTGTATTTATAACATAAATGGGTATTGAACATATGATTTGTGATAAAAAGAATATGGCTTAGGTATAAAGATTTACATGAGAGTAGGGTATCTATTAATGTAAGTAAACAACTAAGTAAGGGATCTTTGGAATATATGACATGCATAGTAGTCGATAACTATATTTGGTATAATTTATATATGGATCTTTTGTACTATGCAAGTTTAATAAAAATTGAAACATATGATATATGGTAAATTATGACCATAATCTATGCTATGTAAATGTAATGCAAACATGGGGTATATGATTATATTGTGCATCACGACTATTATTTATGCATGTGAACTTAGGCAAGATTTATAATTAGGCAAGATATATTTGTGAAACTTTAAGAAATGAGTAAATCTGTTATATTTGCCTAATTTGTTAGTTTTGTTACATTGCCTAATCTGCTAGTTCTGTTATATTGCTTAATCTGCTAGTTCTGCTCTACTACCTAGTCTGCTAGATTTGTTCATCTGCCAAATCTGACATCTGCTAAGTCTGTTGAAAATGCTAAGTCTGCTAGTTTGCTTAATCTGCTAAGTCGCCTAGTCTGAGAAATCTGTTATCTGCTATATCTGTTGAATTGATATAATTAGTCCGCTATTGACATAATCTGAATTGGCTATAGTTATGAATAATTGACATGTATATTAGGCATGGGTATAAATGGGAAATCATTAATTAATTGGCCGCAAAGACAAACATGGCTAACTCGAGGTTAGAATGAGTTTGCGGTGTAATTCTGCCCGGAACCGCCCGGCATATTCCAGTGGTCGCAAACAATAGGTTCTAATGTGAGAAGTTAGTTATAACGTGCTTGAAAACCCGAGGTTAGACTCAGTTTGCGACAGAAACCTGCCCGGAACCAACCGGCCTAACCAGTAGCCGCAAACTGTCAGTCTAAAGTGAGAGGTTTTGGGCATTAATATTTAATTAATGAAAATCTGAGATAAATATGATGTCTAAAACGTGTTGGGTGGGTAAGGTTAAACCAATTGGACCAATAAATCTGATAAACCCATTTCGTGAATCCGTAGGCCCAATACAAAGTTAGATAATCTGTAACCGGTTAATCCGTAAGTCTGTAACTAGTTAATCTGTAAGCTTGTTAATCCGAACATCTGATCCGTTAGTCTAAAAACCGGTTAACTTGTTTGTCTGATCTATGAACTAGTTGATCTAAACTCTGTATGTCTGAACTTTTAGACAAGTTAATCTGAAATCTGTTAGTCTAGGGACACAAGGTTAGGAGGGGAATTACTTGTGTCATCTGTTGTTTGGGACCCATATTAGTCAGTAACAATTTCTGGTATCAAAACTTTGACCCAACAGTAGGTAGGGTCCGGGCACGCTTACTGAACTAATTATAAGCGGTTCATTCTGATAATGGCGAGGGGGTGTTGATGGCGCGTTCCAACCGGGTCATGTGCGTGCATGGATCCCGGTCTGCCTCTGAGGATGTAAGACGCCGTGACATCTGTAAATAGGTCTGTGCCAATTGGTTGTCACTTTAGGGAGTGATACACCCTACTGTGGGGCCGACACAGGATATTTATGTATTAGGGAGCTGATCGCTTGGGGTAGGGTTTTAGGGTACACTTAGTTCTGTCTGTTTCTGTTGGTACCGTCTGTTTTTGTTGGGTGGTAACACCTGTCTGTTTCTGCGTGGTACCGTCTGTTCGGGTGGTAAAGGCCCATTACTAGTGTACACCTAATTCTACATTCTATTTCCGTAGGGATTAATCTGTTTCTTCTTCTGTCTGTTTCTGATCGGGTAGTAAAGGCCCATTATTAGCATTCTGTTTCTGTTAAAGTATTCTGTACCCGTTCCTATTTCAGTTTAGACATTAGGGCGACACCTAATTCTGTTATACTAGTATTAGTGCAGAGAAGTGTAAAGCAATAGTTTATGTCATTCTGTTCTTCTGTTATATCTGCTACACCTGTTACAGTTATCTCTCATCCAGTTTTATGTTCATGTCATATTATTATTATCTATTCATATGCTGAAAGTCACTGGACTTGCCAGACTTTTTGTTTGACCCTTGTTGTTTCGCCTCCTTTCTTCCGTTTCCCCCCAAGTTATCCAAGGAGGGAATACTTTAGCTTGATCCGGATTTCTCTTTGCTTGAAGTGCTTAAAGCATGGCTTGGCTCTGTATAGCTTCCGTTCTATGGGGATTATGATTTTAAACCATGCATTTTGAAGGCTTTTGTACAAGACTGATATTTTGTACTTGAATTCTGAGATTTGAAAGGATGTAACCATATTGATTTCTGTTTCCGCTGTAATAAAGTTAAAAATTTTCAAGTACTGTTTTATCTGTCTTGTAAGTTTCTGTTCTGTTTACTAAAATGCTCCACCAAAGTTAAGGCATTCCCTTTGTGAGTGACCTTAACGGAGGTGGGGTGTTACACTTGGTATCAGAGCTGAAGGTTACCAGATTTTATAAAAAGTTTTGAAAAACTATTTTCAAAAAGGTTTTGAAAGGAAGTATTTTAAAAAATAAAGCTTATTTTGAAAAACATAATCCCCAAGAGCCATATATCTTTCTTTCAGTCCTTTTTGTATTGAACCTTTCCTTTTTCGTTTTTAGCATGTCTGAAGCATCTGAGATACTAGAGGGTGTTCATGTACCCGGTTGGTTTCGTCAATATCTTGAGGCTAGGACCGCCGCTGCAGGTCCAGCAAATGATCCGCCTCCCCCACCCCCTCCTCGTGCAATTGCTTTCTCAAAGATCTGTAGAGATTTTAGGGCCATGGGTGGGAAGGATTTCAAAGGAACTAAATCATTCGTAGAAGCGAGGAATTGGATCAAAGAAATCGAGGATCTATTCGTTATCTTCGAGGTGGACGATAGGCAGAAGGTACAGTTGGCGGTATGGCTGCTCAAAGACGAAGCTTCCTACTGGTGGGAAGTCACTAACGCCGAGAGGCTAGTTGAGACATGGATGGATTTCAGAACAAGTTTTGAGACAAAATTTCTCTCGCAAGCTAAACGGAGTTTACAACTGGAGAAGTTCTTATCTCTTAAGCAAGGAAGTATGACGGTCAAGGAATACGTCAACCAGTTCAACCAGCTAGCTAGGTTCGGATTGGATTTAGTCAACACTCAGCATAAAAAGGCTCTCCGCTTTGTTAAAGGATTGAACGAGCCACTGCACAGCCTAGCCATGACCCATGTACCCATGGGAGCGACTTACGAGAAATTGGTGGACATGGCACTACTGCACGAGGAAGACAAGGGCCCGAAAGAGACAAAGAAGGAAGAACCACAAAATAAGAAAGCAGGGCCCAAAAAGGAAACACAAAAGAAGGATGAAAAGACTGAAGATAAGAAGGGGAAAAAGTGCTTTACTTGTGGGAGCTCGACTCATCTGAACAAGGATTGCAGAAAAAGGAAAGGCACTTGCTTCAATTGTGGAGAGATGGGGCACTTCACTAGGGACTGCCCGAAGAGACGAGGGCAAGGAGGGCAGGCAAACACTCTCGAGGCTAGTGGCTAGGATAGAAATAGGAAAATTTCTATAGTAGGTTTAATTTCTTTATCTGATTATGGAGTTAAGACTTTTTCTGATTCTGGTATTTTGATTTTGTAATCGATACTCTGCACTTTAATACTAGTATTATTTCTGAATTCCGCTGTAGACTCAGACCCATAAGGGTTATGGCTCATCTGTTTGAGATTGGGGTTTGAGGGATATTTGTGTTAGACGTCAAGTAGGACGCATACATTCTGAGTTTTTGTGGGATATGATTTTTATCATGCTTAGCTTCCGAAGAATCATTGGGGAACCTGATCTGTACCAGTAGTCTATAAATATCTGAATACTTCTGATAAGATTTCCAGTTTTGACATTGTCTAAAGAGGGTAACCCTCTGGGTATCAATCTGATGTTGATTTCGGTCTTCGGGGTTGACACTTAGGGGAATTATTTTCTCAACCAATGTCTGATAGGAATCAAGTTTTTGTTTTATCTGTACTCGCTTCCATCACTAGACTCTATCCTATCGATCGAGTATTCAACTTATAGATAGGAATCCTAATGGGTGTAAACATGTGTTTGAGACATGTTATGTTTGATGGTTGCAAGTGGATGCAAGTGGTTGCTAGTGGTTGCTCGTGGACGCATATACACACACTAGGCACTAGATCGGCTCGAAAACACTCTCATACTGCATATGGATGTGTGAGCATTTTAAATTTTTATGGATGCAAAATGGTTGAATCAGCACATGGATGTTGCATATGACTGAATGGTTGTGCACTCATATAGAAATGATATGTATCAAGTAGGAAAATTGCATACATGTTGGACTCATGGCACTGGCATAATTCGCATTAAGGAGGTCAGCTGAATCAGTGGACCGCCTGATCTTTGCATTAGATAAGGAACATATACACACACCTTTGCATATGTTCATACAACATTAGAAGTTTCTAAGGACAATGGACGCCAGTGATTGATGATTGAGTAGATGGATGTTGGATGGTAGGACACATTCTTCTTGACTTGAAGATTTCGGGGACGAAATCCTTTAAGGAGGGGAGAATGCAACACCCCGTAATTCTGTTAATATTAATAGCCACAAATTAAAGAATAAATAATTACAGATGTGAGAATTAAGGGAAACGGGTTTTGCGGTTGCGTTCGTCTCGGAAAAATACGCGAAATAGAGTCCGAAATTTCGTAAATCGGAGTCTGTATGACCGAGATATGGCCTTTAGAAGTTTCACGAAAAATCAGAAAAACGAAACAGATTTCAAAAATGCAGAAAACGAGCCAGGCGGGAAAATTCCTGCCCAGACCAGGTCGACCTGGGGGTCGACCTGGAGGAGACCAGGTCGACATGGGTGTCGACCCTAGGGTCGACCTAGGGGTCGACCTCCCTGGTCGAGCCAGGTCGGCCTGGGTGCATCTGAATGGGTTTTTGGGCTGTTTTGGTGAGCCTGTGACGAATTCTGATGGTTCTGATCTGTTTTAGGGTTTATCTAAAGGCCTAAAACAACTAACTACACCTATAAATACATCCTAAGACCTAGCCTCCTCTACACACAATTCTATTCTGCTTCTTCTCTGCCTCTGTTCTAATAAAAATAAAAATGGCGTCGCTACTCTGCTAGAATCAAAACTAGAAGCTAATCAACATCAACCTAAGCAATTCAATTCAAATTTGAGATAAAAGCTTCTGCAACAATTCTGCAACAACTAAAGTTCTTTCTTTAATCCAATCAAGGCAATTACAGTTATTCTCCGCTATAAACGTTAATTTTGATTGTGACATGAATTCTAAATCTGAATCTGAGATTATATCTGTTCTGTTCTGATTTGATTTATCTTATTCTGTACCTCTTTCCTCTTTCTGTTCTATAGCCAGGCTACCACGAGCCTGAGCCAATCTCATAACAGATTAACCTACGCTAAATTGTTTGGGACAGTAAAATGAATGATGCATAAATTGGGCATGACCAACAGGTGACTGATTCGAGGAAAGAACATGGATTGTAGTTAGAACATAAATTTGAGACATATGACTGGACATGTTGTATTTATAACATAAATGGGTATTGAACATATGATTTGTGATAAAAATAATATGGCTTAGGTATAAAGATTTACATGAGAGTAGGGTATTTATTAATGTAAATAAACAACTAAGTAAGGGATCTTTGGAATATATGACATGCATAGTAGTCGATAACTATATTTGGTATAATTTATATATGGATCTTCTGTACTATGCAAGTTTAATAAAAATTGAAACATATGATATATGGTAAATTATGACCATAATCTATGCTATGTAAATGTAATGCAAACATGGGGTATATGATTATATTGTGCATCACGACTATTATTTATGCATGTGAACTTAGGCAAGATATATTTGTGAAACTTTAAGAAATGAGTAAATCTGTTATATTTGCCTAATTTGTTAGTTTTGTTACATTGCCTAATCTGCTAGTTCTGTTATATTGCTTAATCTGCTAGTTCTGCTCTACTACCTAGTCTGCTAGATTTGTTCATATGCCAAATCTGACATCTGCTAAGTCTGTTGAAAATGCTAAGTCTGCTAGTTTGCTTAATCTGCTAAGTCACCTAGTCTGAGAAATCTGTTATCTGCTATATCTGTTGAATTGATATAATTAGTCCGCTATTGACATAATCTGAATTGGCTATAGTTATGAATAATTGACATGTATATTAGGCATGGGTATAAATGGGAAATCATTAATTAATTGGCCGCAAAGACAAACATGGCTAACTCGAGGTTAGAATGAGTTTACGGCGTAATTCTGCCCGAAACCGCCCGGCATATTCCAGTGGTCGCAAACAATAGGTTCTAATGTGAGAAGTTAGTCATAACATGCTTGAAAACCCGAGGTTAGACTCAGTTTGCGACAGAAACCTGCCCGGAACCAACCGGCCTAACCAGTAGCCGCAAACTGTCAGTCTAATGTGAGAGGTTTTGGGCATTAATATTTAATTAATGAAAATCTGAGATAAATATGATGTCTAAAACGTGTTGGGTGGGTAAGGTTAAATCAATTGGACCAATAAATCTGATAAACCCATTTCGTGAATCCGTAGGCCCAATACAAAGTTAGATAATCTGTAACCGGTTAATTCGTAAGTCTGTAACTAGTTAATCTGTAAGCTTGTTAATCCGAACATCTGATCCGTTAGTCTGAAAACCGGTTAACTTGTTTGTCTGATCTATGAACTAGTTGATCTAAACTCTGTATGTCTGAACTTTTAGACAAGTTAATCTGAAATCTGTTAGTCTGGGGACACAAGGTTAGGAGGGGAATTACTTGTGTCATCTGTTGTTTGGGACCCATATTAGTCAGTAACCCTTTCTGGTATCAAAACTTTGACCCAACAGTAGGTAGGGTCCGGGCACGCTTACTGAACTAATTATAAGCGGTTCATTCTGATAATGGTGAGGGGTGTTGATGGTGCGTTCCAACCAGGTCATGTGCGTGCATGGATCCCGGTCTGCCTCTGAGGATGTAAGACGCCGTGACATCTGTAAATAGGTCTGTGCCAATTGGTTGTCACTTTAGGGAGTGATAACCCTACTGTGGGGCCGACACAGGATATTTATGTATTAGGGAGCCGATCGCTTGGGGTAGGGTTTTAGGGTACACTTAGTTCTGTCTGTTTCTGTTGGTACCGTCTGTTTCTGTTGGGTGGTAACACCTGTCTGTTTCTGCGTGGTACCGTCTGTTCGGGTGGTAAAGGCCCATTACTAGTGTACACCTAATTCTACATTCTGTTTCCGTAGGGATTAATCTGTTTCTGATCGGGCAGTAAAGGCCCATTATTAGCATTCTGTTTCTGTTAAAGTATTCTGTACCCGTTCCTATTTCAGTTTAGACATTAGGGCGACACCTAATTCTGTTATACTAGTATTAGTGCAGAGAAGTGTAAAGCAATAGTTTATGTCATTCTGTTCTTCTGTTATATCTGCTACACCTGTTACAGTTATCTCTCATCCAGTTTTATGTTCATGTCATATTATTATTATCTGTTCATATGCTGAAAGTCACTGGACTTGCCAGACTTTTTGTCTGACCCTTGTTGTTTCGCCTCCTTTCTTCCGTTCCCCCCAGGTTATCCAAGGAGGGAATACTTTAGCTTGATCCGGATTTCTCTTTGCTTGAAGTGCTTAAAGTATGGCTTGGCTCTGTATAGCTTCCGTTCTATGGGGATTATGATTTTAAACCATGCATTTTGAAGGCTTTTGTACAAGACTGATATTTTGTACTTGAATTCTGAGATTTGAAAGGATGTAACCATATTGATTTCTGTTTTCGCTGTAATAAAGTTAAAAATTTTCAAGTACTGTTTTATCTGTCTTGTAAGTTTCTGTTCTGTTTACTAAAATGCTCCACCAAAGTTAAGGCATTCCCTTTGTGAGTGACCTTAACGGAGGTGGGGTGTTACACTCCTTAGGTAGAAAACAAATGGATGCAAACATGTATTTGAAAACATGTTATGGATGATGGCTGCAAATGGTTGTTAGTGATTGCTAGTGGTTGCTCGTGGATGCATATACACACACACCCTAGGTTATAGATCGGCTCAGTCACTTCATATTGCATATGCATATATGTATTCTCATTTGTATATGGTTGAAACTTGATATGTTGTTATATAGTCGTCGCATTTGTATGAATAGTTGTGCACTCATATAGAATTATGAGTAGGAAAAATTTGCATACATAATGGATTCATGACACTTACATGATTCGCATTAAGGAGGTCAACTGAATCAGTAGACCGCCTGATTTCTACATTAGATAAGGACATGTACACACACTATGCATATGATCACGAAGCATCAGATGTCTTTTTAAGGATAGTGGATGCCTGTGTTTGTTGGTTGAGTAGATGGACTATTGGATGGTAGGATATACATTCTTCCTAACTTGGAGATTTCGGGGACGAAATCCTTTTAAGGAGGGGAGAATGTAACACCTCATGAATTCTATAACATTAAGGTTTACAAATTAAAGTGTAATTAATTCTAAATGAAAGAATTAAGGGAAATGGGTTACGTTGTTGCGTTCGTCTCGGAATTCTGCTTGATATAGAGTCCGAGTTTACGCGAATCGGACTCCGTATGAAGGAGTTATGACCTTCGGAAGTTTCATAATAAAATTTAAATTCAAACAAGCTCAGTTTAAAATTCAAAATTCAAAAAATAGGTTCAAACTGGGCTGGCGGGAAAATTCCTGCCCAGAGACCACGTCGACCATAGGGTCGACCATGGTGTCGACCTGGCCACCCCAGGTCGACCATAGTGTCGACCTGGGTGTCGACCTACCAGTCGACTTACCTGGTCGACCTGGCTGGCTAGGTCTGGCTCTGGCTCGAATTTCTATGGCTCGATGTGTCACTAGGGCTGACATGTCACCTCTTGATTGGCTCTTTGAACTTTGTATGGTCTAGATTCCTTCTGTCTTCATCTGACGGCTCAAAACAATTTAAAAATCTATAAATACACCCTAAGTCTCAACTGAAAATTCACACAAAAAAATAAGATGGGAGTCGTCATGCTGCCAGGGAGGAATTGAGCATAGCCGTCAAGAGAGAAAAGCCTAGAGACGAATCAAATTAAGAAGAAGATTAAAGTTTAATCAAATTAATCAACGCAACGTTAATCTACCCAAAGGAGCGCATCTCAATTTCAGAATTCAGAATCCAGAATTCGAGAATTCTGCATTCGTTGTAAGTATAGTGACCTTTCAGAATATGAATAAAAACTGTGATGTGATTCGATGTAAATGAAAATAGAATTGTGTTATTATATGATATAAATTCTGTGTATTGTAATGATTCTGTTATGACTTATGTATTGATATTTGTGGCCTAAATTGATTGATGCAAGTCTATTAACAATTGCATATGAAAACAATGGCACTTGCAAGTTTGTGGCAAAAAAAAAAAAACTAGAATTTGATCCCTTTATGTTTATGCCTACGGCATGGACTATATACATTCACTAAGTCTAAATTAAGGCTTATGTAAACATGTTCTAGATTTGAGACCTTTTATGCCTACATGACCCAAAACGTATGATATCATTCTTATGTTTATTTGCAAGTATAATTGGATCTATGTTAAGTATCGTTTGGGTTTCATAAACAATGCAAGTTCATGTTGAAATAGGCTATATGATTAGATGTTAAAATTGGACATTTTGGTGAATATACAACATGCTAGTTTTGTGGTTGACATTATGCCAAGTTAAACATGTTTAAACACAAGTTTGTATAAGCCTAAACTATGCCATTTCATATGTCACCTACTTAGTTATACTTTGATTTGAATGCAAGTTCACATGACCCATAATTTATGCTGAATCGTTAAATTGCAAGTTCATGCGCCACACACCTTTATGTGAAATATTACATGTTCTTGGTTTCCCCTTTTTCTCACGTTTATAAAGTTGGGCTGAATTGTGTCAAGCCCAACACTTGTTATAATGTTGCGAACGTACAAATGGGGGCATTGGGTGTAAAACATTGAAAATATATGTTGGCATGGTTGGCACATGCCAACGACAATGACATTTAAGCGGTATGAATTGATATACCCAAGAATAAAAGATATGACATTTACATGTAATTGAAAAGTGATAAAATATGTAAATTTAGAAAACACGATATGCTTAACCCGAGGTTGGATTGAGTTGTGATGTAAAGCTGCCCGGACCCGCCCGACTGTCCAGTAGTCACAACAATACCTATCCAATGTGGGCGGTTAAGCATTGAGCCCAATAAGGACCCGAGGTTAGACTGAGCTACGGTGTAAACCTGCCCGGAACCGACCGGCACATCCAGTAACCGTAGCAATACCTGTCTATTGTGAGTGGTCAGGTGCTTTAAGAGGCTAAGGACAGATGGTAGGGTTAAGTCAACTATAAACACTTAACCAAATTCGACATGTTAACAAGAATTGATGGGTGGGGTTAGGTTAATACAGATACTTAACCACTTAACATGTTTGACTAGAAAAACCTAGTAACGAGGGACCCGTTTCAGCAGTAACCCAAGTTATGTATCATGGTACCCTAAAACTAGGCAGGGTGGGGCATGATTACTGGGCTGATTGTAAGCGGTCAAAGCAACGGCGGTGGGTGAAACAGTGTAGGTTCTAATGGGGTGCGGGTGTGCACACACTCCGAAGCAGACATACAGGGCACTGGGAGCACCAGTAGTATAACCTATGCCTTCTAGAATTTGTGTCGGGGCCGCCACCATGGGTCTTGATACACCCCATGGTAGGACCAGCATAGGTATCTACAATTCTTGGGGGCCGTATGACACATGTTTACGCAATTAGGAGCCGATCTTTAAATAAAAATGGGGATCACTTCACCCTCAGCATGGGGTGCTAGTTAGAATAAGCTCAAGTAGGTGCAGAGATATAGTGTGGGTGCGATAGCACATTCGATTCTAAACGACACTTCCTTAGTTTGTGACACTTTCCTGTTTTCAGGTTATATCTATCATGCCCTTTTCTTATTCACATACTGAAGAGTTACTAGATTTACTCAGGCTTTATGTCTGACTCTATTTTCTTTTCGTCTTCTTTTCTTTCGTTCCCCCCCGGTCCACAGGGAGGAAACAACTCAGCTTAGTCAGACTCTTTACAAGCTCCAAGACCGTAGATGTATGATTTGGATCTCTTTTGCTCGGATTATGGCTTTGGATATCACTATGGGGATTTTTGTCACTTTCTTTATGTTTTATGCTTCTTTAATAATCAAGACAGTAATGAGGTTGTGATGTTGGAAGTATTTTGAGACAATTATGGAAATGTTTTGTTTGAACACGTATTGATGAAATAAAAGTCTGTTTGGTTTCCTTTGTTTAAAATATGTGTATTTATATCTGTCTTGAGTTTATCTGTGGCTTTTACTTACAAACCTCCACCAAAGTTAAGGCATTCCTTTTGTGAGTGACCTTAACAGACGTGGGGTGTTTCACAGAACAACCAGCACTCCGCATCCAATGGCATTCACAGGAGTTGATATAATAACAAAATTGCGAATCCAACTCATTAAGGTTTACCTATTTGTCGGGCACGCAAATAAATCCTTTACTCAACAGCTAATCCATTTGCCTGTTCAAACATACATAATGCACATGTATATATTTCTATCTATTTTTAAATCAGTTCAATACTTGATTTAATTGCATAGATTAACCCTTCGTTCATTGATTAAATTAACTATCATTCTAATAATTTAATCAATCAAATCCACTATCACACAACACAAGCAACAATCAATTTGTTTTTAACTTTTCAAAAATATACTAATTAATTCATATACTCTTTTAAGATAATCAGACTATAGAATTAAAAGTTTACATCCATGAAAAGAAAATAACAACAAAGTAGAGAACAAAATGGTAATGCAAAGTATGGTAAATGTACCTTGCACTGGAGTCAATCAGAGATATCCACACTGCACTTAGGATAGGCTTTCTTAATGCTCTCCTCAGTTTCCCAAGTACAATCTCGCGGATCTCCACTCCATTGCACTTTGACTAAGTGAACCTTCTTGTTCCTCAATTCTTTGGTTTGTTTGCCAATAATCTTTAGCGGCTCTCTTCTCACAGCCAATTCTTGAGTAATTTCTATATCCCATTGTATCAGATAACAAAATTCATCACATAACTACTTAGTTGCTTCTGGAGGAATAAATCTTTCATTGAAAATCTCTTTAAATCGATCCTAGGTAATATTACCTTCTGGATTATCCTCAATAATCGAATCCCACCAGAACAAAGCTTCGTCTTTGAGTGCCCAAGATGCCAGTAATCTTTTCTGATCATCTCTCAGCTTTGAACCTTCAAAAAATTTCTCAGCAAAGCGTATCCAGGCTTGAGTTTGAATAATAGATTCATTGCCCGAGAATGGTACTCCACCCATATTTCGATACTTAATTAATAGAGCCTCAATATCTGGTTATGTATTCCTTCTTCTGTTTCTGACACTCATTTTCTAGTACTTCTGCAAATAGCAGAACAAGTGTCAGGTCAATAGAAAAGATATTATAAAGCATAGAAACATATACTTGAATGTAAATGTGTCTATCGAGGTGTATTTCATTCTGCTATACTCATACCAGGATATTACTGATCCTATATGTAATGAGTTATTCGTCCTAAAACACTACTGTTCTATTTCTGGCGAGTTCATTAATATGTTATATTCCAGCACTAAGCTTAACCAAAGCTCTGATACCACGTTGTGACGACCCCAAAACCCCGTACGACGGTGGCAAGGGTAATCTTTGGAATATAACACATAAACAGATAACATCAGAACAGAAATAAAAAATACACCAGATAATGTACAAATAATGCACTGGATAAACATAATCATCAGAGTTACACAGTATACAGGATCATACTTAGTACAAAATACAGTTCAGCTATACATAAATGTCTACAGCGGAATCAAAACATAATATGTACAATAGGAGCTGAACAACATAAAAAGAGATAAATGGTAGAACCCATCTTCAGCTCCAGCTATCCAGAAAGAGCCTGCTAAAACCTGAATACTAGGTTGCCCGTGTAGAAAAAGGGGCACCGGATTTTGCAAGTGAAACAAACTACGAGTCAGTCATGGGACTGGTATGAGAAATCTACTTAACAGATTTTTATAATATGGCTAATCACAGGACCACGCCACTTTCGCGGAAGGATTTACTCCATTGGATTGCCGGTGCTTTAAAACAAGTAAATCTTTTAAACATCGCAATGCATTTTATAAAAATGAAGCCATTATAAGACTCAGTTCCCATCACACAATGCAACGCAAACCGGAGGATAAAGTTTTACCTTATAATGGCCAAAATATGCTTGATACGAATAAAACAAAAGCATTTGATATTATTACTAGTGTTTACATGTTTCAAAAACAATTTCAATCATAATTATCAATCATAGATGGCATGGGTACCATATATCATGTCGCCATGTATAGGTATACAATCAAAACCGCACGTTGTCGTATTTGGAAATTGGATTTCCGTCATGAACCAAGGCAAAAGATAGTCCTTACCGAATTCAAGACAATCTAGCCCATGTCTCAGGCAAGTACTCAGTCAAGCCTTTGGATCGTCAGGGCCGGTCCACCGATGTGGATAAAAATGCCTGAACACTGCGTTTCCTCGCCCTTTGGGGCGTAAATAAGTCCTATGACTCCATCGGCTCCACATAGTCACCGATATATCTGAGGCGCCTCGCAACAGCAACAACCACACAGGTGAAAATAATATAAATGTCAGGGCTGGTAGGTCACTAACACCACCCTAGCTAGAAGGAAATGCATGTCCTCCCTAAGGTCCTCTCCCGTTTCTGGTTCATACCGGGGTGTGAGGCTCGCGAATCAACGTTATACACAAAGCTATGCCACACAGGCCGTGCTTTGATCATCAACCACAAGACTTTGCTTTTCAACAGAAGCCTTGATCATCTGCCACTTAGGCATGCCACACAGGAATTCACTCCATGCGACTGATTTCTATCGATATATAACCTCTGAGCTCGTACGTCTCAGAGAAGGGCGTTAAGCAAGAGAATAAATTCTCTGTCGCCAAACAGATATATACTTAATAGAGATCAATTAGCACAGAACAAAATCTAATGTCAGACACACAGTCCATTTACAAGTTCGTTCAGGGTCAGAACGAAACCGGAGGCACTATATACCTCGCATATCCATTGATCTCCAAGTACGTCTGGACGATCACCACTTATTATCTATATTTCGGGATGTCTCCCAATCAAGACGTATGTTATCATCCAACCGAGGTGAAGATCTCCGGTCTTCAACCGGGTAAATTCGGTTTATTTTCCATTCCATCTCGTTTATAATATTTTATAACGATTTATCGCTATTTTAATTCATTTAAAAATAGCCAATTCATTCAAACAATGCTTCGGGCCATAACGCGGCCGTGGCGCTGTTTTTCTTCAGATTTGATTTACACATATCTGAAAATCTAACCGTTGGATCTTCACAAATTTTATATCATTAGAAAGATCTTTTCAAAACAAATCCAATGGTTTCAGTTTTGGGAAAATCCGACGGCCGGATCTCCCGGTACAATCGTTTGAAGTTACGATTACAAAATACGAACTGCAGCGTCGTTATTCGATTTAATTTAATTATATATATATATATAAATATATATATATATATATATAATCAATTCTGGCGCTGTTTTTCTTCATATTTGAATTAAACATTCCAGACAATCCAACCGTTGGATCTTCACAAAGTTGGTGTCGTTGGAAAGATATTTCCAAAGTGAGCCCAACAGTTTCGGTTTCTGGAAAATCCGATGGTCGGATCTCCCGCACTAATCGTTTGAAATCACGGTTTCAAAACACGAACTGCAGCTTCGTTATTCGATTTATTTCAATTATATTTATATATATAAATATAATTCATTTTTCGATTTCAAAACCATATTCATTTCACACATTTGATAAAAACGATATTTTTATCCAACAACTATTTATTTCAACACATGAATTTCTATTCAACACATGAATTTTATTTCAACACATGAATTTCTATTCAACACATGAATTTTATTTCAACACATGAATTTTGTTTCAACACATGAATTTTATTTCAACACATGAATTTCATTTCAACACATGAATTTTATTTTTAACAATTCATATATATCATAAAAATGTGATTTTTATTGTAAAACAATTTATTTCAAAACACGATTATATTATATAGTTTATACATAAGGTAAAAATGTTATTTTTGGTGTTAAAACAATTTAAAACACTAATATTTTATATAATCTATATATATGATAAAAATGTTATTTTTATTTTTCAAAGAATTTATTCAATACATGAACTTCATTCAACACATGAATTTTATTCAACATATGAATTTCTATTTCAACACATGAATTTTATTTCAACATATGAATTTTATTTCGACACATGAATTTTGTTTCAACGCATGAATTTTTATTTCAACACATGAATTTTATTCAACACATGAACATGAATCAAATACAAAAATATTTCAGAAAATTTCGGCAGCATAATGGTAGGGTAGTTAAAACCGGCACCGTCCCTAGTATGGCTCCTCGCTCTACCTTAAAGCCTCGCAGCTTTTGACAATGGGGATTTTCAATATCTTGTTCGTACGCAGACGAATTTTCCCATATACTAATCCTATTAGGATTTCAACCACAATCAATCATTTCAAATCAACCATTCACGATATTCACCAAATTTTCACATCGACCAATAATCCAAACAATATCACAACCAATATATATCGTCCATGGTCTGTGGACGAGGGGAGTATATATATAGATATACGTATATAACTATATTTCGATTTTATTTCAACATCATTTCAATTTATTTCAACGCATATATCACTTTTACAACGCATATATAACTTATACATCGAACATACAACTTATACAACGCTTATACATGAGGTGTACAACGCTTATATAACTCATACATCGGCTATATAATTTATACATCGTTGTTTCCATATCGTTTATAATTCAGAAATCTCACATTGGGTTCCACTCCACCAAAAATAGCAGAAGGCTCATAAAAATATCCGGTCTCTTCTAGAATGTGGAAGACGTCTGCACGAGTCCACCGTCTCTTATTTCACTGGATTTCGTCTACGTAGCAAAAAGATAAGATTTTTAAATGAGAAACAAAATTAGTAATGTATAAAAGTGTTATTTTTATTTCAAAGAAAACAAAGCTGTTACCTTCCTTGAGCATTCAAAACTAGGTCATCGTTTTTCGTGAAATCCAGCGCACTTGGTGTTGATCGAAGGTGACTGCGTCAAAGGGGGAGGTGGGGCGCAAGTGCGCCGGTAGTGGGGCCCAATGTAGTGGCTCCTAGAGGCGGCGACGAAACTTAAAATGCGCCGACTTTGGCGAGGTGATTCTCTCGACTCACGCAACTATACGAGGTGCTCCAGGTACAGATTCGAAGCCCTCGAGGGGATCTTCAAAATGGATCAGGAATCACTTGATTTCGTTGAGCGGTTAAGGAGAAAAGGAGGAGAGAAGTTTTGAACTCCTTTCCGTCGTTGCGCAGTGAAGGTCGGGGAGAGAGAGAGTGGAGTGTCGCGTTATGATTGGTCAAGGGATTTTTTATTTATTTATATATTTTTAAAAAACAAAAAATACCCCCTTATCACATATGAACTCCAATCCAAACCCAATGACTATCGTCACTAGCTAATTACCCCCATTCCGAACAAAATGGGACAAGTTTCATAGGCCCATTCGATCGTTTTAGTTAGTTTCTCTTCAAATTAAAATATAAAACATTCAATATTGGATTTGGACATACATTTCAATTTTCCGGTGCCACATACTGATTCTAAAAATTCCTGAAAAATAAATATAGCTATGTTTTGACGATACAGTCCCAACAAAACTAGTTTCATCGAATTTTGAGACCGTTTGAAAAATGGCCCTCTTCTGGTCGATCCAATTTAACACAAATCGACCAAACACATTTTCCTTTGCCATGCTCACATACTAACTTCAAAAATTATGAAATTTGAAACCTAGCAATAATCTGACATCCCGGATCCAACAAAAGTGGCTTCGTCGAATTCTGAGGTCATTTGCAAAATGTCTATTTTCAAGGGCTATATATACTCTATAGCGACCTTTCTGAAAATTCATTTGGCCATAACTTTTGATTCCCATTATGAAACTTTGATTTTTCAAATTTGTTAGAAAGATATTCTTAAACAGATTTAAATATTTTTGGTTTCACTAAAATCCGTTTTAATTTGCACCTGGTACAGTCAGTCAAAGTTCAAATTCGAATTTTGAAACTGCCGCGCCACTTCTGGCCTTGTTTATAATTAAAAATAATGATATTTATTTTCAAATGTCGATTCAAACATATTTGCGCCGCTATTATTTAAAATAATTTATTTTAAATAATTAAAATCCACTAAAATATCCAAATTAAAAATTTTAAATTGGCTCAGATTTTCCAGGTTGTTACAGGGGGATACAAGACAAAGGGGAGAGCTTGTATCATATTATGTGGGACCCATTTCAGTCAGTAACCTGGAGTAGGTATCAAACAAAGTATTCTGTACTAGGCAGAGAAGGGGCACGCTTACTGACTAACTATAAGAGATCCAAACGTGGAGGACAGTATGGGCGACGCAAACCGACTGGGCCATGTGCGTGCATGAGCCGGGCAGAGGGGGATAAGACGACCGTGATACCTGTAGATTTGGTTGTGCACATTGTTACAATGAGGGGTTGCCACTTTAGGAAGTGATACCTCCTATTGTGGGGCCAACACAAGGTATTTATGAGGGTTAGGGAGTCGATCGATCAGGGTAGTAGTTAGGATACATTTGGACGTATACCTAAGTCTACCACCTTATAGTTGGAGGGTTCATCTCTTTTTGGATATACTAGTAACAATGCAGAGTAATCATTAGTGAGGCTTGTACACCTTATCTTGCTTACACACCTGCCATTTATGTAATCATCTCCCTTATCCACTTTATATGCCTATCATGATACTTTTATTTATCTACTGGCTAAAAGTAACTAGACTCGCCAGACTTTATGTCTGACCCTTTTTGTTTCTCCTTCTTTCTTCCATCCCCTCCTAAGGTTCTCAGGGAGGGAACACCCAGGCTTAGTCAGGATTCAGATATCACCTTGCTAGGAGCTATTTCTGAAGTATGGCTCAAGTTCTTGTCTCTACTATGGCTTAAGTCTTTCATTTGGGGAACTATGCTTTTTTATTTACTTATGTACTCTGATGATGCAAGACAGAAGTTATTTTATTGTAATGGTTTTTGTGACTTATGAAATTGTGGACCACGGTATTTTTATTGAAATAAAAATTTAAATTTCCGCTGCTATCTTATTTATATCTATCTTGTAATTATTCTGTGTCTGATTACCTATAACGCTTCACCGAACTTAATGCATTCCCTTAGTGAATGACATTAACGGACGTGAGGTGTCATAGTTCTGCTCCATGGGATGAATAGAATGGAATGGGATAACAATATGAGAGAGTACCTTTCTGTAAGATTCGATAATCCCAATAAGGCTTATAAATCTTAATTTGAGTTAAGTTTGTGAAAGAATATCGTATAATCCTTTGAAATGATTTTCAAGGCAATATTTAAACAAGAGTTTAAATGATATATATATATATATATCTTTGATAAGATTTTTGGGAGTAATTCCAATTTAAAGGACATCTAAGTAAAAGAATATTCTGAATTGGAACGATACTTATGATATGTTTACATATCACTTGATTTTAATGATGCGATAGTTATTTAGAAAGATTGGGTTTTAACCCATTCTGAATAACTAATACGACGATTATCGAAGATGTTGAAGATGGTGGTTGAAGATTGGTGATCTTCACATCGTTTGGATTATTGTGATGCCTTGAGTAGCTCCTGTTACATGGTTAAAGTGGTGGTCGTCCAGACGTACTTGGAGATCGACCGGATATGTAAAGGCCTCTCCCCCTTAGGAGATGAGGAATAAGGTGCCTCCGGTTTCGTCAAACCCAGAACAAACTTGTAAATGGATGCGTGTCTGAAATTGTATTTCATAACATAATCGATTAGTTGTTATTATTGATATATCTATGGTAGCGGAATTTATTCTCTTAGATTAACACCCTTCATTAAGGAGTATGAACTCAAAGGTTATATTATTAATAGAAACTGATTATATGTGTGAATTGACAATGTGGCATGCTAAGTTGCTGGTTGATCAAAGATTTTGTTGAAAAGAAGATCTTTGTGGATGATGATCAAAGAACGGTTGATATAGCATAACTTTGTGTCGAAACGTGACTTCAGCGAGCCTAAGGACTAACATTTCCTTCTATAAAAAAGTGATGCCATGGTATGGAGCTCAGGTAATTTACTTATGTGGATGATGGATTGAGTCACCTCGGATAATGGGAAATCAACGACCAGTGTGACAGTCAAATACGATCGGGGAACGTTATGTTCAGGTAATTGTCTAAGTCCCCGGGAACTGATGGGTCAGCTCTGCCGCTCTAGGTGCACATATGTGTGAGTCCTGGATATCAGGCTAATGAATGATTCGAATATGTTAAGGGAGATCCTTTGCCTTGGTCATTAATAGAAATCCAACTTCCAATATGAACCTTGCATTTTCAGTCGTAAACCTATATGGCGACCTAAAAAGATGGGGTATTATGCTATCTAAAATTGATACATTTATTTTCAAAATTGATTTTACACTATGCACTAGTAATAATAAAAGAGAAATTTCATACATCAAGCATGTTTGGCTATTATAATGTAAAACTATATCCTCCAATTTGCGCTTGCATTATGTGATGGGACTTGTGTCTTATACTAGCTTCATGTTTTCAAAAAAGCGTTGCGAGTTTTTATCATTGGTATTCGTATGGAGAAAACTCGTTCCATGTTATACAACGTGGTCCCATGATTTACCCAACTTTAAAATAAAGTAAATAACTGTTTTGGTTCTCATACCAGCTCAATGATTGATGTGGAGTTTATTGTTTCCCACCTAAACTCTGGGTGCCCATATTTTCCAAATGGACAACTAGTAGTTTTGGTTTTTCCGATATTTTTATTCAGTAAGATCCCGGATTATGGCTGGAGCTATACTCTGGATTAGTTGGTAGTCTTCCATTGTGTGTATTTATGTTTCCGCTATTCTTGGGTATTTTTTTGTTGTGTATCAATTATCTGTATTCTGATATATTCTTGTACTATGATGTAAAATTGTCGTAATAAAAATGAAATGTTCTTTTGTTTGGTTCTAATGTGTTGTACCCCATAACGGTTCGAGGATTTTTTCCATTTGGATCGGAGTTGTGTGGCTTATGGTCGATTCGTAAGGCGGGAATTTTAGAGTCGTTACATGTTAGTTGAATTGACCTATTTCTAAAAATCGCACACTATAACTTGCACCTGATGCCAAACAAAACAACAATCCTTTATGACATTTTCACTAAGCTATATGAATAAAAACACAATGCATACATATCATCAAGCATCAATAACATAAACTAGTTAATACCATTTATCACATGGGGCAAGGTTAGTACTTAATGATTGTAGTTTTGAAAATTACACTACTGAAGTACATCGCTTTTGAATATGCTCTGGCCAACCACATTTGTTGCACCTAATTGTTTTCGATGACTTGTTCCATCCAACATATTCTTAATCCTTGTAGATCGCGATCTCCCTAGTTGTCTTCTAATAGGGGTGGTAATATTCTTCAATCATCATACAGACTCCAATACTTTTTGTCATGCACAGGATCAACTTGAGTTTATATGAACCTTTATAACTCTCGATCAAGTACCCCAAAAAATCATAGTGTGCTCTATTAGCATCATTAGCCTACGTTGAACAAGCTGCCATTACATGAGCACATAGTATCTATTGGAACAGTGGAATGTTGCACATGCACAAGCAATTATTACCGTTGATTATTACTTTATATTCATCTCTGAAATAATGTATCACTTGTCATTCCATTGGGCTGAATGGTATAGTATACAATGACGAGATTCAATAGTCCTCTCCGCTATATTAACTTCCACTTTGGAGTCTACCGTATTATTATTCCATCGATGATTCGATATAAAAATATTCAACTAAACGAAAGAATGTCCGAGCCACTAATGCCTTAATAGGCAATGATCGACCTAGTTTAAGTACTCCATTAAAACTTTGGGATGAATTAGTGATAATTACGTGAAAGAGACCTCCGTAATCCTTGCATAACGCCTAATTTTCTTCTACATTACCCAAACTTCACTCGATCTAATCGTGAGCGCGTCAATTTGTAGCTTTTATTTCTTCTCTTATTTTCACATATTCAACCACCTCTGATGCACAAGCTACCGAATAAAATAATGCATCCAACGACCCATACTTTACGTATTGGAGGGACCATAAAATAATTATATTTAATTCCCTATATTTGTATCGTTCTCATATTTTAATATGTTGTCCATGGGATATGAGACATGTTGATGATTTTTACCAAATTGATTTGTAGCCATTTTACCCTTGAACTTACTGTTTTAGGTATAACTTTAGGTGGGGGACGAATCGAGTGTTGAATTCGTTCTCATTGGATTAGAATGGTGGTTGAAGATTCCATAGAATAATCCCATTAAAGATTTAGCTCAGCGTTTCAGAGAAATCGTTGTTTTAAGTTTTAGTTTCTGCCCGGCAGATTAATTGGCTGCTAATGGGCTGATTAACAAACTCATTTGGCTAATGACCTGCAACTATAAATAACCGGTTTGGGAAGAGAACTATGGTTTCTTTTCTCATTCAAAAATTAGGTTGGTATCTGTGATTTTCTGGATTTCAACCTAACCTTAGTTTCTTCATCTAATCATTCTAAATCATATCCCAATATAAAATCTCATCCAGGAAGATCAGATCTTGCTATTTTGCATCAAATTAAGTGTTCACTTTTTTGTCTCTTTGTTGTCCATATTTGGTTGCATCCCAAAATCATCGGATCTTGGTTTTGGTGAGTGATAAATATCTCTCACACAGATATTACAAATAATATGGGTTAAATTATCACCATGCATGTTAATACCACCTAAAATCTGATCGTTTATGTTAATTTTTGTATTAGAAACCCTAAAATAATATGAATTGATTACATAAATCAGTAAGCAATTAAATTAATGAAGTTGAACATATGTTTAGATCTTAATTATGCTAGATCCATGGTTTTTGTGATATATTTAAAGTATGCTCATGTATGTATGATTGATCATGATTGAAATTGGATGAATTATTGTTTGATCTATTGAATTGTATGTTTTTAATTGGTTTAGTTATTTAAAATTGTGTGCCGTAGGCTTAGAATTGATAGATAGAGCAAATCAGAGGTTCAAATGATCAGATCCAAATGAAACTTGGAGGAGGAGTCTAAAGCATATTGGGATGATTCCTCGTAGATTTCATCGCGAAATATGCTAAGTACATGGACCAGTACTGGTCCATGCCCTATGGATCGGTACTGATCCATGTTTATTGGTTGAGGAGTGCTAAAATTTAGGGCTTGGCTTCTAAAGGTAAAAAGCAGGCCATGTGCAAGTTCTGGTGTGATTTGGGAAGGACGAAGTTTGATCACTCAAGTATTAGTTGATGGACCAGCAGGAAAATTCATCCAGAATGAATTAGGCTTCGAGAATGGACCCGTGGGAAGTGCTCAAGGATTAGACTTGAGAGATCCAACACTTAGTCAACTTTTGACAAAATGGATGGACCTGCACCTGTCCATAGCTGATGGATCAGTACCGATCCATAGCCGATGGACCAGTACCGATCCATCAGAAGTGGCAGTGGAGGGTCAAAACTTTTGGAGTGGAGAATGTTGGCCTTATAGAGCTTGTTGGTGGTGTTTGATTGTGAAAAGCTTTTATGAGATGGAAGAGTTCATCATAAAGTTGGTGTTCGCCGATTGTGAACTCAAGGCGGGAGTGGTCAAAACTAAACTAATGTGAAGTTGATATGGGATGATGCAACAAGATGATGGGTCGATTTGAGTGGAACTCAAGTTTGTAAAATAATGAATTGACTCGGGTGGGACTCGAGCATGAGAGATAATGGATTTATTTGATTGAGACTTGAACTAGAGGATGGAGTCGTCGAGGATGGCTTGTGAAGATGGAAGCGCCAAGGAATCGTTGATAGTCGAAGGTTCTAACGGACTCAAAGCAAGGGTATCATGGAGACGCCTATCAGGATTTGAGAGATCGTGTACCTTGAATTTCCTCAGGATTGGTCTAGTTGTCTTGAGAACGCAGAAGTACACAGGACTTACAACAGTCTGACTAAAACCGGGGTTTCCATTATCCCTTGACGGATGGAAACGACCAGTCATTTGATATCAATGCATTTGAGGCTTTAGTCGGTGATTGCTTGGTCATTGCTTGTTTATGGATGTTACTGTTGATTTGTGTGTTTTCTTTTGTTTTTCTCTGGATAGGCTATCACTGTAGGACATTGAAGAGAAGCTAAATAAGGGGTCCTAATCTGACTAGTTTTTATCCCGTGTGTTTGTAACATATTATAGTGTAGTGGTTATTATGTGATAACTCTTTGGATGCAGGTATGTTTCAGGTGAGACCTGAACTGCCTATTATCATATTATCCTATGTAATTGTTGGTAGTTATTTTATCGCTCACAAAGACTAATGTATGACTCATGGTTTTATGTCTGCTCTTACTACTTTGGGCTGCTCATTGACGATGTTGATGAGTAGACTGAGTAGTAGGTGACAGGTTTGAGATGATGATGTAGTAGGGTGATTCGCTGTTTTGTATCAAATCAAGTATTCTTTTCACTATCTCTTCATTATCCAGATTTGGTTTCATCTCTAAATCAGTGGATATAGGTTTTGGTAAATGATAGATATATCTCACATGGATATTATGGAAAATATGGGTTAAATTAGGATTATTTCACACCATGCATTTTAATATCACCTAAAATCAGATCACTTGTGTTAATTTTATTATTATAAAACCTAGAATAATCTAAATTGACCACATGAATCAGTATGTTGCTCGATTAATCGTGCTTAACATACGTTCAAATCATAGTTATGCTAAATCCATGGGTTTCATGCTATATTTCATGTTTGTATGATTGATCGTGATGGAAATTGGATGAGCTATTGTCTGATTTATTGAATTATACTATTTTCGTTGGTTCGGTCATTTAGAATTGTGTGTCATAGCTTTAGAATTGATAGATAGAGCAAATCGGAGGTTCAAATGATCAGATTTAGATGAAACTTGGCAGAGGAACTCTGGAGGTGTCGGGATGATGCCCTGAAAATTTCATTGTGAAATATGCTAAGTACATGGACCAGTACTGGCCCATGCCCTAATGATCGATACTGATCCATGGTGATTGGTAGAGGGGTGTTGAATCTTGGGGTGAGACTTCTGAAGGTGAAAAGCAGACCATGTGCAAGTTTTGGTGTGATTTGGATGGGTCGAAGTTTGATCGCTCGAGTATTAGTTGATGGATCGATAAGGAAATTCATAGCGATGGAATTATTCTTCGATAATGGACTAGTGGGAAGTGATCAAGAATTGTATTGGAGAGGTCCAATACTCAGTCATTTTTTACTAAGTGGATGGACTTGTACCAGTTCATAGCTAATGGACCGGTACCGATCCATTAGGAGAGGCGATGGACGGTCAAAACTTATAGAGTGGAGAATGTTGGCCTTCTAGAGATTGTTGGTGGTGTTTGATTGTGAATAGCTTCTATGGGATGGAAGTGTTCGTTGATAAGGTGGCGTTCTTCGATCGTGAACATAAGGCGGGGGTAGTCGAAACTGAATTGATGTACAGCTGACCGTAGGGCGATGCAGCAAGATGATGGATCGATTCGAATGGGATTCGAGTTTGTAAAATAATGGATTGACTCTAGTGGGACTCGAGTATGAGAGATAATGGATTTATTCGAGTGGGACTCGAAGTACAGGATGTAGTCGTCAAGGATGGCGTGTGAAGATGAAAGCGCCAAGGAATCATCGATATTCGAAGGTTCTAGCAGACTCAAAGCAGGGGTATCGCAGGGACGCCTATCAGGATCTGAGTGATTATGTACCTTTGATCGCTTAGAGAGTGGTACAGTTTCCTTGAGAAGGCAAATGTATGTGGGATTCAGTGTAGTTTATTTCTCGATGATACCCCGCCATATCATGTAGCGGACTTCTGCCGCAACACTATTTTCAAATAGCCTTTCCGTTTTAAGACCCGCTATATAAAATGTAAAAAATTAATGTTTTAATATAATTTTTTAACATATATTTTTCAGAATATAAAATACTCTGATATTCTATTAAATTTAATCAATCTAAATAAAAGTTTACATTTATTAACATATATTTTTGCTTATTTTTTTTTGTTTTTTTAAATTAAGAATGTACTCATTATAATTAAGTTGAATGTTTACTTTCCATTTATTTATCATTTATATATTTGTAAAAGTAATAAATATGAGTTATAATGCTATTTTAGACTCATCCACTATATATATCTTTCTATTTCCTCGCTTTATCCTCGCTACAACTTTTTGCACCTCTGCCGCATTGGATCCGTGGAGCGCTTTAATAGCACAGCGTGGGACGTACAATAGTTTGACTAGAACCGGGGTTTCCATTACCCCTTGACGGATGACAACGACTAGTCGTTCGATATCGATGCATTCGAGGATTTTGTCGGTGATAGCTTGATTATTGTTTGTTCATGGATGTTATGGTTGATTTGTGTGTTCTCTTCTGTTTTTCTCTAGGTTGCTATCATCGTAGGACATTAAAGAGAAGCGAGATTGGAAATCTTATTATGACTCATGTCTTTCCTGCATGTTTACAGCATATTATAATATGATTATTATGTGCTAACTATTTGGATGTAGGGATGGTTCAGGTGAGGCCTAAACTGTCTACTATCATATTATCCTATATAACTGCTGGTAGTTATTTTATTGCTCACAAAGGCTGTTGTCTGACTCAAGGTTTTACGTCTCATCTTATTACCTTAGGCTACTCATTGATGATGTTAATGAGTAGACTGAGTAGCATATGATAGGTTTGAGATGATGATATCGTGCGGTGACAAGCAGGAAGATGACGTATTTCTTTTCATATACTGCATAGGTATATATTATTTCCACTACTTTTGATATACTGTGAGGGATGCAGTGAGGCATATTGTAATCAGATAATCATATATTGGGATGCATTGTATTTGATTCTGTGGTTTTATGAAGATGAAATTTCCTTCTATACCGTGCTTCACTATTATACCCTGTTGTGTATTTTATTATTATATGTTATCCATGCGCTGTGAATTATACATTAGGTTCTGTTTTGAGTTATTTTCCTTCAAGATCGTCTCGTATTGGCCTAGCATATCGGATTAGTGCAGGAGGCAGTAGCGGATCAGGGAATTAATTTCAAATAGGGCAGAAGGTAAAACAAAGGCTGAAAATCATATTAGCTTAGTCCAAATTTCAATTTTTGCAAAGGATTTGCAAATTTTTAGTTAGGGCTTGCGTCCTAGCTGGCCCTAAGGTGGCTCCACCACTGGTAGGAGGTATGGAGGTCGTCATCATAACCTAACTAGTTGTTTATCTCTAAATCCAATGGCTTGAAAATTTGCTTTTATATACCTAGCATGGTAATGATGTTTTTGTGGTTCTTTCCATTTCTCGTCCAAAGATTTAGGAATTCCTTTCATCTGATTTGATATGAATGTCATGCGTCGGTCACGAACACTATGAATGAATTCAGCATACATGCAAAAAAGCAACCCCAACTATCACATGACTCAAGTTCAATAGTTGCATATGCTAAGGTAAAAAAGGACAGTCATTTGCATCCACAGCTATATCAACTAGCACTGTACCTTTTTCTTTACCATACAAGTGTGTACTGTAAATACATAACGACGGTCGACAATGTAGAAACCGTAATGTAAGGCCGAAATTCTCAGAATGCACGATCAAATACTCCAACATCATCATGTGTCACATTCCCTACAATGGCTGTATTAGTTCTCTTTATCTCCTCAAAGTATTATGCCACTGTCGCATATAATTCAGCCCAATCACCGTATATCAACACCCTCATTTCACCTAATGGACGCCAAGCTTTCATTTTGCTATTGTTGACAAACGATTGATCATACATAAGCACTTGCATTGAACCAGTTGAAATATCCAAATCTACTTTGACAAAAGACATAATCTTTGTCACGAAATATTTTGAGGTAGCTTGTCTATGGTTCAAACTAATTATTAGGTTCACGTAATTATGATCGCTAGGATATTTTCAAATTTCCCACCATCCGAACTGTGATTTTTTAGTAACTGCGGCATGAATTCTCCATGGACAATTTCTACCCACAATACATATAGTTGTGTATTTTGTTTTACTCGATTTTATCAGTATGTAAGAGACCACATGTAAAATGAATCATTCAGTTAATTGTTGCATAAAATTTTCCTTTGTCTCAAATTCTATTCCAACACAGAAGCCATTCATATCACTATTAGATGAAAATATTTTCCCCGCAAACTCAAGATTAGCAATAATAGATATTACCTTCATTTGCGCGATACAAAGATCATCATCTAAAGGTACTTCCGACTTTGGTTCATTGTTATCCACTTCAATAACTTCTGATGTAGGAAAATCATAATTCAACGGATCACTGTTCACTTTCTTTCTATCCATCAAAGAGTCTCCATTATCGGTCATAGTAGCAACTACCATGCCATGAATCGAGGATCATCACCAACTATCGAACCAATATCAGCATCCGTAGAAAGGATATCATTTTCATCTGAAGAATGTTGTGATGGTTTAACATTCCATTGTGCAGAGTCCATCATACATCTACTACACTAATTGACATCAAATTACTACGAACCAAAAAAATAAACATCATAAGTAACTTAATTATACATTCATACCTCTAGCTCGTAACATAAAGTTCTGATGGAGTAGGATATATAATTTGTGATCGCTGATGGTTTGATGATTCTACATTATTATGCTAAGTGTTTGTTGTTGAAAGCTAATTAAACAATAATATATTGTAAGAAAATTGAAATATATACCATTAAATCTACATATTCATCATAACTGTGTTACCACTGAGTCGTCATCGGATTCATTTGAGGTGTGAAATAGGAAAGCCTAATTACATGAGAGGACATTGCAGATTCATATATGTTATGAATCCATAAGGCATGGGCGGATGACTGTAACCTCCAGCATTAATATATGGATTACTATAATTAGGTGAGATATAGCCTGTAAATGGAGTTATCGTCTCACATGTTTGTGTATAATACTCAATTCCAATACTTACCCGGGATTCGACACATCATGTTGTAGTTGTTGTTTTGCAATTTTCCCGACATATAATTCAATCAACTTTGTCACGGCATAAAACATTGTTAGGGAAGAGAATCACGGATCTTAAGGCAAAACTAACACTAGGGGGTGGATAGTGTTTTAAAGAACTTATAGAAATCTTAAACAATTAACAATTACTCAAATAACTATATGAATCACAGAATGAATATCACAACAGAAACAATCACAAATGCAGATATAAACAGAAATAAAATGCAGAAAAGGAAAGAACACACCAAATTTGATACTAATTCGGATTACTCCTATGTCCAATCTCACACAACGCTGGATTGCGCATACTTTATTAATATCAACATCCAATTACAACCCCCTTGATTTCATGGCTACAAGGTTAACACCGATTCAACACCCTTGATTTCACGGCTACAAGGTAAACATTGCTCCCTTTCCTTGATTTACTGGCTATAAGGAACGTACCCTCTCTTGTCGATTAAAAATGCCCTAGAACTCTTGAATAACACTTCCAAACATAGGGTATTTGATAGAGATTGAGAATAGAAAGAGAATGATATAATTTGTATTGAAATCGACAGAGTATAAGTGTAGAAATTTGAATTTTAAAGTATAATGGAATATGAAGCAGGGAAGAAGGAGATGAAAACTTATGAAAGAATTCAAAATCAGACCCTTTATATATTGTTAGGGACACAACCATTCCTGGAACGTTTTAAATTTAAAAGACACATCTATTTGAATTTAAAATTTGTGATAGTTATATGTCGGCATGTATAAAAGTGTATGTCAACATATGCTTGAATTTTGAATTTTAAAAAAAATCAAATTTCAAGTGTTTAAACCAATATATACATATATATTCTGGTCTTAAATCAAAACTAGTTATTTAAAATATATTTTCTAAAGTATAAAAACATAGTAATATATAATTTAACCATATGATATAAAAACAATATATATGAATGATATAAAACTACATAATATAATTATAAACATATATATAATATTTATAAACTATCACTACTAAAAAAGTGACATATTCTACACTAATTTGTGAGCGTTGCATGAAAAGTCTGGCAAAAGCTATGCTTTCTTTGATCTTTTGCAACAACATCCATATGTTGTTGCATTAGATATGAATGCAGTGTTGCAGTTGGAATTCTTGTGCTGTGACTTGCAACACCAGTTCAAAGTGTTGCTTTACATAAATACATGCCTGGTCAGCGATCCGCGTTATCAGTTTAAACAAATAAATAACGTAGATCTTTGGTTAATCCAATGGTTCAAACATATCCCTGCTTCAGTTTAGTGAAAATTTGGCGTGATCTTTTCCCCCTTCACGAAATACTTCCCCCCAAAACAAATTTCTCTCATACTCCTCCTTCTGTCCGTTTCTCTCCCCACGAAATCCATCCATGAAGACCTCCGATTGCTACTCTACCGCTGGTACAAACTATAAACCTCTGATTGCTCCTATTTTACAAACTTTACACTTCCGATTTGGATCATTAAGGACAATTACAAGTACTTAGGGCTTCATCATTCGGTTTTATTTAGACGATTTCATCTCTAACTTATTTTGGTCTAATGTTCAAAGTCTCTGGGTAGTTGCGGTATACCGATTGCCATAAATTAGGGTTTTCCGTACTTGAAGTGTTGTATTTATATGTTTGCATGTGTTGAAATTGTGCAAGTTCTATATTTTTATGTTTGCCAAACCACTGATGTTTTGGTAAATAATTCTTATTTCGACAGGTGGAAACAAAACTTAGAGGACAAAAAAAATCCAATTTAAATGTTTAAATGTCTATTTCTGTTTGTATTAAATAATGCCTATTTCTCTTCCTACATCGTATGACTACGAAGATACCCTGGGCATGGGTGATCTACGACTGTCAAACCCATCATCACCAAAAACTCATATTATTTTTATATAGAGATGCAAGAAAGGCACTACGATGATTTGCTTGAGCATGAACTAGAGCAAGAAGAACTCCAAAGACAATGGCGAGAAAAAGAACGACGTAATAATGGGCGATGCGATGGCATAGTCGTGCTGCCTTGCGTCATCAACATCAAAACAACCAAATGGTTAACGAACAACAAGCTGACTCACCAATCATAATGTGTGACTTTGGGTATGCAGCTGTAGAAGATGTTATTTTGATTGGATTCAACATTGGTCGTCGTTATTTTAAATGTCGTGTTTATCCCGCAGGGTGTACCTTTTGGCTGTGGATTGACCAACAGTTTCCAAGTCGAGTCGCTGAGTACGCAGATGAATTACAACATCAACTTACAACGCTGCAAAATCGAGTTATTGGTTTTCGAACTGACGTTAGTAGACTTAACGACCAGCTTCAAGGGTTAAACATTAGAAGACAAGATTAAATTATTGCATCGTTCATTGTATTAGGTACAACTGTATTGTCTTTGTATCACCTGTATAGTCTTTGTATCTGTACTGTTGTGTTTTGATGCAGTCATGTAATATTATGAATTTGTGTTCATAAATTCATATCAAAATAATCATCTTTGTATCATCACACTGATTATGTATATTTGTAAATTATTAACTTTTTTTGTTTTTGTTTTTAATTTTGTCAAACCTTACAAGGTAGCCGTTGTTCGTGTCTTGAAACTATTAGTAGCATCAAATTTGGTCTTACTAGGCCGTGGTTAGATTGTGACAATGGATAATGAGTATTACATATGGATATGACTTCCGAGATCGAGTGCAGAATATGTAAGAGGGGTAACATCTTTTCTAAGAAATGCATTTCCCATTTATAAAGTAGGTGATGAGATGAAGTGCCCCTGCAAAAAATGTACATAACGTAATTGGTATTGTGAAAATGTCATATATGATCATCTTATTTTTAGTGGCCCTTCTCCATTACATACCAGGTGTGTAACGATTCAGATTTTGCTCGGACCTAATCATTCACAAAATCGACTAAGTCCATTCAAAAACCCGAATACACTAACATTGGGCATACAAACATCAAAACAAATAACAACAGACTTTTATAAACATTATAATAATGTTACATCAGAATACAGAATATCAGAATACATCGAATAAAATACAGTGGAAGATAATTTACAATAAATTTTAATCCAACGCAGCGGAAGACTATCAATGCTCTGGACACAACTTTAAGCTTCGATCCAGAATCCTGCTTAATATGTCTGCAAAATAAGCAACTCGACTGTCCGTGTGGAAAATATGGGCACCCGAGTTTGCAAGTGAAACAAGCTACAGATCAGTCATGGGACTGGTATGAGAAATCTTACTTAACCTATTTAACAATAAGGCCACGCAGCTAACGCGGAACGAGTTTACTCCATTGGATTGCCAATGCATAAACATCAATCATAAATAAACATATGGATCTACAATGCATTAATCAACATGCAATTCCTTAATCTACCCATTTAGGCTGAATCCCTAAACTTAGATTTCGAAATCCAGTTCACCTTATAGAAATTATTTCTTTGGACTTTGTTTCCCGATTTCTTTTATTCCAAATCATTTGAAATACATATCTATTTTTTTAATATCAAAATAGATTTCGCTTCAGGATTTGAAAACAAAACATTTGGAAATATGAATTCCAAAACGTAACAAAACATACAAACAAGTATGAAACCAAATATCCATCATGTTCCCTCAGGACCGGGCAGTACGCACCCTAACCGAACCAATATATATATATATATACACATACATATATATATATATATATATATATATATATACGTGCACCTAACGGCTACACTGACAATGCACCATCCCACCAATTGGGGAAGACATGCATGCCCTCACACTGTTAGTCAATTTCGGGTCACCTGCATCTTCAGCCACATACTTGCTAAACCATTTTTATATCCCGAAGTAGGGAAAATCATTTCACAACATAATCACAAGTATAATCAAATCTATATAGATTCATACTTACAAATCATTTCGAAATCATCGGGTATAGCCCTCGAAATCCTTCATGTTTTATAAAACATTTTCTAAAGCATTCCCTGTCCAAAATCGGGAATACTATTCTTTTTACTTAAGAAATCACTTTTCAAAAATCGTTTATTATATTTTGAAGCAAAAAACATCGCTAAGCACCTTATAGTCAAATCGTTAAGTGTTTCACAAGGTGTTAGCATACATATATTTCTACCCACCCAATGCTAAATGTAAAAACATATTTTGCTCGTAAACTGGTCGAGCACAATCCATTTAATCAATACAATAAAAAGATATTTTATTTTCTATACAATTTCTACATTTCATATGCATACAATAAAAGAATATTTTATTGTTCCCACATTTTTACATTAACAAATGTAATTTCTTATGTTAACATATTTTATCAAACGATGCATCTTCTAATGATTCATTTTACAAATGTAATTTCTTATGTTAACATATTTTATCAAACGATACATCTTTTAGTGGTTCATTTTACATAAACAAATGTAATTTCTTATGTTAACATATTTTATCAAACGATACATCTTTTTAATGATTCATTTTACATTAACAAATGTAAATTTTCAATGTTGAACTTTTCTATTTCAAATAATGATCATTTCTCATTACTTCTTACATACAATAAAAATGTGAATTTTTATTGATAAACTTTTCTATATATACGATATGAATGTGAACTTTATCATTAACATATTTTCATTTCAAGTAAATGAACATTTTTAATCTTTTCTATATATACGATAAAAATGTAAATTTTATCGTTAACATATTTTCATATCAAATAAATGAACATTTTTAATCTTTTCTGCATATACAATAAAAATGTAAATTTTATCATTCACGTATCTTCATATCAAATAAATGAACATTTTTAATCTTTTCTACATATACGTTAAAAATGTAAATTTTATCGTTAACATATTTTCATATCAAATATATGAACATTTTTAATATTTTCTACATATACGATAAAAATGTAAATTCTATCGTTCACATATTTTCATATCAAACAAACGAACATTTTTAATCCTTTCGACATATACGTTAAAAATGTAAATTTTATCGTTAACATATTTTCATATCAAATAAACACTATAACGATTCGGATTTCGTTTGGACCTAATCGATCGTAAAATCGACCAAGACTGTTCAAAAACCCAAATACGCTAACTTTGGGCATACAACACATCAGAACAAATAGCAGCAAACTTTTCTAAACATCATTATAATGTTACATCAGAGTACAAAATATCCGAGTACATGGAATATAATACAGCGGAAGATAAATTTACAATAGATTTTAATACATGCAGCGGAATCAATAATCTGATACAGCGGAAGTCTATCAATACTGTAGACACAGCTTTAAGCTTCGATCCAGAATCCTACTCAATATATTTGCAAAATAAGCTACTCGACTGCCCGTGTGGAAAAGAGGGCACCCGAGTAGCTTATTTTGCAGATATATTGAGTAGGATCCTGGATCAAAGCTTAAAGCTGTGTCTAGAGTATTGATAGACTTCCGCTGTATCAGATTATTGATTCCGCTGCACAGTATTAAAATCTATTGTAAATTTATCTTCCGTTGTATTATATTCCATGTACTCTGATATTCTATATTATGATGTAACATTATTATGATGTTTATAAAAGACTGCTGTTATTTGTTCTGATGTGTTGTATGCCCAAAGTTAGCGTATTCAGATTTTTGAACGGTCTTGGTCGATTTTACGATCGGTTAGGTCCGGGCAAAATCCGAATCGTTACAGTTGGTATCAGAGAGTTCAGGATATTATATAGAGGAGAAAAATCTCATTTTTACCCCTTATGTTTTATTCTATTTAATTATGTACTTTTTTTCTTCTTTTCAAAATCAACTTATCTATTAAATCAAATTTACAAATTTCCCTAAATACTCCTCTAACCATTTATTTGATTAGAATATTCTTACCATAACTTAGTCAATAAACCGTTTAATAACACCATACAATTCAAATCAGTATCATTAACCAAAATATTAGGAATTTATTTAAATAATCAATTGTTACATAGTTAACAAATATTATCGAAGCAAAGAACATTAATATCATAGTTGACCCAAACATTAGTAATATTACGTTAATTCCATAATCACTCATTTCTATTTTATGTTTCTTCTCATATAAACATACGTTTCTCTTTCTAATACCCTTTTATTACATTTATTTCTATTATCTTTTACTTTATTCCTCACTTGTGTCTCTACATATATAGTAGATTACAAATGAAATAAATTCGTTGACATGACATGTCAATCTAATCAGCATTTATGTCTTATTCAAAATTCAAAAGAAACATAAGGAAAGAGAATAACGGAAAGTAATGAATGCATAACTTATTGTTTATTGATGACTATAAGAAAGTTATGTGACTTTTTAAATTTCAAAACACATAATATTAAATAACATAATGACATGTTTATCTAACACTACATTTTATAACATAATGACATGTTGTCATAATTTATTTATTATTTTAAATCAACATATTCAATGCTTATGGAAGAATAAATAAAATAAATAAATATACATACAATTCGATACTAATTTCAGTTGTAATAAATCACTATTTATCTAATTACAAATAATTATTTATTAGAACTAAATTTGAAATCATTCATAAATAACATCATAATTTTATTTAATTTTTTTTTCAATTTAATAATTTAATTTAATAATGGAATTTTTAAATTCAGATGTATTTTCTAATGGAATTTCCTTAAAATAAAATTTTAAATTGGTTCTGATTTTTCGGGTTGTTACAATCTCCCCCACTTAAAATCTTTTCGTCCTCGAAAAGGAACGAAGCTGAAAATTGTTTAATTAATCGACTCAATTTTTCATTCTTTTATTGATATCAATAATTTTATTAGTTGATTAACTTTTCAAATATATATAACTTTTATATATTCAAAAATCATATTTTCTCAGATCGGATTATATATATAATCACAAATACATTAATTATTGACTTGTCACTCTCAACTTGTTATATGGCATTTCTAGCCCGATCTCTAACGAGTTTTCTCATTCTAGGATGCTACTGATCTCATCTCTAATGAGTATTCTTATATAGGATATTACTAATCCTACCTCTGATGAGTCTTTTGCTCAGTTCTAACGAGTTGTATCCCAAAGATTTGAGCTAACTTGAGCTCTGATACCAACTGTAACGATTCAGATTTCGCCCGGACCTAATCGATCGTAAAATCGACCAAGATCGTTCGAAAACCCGAATACGCTAACATTGGGACAACACATCAGAACAAATAACAGCAGACTTTCATAAACATCATAATAATGTTACACCAGAGTATAGAATATTAGAGTGCATGGAATATATTACAGCGGAAGATAAATTTGCAATAGATTTTAATATAGTGCAGCGGAATCAATAATCTGATACAGCGGAAGTCTATCAATACTCTGGACACAGCTTTAAGCTTCGATCCAGAATCCTGCTCAATATATCTGCAAAATAAGCTACTTGGGAGCCCTCAAAATGCATATGTTGAAACCAATTTGTCACTTTTGTCAATTATAATAGTTGAAATCAAATTGTCACTTATGTCAAATTATAAATGTTGAAACCAGTTTATCACTTTTGTCAAATTATAATAGTTGAAACTAAATTTGTCGCTTTGTCAAAATGTATCAGTTGAAACAAAATTGGCATTTTTGTCAAAATATAATGGTTAGAAAAAAAATTATATTTTTGTTAATTAGAACTGAGTTAGAACAAAAATTATATTTTTGTCAAATAGATTTGGGTTAAAACAATAATATCGTTTTAAATAGAAATTGTAAACAAAGAAAATTATCATTTTTATTTGTTAAGTAGGAATAGAAATTGTAAACAAATAAAATTATCATTTTTATTTGTTAGGTTTAATAGAAAAATGTAAACAAAAACAAACACATCACTTTTATTTGTTGTGTTGAATTAGAATTGTCGACAAAACAAAGTTATCATCTATAATGTTTTGTTGAAATAGAATAGTTGAAACAAAACATATATTTTTGTCAAAATATTCATTTTTGTCAAAATAGACTAGTTGGAACAAAATATACATTTTTGTTCAAAATAGACTAGTTGAAACAAAATATGCATTTTTGGTCAAAATAGATTAGTTGAACCAAAATATTCATTTTTGTCAAAATATAATAGTGGAAACAAAATTTTACATTTTGTCAAAATATGATGGTTGAAAACAAAAATTACATTTTTGTTAAATAGGTTTGAGGTAAAACAAAAATAATATTGTTGTTAAATAGATTTGTGTCAAAACACAAATAGCATTTTTGTTAAATAGGTTTATGTCAAAACACAAATAGCATTTTTTGTAAATAGATTTGTGTTACAACAAAAATATTCATTTTGCTAAATTAAAATTGTTAACAATATGAAATATCCTTAATATTCAATTTGTTAAACTACAATTGTTAACAAAACGAAATTATCACTTTTAATCATTTTGTTAAACTAGAATTGTCAACTTAAAAGAAATCAACGCTTATATTCATTTTGTTAAACTAGAATTGTTCATAAAAATGAAACTATCACTTGTAATCATTTTTGTTGAAATAGAATTGTCAGCAAAATGAAAAATATCATTTTAATCATTTTGTTGAAATAGAATAGTCAACAAAATGAATGAATCACTTTTTAATCATTTTGTTGAACTAGAATTGTTAACAAAAATGAATGTATCACTTTTTATGCATTTTGTTGAAATAGAATTTGTATGCAAATTATAGAATCATTACAGGGTGGATTTATGAAGTTTCACAAACAAAATTAATAGGTGTTGATGACCATATGGATTGTGCAATGGAGATGGATTTTGAGGATAATTTAGATGTGCTGTTCAAATGTGCGGGTTACAAATTTGGTCAAAATCCCAAGGTCTTTGTAGTAGAACCAAATCCATAGGCCGAGAAATTTTATCGGCATGTTAAAGAAGGAAAAAAACCGTTATATCCTGGCTGCACTAAATTTTCTCGATTAAGTTTCTTGATCAGGCTTTATCATTTAAAGTGTGCTTATGGAATTAACGAGTCTGCGTTTGGGGAATTACTAAAGCTTATAAAATAAGCCTTTCCTGATGCCCAGCTGCCTTTGTCTTCCTATGCTGCAAAGAATGTCATTAAGGATTTTGGTCTTGATTACCATAAAATACATGCCTGCCTAAACCATTGCATTTTATATTGGGCAGAGAATAAAGATAAAGATGCTTGTGACATTTGTGGTTTTTCGAGGTGGCCTGTAAAAGGAAAAGAAGACATCGTTGATAATAATGATCCACCAAAGTCGATTCCCAAAGTGCCGACAAATGTTATGAGGTACTTTCCTCTAAGACCAAGGTTACAAAGGATGTTTATGTGCAAAGAATTTTCCAAACTTATGAGATGGCACCAAGTGGAATGAAAAGAAGATGGAAAACTAAGACATCCGGCTGAAGATGTGGCATGGAAGATGATGGTTGCTCGCTATCCTGATTTTTCATCAGAAAATCGTAATGTTAGATATGGTCTAGCATTTGATGGATTTGATCCATATCATTCAATAAACTTATATATATTTGAAATCATAGGTAAATTTTTTGGATGATTTAAAATCATTTTGAAAGGAATTTGAAATAATTTGAAATCAATTTAAAAAGAATAATTTGAAAATAGAATTTGAGAGTGCTAATCAGAGTTTTAACATTACTAGCTAGACTCTATTACTCTGATAATCTGAAATCTTGATATCTTGATATTCATGAGTATTGAATCTCCTTTGAAATTTTGAATCTTTTAAATTGTCACTGCAAGAAAGGGTCTACGTAGCGATGGCTGAAAACCGTCGTGGGCCGTCATCAGCTGTGACCCGTTGTCGCTAAAAGCCATCACTATATATTCAGACACTAAGCAAATAACGTTGAGGTTAGTGACGACTCTGGTCTCCTTTATAATGATGGCGAGCGATGGGACACATGCCGCGTGGACAAAAGGTAGTTCTTTCAACATTCGTGGCTAGTCGTCGCTAACCGTAGGTTAAAAAGTTGTCACAAGCCATCGCTATGCGTAGTAGAACTAGGTAAAACAACCGTCGCCAGCTATCCCGATGCGTTGCAGAACTGGGTAAACTTCTGTCACTAGCCGTCGCTAACCATAACGTAGAGTGACCAGAAATCTATCGCTAGCCGTCACAAAACTGTAAATATTTTTCTGCTTTCCAATAGGGCCTTTATTCCATGCGAACTCAAACCCAACCAATCCGCAACTCATATACGATCAATTTCACAATCCATCGCCTTATATATACTCAAATTCACAACATAAACCAACATATATGCTATAAACCAACTCAAACACGACTAAATAGTTAATAAATGATAAATAAAAAACAATAAACAGTCCAAAAACCAACATCACGTCCACATCAAATATACAAACCATCATCGTCTCTACAAACCATCACAAACAACTCAAGTCCATGATCAACAACTAGTTTATATTTACAAACCAAGTCCAAAATCAAAAAAGAGGACAAGTACCTACTCATCCTCGTCATCGTCTTCGTCCTCGTCCTCCCCGGTAGTAGGCCCACTCGGCGATATGCAGCAATTCGCTCATCTAGTATAGTCTCAAGCTTGTTCTTCTGAAAATCCTTCAGAGCTACCACTTGCCATCGAAGAATGGCAATGTCCTCCTCATCCTGACGCCTCGTGTAGGAGGCCAGTCCCCGCTATCTGTAATTATTATATTATAAGCGTGACTTGATAAATGTATTGTTAATTCATTGTGTACAATTAATATTCAACATCCAATACTAGATTTCTTTCTATATCATCAGTATTTTTCGATCAATAAATCATAGATCGTTCTCATCAAATTCTAACTTATACATATACATAACACATATACATATATTACTTTCATATTCATTAATTTTCAAATTGTATGGATTTGAGTATATATAATAATATTTGAATATGTTTAAATATGTCAACACTTTAAACCTTTAATAACACTTGGATGTGTTTAAATTCTTTAATAAAACACTTTACCTCTATGTTTCCAAAACTGTAACGTTTATTCCTAGTAAGCGGGTCGATGATGGTGTCCCAAAGATGATTGCACTCCTTCACGTCTGGTTATTGACCTAACTGCACCATTCAAGCATTTAACGCCGCTGTGCATCTCTCCTGCGATAGCGGACAATTATGGAATACATAAATATTCAATTTCAAATTAACAATGTGAAATACAAATTATTACGAATGCTAACCATCACTCCACGGGACTTAGCGTCCGTCCAGGTATATGAGGTGTTACCCTCCTCGTCGGTCCGCTCGACAGCGTGAGTCTGTGTAAACACCTCAGCTGTAACAACCCGCATTCTACACATTGGAGGATCGTAGAATATTTATTTCTTTCCCATATGAAGTCGTATGGTCATGTAACTTTGGGAAACAACCATTTGTCTCATTTCCCATGTTCATAATTTTTGTCGATTTTTAAATGACCGTTTTGCCCCTAGTTGATCTTGTTTTGGCCATAACTTTTGATTGCGAAGGAATTTTGACCTGAAACCACTTCCATTAGATTCGTTTGATGGTTTATCTTTCCGTAGAGTGGTCACATGTGAAAAACGAACTTACCGTTTGGGAGATATGGCTGAAATAAGGTTTGGAAGGTGAAAAACTGCTTAATTGAGCCAAATAGGGTGATTAGTGAATGGGCCCATAACCCATTTCGGGATTAGGGTTATGGGGAGGCTGAAAGGAGTTAGAGAATCATTCCATTTTAGTTTTCTAGCCTCCACTTACCTCTTGAAAACCCTAAAAATGGCCTCCCACCTCTAAATCACCTCCAAATCATCTTCTAATCAAGGATTAAGCTTAGCAACATCAAATCAAGGGAGAACTTCACCAAATCAACGTTGGAGTTGCTGTTTAGCATTGGGATTCGCACCAAACCAGAGATTTATTTCAGATCTAAGTTTTATTTGTGGCTAAGGTGAGTGATTTGCATAGTTCCTCACTAATTAAGGGTAATTAGTGTTAATTAGCGAATTTAAACATGATAAAATTCTGGAAAAATATTTATAAAATTCGAAATGATGTTTTAGACCTCTGATATGAATTTGGTTTAATTTGGTTAAGTTTTGTTAATCATATCATTAGTTTCACCTAAACATGCTTAAGGGGAAATATGGGGTTTTGGGTAGGTTTGATCTATTTTAACCTATCATATTGATGTTTTGGTGTTTGAGGTCACTTCTACTTATTGCTATGACTGTACGGTATGTTTGTGATTGATTAGAATAGTTGGAATAGTCGAAAACGCCGTCGAGTGGCGTAAAACTGCTTGCTGGAAAAGTGCAGAAACAGACCGATCCGGATCGGAATGGAGGGAGGACCCGATCCGCTCCCATGCTTCACTCTTCGACCTATTCGCTCTTCTCGTGATATGTATTGTCCAATCCGACCCGTATGACGTTCTCCGACCCGATCCGCCATGGTACTCCGACCCGAACCAATGAACTAAGACGAGGCTAGGAGACTATGACCAGACCCGGGGCGATGAGAAGGCTCGATCTGAACCGTGGCACATTGGAGGACTCCGACCCGAACCGATGATGGCGATTGGACATGGAGACTCGATCCGACCCGTTGAGGTGATGATGACCTGATCCGATCCAGCAAAGGAGTAGCACTCCGATCCGAACCGAATTGATGGCTAAGAGGGGATCTGATCTGATCCGGTGATGACCAATAACCCGAGATGCAAAGATAGTCCAAATTGAAGTTAGAGCTCAGGATCCAATTGGGAACAAATGAGTTCACTTCATGGTTGGGCTTTGCTGCGGGACGTGTGCTAAGGAGTTGTCGACGTTTATAACTTCGATTCACCACTGAAAACGGATGATGGGCTACTTATCAGTGCAGTAGAGTCATTATGACTCGAGGGGCAAGGTGATGGTAGCAAGACTACGTTATCAGTGCAGTAGAGTCATTATGACTTGAAGGGCAAAGTGATGCGTAGTAAGACTATGAGCTAGTGCAGTGGGGTCATTGTGACTCCATGGGGCAGAGTGGACATAGTAAAGGATTAGTGAGGCTATGAGCCAGTGCAGTGGGGTCATTGCGACTTCATGGGGGCAAAGTGGACATAGCAAAGGATTAGTGGCTATGTATCAGTGCAGTGAGGCCATTTATGACTTCATGGGGCAAAGTGATGATAACAAGGTATGTTGGGTGATCGAAGTGGTGAATATTGTATGCTTTACGCACTGAGTGAGAGTTGTGAGGATGGATGCTATGTTTGATTGTTTGCCATCACTATGACATGCACACCCCCACCCCCGTTATGTTTACACTATTTGAAATGGCACCTTAGAGTGTTGTACAGTATGTAGTGCAAATTCTTTGGTTGCAGGTTCAGGTATGTTTTAGTCTACCTGTTATTGTTCTGTTTAGATGCTTATCACTCATACCAGGCTTTATGTCTGACCCAGAGTTTTATGTCTCCTCTTATTACTCTGGGTGCTCACACGAGCAGACTAGAGACAGGTTAGCTGGTGATGCGCGAGTAGGTGATTCGGAGGCGAGCAGGAGGCTTCCACGTATGATATATAGATATTCTCCCTGTGTCGTTGGTGGCCGCTACTTGGGCATTATTAGTGTACCTCCTTTATCTTGCTTTTGCTTTTTGAGACAGTTTGAAAAAGTTGTAATAATGTTAACTTTGGATCATAAGCTGTACTTGGATTTTCCGCTGCTATGTTAGTTGTTTCAGCTTATGCACTGTCTCACCTGTTTTATGTCAAGTATGTTGTTATTATATTTTGTTCCATGTGCTGTGAGACATTTTACAGGTTCCTTGTTAGTTCATTTCCTTCTTCCCTTTTCTTCTGACGACCCGTCCCGTGCTAACTGGACATGTGTACAGCGCACCTTTGGAGTAAGTGTCGGTTGGTGCGGGGCGGGCCGTCACATTTGGTATCAGAGCTCTAGGTTGCGTAGTTAACCTAGGGAAAGATACTAGGGAGAGATAGTACGAATATGAGAGAGCGTATTTGTGATTACTTTGGTTTTCAAAAGCTATATATATATACTATTAGTAGTATAAGAATGAAGTCGTACTGCACTAGCACCACTATGGGGTCGTTAATCGTTTCCCCTTTTACAGATTGACGATGAGCTGTTATGCTAGAGGTGCTGGTAGGGAAGCCAATATTGGGAATGCTGCTGACATGAGGGCGATGTTTACTGACCTTATGAGAGACATGCTTAGGGAGGTGCAAGGGGTAGTTCCCAATCCCGGAATTGGTGGTGATCCTGTAGTGCAGGCGCCTAGGGTCGATTTCGCCAAGTTGTGCAAGGATTACACTAACCTTGGTGGGAAGCCGTTCCACGGAACGGAGTCGGCCACAGATGTTCAGGATTGGTTGGATAGATGTGATCGTATCTTTGATGACTTGGGTATCGAGGATGCGATGAAGAGAAGGCTAGCGTCTCGTCAGCTGCAAGGGCGAGCGATGAATTGGTGGAATGCCATTAGAAAAGCTACTCCAGAAGATCAGGTTACTTGGGATCAGTTCGAGGCTCGCTTTAGCGAGAAGTTTATTCCAGCTGCCCAGAAATCAGTGTTGTTTAAGAGATTCTTGGAACTCAAGCAGAATGGTAGGGCGGTCTCTGACTATATTGCTGAGTTCGACACTTTGTCAAAGTATGGACTATCTCTTATCGATACTCCTGAGAAAAAGAATGAGAAGTTCATTACTGGGTTGGATGGATACTTTGGGGAAAGGCTTATCAACCACATCGATGAGACTTTTGAATCGATTGTGGGAAAAGCTTTGAGATCAGAGAGTCTTTACCCTAAGTCAAAGATTGAGGTTGCATCTGCAGAAGGGCTGAAGCCGCAAGCAGGCGGTGGAGGCAAGAATAACTCTCAGAATAAGAGGAAGTAGAGCCAATCTAAGGATGGCCAGAAAAAGAGCAAGAAAGATGTTGAGTGCTTCAGCTGTGGTAAGAAAGGCCATTATGCCAAAGAATGCCGGGCCAAGCCAACGGAAAGGAAGTGGTACAACTGTGGCCAAGTGGGACATCATAAGGATAAGTGTCTGCAACCTCTTAAGGAGAAGCAGATTGTGAAAGCATATGCTATTGATGCTGTTCCTTCTTCGTCAAATGCCCCCAACTGCGGCGGAGAAAGGAAAGAATGTTGTTATTCAAGGTATGCTTTCTATTTATGATGTACCAGTTCGAGTTTTGTTTGATACTAGGGCTTCCCGTTCCTTTATATCTAGTGACCTGGTAGATAGGTTGGGACTGGAACCCGAGATAGTCGATAGACCGTTGGTTGTGACGAACCCGATTGGTGGTTCGACTAGCCTTAGTATGATTTTCCGAAATTTGGTCTTATCAAGTCATGGATGTATGTTTGTGATTGCTTTGTTTTGGGCTTTACTGGGTATGGCATTATATTAGGAGTCGATTGGCTCCAAAGATACGGGGTGGTGGTAGACTGTGAGGGCTTTTTGGTGACAGTTAGGGCGGATGATGGGCGGAGGGTAGTGTTTGGTAGTCTACCTAGTGATGGGGTAATGGCTAGTTTTATAAATAGCCTCGACATCCCGCAGGATGAGTTGTCAGTTGTGCCCATGGTTGGCCAGTATCCGGACGTCTTCGAGGTGGTGACCGGGCTTCCACCACACCGAGAGATTGAGTTCCGTATTGATTTAGTGAAAGATGCCAGACCTATAGTGATGCCACTTCGTCGTATGGCACCAAGGGAGCAGCGATAGCTCGGGGTGCAAGTCAGCAATCTTTTGAAGAAGGGATTTATTAGAAGAAGTGTCTCCGATTGGGGAGCACCAGTTGTGTTTGCCACTAAGGCAGATGGTTCCCTTCGTTTGTGTGTGGATTATCGCGAGTTGAATAAGGTAACGAGGAGGAATAAGTATCCTCTACCGCGGATAGATGATTTGTTTGATCAACTGGAAGGAGCAAGAGTGTTCTCCCAGTTGGACCTCGCGACAGGATTTCATCAGCTCCGAGTAGCGGATGAGAGTGTTCCGAAAACGGCATTTAGGACGCCGTCTGGATTCTATGAGTGGTTGGTCATGCCATTTGGGTTGACCAATGCACCAGCCTACTTTGTGGATCTTATGAATCGAGTATTCAGAGATCAGTTGAATAAGTTTGTTCTTGTGTTCGTAGACGATATCCTTGTTTACTCGAGGATAGAAGAGGAACACAAGGGACACTTGAGGATAATGATGGAGGTGTTGAGAAAACACCAATTGAAAGCGAAATTCTCTAAGTGTCACTTTTGGAGAAGGGAAGTGAGATTCTTGGGCCATGTTGTTTCAGAGAATGGTATTGCCGTGGACCCTGCGAAGGTGGCTACGGTACAGGATTGGCCTACGCCCAAGAATGCAACAGATGTAAGAAGTTTCTTGGGGTTAACTGGATATTATCGTAAGTTTATCCAGGACTTCTCCAAGATAGCAGCACCGTTGACTCAGTTGACTAAGAAGAATCAGTCCTTCGTCTGGGACGGAGTGTGTGAGAATGCATTTAAGAGTCTAAAGGAAAAGTTGACGCGTGCGCCAGTATTAGTCATTCCTAAAGGGAATGAGGAAATGACGGTATACACAGATGCTTGTGGTACCGGACTAGGTGTTGTATTGATGCAAGGAGGTAGGGTTGTAGCTTATGCTAGTCGGCAATTAAAGCCGCATGAGAAAAGGTACCCTACCCATGATTTGGAATTGGCAGCGATCGTGTTTGCATTGAAGATGTGGAGACATTATCTCTTGGGAGAAAGATTTGAGTTATTTACCAATCATAAATTGTTAAAGTATCTCTTCTCCCAGAAGGATCTAAATCTTCGTCAGCAGGGATGGTTAGAGTTCTTGGCTTCGTATGATTTTGATATCGCATACACACCTGGGAAAGGTAATGCGGTAGCCGATGCCTTGAGTAGGAGACATGCCCGTTTAGGGGCTATGTTTCTTGAATGGAAGCAACTGGAATATATCGCGGGGTTTGATTTCAGACCAAAGTGCGAATTGGATCCAGAAATGCTAGCTAGTTTGACGATCAGACCCACTTTGATAGAGCGGATTGGTTCCAGCCAGAAGAACGATCCTAATCTATTGGAAATCATCTCCAGGTTAGAGATGAATATCGACGGTGAGGAGATGAATGTGTATGGGCTTGATCGAGATGGATGGCTTAGAAAGAATGGAAGACTAGTTGTACCCAACGTGAATGGTTTGAGAGATGAAGTGCTTAGAGAATGTCATCACTCAAAACTGACTATACATCCCGGTGGTAATAAGATGTATCGAGACATGAAACAGACTTACTACTGGGAAGGGATGAAAAGAGACGTTGGGAAGTTTATATCCAAATGCATGAATTTCCAGCTAGTTAAAGCCGAGCAAAAGAAGCCTAGTGGTTTGTTGCAACCATTAGAAATTCCCGAATGGAAGTGGGAGCAAGTCTCGATGGATTTCATCGATGGTTTACTAAGGACTAGATCGGGATATGATTGCATTTGGGTAATTGTGGATCGATTGACTAAGAGTGCAAAATTTATACCAGTCAAATCGACCAGAACGGAAGCTAAGTTAGCAGAATTGTATATGAAGTGGGTAGTGAGATTTCATGGAGTACCTAAAAGCATTGTGAGTGACCGAGACCCGTTGTTCACTGGTGGGTTTTGGAAGAGCTTACAAGAGGCTCTAGGGTCAGAATTACATCTCAGTACCGCATATCATCCTCAGACCGACGGTCAGACGGAGAGGGTGAATAATATGGGAAGATCTCTTGAGGGCATGTATATTGGATTTTGGTGGATCATGGGATGACCATTTGCATCTAGTAGAGTTTGCATATAATAATAGCTACCAATCCAGTATCGGTATGGCTCCATATGAAGCTTTGTACGAAAGATCGTGCAACTCACCATCATGTTGGATAGAGACTGGCGAGAAGTTTATGCTTGGACCAGATGTGGTGAGGGAAACTTCAGATAAGATTAAGATCATTCAACAACGAATGAAGACTGCCCAAGATAGGCAGAAGAGTTATGCTGATAAGAGGAGAAGAGATTTAAAATTCTCCGTAGGTGACTTGGTGTTTGTCAAGATTTCTCCGTTGAAGAGCGTGATACGATTTGGCAGGAGAGGCAAGTTGGCACCAAGATTTATTGGCCCATTCCCTGTTCTTGAACTAGTCGGGAATTTGGCATATAGAGTTGACTTACCAGAGAAGATGGCGGGAGTTCACAACGTATTTCATGTTTCCCAGTTAAGGAAGTTCGTACACGACCCAGATATGACTATTTCACCTGATCAGTTAGAGGACTTCGAAGTAGAACCCGAGGCGGTTGGGAACTGCAGGCCGATCCTTATTGTCGAGCACGATACGAAGCAACTTCGAAGGAAGGCGGTGAAGCTAGTCAAGGTTCGGTGGGGGCGAGAACGAGAATGACTGTACTTGGGAGACAGAAGAGAGCATTAGGAAGACGTATCCAGGACTCTTTGCCTGGTAAGATTTACCTTGTAATTTAGTTATTCCGCATGCTAGGATAGACTTGTTTTGCATGTTTGATTGTTGTTTTATGGTTGATAGGCATGCGGGACCCTTTGTGTGTTTTGGTTAGGGAATTTCGGGGGCGAAATTTCTTAAGGGGGGAAGAATGTAACAACCCGCATTCTACGCATTAGAGGATCGTAGAATATTTATTTCTTTCCCATATGAAGTCGTATAGTCATGTAACTTTGGGAAACAACCATTTGTCTCATTTCCCATGTTCAAAATTTTTATCGATTTTTAAATGACCGTTTTGCCCCTAGCTGATGTTGTTTTGGCCATAACTTTTGATTGGAAAGGAATTTTGACCTGAAACCACTTCCATTAGATTCGTTTGATGGTTTACCTTTCAGTAGAGTGGTCACATGTGAAAAACGAACTTACCGTTTGGGAGATATGGCTGAAATAAGGTTTGGAAGGTGAAAAACTGCTTAACCGGGCCAAATAGGGTGATTATTGAATGGGCCCAAAACCCATTTCGGGATTAGGGTTATGGGGAGGCTGAAAGGAGTTAGAGAATCATTCCATTTCAGTTTTCTAGCCTCCACTTACCTCTTGAAAACCCTAAAAATGGCCTCCAACCTCTAAATCACCTCCAAATCATCTTCTAACCAAGGATTAAGCTTAGCAACATCAAATCAAGGGAGAACTTCACCAAATCAACGTTGGAGCTGATGTTTAGCATTGGGATTCGCACCAAACCAGAGATTTATTTCAGATCTAAGTTTTATTTGTGGCTAAGGTGAGTGATTTGCATAGTTCACTAATTATGGCTAATTAAGGGTAATTAGTGTTAATTAGCGAATTTAAACATGATAAAATTCTGGAAAAATATTTATAAAATTCGAAATGATGTTTTAGACCTCTGATATGAATTTGGGTTAATTTGGTTAAGTTTTGCTAATCATATCATTAGTTTCACCTAAACATGCTTAAGGGGAAATATGGGGTTTTGGGTAGGTTTGATCTATTTTAACCTATCATATTGATGTTTTGGTGTTTGAGGTCACTTATACTTGTTGCTATGACTGTATGATTTGCTTTGTGATTGATTAGAATAGTTGGAATAGTCGAAAACGCCGTCGAGTGGCGTTAAACTGCTTGCTGGAAAAGTGCAGAAATAGACCGATCCGGATCGGAACGGAGGGAGGACCCGATCCGCTCCTATGCTTCACTCTTCGACCTATTCGCTCTTCTCGTGGTATGTATTGTCCAATCCGACCCGTCTGACGTTCTCCGACCCGATCCGCCATGGTACTCCGACCCGAACCAATGAACTACGATGAGGCTAGGAGACTACGACCAGACCCGGGGCGATGAGAAGGACCCGATCCGAACCGTGGCACATTGGAGGACTCCGACCCGAACCGATGATGGCGATTGGACATGGAGACTCGATCCGACCCGTTGAGGTGATGATGACCCGATCCGATCCAGCAAAGGAGGAGCACTCCGATCTGAAACGAACTGATGGCTAGGAGGGGATCCGAACCGATCCGGTGATGACCAATAACCCGAGATGCAAAGGTAGTCCAAATGGAAGTTAGAGCTCAGGATCCAATTGGGAACAAATGAGTTCACTTCATGGTTGGGCTTTGCTGCGGGACGTGTGCTAAGGAGTTGTCGACGTTCATAACTTCGATTCACCACTGAAAACGGATGATGGGCTACTTATCAGTGCAGTAGAGTCATTATGACTCGAGGGGCAAGATGATGGTAGCAAGATTACGTTATCAGTGCAGTAGAGTCATTATGACTTGAGGGGCAAAGTGATGCGTAGTAAGACTATGAGCCAGTGCAGTGGGGCCATTGTGACTCCATGGGGCAGAGTGGACATAGTAAAGGATTAGTGAGGCTATGAGCCAGTGCAGTGGGGTCATTGCGACTCCATAGGGCAAAGTGGACATAGCAAAGGATTAGTGGCTATGTATCAGTGCAGTGAGGCCATTTATGACTTCATGGGGCAAAGTGATCATAGCAATGTATGTTGGGTGATCGAAGTGGTGAATATCGTATGCTTTACGCACTGAGTGAGAGTTGTGAGGATGGATGCTATGTTTGATTGTTTGCCATCACTATGACATGCACACCCCCACCCCCGTTATGTTTACACTATTTGAAATGGCACCTTAGAGTGTTGTACAACATGTAGTGCTAACTCTTTGGTTGCAGGTCCAGGTTCAGGTATGTTTTAGTCTACCTGTTATTGTTCTGTTTAGATGCTTATCGCTCATACCAGGCTTTATGTCTGACCCATAGTTTTATGTCTCCTCTTATTACTCTGGGTGCTCACACGAGCAGACTAGAGACAGGTTAGCTGGTGATGCGCGAGTAGCTGATTCGGAGGCGAGCAGGAGGCTTCCACGTATGATATATAGATATTCTCCCTCTGTCGTTGGTGGCCGCTACTTGGGCATTAGTAGTGTACCTCCTTTATCTTGCTTTTGCTTTTTGAGACAGTTTGAAAAAGTTGTAATAATGTTAACTTTGGATCATAAGCTGTACTTGGATTTTCCGCTGCTATGTTAGTTGTTTCAGCTTATGCACTGTCTCACCTGTTTTATGTCAAGTATGTTGTTATTATTTTTTGTTCCATGCGCTGTGAGATATTTTACAGGTTCCTTGTTAGTTCATTTCCTTCTTCCCTTTTCTTCTGATGACCCGTCCCGTGCTAACTGGACATGTGTACAGCGCACCTTTGGAGTAAGTGTCGGTTGGTGCGGGGCGGGCCGTCACATCAGCAAGTGTTGGCTCCTGATGGAGAGTCGACATCTGAAATGATACAATATATATTTGGAATTTATCAATACGATTAAAATAAGTTTAGAACTATCTATAAATGTGATTTATTGTTCGTATCAATTCGCGACGGTGCTGTGAGAAGGACTTAGACCCACCCCGATGCAAAGCAGGATTTTTGAGTCTGTTTGCCCGGTTTCGCTTTGAAAGCTCCTGTATATTTAATTATATGATTAATTGATTGATATACAAAAAAGAAATTAAAAATAAGCTTAATTAACTTACCTTCGCTGTTTCCGTGGCCTACAGTTTCTTGAAACCGCCGTAGACCTCCTCGCTCATCCCTGAATGCCTCTTTCCCGCTGCTTTTGCCTTGTGTATGTTGCATGTATAATTTTTCCTCATCTTTCGGTTCCATGCGGTGAGGAAAAGATTCATATCGTCGTCCCTAGCCTGTAAAACTACCTATAAATTAACAAAAAATTGTATTACATATTTTATATAATTTTGTAAATGAGAAATATATTTATACTTAAAAGAACCTCCACGAGGATGGCATCCGTAATCTGCATAGGAATATCGTCCCAGTGGACCCACGCCTATGTCAGCCTAGTGATATATGCATTTCTAGACACAGATAAAACAATATCTCCAGGGATAATCTCAAACCCCTGCAGAAAGTATGATATTAGCATTTAATAAGTTTTGAGTACTAAACATTTACAAAATAAAAAACTTATCCTGTAGTCTTGGGTACCAGCTCTACGACCGGACGTAAATCTGGTGTTGTACCGCTTGATCCTGCCTCTGAACTGTGGGTAGTTCAGCATCTAAGAGGCATATCTGTCACAAACATATTATTTCGTATAATAATAACAACAACACATATATCATTAAGCACATCCATTATCAAACAAACTCTCATATATTATCAAATGCAACTATAAGATGCATTTACATAAAAGAATAAGAACCAGATAATAGTCCACAATATCGCCTTCATGGTAAAGTAAATGTATAGATAACCATAGCACATCATATAAGTTCACAACATAACACATCATATAAAACATATCATTGTACATCATAGCTCACAACATATTTAAACTTCAAAATATATGTAAACAACTAATGATACAAATATTATTAGTCTTCTTCATTTTCTGATTTAGTCACGGTCTCATACTCTATATCATTGTCCTCTGTACTCTCAAATGCTTCTATTAAAATATTTGATTCATCATTCAAAGTCCCTAAATCAACATCATTAGCAATTATTATTTCATCATTTTGATCTGCATCTGTTTGATACGCTGCATCGTCTAGAATAGCAATTCCTTCAAACGTAAATCTTGGCTTTGTTTTAATTACAGCAGACCAATCTGCATTATCTCTTTTTTAAGGACAGATACAGAGCAAAGTAAACTTGTAATGCTTGCTTTGCCAATACAAAAGGATCATACTTATAGTAATGTGATGTGTGCTTTATTTCTATAAGCTTATAATCTTTATGCACGTTTATTCCAGTATCAGGAACATTGCTGCACTTGTTGCACTTAAATAGGACAACTTTTTCAATAGGTTGTACATAACATGTCAACTCTAAAATATGTGTCAAGACGCCATAAAAGACTATTATATGCTCTTCTGGATCATCACTACCTTTGACAAATACACCACTATTACATGTTAATCTAGTTCATAGCACGCTTTGGGTTTTTTTATTGTCACTGGGATTCATATGAAGTTGTGGACGTTTACAATATTATTCTATGTCACGTCTCGAACGTATATCGTCCTTTGTCTTCCTTTGACATTCAAAACAATATTAAACATGCTATCAAATACATTTTTTCATTGTGCATAACGTCGACATTATGTCGAAGTAGGAGATTTTTCCAATAAGATAGCTCTCAGAATATACTTTGTTTACACCAATTATGAATGTCAGATTTACCGGGAATTTCTTTCTGTTCTCCATTCTCATGTATCTTGGGATAGTCCTTTTCTTCATTGACCAAATTTTGGGTGCTTGCACAGTCGTTTCTTTGTTTGCTTTATGGTTTTTTTGTCTCTTTTAAAAGTATGATTGATATGCAGAAAACAACAGGGACAATCAAACCACGAATGCTTCCTTCCATACTGTAAGAAAAATGCTTGTGTTTCTTCCATGCATAAAGGACAAGATAGACGACCGGCTGTACTCCAACCTGAAAGCATCCCATTTGCAGGAAAATCACTAATCATCCATAACAAAGAAGCGAACAGTCGAAAATTCTTTTTTTTCCTTTGAAATGTCGTATGTTTCAACTCCTTCATCCCATAATGTTTTCAACTCTTCTACTAATGGTTGTAGATAAACATCGATGCCTTGTTTTGGATCATTATCACCAAGAACGACAATAGTGAAAAACATATATAGAGTTTTCATGCACATCCACAGAGGTAAATTATAAGGAGTAACGATAATGGGCCAAGATGAATGTTTACTACCAAACTGAAAAAATGGTGAAAACCTATCTATACATAAGCCAAGTCTGGCATTACGTCTCTCTGTGGCAAATGTAGGATACGTTCTATCAAAATGTTTCCATGCTTCTCCATCCGATGGATGTGTCAAGATTCCATCTTCTAGCATTCTCACACTATGCCATCACATATGACATATACCTTTCCCCACCAAATTTTTTTTACACTCTCTAAGATTAATATCATCTTTTCAATACAACATGCAACCTTTAATATAAGTATCTATTTTTTGGTACGAAAAACCTAAAGCCGACATTAGTGTTTCACTTTGTAATGACTATCGTACATCAGATTATCGGGTGGAATATGTCTTTTTGCAGCTTGTACAACCGTTGTAAATGCATCTTCTATAAGGTTAAATTATGATTCCATGGTGATGTACTCAGCGGTTACCGATAATTTAGTTCTACTTTCACAACCATTCCACAATGGTCGCTTAGCTGAAGCTAATAAATCATATGTTTTTTGGCTTCCGTGTTCGGTTCTTCTTCAATATTGACGTCATCGTCGTCAACTTGACCGGTAGGGAACATTGATCGTGTTGCATCTTCCACCATATCTTCTATTGGATTCATCGTAACTAATTCGACCTCTGATGCTACAGGATTTACTGTAGGCGCAACAAGTTCTCCATGATGATCCCATAAATAATAATTTGGCACAAAACCTAATTTATACAAATGTCCGGTTTCCAAAACCTCATCGGTTTGCACTTACTACACGGACAATGAAGTTCCTCGTAATTTCAATTATTGGATACTACAAATCTAACAAATTCATTTACACCATTGTAGAAATGTTCTTTCACTAAGCCTTTCATTCCAATTCTAACTTCATACATCCAACTACGGTCAAGTAATAATTGAACATTTTTCCTGATTCAAAAATATATGTCAGTGATTTCGATAACACATACATATTCTAACTTATCTTCTGCACACCCCTTCTGTATAAGCAGTACTACACTTCTCTTCTAGACAATATTTCATTTCGGATTTCTCAACTAAATGATAAACTTTAAAACTTATCTTTCTAAAAAAATCCTATTCTATTTTCTTAAAATTTATCCTTCTATTTTATTTAATAAATCGTTATAGTTCAAAACTACCACATCGCGATTTTTAAAGAAAATTGATTTTAATATAATTCAAAATCTACTTTAGTAAATCTAAAATTTTCTTTCCATTAGGGAACTACATTCCAGCAAATTCAGAAGATTCTTGTTTCGTTGATTTTCAACCTATATTTTTTCATATATACTTATTTAAAGTTCAAACTGTAAATTACGAACTACCGTTACGCGTTTTGTTCATTTTAATTATATTCAATTTAAAACTTATTTAGTTTATAAAGTAGACATCAATAGTGATTTAATTTTCAATATGGTATAAATTAGCACAACACAATATAAATTTATCACTGTATAAATTGTTCACTTTAAAATATACTTTTCTAATAATTCCTATTTCATTTTCATAAAATAATTCGTTATAGTTAAAAAATATCGCATCGTGATTTTTAAATAAATTTGATTTTGACATAACTCAAATTCAACTTGATGAAATCAAAAAAAAAAAAAAATGCTTGGAATTTAACATTAGCACCAAACTGTTTTCAAAAAGTTTGCCATTAGAACGACGCCATCTTGTAGCACTGGAGTAACATCTATGCACTACTCCTCTTATGACTTGGCTTGCACCATTAACAATAGTTTTATCCAACAATCCATTTATCAGGATTACCAAACCCATAGACAATAGTTTCAGAACCATATACGACAACGTATTTTAAGTAGTTTTACCCCAACTATTTAAAATTCCCAGCACCACTAATCCCAAAATCAAATGAATCATTACCCATTACAAAACAGCATTACAGTAACAATTAAAGTCAACTACAATTTGAATAATATATCACTAATTGTTATTATCCTACAGAAATTAACTAAATTCACAAAATTATTAGTCGATTTATAATCGATAATCACCTAAATAGATTTTAAATTTAAAATCTAATTACATATATTATAAATTCAATATCAATAATTGATTGTTATATATAAAATAATGGTTCATTAACACATACACACAAAATCAACTAACATACAATATTCATCGATAAACAACTATATCCACATTTTAGGGTTTTATTCATTACTAAATCAACTACATTAATTCGACAATCAGTATATGATCACATATTATATAAATTTAAATCATTATTAACTAATTAATTTAAGAAATTAGGTTAGAAATTATACGGGGAAAAGGAGGAAGCAATTGGTGGAGAGGGGAGACAACAGCAGGCGGCAGGCGATTGTAGGCGACAAAAGGCGGTGGCAGGCGTCGGAGACGGTGGATGGCGGAAGGTGACGGAAAGTAGGTTTTTTCCAATTCTCGCGGGAAGGAAAAGTGGGAAGAAGAAAAATGGGAAATTTTCCTGTAGGCTCGCATGTTTATTTACTTAGGTGACGGTTAGCGACGACCGCTTTTTTAACCATCACCAACCGTCGCAATCATCCATAACCAATCTAAGAGTTTCTTGTAGTGTGTACAGTCTTCAATATTTATTTCCTACATATAAATCTTGCATATATATATATATATATATATGTATTCTGGGTAAAGGTGTTAGTATATACTTTATAATCAATAATGATTGAAACAAGGTCGCAAAATTTCATTCTTCAACAATCTTCCCCTTTTAATGATGAAAACCTTAGTTTATAAAACATCCATACATGATATTACCTATTGATTTGATTCTTCGATCCCTTTCACCATGAATCTTGTATAAATCCCTCTTAAACTATACGTATACTATCTATACATATACCAACTTTATAGTTTCTCTCCCTTTGTCATCGACAAAAGGTATATCTAACTATACTCCCCTTAAATTTATAGCAATAATGATCCTAGTGACTAATCCAAAGTATAATCCCATCTAAATTTATAGTTCTAAATCTATAAATGCAGAACTCTTCCTAATTCTATGGCAATTCTAAATAAACTAGAGTATAAACAAGCAATTCAATCAATATTTATAAGCAATCATTGTATGTGTCAAACCAGTCAATATAAGCCAAATCCAGTCAAATAAAACAATATATACAAGTTTTCATACCACATAAAGCATATCAAATCAAACAAATTCATACATCTCTTGGAACTTCCGCCCATCCATATCTACCGAAGACTTGATCCATTATGATGACTTCCCAGTCTTTGTTGCCTTTGGTAAGAGGTGCTCTAGTGATGTTGTTATCTTCATCTGTGGAAAGAGAAGAGATCATCCAACAAATTACATCAAATTGTTTTTCTTTTTGTTCAATCATCTTTATCTGACTTAATTCGAGATAATATTGATTGCGAAGGATTATAAATAGGATATTCTTGAAAGAATTGAGGGTTTCTTCAAGATTTTCACTTAGTTTGTGAATAGGATTGGCCATTATTTGATTACTTAGAGAATGAGTGATTAGAGAAGAAGCAGAGAATTAAAATGGTGTTTTTCCAGAAGATAAAGGTATTTGTAGAGTCTAGAATTCATTTAAAAATGAAGAGACATATGGTAGTTAAAAAATTCAAACTTGAACAAATTTGAATTTCTAACAGTTAAATGTCGACATGTACAAATATGCATGTTGACATACCCATGTGTCTTTTCTTGAATTTCTACACAAATTTGAGTTATTTCTTACTAGTTATATTATTTTACTTAATTTTAATGTTTTCACAAATATTAAAGATCAATTTTAACAGCAAACAAGATCATTCATTACTACTAGAAAGGAAATCCATTCAAATGATACAAGATTCGAGATATGAAATACAGAAAGGAAATACAAGCTAGTATAAAATGATAACATTGTCTAGTAAACTTAGATTTCAGCAGATGAAGATGAGGAAGATGACAATCCAAGTTTTCTTCCTACTTTTCTGAAAAACTTGTTCATTTTCGAAGACATTTAGTTGAGTGTTTTCTTGATTTTCCTTTGATTCTTGGCTAACTTGACTTGATTTTGGATAATTATTTCTTCGGTCATGGATCTAGTAGATCTTGGACATTCTACACTTTCCATAAAGGATTCTTCTTTATCGATTTCCATTGGATTTTCTTCATGTTCCACTCTAGCTTATTTTTGGGCATATGACTCATAGGGTTTGAAAGTGATTGGAATTTGCATAAGAGGTATATTTCCCAAGTTAAAAACCTTTCTAGGGACAAATTACTCCAAAATATTTAAAGATTTTGGTAAGGTAAATTCCTTGATAAAGAGTGTTTTCTTTTGTAGACATTTCCTTTGGCTTAAATTCTCTCAAAATTACTTTGGCCCAACTGATATCATAAGTGCCAAAGATGACAAAAAGGGATTTTTGGATCTTGAGAGTGGGGTTATTAAAATCTCTGGAATGGGGAGTGAGAGAAAGTTGAAGGAGGTTAATAATTATTGCTTTTGGATGGAAAAAGGAAATTTTGAATTTTATATGCTCATCGCTTTCAAAAATATGATGAAACGTATCCAAATCATGTTCATCATTCTCAAAATCTGGAAAATGCAAGCCTTTTTCTCGCAGTTTAAAATGGTCAAAACATCACTATCCAAAATAATTTGTGTGCCTTTCACATTACTCCAAACTTGATTTTCATTTCCTTTGAAAAATCCATGAATCAAATTCGCATAAAACATATTCACAAGGTTTGGATAACATACTTCATCATTATCCAGCGAATCAATTAAATTTAAAACTTAATTTGCAGAAAAAGAATAGGAAGCAAAATCTTCAAACATAGCGAATAATCTCGTATTGACTTTTCCATTCGTAACATAACCAATGTACGCTTGGATATCCTCCGGGTTGTTGTAGAGATAACCTTTGAGAGTCTTAGTGAGTCTCATGGCTTTTAGGTTACTTGAGGAAGCCATTAGAGAATAGTTTTGAAGAGTATAGGATGAAGAAAATAGTTTTGAATTTTGAATGAAAGGTAGAAAGAATAGTAATGAATAAATGATTAAATAGAGAGTAAATAGAGTAGATGGACACCTTTTCAGACCTTGGGAGTTGGTGAAAAGATAGAGGGAAGCTTGAGAGTTTAAACTTTTGAAATTCAAAATTCGAATTTCAATTTCTGGTGTACATGTCAATACGTACGTATATGTATGTCGACCTATATGTGACCATTCAAAAATTCAAGTGTCTTATTGACTTTGTTTATATTATTTAAATTTCTATATTCTCAGTTTAATTATTTCCTGTTATGATATTAATCTTAAAAAATATATTTTAAGATTAATTATTATTATTATATTTATTACATTATTATTATATTGAATTTCAAAATTCAAAATTCAAATTTAAATTTTACAATTCAAATATTAAACAACGCAAGCAAACAACATCCATTCAACCATTTCAATCAAAATTTATTAATTAAGGTGTACCTGGTTTTTAGATCCGTTTCTTCGATTCACTGTGAAGCAAATATTTGAATTTCCGGTTTCTGGCTCTTCGTCACTTGATGATAAATCTGAATCATATAAAGTTGCTGCGAATGCTCTTTTTCTCTTCTTTGACGAAATGTCGTTTGTCTGTTGACTTGATTTATCTGGATATGGACACAATCTTTTTATATGACCGGTTTGTTGCAATTGTAGCATCTATCGTCATTTTTTTCTGAACTTCTTGATTATTTCTATGAAAGTTATTTCTTCTTTTATATCTAAGATTTTTTCTGAAATTCCTTGTCATTAAGGCAATTTCTCCATCATCCTGCTACTTGAATCGGTCTTGTCGGTTGTTACTTTGAACGCTATAGATTTATTTTCTGTTGACTTATTCTCCTTTCTTTTATGTAACTGTACTTAGAAAGACATCAAACTCCCTATTAACTTCTCAATCTTCATTTCACTGATATTATTGGCCTCTTCAATTGCCAGTGTTTTCTGATCCCATTCTAGAGTTAGATAATTAAGGATTTTTCTGACTTGATCTTCTTCAGAATAAGTTTTTCCCAAAGCCATTAATGAATGTACGATTTGCTGGAACCTTCAGTACATATCAGAGATTGATTTATTCTGATTCATTTTAAATAACTCAAATTGATTAGTCAGCATCGATATCTTGTGTGTTTGACTTTATTTGTTTCTTTATGAGTAACTTGCAAGGTTTTCCACATATCATGAGCTGATTTACAAACTGACACTCTACTAAATTCATTTCTATTTAATGAATAGAATAACATATTCATAGCCTTAGAATTACTCTGTGCAGCAACCTTTGTTCATTAGTCAATTATGCAAAATTAGTAGTGGGTTCAACATATTCAGTTTGTGTGATGTTCCAAATGTCTAATCCTATAGATTGCAAATATATTTCCATCCTACATGCCCAATAAGAATAATTACTACCACTAAATAGTGGTGGTCTAACGGTGGGTTAACCCTCTACAAATGAACTATTATTACTAGTAATTCAAGTATTGGTTGCCATTTAATGTTTCCAAAATTCAGATGATGAAATTTTGAAAACCTATGCTCTAATATCTATTGTTAGGGATGAGAATCACAGATCTTAAGGCAAAACTAACACTAGAGGGGGGTGAATAGTGTTTTATAGAACTTATAGAAATCTTAAAAAATTAACAATTACTCAAATAACTATATGAATCACAAAATTAATATCACAACAGAAACAACCACAGATGTAGATATAAATAGAAATAAAATGCAAAAAAGGAAAGAATACAATGGATTTTATACTGGTTCGGATTACTCCTACGTCTAGTCTCACGTAACGCTGGATTGCACATAGTTTTATTAATATCAGTATCCAATTACAACCCTCTTGATTTCATGGCTACAAGGTTAACACTGATTCAACACCTTTAATTTCACGGTTACAAGGTTAACACCGCTCCCTTTCCTTGATTTACGAGCTATAAGGAACACAACCTTTCCTTATCAATTACAATCGTCCTGGAACCCTTGAATAGCACTTCCAAACAGAGAGTATTTGATAGATATTGAGAATAGAAAGAGAATGATATAATTTGTATTGAAATCGAAAGAATATAAGTGTAGAAATTTGAATTTTAAAGTAGAATAATGATGGAATATGAAGTAGGGAAGAAGGAGATAAAAACTTATGATTTTTTTTTAAATCAGACCCTTTATATAGTGTTCCAAGGGATAGAACCATTCCTCGAACATTTTAATTTGGAAAGACATATTTATTTGAATTTAAAATTTGTGATAGTTATATGTCGACATATGCTTGAATTTTGGATTTCTTAAATCAATTTCCAAGTGTTTAAACCAATATATGTATTATTCTGGAAATTCTTGTAAAAAAACAAGTTATTTAAAATATATTTTCTAAAGCATAAAAAAATAGTAATATATACTTTAACCATATGATATAAAAACTATATATATAAAACTATATAATATAATTATAAACATACATATAATATATATAAACTATATAAGAAACCTATATATATATATATATATATATATATGTATGTATTTGAAATCATTGGTAAATGTTTTGGATGATTTAAAATCATTTTGAAAGGAGTTTGAAATAATCTGAAATCCATTTAAAAAGAATAATTTGAAAACATAATTTGAGAGTGCTAACTAGAGTTTTAACATACTAATTAGACTCTATTACTATGATAATCTTGAACTCTTGAAATCACGACATCTTGATACTCATGAGTCTTGATTCTCCTTTGAAATCTTGAATCTCTTAAACTGTACAGTCTTCAATATTTATTTCCTACATATAAATCCTGCATATATATGTATTCTGGATAAAAGGTGTAATAACTCGATATTTAGAAATACTTTAAAATTTTATTTTTAATTGATTTAATGGATTTTAAGAATTCAAAATGATTTATTTTGAGAATCAACGATTTAAAATTTATTTAAATCGAAGTTAGAACATATAAATTTATAATTTAATTAAAACGAGCTTGAAATGGCACGGTAGTTCGAAAATTCGATTTCTAATTTCAATTGAGTATACAGAATTCAAAATAAATCGAATTTCAATAAAACAAGAAATGTTGGAATATTTTGAACTGTAATTTTCTAATGAATGTGAGAAATTGAGATTTGGCTTTATAAATTGTAAGTTATGTCAAGATTAAAATTTAGAATAGTCGTTATGGAATTTATATATATTTTCATGTTATATATATCCCTTAAAAATAGTCATTTTGCAAACAACCTCCTTTTCGATGAAAACACTTTTGTTGGATCCGGAATTTCAAATTATTGTTAGGTTTAAAATTTCATAATATTTGGAATTAATATATGAGCGTAATAAATTTAAACGTGTTTTCAATTTCAGTTTGAATTCAATAAGCCAGTTAAAAGGGTCATTTTTCAAACGGTCTCCAAATCTGACGAAATTAATTTTGCTAGGACCATATCGTCAAAACATAGCAAGATTTAAATATTCATAATTTTTGGAGTTAGTATGTGGCCCCGGTAAATTAAAATGTACGTTCAAATTCAATATTGACCGTCATATTAATTTATATTTTAACTTTGATAAAAACTGATCGAAACAGTCGAATTGGCTTACAAAACATATCCCATTGTGTCCGGAATGAGGGTATTTGGTTAGAAGCGGCAGTCACTGGGTTTGATTTTGAGTCTGGACCGATAAACAAGTATCATTGGAATTAAATAATAATTAAATATAATATATATATTAACTAAAATCCCTACCTGATCCACCGCCAGTTTCTATTTCATGGCCGAAAACTTCCGAAATTTGACCCTTAAAACCGTCCAATCCATGAAGATTTAACACAAACTCACAAAACGAAGATCAAAGAGGGAAGCGATGTCCTTAAATCCGTGAGGGTTTGATCAAGTATAGTGCTGTATTTTGGGAGAATCGAGGGCTCAAAATTCGCTGGTTCGCACGCATTTCTACGCTTGAAGAGGGCACCGAACTCGAGGAGATTCATGGCGGTAGTGTAATGGTCCGAATTTCCGTACTCTTTGAGTCGACTAATAACACCACACGTCCAACCCAAATTGCACAGAAATACGAATCATTATTAGAAAGAAGTTAGAGAATGAGAAATAGAAAGAAAGTAACATTAGAATAGAGGAAAACGAAGATCACAAACGCATTGTGGAACCAACAAAATATATTAGATAACATAAATTTTGAAATACAATTCAGTAACTTTATATACATACCATCACCAGAGCACAACAGCTATTTCTGGAATAGTTATAAACACCTGTTTCCAGATACGAATATAATACACAATGGCAAAATATGATAGTCTATAGCTAACTGTGAACCCTCCTGCTTCAAACTCCTCCAAGTGAATCTATAAAATCCCCACTACTTGACCCCCGTACAAGTATGGGCACCCAAGAGTTTAGGGAAAACAAACAAAATAAACTCCGAGTCGGTCATGGGACTGGTGTGAATAAACTCCAACCATTTGATTTAAATTTCAAAATCCTTTTCAAAAGAAATGATAATCGTAAGACTGATCCACACATAAACACGAATGGTTTTTACCTTACGATAACCCAAAGTATTTTTGATATCAAATCCGGTGATATTATAATAGTGTCTACATCAAATAAATAGAAATCTAGCGGAACGCTTGCATCTCATGCTCCATATATAATATAAAATCAAAAACCACAGGGTGCTTATTGGAGAATGGATTTCCGACTATGACAAGGTATGGAACTACCTTCCGATCAGTGTACTCTAGAGGGGTTATACTAGGGTTCAACAAGAACATCTTGCAACCCAGCCACACATGGCTGTCCACTCATTTAACTTGAGTGTACCGAGCATATTATCGCCAATGGTTGTGATCAGCAACCATTACAGAAAGCATACAGCAACGAATAGAATAAGAAACAAATGAAATTTCTCTAGATCAGGTGATAATACCCCTCCGTTTAAATCTTAAATCCTTTTTCTACATTCAAAAATATTTATGGTATTTAAATACCAAAATTCTAGGGACAGTGTAACATAATTAACACAGTGTATATATCACAACATACACAATAAACAAACAAAATAGTAAATAAAATGTTAAGGAATCCAGTTGGATCCCTCCAACCTGTTTCCCCGCATCCAAAGATGTTAATCTCTTCAATAGTATTAATTTCACATCAATATGAAATAACATAGTAAAAAGAACTAATAATCAATCAATGATATAACTATATCAACCATTTTTACCAACCATCCATTCAAGCAACCAACACACCATATAAAATTACTATACATAAATTTAAAACTCGTTTATATAAAAATATAAACGAGCCAAAGTAAGTGAGTTTTCTCACTCCGTTTTGTAATTGACGGTTCTGCTTTAGTTTTGGATAAAATCAACGATGTTTGATTTAATAACAAATTTCCAATGGCTCAATTCTCAGCGGAAATAGTTCCACTCGGTAGATTTCATTGCTATGCATCCAACGTGAGTAATTTCATTCGATTCAATTCACAGATGAATAAAATATAACCATTATAAATTATTGTATATATAAACGAAAATTATTATCCTTAATTAACTTATTGACCAGTTTAATTTATTTGAATACATGATTAACTCCACGTTTTATCTCTTCCCTAGGCATCCAAAAATAGCTTGACTTCCTTCTCCATGTTTGAACCAATCTTTCACCTCCAACTGCTCAAATTCAAACACAATTTAAATACTACACCATTATTTAATGAGTTATATAATAACCCATTAGATTAATTACCCCATAGTATTAGTTGTGAACCCCGTTCTCCAACATCGACCCTACCAGACCGCTTGCCTCACTGTCCTCTACCCTTACGGCTGCTACATCGAGAAACCATATCAAAACTCACAGTATCCATCACCCTTAAAGTCCTCCCACGTCCAAGAGATTGCCATGCCCACACAGTAATTCACCATACACGTGCCTTAGTTCTGTGAGCAACTCGTCGCCATTGAAACTACCCAACTGTGCCCTCGAACGTCACCAAACCACCATCACAACCCTGCCTCACTAGCTCCATGGATGATCCCGTACTAACGAACCCTTTGTTACCCAGAAATAAACGCAAAGAAAGGAGGATCAGACTCATACGAGATGAAAGTAAACGGTTTACACTTTTATGATTTTTTCCTTGGAATTGAATTTTGGATTTTTGAGGATTTCGATTGCATAGAAGAAGAAAGAGAAGTAGCAGCGGTTTTGGTTTGGAAGGATGAAATACAGTGGGCTTCGTTTGATTTTTGTTTCATGAACGAGAGGGAGAGTAGTGTATATTTATAAGCTAAACAGCTTGGTGGCCATGTTTATAGGGAAAATAGGGTTGATAAAGTTTTCAACGTAGACTACTGTTAGCATATGCTCTGATTTGAAATGGATAGAACAAGCCTGCATAGATTTTTTATTTCTCGAATTCGCACATGGTTCCTGAAACTGACATTTATTGCACATGGTTTCTTACTGCCTGATCTTGCCAAATTTTCAAAGATTTACATAGGATTCTTGAAAGGTTTACACGAGATTTAACCAAGATTTTAGATAGGATTTGCTAACTTCTGAAATGAGAACGCAGCTGAAGTGTAAAGATTTGCCAAAGTGCTTGAATTTCAGTAGATAATTTAGTGTCGATACGATGATTTTTTAAAGTGCTAAATTTAATGGTGTTGCTTAAAAAGTCATCGAGAGTGACGGTTCTATCATCTCGAAATGTGTTTCATGTTAATTGTAAGAATGGTACTATAATCTGGTTCTAAGCAATCATACATGGTAATATTGATATTGAGTTTGCTTTTGACTTCTTTTCGCACTGAACAGTCATATTATTTAGAACTATGGCATACAACTATAGAAATGATATAACCTACACAAATAATTCATTCAAAAATAACTGTTAATTGCTTTTACATACTTAACAAACTAACTCAATCTGCCGAGATTTTGGATAGGAATAGCCTGAGATTTCACAAAGAATTTTGAATACATTTCGACAGAGATTTATACAGTTTGACATTTCCTTCTTTTATAAATTATCCCACGGTTCCGGTTTCCAATCAAAATATTACGACTGACATTTTTAACTTTTATTCCAGTTTAAATTGCCTTTTGTTGAGTTTCAAACTAGATCGGTAATAAATATGTATATAAAACCTTTTTATTTTAGTAAATAGTTATGGGTTTTAAATTATTCAATAGCGACTTTTTGAAAATTTGATTTAGACATAACTCCCAGTCTACAAGACGTAATCTTGATTTTTTACTTTCATTAGAAAAATATAACCAATTAGATCCTAACATTTCTTGTTTCATTGAATTACGACTTATACTGGATTCTGTATATTCAGTTGAAGTTTTAAATCATAAATTACGAACTACCGCGACTATTCTAGCTTGTTTTAAATTATATTATAAAAAATACGTTAAAACTTTGTTTTATAAATAAATTCTTTATAAAATCCTTTTTAAATTATCAATACAACATTTAAAACCAATTTAAATGTTCAAAATTAAATGGCTAAAAATCCGGGTTGTTACATTCCTTCCCCCTTTAAAGAATTTCGTCCTCGAAATTGCTAAGCTAAATGCTATAACTCTAACTCCTCATAACCTACTTAGTTGAAATCTTATATTCCATATCTTCATAACCCAGTTCTTACCTGACCTTCGAATTCTCATATAAATGCCTGACCATTCATAATTCTTTCCAAATGATCTGTCCACCATTTTTGGACAATCCATCATCACTTTCTTATCTTCAATTCATATGCTCTTCTGCATATCAACACCCATTCCAATTGATTTTAAATCCATTTATCAATTTCATTATTCCACTTGAAATTTTATTAACCAATTCTGGTTTTCTTATTTCCATTACAAATAACCACTCAATTTTAAATTATGAAAAATTTCTTTAAAATTTTCCAATTCTTTAAATTTTCGAAAAATTTCGCCAGCATCTCCTTTGCGCGACTCAATCAATACAACCACAACTCGCCTTTATAGGCCTTTTTCAATCCAAAAGAAAATCAAAAAACCAAGCAACTTACCCCATAGGCACATAAAACCATCAAACCAAGTAATATTGTAAACATGTACCTTTTTGTTGGGCACAAATTCTATCTCTTGCATTTGCTTCCATTCAATATCTGCTCAGCATACATATAGTCATTTCGAGTCGATTTCAAATCAATCCAACTTCCATTTTTTAACTCTCTAATCAACTTCTGATTGGTTCACTTTCGTTCTATCAATTCAAATCTGATTTCTATTTATGTCATTCCACTTATTATACTTGAATCCACATTTATCACAATTCAATTTAAATTAACAACATCAAATATATATTCAACTTGCTTATTCATAAGTCGAATTCATATTAATAATTCGAATCTCAACATTTATCTTTTTTAATTTTATTCAGAATTATTTTTAATTCAATCCAGTTTTATTTAAGTTAAATTTTAATTCATTTGGTACATTTTTACCATTTCAATATACTCAACTTATATGTAACATCCCGATATTTTCGATAATTTTTATTATTTAATTTAATATGATTTTGATATTAAATTGTTGTAAACAATATATAGTGATTTAATTTGTGGAATTTGACGGTGAAAAACATAATTGAATTGCTTAATATAATGGTAATTGATGTCATAATAGTAAAATTTTGATTTATAAGTTTACATGAATTTTGTTTTGATTTGAATTAAAGTTAATGAACGTTAAAGTTTGTATGTTGTTTAATTTAAAAATATTATGTTCTAGGTGAAATTGCTGTAGACTTCAGAATTGGGCTTCGCCACTAGTCCCATGGCGTTCAAAAGGCCTCAAAACCTATTGTCAGACAGTGAGCAGGCCTGATTTGGACTCCGGCCCATTTTTGACTTTATAACACGTTAAATGATGAAAATATATTATTTTAATATTCCAAAACCCTAAAAATATGCATCAGCCGCCACCTTCAATTCATGGCCACGAATTTTCAATTCTTTCTCCCTCAATATCTTTCAATCTGTTCAGCGAAATTCACTGATTCAAAAGGGAAAATCGAAGATCTTGATCTCCTATTTCCATCCATTCGGTTGATTGTTGCTAATTTTTCACGAAACCGCCAGAGTTTTGGCTAGAACGCAGTGGTTTAAATCATGGATTTCGAGGTGGATGTGTCACCGTATGGGCTAAAACTTGAGGCGCAAGGGAAGGCTTCGGCGGCGGTTCGATTGGCAGAGGTTGATCATGATTCTGACGAGATTTGTGGAGTGTGTGGTTGTGGAATTGGAACTGTATGGGTTATGATGTTTTTCCTAGAGCCAAAAGCAATGAAGAAGAAGAGAATCAAATGCAGGCTGACGTGGCAAGTTTTTCCATTTTTGTGCCCATTTTCGTTTTTAATTTACTACTTAATTTCAATCACTAAAACATGTATAACTTTTTCATACGAATTCAGAATGATACGCGGTTTGTTGTGTTGGAATCGTATCGACGAGCTCTTCGCGATGCCGCTGGTTTCGGCTGATTCTAAGATAGTGAAATTTTAGGATAAAAATTTGATTTCAATCTCGTTTAAAGCCAAGGTGAGTGATTTAATCCACTCACGTTTAACTAAGGTATTCTATTATTAGTCAAAATAATATTATGTCATGATATGATTATATGCATTGATATTTGATAGTTTAAATGGCATATTTATATTGATTTGCATCGATAGTGTAGTTTAATGTGATTGTTAAATTTAATTTTATAGTTAAGTAAAAAAAATTCGACATTTAATTACTGTCAAAACCTAATATCTGAAAATTTGAAAATTTATATGATATTGGACTGTTTGTATGTATTGATGTGATGAATGACTTGAATTTGATATGTTTGACATATTGATGTTAATTGTGCGAATTTACCTGTTATTCACATTTATTCATATACGACCATTTGTTTGTGCTGATTAATCCCAATAATTACCCAGATGTTACGGGCATCGAATAAATCCAGGATTATTCATTAAAATGAATTAAGAACATTGGTTGAAATGATAAATACAGGTGACCCTGGTTTGGATTGAAATGATATATATCCTTTCCCAAAATACTAAAATTAAAATTTAAGTATCACTTGGCCATAGGATAGAAAATTTTATACGGACACCGGTTATTTAAATAAAAATTTGTATTCAACCATGAATTTGGAAATGTTGTTTAAAGACGATAGGATGATGTTTTATAAATTGATTTCTTTTGAACTTGAACTTTGAACTCTCAGTTTTGAAATATAAACAAAAGATAAATAATTTAGTGTTGTAACTGAAGATATAAAAAAATGAAATTTAATGTGAATCGAATTTATTGAAATTGAATGGTTTCACCCACCTTTGAAATTTATTATGAATCAACACTGATTTGAATTATATATGAACTGTGAACTCAATATTTGTTATAAATTGAAATCATTGAAATGAGATTCTGATTTGGAATGTAAATAGTTGAATAAATTTGATCGAATTGAAATGAATGTAAATTGGAAGTTTAATCGATGGAATTATTGAGAATTGACTTGGTTGAATTGAAGATTGAAATATGACTTCAAGTTTAATTGAAAATGTTAGAGAAATGATTCTAATTCCAACTAGTATTTCAAATCATTTTATAAACTATTTTAATAATAATTTTTTATAAACTATTTTATTTTATAAATTATTTTAAATAAATCATTTTATAATTAACTATTTATTTTATAAGTTACTTAATGTTTTAACTATATATTTAATAAATTTGATAAATTCTATTTTAATTACAAACTATTTATTTTCAATCTATTTCAATTATATATCTAAACTATTTTTAAATATACTGTTAACTATTTTAATATTCAAATTATTAAAGTTGGAATTGTTTCAAGATTTTAATTAGTTTAAATGGAGATTTTAGTATGAATGATATCCTATCTTGAATATTGAATGATTTTGAAAATCTGATATTTTGATATGAAGTATGAACCTCTTCAAAATGTAAAAGAACTGACCGGTGTGAAAAATGTAACGATTGGTTATTAAAGAAACTGGGATCGGATATTGTCATAATCTCTGCCAATATCGGAAATCACTTTAACAACTGTGTAAGCGGTGGAGTTCCAGAAATGGTATTGGATGGATTTGGAGGCGATTACTGGACTTGAAGAAAGAGAACGATGATGGATATCCTTGGCCTTCGGGTCATAATTAAAATGACTAAAACTGGGTTATACCGTGACCAAGTGGGGTTAGCTACCTCCATCGGCAACACTTCTTCCTTTATTACTATAGTCCCTCGGTTTGATTGTTTTGATGCGCATCCGTGATTTGGGAGTGTTGTCCGAGGTGGGCAGTAGTCGCGGCTATGCGTTACCACCAGTCCGGGCGTGCAACTAGTAAATTCATACTCCGGGCATTCCTCGTGTGCCTTGTCATATTATCCTGATCGAGCCCCTTGCAATTTTGATTTAACGTTGTCGTATCGCGGCGCATCCCTATCCGCCGATGTACTGGTGTGTTATATGCAAACTGTACGACTACGATATAAACAGTGTAAGGGTAATAATGGTAATGCCACTTACATTATTTTTTTATATTATATTTAACCATAGACATTATTATAATAGCGTATTATATTATATATTATTAGTTTGACGGATCCTTAAGAGATGGAAATTCCCGTAACATCTCCTATGTTATTGCACTCATATTATTAAATGAAATTTGATTTAACTAATATGAGAATGATTTAGTTCGGATCCGAGTGTTTGTTGTGTTTCTTTTTTTGCAATACGCTCGGGTCAGACCTAGTTGTAGTTAGCGAAGTTTCACTTGCTTTGAAGATACCATTATGAAGATGAAGATGGAGCTCAACAGACGTATTATTATTATTCCGCTGCAAATGCATTGGTATGTTGTATGTTAATTTACTCTCACAATCGTTGTAAAATATAACAAAATGTATGTTTTAACAGCTTCATGAACTGTTATTTATTATATTTTGTCCTTCCGCTGCGAGATTCTATATTTGTTTTCTTTTTTCTTCTTTTTTTATTATTTTAATCCCAATAACTATCCACATTTTTGATCTGTTTATGTCGACATTAAGGATCATTGTCGATTTGAATGGTCAAAAATCTCGGATGTTACATTTGGTATCAGAGCTTTGGTTTAGCGAAAACCTTGGCTCTATTTGGGATTAACTCATTAGAGATGGAGTAGTAATACTCTAGAATGAGTTTGAGTGTATATGAGAGAGAGTACTTGTAATTTTGATATAAAATGGTTTTGTATTGTGTTGATTTGTTCTGTTGAGTATTTATGAATTCTGGTCGGTACTTGGGACGCCAATGTATCGATAGGGATTTCTAAACACTCGAACAGGGCTTATCGACATAATATTGTTTTGAATTATATTTTATTTATGTGTAATTATTTGAAATAAATGAATTTTGATTTTTTTGATGATAATATTAAATTTTCATCATTTATTACTCGATTAATTAATAACTAAAACCATTGGTTGTTGATTGGTTTAAGAAAAATCAAATATTGAAAATTTATTGATAATGAAATAAGAAGTAAAATATGAATTTGAGAATTTGATTTCGGGTGATTTTGTAACATTGATTTGCAAATGGTTTGAAATAATATATTTATATTTAAATAAAAAAGTGTTCATATAGAAATTGTTTCAAATAAAATATTGGGAAAAAGTGTATACCCTCTTGTCCTTGGAAATGATTTCGGTGATGAGTGCACACATCATCGATGTTTATTTTCAAGAGTCTAAGTAGGGAGACATTTAATACTTTTTTGTACTTTGTTTTACGAAAGTGAACTTTATTTAAATCTTTTATAATATGGTCTTATGTAAACGATATTTTATATAAAAAAGTGGATTTAAAAAGAAGCCCGAAATTTAATTCTTGACATCTTGAATAATAATGAATTGGGACTTCTGAATATTAAGAAAGTTATAATTAAAATAAAATTCTTAAGAATTGGATAATCAAATGAAACAAATGGTAACCATTAAAATTTTTGTAATAATTAATTTTGTTCTGTAGCATGAATAACTTACCGATTAATTAAAAAGTTGAATGTTATAAGAATAAGCAATTAATTAATACACAAGTATAAGAGCAGAAAATCAAAGTGGAAAATTTAATTGGTTATAAATATAAATAAAAATTTAAGTTATGTGGTAAAAACGATATATGCTTAGTTATGTTATGCTGAGTAATATGAATTAACAGAATCAATGAAAAATTAAATAAGCGAATTAATTGGTGATAAATTGAAATGTTTTGATATTAGTATTTGCTTCGTGAAAGTATAAGTGAATAGGCTTATAATTTATAAACTTAACGACGGCTGAACGAATTAATTAAATTAATTAAATTAATTAAAATGAGAGAGTCACGTAGTGGCAGTTCGTAATTTTCTAAATTGAAGTTTAAATGAATGTATAAAATCCAAAATAAGTCAGAATTCTTTGAAACAAGAATCTTCCGGTTCTAATGGATTATAGTTTCTTAATAAAAGAGAAAATTTTAAATTTCAACTTGTGAATTCGAAGATATATGTAAACCAAAATTTCAAAAAAACAACACTAGAGAAATTCGCGATTTAAATTTTAATTATATAAAATGGATGACAATAAAGTCGATAGAAGTGTTGGAGGAGTTGAAATTAAATTTGAAACATAATTCAATGTCAGTCAGCTAAATATTATTGGATAATTTTGTCGTTTAAATAAAATGGAAACAACTCGTGGCTTGGTTAATTAATAAGTAATAATATATAATAAACCAAGCATTGGAATTGGAAATGAACTAGAGAATGAAATATAACAAATGAAAATATGAATTATTTAAAAGTGAAGTAAACAATGAAATCATACAAATAAAATAACGACATTGAAAAATTCTGTAGATTTGCTTGGTTGAATGAATATATTTGATTGGATATTTTATTTATGTTTTAGTTACATTTGATAATTCGTGTGTGTTTATTGTAAACATATAAATATTATTTATTTTATATGTTGTTGAGCGTTAGTAGGTACTGAAGGCAATTTGCTTACATTGGAGCTACTTGCGCATAAAAATTTGCTAATGCTTACTACAAAATAAATTAATCGCTAATAACGCAAATGGAAGGTACGTATATCGAATTATATATCGTATTTTGGAAATTTATATTGTTTTCCTAAATTTTTGGATACCTCATGATGAGAGGTATATTTGGAATTATTATATATTATTGTTTTTCAGACCAAACCGTACAAAGGAGACTTTGCCGAATTTTTTCATGAAATTATAACTTAGAAAATTTTGTGAAATTTGTTTTCAAACTCATGTTTCTATATATTTAAGTAAATGTTTTCTAAGTTTAGTTGAAATTTTATATTATTTCAATTTTATTTTGCCACTTAATTTCTACGTTCCTTTTCGAGGACAAAAAGTTTTTAAGTGGGGGGAGAATGTAACTTCCCGATATTTTCGATAATTTTTATTATTTAATTTAATATGATTTTGATATTAAATTGTTGTAAATAATATTTAGTGATTTAATTTGTGGAATTTGACGGTGAAAAACATAATTGAATTGCTTAATATAATGATAATTGATGTCATAATAGTAAAATTTTGATTTATAAGTTTACATGAATTTTGTTTTGAATTAAAAGTTAATGAACGTTGAAGTTTGTATGTTGTTTAATTTAAAAATATTACGTTCTAGGTGAAATTGCTGTAGACTTCAGAATTGGGCTTCGCCACTAGTCCCATTGCGTTCAGAAGGCCTCAAAACCTATTGTTAGACAGTGAGCAGGCCTGATTTGGACTCTGGCTCATTTTTGACTTTATAACATGTTAAAAGATGAAAATATATTATTTTAATATTCCAAAACCCTAAAAATATGCATCAGCCGCCACCTCCAATTCATGGCCACGAATTTTCAATTCTTTCTCCCTCAATATCTTTCAATCCATTCAAAGAAATTCACCGATTCAAAAGGGAAAATCGAAGATCTTGATCTCCTCTTTCCATCCATATGGTTGATTGTTGCTAATTTTTCACGAAATCGCCAGAATTTTGGCTAGAACGCAGCGGTCTAAATCACGGATTTCGAATTGGATGTGCCACCGTGTGGGCTAAAACTTAAGGCTCAAGGGAAGGCTTCGGCGGCGGTTCGATTGGCAGAGGTTGATCATGATTCTGACGAGGTTTGTGGGGTGCGTGGTTATGTAATTGGACCGGTAATGGGTTACGATGTTTTTCCTGGAACCAAATGCAATGAAGAAGAAGAGAATCAAATGCAGACTGACATGGCAGGTTTTCCCATTTTTGTGCCCATTTTCGTTTTTAATTTACTATTTAATTTCAATCACTAAAACATGTATAACTTTTTCATACGAATTCAGAATGACACGTGGTTTGTTGCGTTGGAATCGTATCGACGAGCTCTTCGCAATGTCGCTGGTTTGGGCTGATTCTGAGACAGTGAAATTTTGGGCTAAAAATTTGATTTCAATCTCGTTTAAAGCCAAGGTGAGTGATTTAATCCACTCACGTTTAACTAAAGTATTCTAATATTAGTTAAAATAATATTATGTTATGATATGATTGTATGCATTGATATTTGACAGTTTAAATGGCATATTTATATTGATTTGCATCGATAGTGTAGTTTAATGTGATTGTTAAATTTAATTTTACAGTTAAGTAAAAAAATCTACATTCAATTACTGTCAAACCTGATATATGAAAATTTGAAAATTTATATGATATTGGACTGTTTGTATGTATTGATGTGATGAATGACTTGAATTTGATATGTTTGACATATTGATGTTAATTGTGTGAATTTATCTGTTATTCACATTTATTCATATACAACCATTTGTTTGTGCTGATTAATCCCAATCATTACCCTAGATGTTACGGGCATGGAATAAATCCAGGATTAATCATTAAAATGAATTAAGAACGTTGGTTGAAATGATAAATACCTATGACCCTGATTTGGATTGAAATGATATATATCCTTTCCCAAAATACTAAAATTAAAATTTAAGTATCACTTGGCCATAGGATAGAAAATTTTATACGAACACCAGTTAGTTAAATAAAATTTTGTATTTAACCATGAATTTAGAAATGTTGCTTTAAGACAATAAGGATGATGTTTTATAAATTGATTTCTTTTGAACTTGAACTTGAACTTTGAGTTTTGAAATATAAACAAAAGATAAATAATTTAGTGTTGTAACTGAAGATATAAAAAAAATGAAATTTAATGTGAATCGAATTTATTGAAATTGAATGGTTTCACCCACCTTGAAATTTATTATGAATCAATACTGTTTTGAATTATATATGAACTGTGAACTCGATATTTGTTATAAATTGAAATCATTGAAATGAGAATCTAATTTGGAATGTAACTAGTTGAATAAATTTGATAGAATTGAAATGAATGTAAATTGGAAGTTTAATCGATGGAATTATTGAGAATTGACTTGGTTGAATTGAAGATTGAAATACGACTTCAAGTTTAATTGAAAATGTTAGAGAAATGATTCTAATTCCAACTAGTATTTCAAATCATTTTATAAACTATTTTAATAATAATGTTTTTACAAACTATTTTACTTTATTTCTATTTTATTTTATAAATTATTTTAAATAAATCATTTTATAATTAACTATTTATTTTATAAGTTACTTAATGTTTTAACTATATATTTAATAAATTTGATAAATTCTATTATAAGTACAAACTATTTATTTTCAAACTATCTCAATTATATATCTAAACTATTTTTAAATATACTATATGTTTTAACAGCTTCATGAACTGTTATTAATTTATTTATTATATTTTGTCCTTCCGCTGCGAGATTCTGTATTTGTTTTCTTTTTTCTTAATTTTTCTTATTTTAATCCCAATAACTATCCATATTTTTGATCTGTTTACGTTGACATTAAGGATCATTGTCGATTTGAATGGTCAAAAATCTTGGATGTTACATTTGGTATCATAATTATTAAATCTATTATGGATCTAATAAATCTATTATGGATCCGTCACTTAGAAACTCGAAAATGAATACCGATAATGTTGCGATCCATTATTAGAATTATTTTCTCGCTACTGAAGTGATTTCAGTGCTGAATCACTTTCAAAGTCCATTTAAACCGTTTCTAATTCAAAAAATCCCTTCAAACAATGCTATATTACCTTTGAAATACTTCAAGAAATATTTTCTAAATATCTGGGATTTAAATCTATAATTTTGATCTGAATCAAATTCTAATTTACCTTATTTGTATATTCGATTCTTATACCCATTTCAATTTGGTTTTGTATAATCATTTAAATATTATAATGCCATTTGATTATAATAACAATCAATCAAATCAATAATTTCAGAAAACTATTTCTTTTATATCAGAAGTAGTTTTGGCAAAATTGTTTCATTTACCCATTTTAAAACAGTACTGTATCAAATTGCTTTGTTCGAGAGTTTAGAAACACCTATCGATACAGTTGTACATCCTATATCAACCAGAATTCATAAACCACTTAACAAACCAGCCAACAGTACATAAAATATTTTTATATCAAATCTACAAATACGCGCTCATATATATGCACTTAAACCAAATCTAGGGTATTACTAACCCATCTCTATTAAGTTACGTCACAGAGCTAAGGCTGCTACTCAACCTTCTACTCTGATACCAAATGTAATGGCTCGAATTTCCCTACTCTTTGAGTGGACTAACAACACCACACGTCCAACCCAAATTGCACAGAAATATGACTTATTATTAGAAGAAGTTAGAGAATGAGAAATAGAAAGAAAGAAATATTAGAATAAAGGAAAAGGAAGATCACAAACTCACAGCGGAACGAATAAAATATACTAGATAACATAAACTTTGAAATACAATTCAGTAACTTTATATACATACCATCATCAGAGCACAATAGCTATTTCTGGAACAGTTATAAACACCTGTTTCCAAGTACGAATATAACACACATCGGAAAATTATGATGTCTACAGCTAACTGTTGAAGCCTCCTACTTCAAACTCCTCTAAGTGAATTTGTAAAATCCTAACTACTTAACTGTCCGTAAAAATTTAGCCACCCAAGTGTTTAGGGAAAACAAACAAAATAAACTCTGGGTCAGTCATGGGACAGGTGTGAGTAAACTCCAAACATTTCATTTAACTTTCAAAATCCTTTTCAAATAAAATGATAATCGTAAGACCGATCCACGCATAAACACGGATGGTTTTTACCTTACGATAACCCAAAATATTTTTGATATCAAATCCGGTGATATTATAATAGTGTCTACATCAAATAAATAGTAATCTAGCGGAACGCTTGCATCACACGCTCCATATATAATATAAAATCAAAAACCACAGGGCGCTTATTGGAGAATGGATCCGATTATGACAAGGTATGGAACCACCTTTCGATCAGTATACTCTAGAGGGGATACAGTGGGGTTCAACAAGAACATCTTGCAACCCAGCCACACATGGCTGGCCACTCATTTAACTTGAGTGTACCGAGCATATTATCACCAACGGTTATGATCAGCAACCATTATCGAAAGCATACAACAGCGAATAAAAAAAGAAGCAATTGAAATTTCTTTAGATTAGGTGATAATACCGCTAATGGGAATGATCCACATGGCTATGCTGCCTGCTCGATTTCTGTCATTTGCTAGTTGATAATGCTTGAGGTCACAATTATCCTTTTAGAACACCTTGCCACCATTTACTTTGATTGTCACATCGTCAGACATTCATCCATATACGTTGTCCTTGGACTGGACAAAACGAAGGCACTATCCCATCAATCCATCTTAGGCAATTTCTACCTAGGATCGCCAGAACAACCCTTGCACTTTACTCTGTCTTCAAACATCTTCAGCATAAGTTGATTCGTAACGCTTATGCCAATACGGAGTGGTTTTCAGATAATATACCTGATCCCGTTCTCTCCGTATTGACAATGGAGGTATAAAATAAATTAAGACTTTGATAGTCGGTGGTTTAACTATCAAAGAGAACGTCCATACAACCAACAATCCTATTTCCAAATGGAAATTTTATCGATCAACCATCAAACAACACTGGCCTCTTTTTAAATCAATTCCTTACTATATTATCATTTCCAATCCCCATTCTCCACCTTTCATATCCTTTCAAGGCTCTATTTTCTCTTTCGATTCTTGGAAAAACCTTTCCAATACCCTAATTTCTTTATTTGAGAAAATATCTCTTATTCCAGTTAGAAAACCTGTCTAAATATCACGAATCCTTATTTTTAATATTCAAGAAATATACCTTATTAATATCGGAAAATATTTCCATATTCCATTTATTATTTCCTCGCTGACTATTTCATTTCATTTTCTATGCATAGAAAATATCTCTCATTTTATTTGGGGAAACATTTCAAAATCCTTTAAATTAACGCGATGTTATAAAATATCGTTATTATAACTCAAGCCATTAATCATTTATTAACTAACCATATTGCTAACTAATCTTCACTATCAAACCTTAACCATTCGTCCATCAATCATGAAGTCAATCAAATTGGGGTATAATTACCTCTCAGACCTTAATTGAACAATATTCTCAACTTTGAAATAGTCAAAGCTCACAACTTCAAACAAAATATCACTTACGCGACTTTCAAATTCAATCTAAGAATCCACTTCTTTTACAGAAAACATTGATTATAACGGTAGCGTTATAATTGCTGTTTAGATTTATAAAAACATTCATTATAACAGTAGCATTATAATCGTTGCTTAGATTTATAAACATTTATTATAATGGCAGTGCTATAATCATTGTTTCCAAATATTTGTTTTATAAAAACATAACTTGTACTTATTAATTTCAATAAATAAATAAATAAATAAATTAGATTAAAAACGGAAAGTAAAAATAACTACTTCCCTAAATTTGATATGATCGAATTCCAAGAAATAACTTTCTTTTGAATAATCTATCTTCGATTTATATTTTGAACATTAGAATTTATCTACCATTTCAGGTAAAGTCTAACTCTAAATTTACTCTTGAATTCCTCCTTTCCAAATCCTCACCAAATTACTTTATAACCATTCTAGACTACAATACATTATCACAATTTATTTCATATATCGATTTTTGGAATAAAGCTCATCGTTTTCTTTTGAAACGGTTACCCATTTCCCTTCCTTATTCAAATTCCAATTTGAATTTATATTTCAAATCTAAATTTCCTTTATAGATATTTCATTTACAAAATATTGACTTTAAACCATTATTTGTTTAATCGCGAATATATTTCTTTTATATATAATCAAATCCATTTGATTTTATACATATAAAAAACATATCAAATCCAATTTCCATTTATAACGTCTATTTAGAATTTTTCATAGTAAAATTCAATTTTATATCATTCCAAACATTTATTAACCCATTTATAATTTCTTTAGAACTGCTAAGTTCAAATCTAAATATCGTTGTCAAAACGACTTTCACTTTTCTATATAGATTCAGACTTGAATTTACATTTCAATTTATCGATGGTAAATAATTCACTTAATTTATAAACTCGTTTATAACCAACTTCTTGTCTTATCCACTTAAAATAAGTTTCTATTTTAAAATTTATTTGGAATTAAATTTGCTATTTTGGGAATAAATTTTCCATTTAAATCTTAAATCCTTTTTCTACATTCGAAAATATTTATGGTATTTAAATACCAAAATTCTATGGTCAGTGTATCATAATTAACACAGTGTATATATCATAACATATATCACAATAAACAAACAAAACAGTAAATAAAATGTTGAGGAATCCAGTTGGATCCCTCCAATGTGGTTCCCTGCATCCACAGATGTTAATCACTTCAATAATATTAATTTCACATCAATATGAAATATCATAATAAACAGAACTAATAATCGATCAACGATATAACTGTATCAACCATTTCAACCATTTTTATCAACCGTCCATTCAACCAACCAACGCACCATATAAAATTAATATATATAAATTTAAAACTCATTTATACAAAAATATAAACGAGCCAAAGTATGTGAGTTTACTCACTTGCAGCTGACGGTTCTGCTTTAGTTTTGGATAAAATCAACAACGTTTGATTTTATAACGAATTTCCAATGGCTCAATTCTCAACGAAGAAAGTTCCACTCGGTAGATTTCATCGCTACGTTTCCAACGTGAGTGATTTCGTTCGATTCTATTCACAGATGAATAAAATATAACAATTATAAATTATTGTATATATAAATAAAAATTATTATCCTTAATTATTACTAACCCGGTTTAACTTATTTTAATACGTGAATAACTCCACATTTTATCTCTTCCCTAGGCATCCAAAAATAGCCTGACTTCCTGCTTCATGTTCGAACCAATCTTTCACCTCCAACTGCTCAAGTTCTAATATAATTTAAACACTACATCATTATTTAATGAGTTATAATATTACCCACTACATTAATTACCCCATGGTATTAGTTGTGAACCCGGTCTCCTACTGCTGTACCTCCTTCTTCTTCCAAATAAAACATGCACTCCTGCTAAAACACTCACTGTCAAATGTTGATCACCCCTTCTCAGTCCACCATTTCATGAACTTCGATAACCTCCCGAACATAGTACTTCGCCACCAATATTTCTCTCTCAAACAAAGCCTGCATATTGCTTTTCCCACTCGTGCTTCCTTCTTCTTAATTTTTTTTTCAAAACATCAGCCTCCTGCTGCTCCACCTTCCAAACGCCACCTTCAATTCTGACCATCAGTCTCCAACGTCGACCTCACCAGACAGGTTGCCACCCTATCCTCCGCCATTACGGCTGCTACAACGAGAAACGATATCAAAACTCACAGTATCCATCACGCTTAAACTCCTCCCACGTCCAAGAGTTTTCCATGCCCACACAGTGATTCACCGTACACGTGACTCAGTTCCGTGAGTAACTTGCCGCCATTCAAATTACCCAATTGTCGCCTCGAACGTCACCAAACCACCGTCAGAATCCTACCTCACTAGCTCCATGGCTGACCCCATACTAATGAACCGGCTATTACCCAGAAATAAGCGCAAAGAAAGGAGGATCAGACTCATACGAGATGAGTGAAAATGGTTTACACATTTGTGATTTTTTCCGTAGAATTAAATTTTGGATTTTTGAAGATTTTGATTGCATAGAAGAAGAAAGAGAAGTAGCAGCGGTTTTGGTTTGGAAGGATGAAATACAGTGGGCTTCGTTTAATTTTTGTTTCATGAACGAGAGGAAGAGCAGTGTATATTTATAAGCTAAACAGCTTGGTGGCCACATTTATAGGGAAAATAAGGTAGATAAAGTTTTCAACGTAGGCTGCTGTTAGCATGTGCTCTGATTTGAAATGGATAGAACAAGGCTGCAGAGAATTTTATTTCTCGGATTCGCACATGGTTCCTGAAAATGACATTTATTGCACACGAGATTTAACCAAGATTTTAGATAAGATTTGCTAACTTCTGAAATGAGAACACAGCTGAAGTGTAAAGATTTGCCGAAGTGTTTGAATTTTAGTAGATAACATAGTGTCGATACGATGATTTTTAATGTGCTAAATTTAATGATGTTGCTTACAAAGTCATCGAGGGTGATGGTTCTATCATCTCACAATGTGTTTCATGTTAATTAAAAGAATGGTACTATAATCTGGTTCTAAGCACCTATACATGGTAATATTGATATTGAGTTTGCTTTTGGCTTCTTTTCGCACTGAACAACCATGTTATTAAGAATAATGGAATACAACTATATAAATGATATAACCTACTCAAATAATTCATTCAAAAATAATCATTAATTTCTTTTACATACTTAACAAACTAACGCAACCTGCCGAGATTTTGGATAGGAATACACTGAGATTTCACAAAGAATTTTGAATATATTTCTACGAAGATTTATACGGTTTGACATTTCCTTCTTTTATAAATTGTCTCACGGTTCCGGTTTCCAATCAAAATATTGCGACTGACATTTTTAACTTTAATTCCAATTTAAATTTCCTTTGGTTGAGTTTTAAACCAGATCGGTAATAAATATGTTTATAAAACCTTTTTATTTTAGTAAATCGTTATGGTTTTTAAATTATTCTACAACAACTTTTTGAAAATTTATTTGGGCATAACTCCCAATCTACAAGACACAATCTCGATTTTTCACTTTCATTAGAAAAATATAACCAAATAGATCCTAACGTTTCTTGTTTCATTGAGTTCTGACTTATATTGGATTCTATATATTCAGTTGAAGCATTAAATCGCAAATTACGAACTACCACGACTATTTCGAGCTCGTTTTAAATTATATTATAAATTATACGTTAAAACTTTGTTTTATAAATAAATTCATTATAAAATCCTTTTTAAATTATCAATATAACATTTAAAACCAATTTAAATGTTCAAAATTAAATAGCTAAAAATCCGGGTCGTTACACGTAGAAGGTGGAAGAAAGGGCTTCATCGTAGGCTACGTCGATCGAACTTCGGTCATCATAATAAGGGGCGGCGGTGAATTTTCTTGCCTGCGATGGGTTCGAACGAACCTGAGAGTATTACGAAGAAGGAGGAGAGGATTAAGGTTGTAATTAACTATTAATTATTATTTAATTATTTAAATATGTAATTAAAAGTTTGTAACCTTATAACTTTGTCATACGGAATCAGAACTCGACAACTTCAGATGCATTGCACTCGTATCAACGAACACTACAATAAGGAACTGACCAAAACAGAGCAAGTTGGACTTTTAGAAAAATAAAATTTTTAAACAAAGACCGATGGAGTGGAAACCAATGTGAGTACTTTCTTACTCAATTATTTGTACAGTTATTTATTTTATAACTGAATGTAACGATTGCTAATGTTGATTTTTATCTGTTCTAATTATCACAAAAATATTATACGGTGCTTGTTAGCTCACCTCACTTTTGTTTGAAAACCATGGATGATTTAATTGAGTGTATTAGGTTGTGATTGTAATGGTTAACATATTAAAAATAATGGTAACATTAATGTGGTAGTTGAAACTAAATTATACATACCTATTTATAATTTAAATAGTGAAAATTGGTTAATTAGAAAAATAATTCGAATTAGAATTGGTTAAATTTATTAACCAGTGATAAATTTGAATCGACCGTGTTATTTGGAAACCCCACACGAGTATTAGGATGATATTTGACATACACTGATCCTAATATTTAGTTGTATGTCAATCGATTGGTTGACATACTGTGGTGAGCGTTATTTATTTATTTTAATGCTTATACACTTGTAGATTGCACTCTAGATGATGTTTGTATGTTTAATGATTATTTATCATTATTGTTGAATACATGCAATGTATGAAATCCATATAACTGAAATTATATGGTAATTGATTGAGTCGCATTCTGATTCAGAATATGAGCGAATATTTTAAAATAATATTCAGTGAAGAATTAAATTATGATCTTAATGTCAGATTTTGGATGGACACGAAAATATTGAAATGTTAAGCCGAGCTAGGTAGTTAAATGCCAATTTAACTCGAACATGTTTATCAACCGATTGTATTCATTTTATAATGAATACGAAAAGGAAATGAGTTTCAAAATCAGATATTTTGAAAATATTATCATTTTAATATTATAATGATATGGAATATTCAATTTTGATTTAAAATTGAAATGAAGTTGGAATCATTTTAAAAACCAATTTATAAACGATTTATAAAATAAGTTCTAAATAGAAATAGATGAAATATATTATATATATTTAAATGGCTTGAATAGAACACGCCATGTAGCGACCATTCGCGAATTTCAACCATTAACTTCAAATTGATGCAACGGGAGATCCGACTATTGGATTCTCCTAAAACCGGAGTCGTTGGATTCGTATCGAAAAGATATTTCAAATGATAATAAGAGATTTGAAATCTAACAGTTAGATTTTAGGATATACCCAAATCATCTTTGGAAAAGGTCGCCATGTATGCAGTTCGGTAGCCAATATTGGAAATCGACTATAAGAGCCTTATTAAAATTATTAAAAATATGAAAAAATCATATAAAACCATAATGAATGATTTGGAAAACTTTGAAGAAAAATTCCAACTTTGGAAAGATAGAAATATATTTTTGTCGAAATGAACTAGTTCTTAACTAGAATAATAATCCAATGTTTTCAAATAAATAAATTGGATTAGTAAATGGTCTTTGAAATAACTAGAATTTTCCAATATAAAAATTGAAATGGATTTGAATGGAAATAATATTCAAAATATTTTGATATTGGATTCCATGATTATTTGGGTATTGTTGAGGAATTTGAAAGACATAGATATCGTTATTTCGAATACGATACCTGTCGGATTCAGAATTTGATGTCGAATATAAGCCGATATTATTTTTATTCAGAGCCTTATATTTAATATCAAATAGGATTTTGGGTTTATAGTGAACAATGTTTTAAATAACATTTGTCCTTTAACCCAATAAACAGTTAAGTTATGATTTGGAATTTATAATCTTTTAATTAAGATTAATGGAAATTTCCAAAGTAAAGTTTTTTAATTTAACATATTAAATTGGAATTGAATGGAATTCGATTTGGTAATAATCAAGATGAGCTTCTGTAAAGGAAGACCGTTACTATATATGGAATTTAAAAGGCTTTGTTGTTATTCCACTTATAGTATTAGTTTGATACATAAATTTATATCTATTAGGACTGATCGGATTTCCATGGAGGTTCCATATTAAATGGAAGATGATTTTGGGTTTATCGTGAACGTTGTTTTAAATGACATTCATTCTTTGACCCAATAAAAGACATGATTAATTTTCCTAAAATTGAATAATCACTAAGTAATGATTTTTGAAGATTAAAACTAAGAAGAGTGTAACAACCCGCACCTCCGTTCACGCAAGATATTGTCCCTAACTTAGCCACCGAACAGGTGTGGGATTTTGTTCCTCAAAAGGTCTCGGTGTTAGTAAGAGATGGGCTCTACTATATAAGTACCCACTTTACATAGGCTTCCACGATGTGGGACTTAGGGGTGTTACATTCTCCCCTCCTACAAAGCCTAACGTCCCCATTGTTTCACAAACACCTCACCCAGGCGTTGTGGTCCACACAGGAGCCACGATCCCGACTGGGTATTGGCTCTGATACCACTATAACAACCTGCACCTCCGTTCACGCAAGATATTATCCCTAACTTAGCCACCGTATAGGTGTGGGGTTTTGTTCCTCAAAAGGCCTCAGCGTTAGTAAGAGATGGGCTCTACTATATAAGTACCCACTTCACACAAGCTTTCACGATGTGGGACTTAGGGATGTTACAAAGAGTTTTAATAAATCTTCAATTAGATTTAAATGAATGAATGGTGATTAAATTTACCAAAACATGAGAGGTCGTATAAACCAAATATACTTGTTTGTTGATATTCATGATTATGATTGATTGGTTAGATTCTGCTCGACTAGTTTATGAGCAAGATATGCTTTTACATTTAGCATTGGGTTGAGTAGAAATATTTGTAAGCTAATATCTTGTGAAACACTTCACTATTTGACTACGAGATGTTTAGCGATGTTGTTGAGTTCATTTCAAATTTAATGAATGATTTTGAAAGAGATTTTCTTAAGTGAAAAGAAATGTTTTCCCGATTTGGGATAGGGAATGTTTTATAAAAATGCTTTATGAAACAGGAAGGATTTAGAGGGATAAACCCGATGTTTTTGAAATGATTTAGAAAAGTATTATGTGTTTGACATTGTGGTTCATCACGTAACCAATTAGTTGCTATTGATGATGTATCTGTTTGGTGGCAGAGAATTTATTCTCTTACTTAACACCCTTCTTTGAGACATACGAGCTCAAAGGTTATGTGATTAATAGTGACTGATCATATATGTGAATTTCTGATGTGAAGTACTATAACTATAGTTTTAATGTACTTGTGATTATTATGTTGTGAAATGATTTTCCCTACTTCGGGACATAAATTGATTTAGTATGTTGCTAAAGATTCAGGTAACCCATGCAACTAGAAGTATGGGCATCAGACAGTGTAGTTCCCCAAGGGCGTGGGAGGTGCATTGGATGGTGTAACCTGCTCCATCGTGGGAGGTGCACCTATATATATTGAGTGACTAAGGAAAGTGACCCTTTGCCTTCTTGATCGAAGAAACCTCCCGATATTTGGTTGCATACTGTTTGTATGCATTGTGATATTTTGGAATTCATATTTCAATATGATTTTGGCTTGAGACCCGAAGTGAAATCTACTTTGATATAAAAGCTAGATATGTGTTTCAAATGAGTCGAAATAAGACTTCAGGAATAAAGTCCAAAGAAATAATTTCTATAAAGTGAATTGGATTTCAAAAAATCTAAATTTGGGATTAAGCCTAAATGGTTAGATTGAAGAATTGCATGTTGTATGATGCATTGTAGATCCATATGTTTATTATTGTTATTGTTTATGCACTGGTATTCGTGGGGGTGAACCCGTTCTGTGACATACGACATAGTCTCATGATATTCCTTATTTTATTAAAGTAAAGTTAATAATTGTTTTAGTTCTCACACCAGTCCCATGACTGACTCGGAGTTTATTGTATCTACTTAAACTCTAGGTGCCCATATTAATTTTCCACGCGGACAGCTAGTAGTTTTGGTTTTTCACAGATATTTTTTCCCCTAGGATCCTAGATTACAGCTGGAGCTGAATTCGAAAAGCTTTGTATCCAAGTATTTCATTCAGTTGTGGTAGTTGATATTTCCCGCTGCACATTATATTCATGTATTATATTTTCTACTGCTATGTAATTTAAAACTCTGATATTTTCCACTGTAAATTATTTATTCATACTCTGATATACTGTAATAACCCGGAAAATCTGAGCCAGTTTAAAATTTTTATTTTGGCTATTTTAGCGAATTTTGAATATTTAAAATGAATTATTTTAAATATTATCGATGAGAAATTTATTTTAAATAGAAATCGAACGTATATATTATATACGTCATCGTTAGAATATAAATAATTATATATAATTATAAAAGGAATTGAAAATGGCGCGGTAGTTCGATAATTCGATTTCAAAATTCCATTGAATATACCGGGTGCAAAACAATCCGGATTTTAGCGAAACCAAAAATAATAGGATCTATTTGAGAATACCTTTCCAACGAATCCGAAAAATTGAAATTTCATAGCGGGAATCAAAAGATATGTCCAGTTGAAAATTCTGAATAGTCGCTATGGAATTCAGGCCCTTAAAAATAGACATTTTGCAAACGACCTCGGATTTCGACGAAACCACTTTTGTTGGATCCGTGATGTCAAATTATTGCTAGATTCCAAATTTAATAATTTTCTGAATCAATATGTGAGCGTGGAGAAGGAAAACGCGTTTGACCAGTTTCAGTTGATTTTAATCGACTGGAAAATGGCCATTTTTCCAACGGTCTCAGAATTCGACAAAACTAGTTTTATTAGGACCGTATCGTCAATACGAAGCTATAAAATATTTTTCTGGGACTTATAGAGTTAGTATGTGACCCCGGTAAAATGAAATGCGCGTTCAAAATCAATATATAGAGTAATATGTTGATCTTGACGAAAACTGATCGAAACGATCGAATCAGCTTACGATACATATCCCATTGTGTTCGGAATGGGGGTGAAACGCTATGGACGACAGGCGGTAGGCCTCATTTAGAGGTCGTATGTAAAAGTCAACTTTTTGAAAGTAAAATAATAATAAAACCTCTCTCTTCCCCCTTATTTCTCTCTGCCCCCCCCCCCCCCCCCCGGTTTCTACAAATCAGAAATCAAAAAAAAAAGGAAAAAAAAGAAAAGGAAGAAGACCGCGCAGCACAGCCACGCGATCCGCTCCCTCCACCGATGCAGGTGGCGCCGCCCACCACCAAGGCCTCCCCTCGTGCTCCTCCCCCTCCCCTTCTTCTTCTTCACCTTGTCCGCCTTCTTCCCCAATCGCAGAAGCCCCAAACCCCTCCCCGTTCAGATCGAGGCTAGAAACCCTAGCGCGCCCCCTGACCGTCGGCGCACCCCTCCGACGCCTCTCCCCCTTCTCCTCCCCTCCTCCGTTGAAATAGCGCCCCCCTCGATTCCTGAAAACCCCAGCGAACCCCCAAAACTCCCTCCGGCCAAATCGACCTGCAGTGGCCCACTCCGACCGCCAGAAGACTGTCGCCATCTCCTGTCCTCTGTCGTGTGTCAGAGACTTCCCCCCCCCCTTCTCGCTTAAAGGAAAATTACTGTAAGTTTTTTTTTGTTTAATCTCCTTTTTCAACGTTTGTTTTTTTTTCAGCGAAAGAGAATAGATTTTTATAGCAAAACAGATCAGATTTTTAGAGTTGAAAAGATTAGTTTTTTTATATATAAAAAGACGGGTTTTAATATAAAGGAATAATTTTTATTATTGTAGAGTGTTAAAAATATAATTTTTATTAAGTAGAAAACAAAATGATAAGATTTTTATATTTAAAAATGCGATTTTTTATGCACATGAAGCGATTTAAAAACATGATTCGCATTCATATGGTTTATAAATAGAAAAGATTTTATTTTTATATTTGAAAAGGGCGAAATATTTATTTTTGAAAAGGCGAAATCTTTAAATTTGAAAAGGCGAAATCTTTAAATTTAAAAAGGCAAAATCTTTAAATTTGAAAAGGCGGAATCTTTATTTTTGAAAAGGCGAAATTTTTATCTATATAATAACGATGTAAAAATAGAATTTTTATTTATATAGTAGTAGTATAAAAATGTGAATTCTATACACATAATAGCGAAGTAAAAATTCGATTTTTATATATGTAGTGGCTACGGTCAACGAAGGTGACAAAAAGGCGAGAACGACGAAGACTTCTGCAAAACAAGAGTCGAAATGATTGGATAGCTATCGGTGAGAATTTCTCACTCTTCAATTTCTTTTCTAGTTATATATATACTAGGATGCAGACGGTGTTTAATAGCACCCGACACCCGTCATCCACAGACCATGGATGACTTGTATGCTTGTTTGATGTGTTGTGAAATTTGTTTGTGTTGTTGATGTGAAATTGATAATAAAATGTAGATGGTTGAAATAAATTAGTTATCGTTAAAAATATAAGTTTTTAACGCGAATATGAATATAGTGAATGTTAGTAAATAAATATTTTATCGTTAAAAATATAATTTTTAACGTGAAATTGAATAAACAAATATTTATAAACAAATCGGCCGATTTGTTTATATACACTGATTTGACTGATATTGATTGGGTCGATAAATTTCACACATCGCCCAACTGCACAAATAAAATCTGAGTTTGATTGTTTGAAACCCCACACGGGTATTGGGATAATATATGACATACACTAATCCCAATAATTAGTTGTATGTCGATCGATTGATTGACAGGCTGTTATAAGCGTTAGATATCTATATTTGATGCTTATACAGTGTAGTGCACTTTGGATGATGGTTGATTATTTATCATTGCTATTATACACATGTGTTGTATGGAATCCATATAATTAACTTTGTACGGTAATTGATTCGACCTCATTCCAATTTAGAAAATAAAGAATATTATAAAATAAAGGTTCATGTGTTGACCGTACTCATCCGTTGAGATTAGTCATGTGTTGAACGAAATATTTTAATAATAAAATCTACATCTTTATCTTTATAAAGGTTCATGTGTTGACCGTACTCATCCGTTGAGATTAGTCATGTGTTGAACGAAATATTTTAACAATAAAATTTACATCTTTATCATATAGAAAATTAGAAACTAACTGGAAAATAGATAAGATGAGTGGTCTCCTGGATATTGATCTGATGTTGGTTTCGGCCTTCGGGGTTAATATTTAGGGAATCGTTCTCTTACTAATTTACGGTTGGAGTCTAATTTGAAATCAAACGATAGATACCGTAATTTTTATAAAATATATTAAATAACAAAAATAGTCACGCGTGGACAGTACTCATTCATTGAGATTAGTCATGCATTGACAAAAATATAGATTCATTTGTCGAATAGAATAATGGAATTATTGAAATATATAAAGCCGTATTGATTAGAGATGCGCTATTTTGACGCGAACGATATTTATATCGATTATATTCGTTTTTGAATTTGAATTGAATCGAATAGAAAACCAATTTGAATTGAATCGAGTAGAAAACAAATTTGAATTGAATCGAATAGAAAACCAATTTGAATTGAATCGAATAGAAAACCAATTTGAATTGAATCGAATAGAAAACCAATTTGAATTGAATCTTATAGAAAACAATTTGAATTGAATCGAATAGAAAACCAATTTGAATTGAATCGAATAGAAAACCAATTTGAATTGAATCGAATAGAAAACCAATTTGAATTGAATCGAATAGAAAACCAATTTGAATATAATCGAATAGAAAACCAATTTGAATTGAATCGAACAGAAAACCAATTTGAATTGAATCGAATAGAAAACCAATTTGAATTGAATCGAATAGAAAACCAATTTGAATTGAATCGAATAGAAAACCAATTTGAATATAATCGAATAGAAAACCAATTTGAATTGAATCGAACAGAAACCCAATTTGAATTGAATCGAATAGAAAACTAATTTGAATTGAATCGAATAGAAAACCAATTTGAATTGAATCGAATAGAAAACCAATTTGAATTGAATCGAATAGAAAACCAATTTGAATTGAATCGAATAGAAAACCAATTTGAATTGAATCGAATATAAAACGAATTTGAATTGAGTCGAATAGAAAACCAATTTGAATTGAATCGAATAGAAAACCAATTTGAATTGAATCGAATAGAAAACCAATTTGAATTGAATTGAATAGACAACCAATTTGAATTGAATCGAATAGAAAACCAATTTGATTCGAATTGAATTGAAAACCAATTCGAATTGAATTGAAAACCAATTCGAATTGAATTGAAAACGAATTCGAATTGAATTGAAAATGAACAGAAATGAATTCAAATTGAATTGAAATTTGAATTGAATAGAAATGAATTTTGAAACGAATTTACAAGGAAGAATTCAATTTTGATTTGAATTGAAATGGAAGTTGAAATTGTTTTTGAAATGAATTTAAAACGATTTATAAAATTCGTTTTAAATAGAAATCGATGAAATATATATTATATATATATTATATATATATAATATAATGGCCTGAATAGAACGCGTCGCGCCGCGGCAGTTCGTGAATTTCGACCATTGACTTCGAACGGACATTACGGGAGATCTGACCGTCGGATTCTCCTAAAACCGGAACCGTTGGGTTCGTATCGAAAAGAGCTTTCTAACGAATATTAGAAATTTGAAATCTAACGGTTGGATTTGGAGATACGTCCAAATCAAACCCAGTAAAAGGAGTTTTAATGAATCTGCAATTAGATTGAAATGTGAATCGATAATTTAAATTATCAAATTTGGAAAATGAGCGAGAATGGAGTATCACCAGTTTTGCTTCAAGCGATAGTTAAATCTTTAATTAGATTTGAACGTGAAATGGTAATTAATTTTACCGATAACACCGTGGTATTAGATATGGAGTATTACCAGTTTTGCTTCATGGGATGAATAGGTTGGAATTGGGAAATAAAATAAATAATTACTTCGGTGTGGTTCGCTAATCTCGACTAGTTTGGAAAACCATAATTTGGTTTAATACGACATCCAAAGGAAGATTAAATGATAAATTTTAAAGAATTTATCTTGGATAAAATTAATGGGAACCTTTCCCTAAGAATGTGGAATTTAGAAACTAGTTGTAGGTTAGTTAAGAAGAATGGTTTCCTGGGTATTGATCTGATGTTGGTTTCGGCCTTCGGGGTTAATATTTGGGAAATTGTTCTCTTGCTGGTTTACGGTTAGTGACTAATGAATTGGACTGAGGCATATGTTGTGTTTGTGTAACATTTGTTTTTAATATACGCGGGTTGTTCGGAAAGGCCGGGTTTATACCCATTCTGAATAACCGATTCGACGATATGTCGAAGATGAAGACGGTGGTTGAAGACCGGAAGTCTTCACATTGTTTGGGTGATTACTGATGATCTTGATTGGGCTGTACACCCAAGATGAGGGAATCAGGTGGTGATCGTCCAGACGTACTTGGAGATCGATGGATATGCGAGGAAAGTGCCTCCGGTTTCGTTCAGACCCAGATCGAACTTGTAAATGGATTGTGTGTCTGACGTTGGATTTTATTCTGTGTTGATTGATTTCTGTTAAATATATATCTGTTTGGCGGCGGAGAATTTGTTCTCTTTCTTAACGCCCTTCTCTGAGACGTACGAGCTTAGAGGTTATATATCGATAGATATCAATCGCATGGCATGAATTGCCTGTGTGGCATGCTGAGTTGCATGGATCAAGGCTTCTGTTGAAAAGCAAAGTCTTGTGGTTGATGAACAAAGCACGGCCTTTGTGGCGTAGCTTTGTGTATAACGTGAATTCGCGAGCCTCACACCTCGGTATGAGTCAAAAACGGGATAAGGACTGCAGGGAGAGCACGACATTTCTTTCTAGCTTTGGTGGTGTCAGTGACTTACCAGCCCTGACATCTATATATTTTTCACCTTTGTGGTTGTTGGATGAGGCGCCTCGATTTTAGGTCTGTAAAGACCGGGAAACGTGTGATCAGGAATACTAATCCTCAAACGTAAGAGAGGACCGACCCTGAAGCATCCAGGGGTTACCCAGAGTGTGTAGTCCCGAGGCATTTGCTAGAGTGTCTCGAAGCGGAGAGGAGCTTGCCCCTTGCCTCGACTCATGACGGAAATCCAATTTCCAATACGTGTATTTCGGTTTTAATTGTAGAACTAGTATGGCGACATGATATATGGTACCCATGCCGTCTATGATTTATATTTATGATTGAAATTGTTTTGACACTATACACTTATTATAGTATCAAATGATTTGTTTTAAACGTACCAAGCAAGTTTGGCTATTATAAGGGAAAACCCTATCCTCCGGCTTGCGTTGCATTGTGTGATGGGACCTGGGTCTTATAATAGCTTCATTTTTCCAAAGAGCATTGCGCTGTTTATTTTATGCACTGGTATTCTTGGGAGGAAACCCGTTCCTTGTTATACGGCATGGTCCCTTGAATTACTCTCTTTTAAAGTAAAGTTTAAATAACTGTTTTAGTTCTCATACCAGTCACATGACTGACCTGGAGTTTATTGTTTTAACCTAAACTCTGGGTGCCCCTATTTTCCGCACGGGCAGCTAGTAGTTTTGGTTTTATAGATTTATATTCACAGGATCCTGGTTTACAGCTGGAATGACATCCGGAAAGCTCTGTATCCGTATATCACCTTCAGTTGTGCTTTGTATTATTTTCCGCTGCTATGTAATTTATTGTAATCTCTGATATTTATCGAATGTAATTTATTCAATTATACTCTGTATATTCTTGTATCTGATGGAATTGTTGTAATAGCAATGAAATGTTCTTCCGTCTGCGTTCTATTTTGTCTTGTCCTCAACGCCATCCGTGCTTTCCTTCACGGGGAAGTTCGGGTCGTGTCATATACTCTTGTACTCTGATGTAAATTGTTGTAATAGCAATGAAATGTTATCGTGTTTGCGTTCTAATGCGTCGTGTTCTCAAAAAAATCCGGGCTCCTCCGTCTCCTCGGGGATCGGGGAAGTTTGGGTTGTTTCAAAAGGTGTTAGTATATATTTTATAATTAATAATGATTGGAACAAGGTTGTTGTCATCAAAATTCCATTCGCCAACAAACATTACTTCAACATCTTCATCATCCATCAATGTTGTATCTTTCAAATCAAAATCTGTTGGTCAATTAACCACTACATCAATATCAAATTCATTTGGACTAATTTTATTCATTTTGTACACCGGTTCTTTCAATTTCGTTAAGTTCTAACCTTTGTGCACTCTTCCCAGTTTACAAGTACCACTAACATATTTGTGACTTTATTGATCGTTTATTGTTAGTTCACCATCACAGTAACATCTCATATTTCTGGCTATTCTAAATACAAAAAAAAATTGTATCAACAAATGATTATGAACGAAAAACAAAACTTATTCTATGTCATAAATTTGTTCATCCACATATGTTCAATACATCATACACAACAATGTCAGCAACTAACTCACAGAAATTAGGATTTTAGGTTTACAAAATTATCTTCAACAACTTGGATCTTTGTTGTAGAACGTCTTCCCCATTTAGAGAATAAACAATCAGCTAACAATTGACGTGTAACTATTTTGTTTAATTTGAAACCTTTAGTTTTTATTTTTTCAGATCCAGGAAAAAGGAATGGGTTTATAATTTGTAAAAGTGAGAAGTGATAAGTGATGAAGAGAGTGGATGATAACTATTTCAGTACTACAAGTTCTGAACGATTTTGAAAAATCGTCGGTTTGCGATTTTACAGAAATCGCCTAAAGAATCCTTTGCATTAACCAATTGGCGATTTTTGAAAAACCACCAACTGGTTTATGCTCGACCATCTCTGGTATAGTCAAAACTGGTCTATATGTATAAATATTTTCAAAATGGAAAATTCTATTTCATCCTAATGAAATGCTGAGTATCCCTCCATTTTTATAAAAAAATTCAAGGACGAAACGGTCCTTTTTGAGTTTTTTTTTCTAATTTTCCGTCTGTCTCGTAGTAGCTCTATGTGGTTTTGTAGGAAAACAACGTAGGGTAACTGCGCGGTAACTAATGATATCACTAGCTACGTTGTATCATTAGTTACCACGCAGTGGCCCTACTTTGTTCTGTAAGAAACCACATAGAGTCATTAGAGGAAGAGTGTTAATGATTTTTTTTAAAATAAATAAATAAAACGGGAGATTATTCTGCAAAATGATGACTTTACTCGTTTTTGTTGTACTTTGGGGGTTAACAATGAGCTGGACTAAAATAGAATTTGTCTTACAAAATAGGCCTGAATTCGTAATGATTTTATAAAAGTGGCACATACTTGCAAATTTTCCGATAATATAAGGGCATTTTTCAAAAAGAAACTACGGGTGAAAAGGGAGAAACAAGATGGGAGTCCTTTTTTTCTAAAGGGATATTATAGATAAGGGGCTTATGTATCTTATATAATTAGTTTCAAGGCCCAATGTTAAAATTAATTTTTTTTCAAGGTCAAGGTGGTAAAAATTGACGCTATTACACCTGACAAAACAAAATAGATTGCAAACGATTTTAAAATCCTTTACGGCTAAAATATAGGGTTTTTCTTTTCTCTCGATCTAAGTTTTCGATTATTCCACTCTCGAATCGAATTATTTCTAATCAAAATTGAATACATCATCGAACTGTTAATCTGTTCTTCCATTTAAATTTCAAGCTACTATCCAAAATCGAAGTGGAAGAAAATTCAATCTACTATCCAAATTCGCAGCGGAAAAAAATTCGAGGTAATGTTAATGTCCACAAATTGACTTATTTTTAATTTTTTCTCTATGCTTTTGGTTCACATCTTAGATTAAAGTTGCCACTGTTATCGTGAAATTCGATGTTGAAGTAAAAAATATTTTCTGGTTTGGATGTTGAAGTATTTGCATGTCTTTTAGTTTGAAGTAAAAAATATCCTTTAGGCATTGGTTTAAAGAGGCTACTGGGCATTTATTTTGGTTCACATCTTAGATTAACTTATGTTTAATTTTGTATTTTGTTTTAAATAATTACAAAATTTGCAGTAAAAAACAAATTTCATATTTGCATGTTGATTTAAAACATAGATTAAAGTTGTTTATGGACTATTAAGTTAATGGTTGGTTTACTGATTTTGTTACTGTCTTCCATCCAGGTAGTTTATGAATTTTTGCCTTTTTTGGCTTACATATGTTTGTAACTAATATCTGTGACTGAAGCAACCCGAACTTCGCCATGAAGGAAAGCCCAGATTGAATTGAGAACACGACAAATCAGAACACAAACAGAAGAACATTTCATTGCTTATTACAAAAATTTCATCAGAATACAAGAATATAACAAGGTATGAATAAATGATATACATTCGACAAATATCAGAGATTTAATACATTTAAATACATAGCAGCAGAAAAATAATACCAAACACAATTAAAAGGAATATACGGATACAGAGCTTTCCGAATATCATTCCTTGTGTAAACCAGGATCCTGTGAATATAAATCTGCAAAACCAAAACTACTTGCTGCTTGTGTGGAAAATAGGGGCACCCAGAGTTTAGGTTAAAACAATAAACTCCAATTCAGTCATGAAACTGGTGTGAGAACTAAAACAGTTATTATTCTTTATTTTCAAGTTCGGTAAATCAAGGGACCACGCCATATAACACAGAACCGGTTTCCACCCTAGAATACCAGTGCATAAAACAAACAACGCAATGCTAAATAAAGAACAATGAAGCTATTATAAGACTCAGGTCCCATCACACAATGCAAAAGCTGGAGAATAGAGTTTTTACCTTATAATAGCCAAAAATGCTAGATACGTGAAATTTCATATTTTACTATTACTATAAGTGTATAGTGTCAAAACAATTTCAAATATAAATGTATCAATCATAGACGGCATGAGCGCCCAATCCCACTATGTCGCCATACTAGGCTCTACAATCAAAACCGCAAAATGTCATATTGGAAGTTGAATTTCCATATGTGAACCAAGGCAAAGGATCGTCCTTACCAAATTCGAGACGCTCTAGCCCGCCCTCAGGACCCAGACTCAGGTGGACCCTTGGATCATCAGGGCCGGTCCACACGGAGTGGATTAAAATGCCTGAACACTGCATTTCCCCGCCCTATGGGGCATAAACTGGTCATATCCCGACCAAACTATCGGCCCCGGAATGACCAATATAACCGAGGCGTCTCGCTATCCATCATCCATGTAACGAACAGGGATTTTCGACCTTGAAAATTGACACAAAACACCATGTCGAACATTCAAGCATCGAAAACACCGGAACATTATTAGAAAGAAATTAGAGGGTGAGATAAGAAAGAAATATTAAAACAGAAGAATAAGACGAAGAATCACAACATAGCGTCTTACATCGCGGTAGAACAAAATATAATACATAAATAAACTTTATAGAGAGCTTTAAAATAAAACTTATAGTCATCAGAGTACATCAACACATTTGCACAATTATAGTTACCTATCCTCATATACAACACACAGCGGAATAATACTAGATAACGTCATATGTCTGAACACCTTCAGCTCATCTTTGGACTTCACAGTATCCGATAACCTAAACCTGTACATCCCGGTCTAACCCGAGCATTTACAAAACACTGGGTCAGTTTGGTGGACCAGAGTGAGAAAAACTCGCAAAGTTTATAATATCATCCATCTTGATTTTAAAGTTCAAAATCCTTTTGAAAGAAAAAGATAATCATAAGACCAAATCCACACATAAATACGGACGGTTTTACCTTACGATAACCCAAAATATTTTTGAAAACAATATTATTCTGATATTATAATAGAGGCTAAGTATAAATAAATAAAATCTAGCAGAACGCTTGCATCTCACGCTCCACATATATATTATACAAACAAAACCTCAGGTGCATATTGGAGATTGGATTCCGGCTATGACAAGCTATGGAACCACCTTCCGATAGTGTATCTCTAGAGGAGAATACACTAGGTTTAACAAGAACGCCTTGCAACCCGACCCACACAAGACTGACCATTCATTTCGCTTGAGTGTATCGAATGTATATCACCAACGGTTGGGAGCTACCCACCGTTTCCTGAAAAGGGACAGCGTTGATAGATTAAAGAAGCAAAAGGAATTTCTCTAGATAGGTGATTACACACCCTAATGGGTGCAACCCACATAGCCATGCTGCCTGCCCGATTTTTGTCATTTCCCGATTGATGAGGCTTGAGGTTATAATCGACTTTTGGAACATCTGGCCACCGTTCACATCGTCCATACACGTCATCCAAGAACAGGATGAACCGAAGGCACCCTCCTACCACATCCTAGGAATCACCCTATAATTCAGTAGCGAGTAGTCGTAGCAATCCGTAGATTCCAATCCTGACAAAATCATTGTCAAAATATCTCTAGGGATCAGTTAGAGAAATTCAACAATAATTCCCCCGCTCATGAATATTTATGGTCTTCAATTGCTTCATCTCGATCAACATCAGATATCTACTTCGTTTATGTAGTTACTGATTTGGAATGGTTTTCGAATATAAATTCGATACCTGTCTTTCCGTATCACAACGCGTTGAGAATGATTTTGATAGTCGGTTATTTAACTATCAAAATAACAACCATAAAAATAAAATGAATCCATTGGTTTATAAATAGCGTCACTTGGCCATTAAAAATAGTATATCATTTTTTATATATTATTCTCAAATCATTTTAATACGTAAATATTCTCAAATCATTTCATTTATATACCTAGGAAAAATATCTTAAAATCATATCCAGTTTTCCGTTAGTTGCAACTTCAATACATTTGTTATCACATTACTTATTATCTGTAATTACATAATCGATTCAACTTACGATTGTAAAACCATCGTTACGAAGTCTCCTTTTGTTTTCGTTATTCAAACACCATGATCGTCACTTTGCTTTTTAGAATAAGCTCATTCCAAAACTCACCTCCTTTGAAAATATCGTTATATTTTCACAAATCCTTTTTATTTCTTTTGTTATGGAAATATCATTTCTTATTCTCAAGCTTCTTTTAATTTCCTTTATTTCGGAATCCCATTTATATATTTCCAAACTCTTCAAATAACGTTACACTATTACTTTTTAAAAATAAATTACACAAACATCTTTACCATCACAACTAATACCATCCTCCGATAATCCCGAAGTCATTCAAGTTAGGGTATTTAATTACCTCTCAGACCTTGGTCAACAACGTTCTTATCTTAAGATGATATCAGTTGTAATACCAAAAACCGATATTCATTCCCAATATCAAAACATATCCCATTTTAATCATATCTTGATGAAATCTCATCTCTTACTAATATAGCGAATTTATATCGCATCTTTTTAACTCAACTCGCCTCCCCACTGTAAATCATATTTGGGTTTCCATTTCGATCTCCATTTTAAACCTCCATTAGTTTCTAACTGTATATTAGTAAAATAATTCTCTAAATATCAACCCCGAAGGCCGAAACCAGCATCAGATCAATAGTCAGAAAATCATTTATCTCAACTAATCTCCAGATATGTTCTATATTCTTAATTTCATATCCAAGATTTTTATTACATTTATAAACCATTTCTAATAACTTGTTGCAGTAACACATTCAATAACACTTGGGTTTTATAACTCCGTCCAACTTGGAATTTATAAATTAAACCTCTAAGGATTTAATTTAAATTTCGAATTAAACTTAATTTATATTATCAAAAACATCACTTTGCTATAAACAGTGGTTTAAAACTTCATAACCCTTCATTTATACATTTTAAATCCCAAGATACCACTTTGATCATCATTTAACAAATATCAACATTTAAAAATGGTTTAATTATTCATTAACTATCCTCATTAAATTGATGACTAATTACATAATTCAATTTTGAGTAACACAGTTGACTTAGTCAACTCTACATAAGATTAACTCATTAATCAAATCTCAGTTCGTTCGTCTTTCCATTTAAATTTAGTTTCAAATTAATTTAAATAATTCCATTTGATTATCATTAAAAAATAGTAATCAAATCAATATAATCTCATTCTAAATTGCTTCTTAAAAACAATTAACCTCGGTTATTAACATCACATTAATAGTTGCTTACTTACTTACCAGTCTGGTAAATATAAGAATCATCTTTTAAAGATCATTTAGTAATTGATATGAGGCACGTGCTTCGCACACGGATAAATTTTGGTATCAAAAATGGTGATTGGTGGTTAAAGTATATAAGGTGGTTTATTTCCTTTTAATAAACTTCATTTAAAATAATATATTTAAAAATCTATATTCAATTATAAAATAAATCTCATATCTTCACTTCTATCGATTTACACGGTAAATTGATCTTTATAAAATAGTGTATATTTGGCCATCTGTTATTTATTTCCTGACCAATATCACTCATTGGATAATAACCAAACAAATGTTGAATTTGGGTTTAACAATCAATAAACAATTCAATAATTTAATCATATGGGTTCAACAGTTTATATGATGATAAACAATAAATTTAACTGATAACGGTCAACTAATAACAACCATTCAAACATCCAATTTAATTTAATACGTTTATATTGTTATAAATGTAACCAACAGGATAAGTTACTTTATTTGGAAATCATCGTTAAAAATAACGATGTCATTTCATTTAAATTAAACAACGTTTAATTTAAATAATCGATATAACAATAGTCAGCAACACCCAAACAATCATCAAATCAACCAACCATTAGCAAACATGACATACAAATAATAAACCTGACTTATAAAATTTATAAGTGGGAGAGCTGAATGAGTTTAACTCACCTTGATTTTATTCGTCGTTAAGAATTGACATTTTTAATAAAATCAAACACTCGTTTAATTTTATCAAAAATCTCGGTAGCTTCTATTGCTGGCCAGACTGGCTCCATTACGTTGTACTTGTTGATACGAGCCGAAGTTCCTTGTTTTTGTTAAATCCTAACACTGTATGAACGTGTTATAAATTTAATAAGTTAAATGTTTAATTTAAATTTACTAATCCTTAATTAAATAAGTAAAAGCTAATTCTAAAACGAATATATATATACTGATCCAATTATCTTCTCTCTTCTGCCTTTAAACAGTGATCATCCAATATTCCTTTGTGCTCAAGAATAAACACACCTTGTTTGCTCCTTTTTCTTCTTTCTCTATGTTCTATTTTTAACCGGTCCAAAGCCTATTGTTTTTGTATCCAGACGTTATTCCCCCACACGTCCTAAATATTTGAACCAAAAACCGTAGTGTATTCCTCCCAAACATTTGTGCCTTCCCCATATGCCATCTCAACATGACCCGCCTGTCCCTTTTTTTTTTTGAAACAAAACTGGCCCAAGGCCCACAAAATAAACCCGTGCCCTCTCAAATTTCCCAGACCCGCCTCTTGTTGCTTCACGCAACAATTCTCCATCTTCCCGAAACATAACTCCCTCCACATGCTGCTTTGAAGCCCATCCTTTCTCATTCTTGCATTTGATGCAGACTCCTCCCATGTAATCCCCATTCCCATATCTTACTCGAACCTTCCCTCTTCCCAGATTTTTCCAGTTTTCGCATTCTTTTTTTATATAATATGGTTTCTCCCTTCCCATATTTCAGTTCATTCAAATATAAGAACTGCTACACATTATTCTTCCTATTCATCTTCTTTTGTTTAATGCTTTAGCTTCTCCTTCCTCAACGCAATAGTCCTTTCTTCCCAGTTTTGAACTGCCGAAAGTTGTGAACTTCAAACCGCCGCCATCACTATCAACTACACCACCCATCTCGCGCCGGACCACCCGAGATCACCAAAAATACTGGTAGTCCCAAATCATTTTTAAACCCGCTACAGTAATGTGTTCACCTTTCCAGATTCTGTTTCCAACGCCATACGTTTTCTCCCATCTCCTTCTTATTATATTTCGAACCTTCCCTTGTAGCTCATCTTCCGCTGCTCGTGTTTCTTCAATCAGCAGTGTAACGCCTTCCCTCATACTTTCTCGTCCTGACAACCCACATCCGTCTGACTTCTCGCTCACCACCGTGATCTCATGCGTTCATTTACTTTTTCAGAAGTAATGGGTTTGGTTTTCAATAATCTGGAGCTTGCGATTTTACTTAGTGAGGGAAAATTTAGTTTTCTATTTGGTTGCAGGAGAGATACAAAAAGAAGAAGTATGCGATGTTATTTATAGGCATAGTAACCCTTGGCTCCCAAGTTTTAGGTATTCGTAGTATACTAGATAGGTTGTGCGAAATCACTTCACTTGAGTTGAAAAAGAAAATAGATGCTTCATTTTTCACTTCACTTCCATAGCAGTGTTTTTTTCTTACATTTCCAATGTCTATATGTGTTATCTTAATTAGTAGGTAGCTCGATCATGTACCATAGACAACTTAATGTTGAAGCACATAAAAGTTAGGCTTATATATACAATAAAATATAAATAATTAAATAGGAAAATGTAATATAGTATAGGTTAGTCTGTGTTTACTCTCCAGGTCATGTGAAGATTTGTACAACAATTGGTGAAGGTTTCTACATTCATAAATTTGGATGGGGACTTCACATGTTCTGTACAGTTTCGGGTGGAAAAAAGAAATCAGTGGTTTGTGTACGATGAGTCATGGTTACACAGAGATAGGTTATTGTGTTGTTTCAAATAGGATAGGCTTGCTACAGCTGTGTATGATGACAATAGGGTAGCTGTGCCACTTTTCTTTGAGTTGAATAATTAGGGTCTGTGTTGTGCCGTGTACTTAAGCCTAGGGTGTACAGATTTAATTTTCTTAACCATGAAGCTTGTTTAATTTATTATACCCTTTATTTTAGCTTAGCGTTTACACCTTGATTTTCTTATATTAAAATTGATCATTAATTTTACCGGTATCAACGCCAAATTTTAAAAATACGAACTGTCATACAAAATCTTCAAATGCGGAGGAAACAAACACATTGCAACCTCTTGACGTTCAGAATTCAATGAAATTAATTTTGTTGAAATTGAACCCCGTTTGCCAAACAACGTTATTTTAAATTTCTATATATATATATATACATCAGTTCACATTTAAATTTTCGTCTACCGATAAAACAACTCCAAATGAATCCAAACTGAGAAACTAACAATAGTAAGCGATACATTGTCCAATAAAATTTGTTTCGTCGAAAATGGAGGGTTGTTTGAAAAATAACAATTTTTATTGCTTATATAATATCGGTTTAATATTCTAAATTATTAAATAATTAAATTAAATAATTATACATATTCCAAATAAAATATTAAAAATAAATTTTAATATCTAAATTCAAATAGCTGAAAAATCCGGGTCGTTACAATCCACATAAGTAAAACGCCAGGGCTTGCAAAACGCTGACACCACTCCTAGCTAGAAGGAAAAGCATGCCCTCCCTGATGTCCTCTCTCGTTTCTGGTTCACACCAGGGTGTGAGGCTCGCGAATTAACGCTACACAAAGCTATGCTATATTAAAGCCGTGCTTTGATCATCAACCGCAAGACTCTGCTTTTCAGCAGAAGCCTTGATCATTTGCATCTGAGCATGCCACACAGGCAATTTACGCTATGCAACCGATGCCTATCAATCACACAGAATGAAATCCGATGTCATACACACATTCATTTACAAGTTCGTTCTAGGTCTGAACGAAACCGGAGGCACGTTATTCCTCATCCCATATGTCCAATACATGAGAGAGGCCCTCACATATCCGGTTGATCTCCAAGTACGTCTGGACGATCACCACTTATTACCTTGTCTTGGGTGTACATCCCAATCAAGACATCAGTAATCATCTAAACGATGTGGAGACCTCCGGTCTTCAACCACCGTCTTCATCCTTGACACATCGTCAAATCAGTTATTTATAATGGGATAAACCCGGTCTTTCTGGATATCTCGCGTATATAATAAACAAGTGCTATAAAAACACAACATACACCTCATTCCAATCCAGAATATTCCTTTTTTCAAATATTATTTTACTTTGGGAGAGGTTCCCATTTATTTTATCAAAGATAAATTCGTTAAATTTATTCTTTAATCTTCCTTTGGATATCAATTCAAACCATTTTAAGGTTTTCCAAACTAGTCGGGATTAGCGAACCTTACCGAAGTCATCATTTGTTTTCTTACCCATTCCCAACCTATTCATCCCACGGAGCAAAACTGGTAGTACTCCATATCTAACACCACAGTGTTATCAGTAAATTCAATTACCATTTCACGTTCAAATCTAATTAAAGATTTAACTATCGCCTGGAGTAAAACTGGTGATACTCCATTCACAACCATTTCTTGAATTTGATAATCTTAGTAATCATATTCACCTTTCAATCTATTTAAAGATTCATTAAAACTCTGATTCAGTTTTAATTTCCAAAAATCATTACTTAATGATTATTCAAAGTTAAGAAATAAATCTTTTCTTTAACTGGGTTAAAGAACTAATGTCATTTAAAACACAGTTCACGATAAACCCAAAATCACATTCCATTAACAATGGAATCTTCATGGAAAAACAAACCAATATATAATCGATATCAATTTCCGTATCCGACTAAAATTATAGATGGAATAATGGCAAAGCCTTTTAAATTCTGTGTATATTATCAGTCTTCCTCCATAGAAGTTCATTTCGATTTTTATCAAATCGATTTCCATTCCATTCCAATTTACTTTATTAAACTGGAAAACTTTACTTTGGAAATTCCATTAAATCTTAGAATAAAGATTTATAAATTCGAAATCCCATTTCACTGTAAATCGGGTTAAAGAACGAATGTCGCTAAAAAAACACAGTTCACGATAAACCCAATTCACATTCCATCAGTTTCTAACCATAAATTAGTAAGAGAACAATTCCCTAAGTATTAATCCTGAAGGCCGAAACCAACATCATATCAATACCCCGGAAACCATTCAACTTAGCTAACCTCCAGTTAGTTTCTAATTTCCTTAACCCCATTCGGTTTTAAGAATAGTGTTAGTGAAGACGTCGTTCACGACAAACCCAAAATCCCATTTGATATTAAATACAAGGCTCTAAATAGAAAATATATCGCCTTATATTCAGTATCAAATTCTGAACTCAACAAACATCGTACTGGAATAACGATATATATATCTTCCAAATTCCTCCACAATGCCCATAAAATTACGGAATCCACTATCGAAATATTCTGAAGATAATTTCGATTCAAATCCATTCCAATTCATATATTGGAAATCTTGGTTATTTTTAAAACCATTTCAAATCCAATTTATTTATTTACAAATATTGGATTATAATTCTAGTTTATAATTAGTTCATTTCGATACAAATATATTTTTATCCTTTCAAATATGGAATTTTTCATCCCAATCTTTCCAAATCATTTCTTATGATTTTACACTAATTATTGATATTTTTAATAATTTTATCCAGGCCGTACAATCGATTTCCATAAACGGCCATCGAACTGCACTTACAACGACCTTTTCCAAATTTGATTTGGACATGATTCCAAATCCAACTGTTAGATTTAAAATCTCCAATATTCTTTAGAAAGCTCTCTTCGATATGAATGCAACGGTCCCGGTTTTAGGAGAATCCGACGGTCGGATATCCCATAATGTCCATTCGAAGTCAATGGTCGAAATTAGCGAACTACCGCAGCGTGGCGCATTCTATTCAGGCCATTATATATATATATATATATATATATATATATATATAATATATATAATATATATTTCATCTATTTCCATTTAAAACGTATTTTATAAATCGTTTTAAATTCGTTTTCAAAACGATTTCAACCTCATATTCAATTTCAAATCAAAATTGAATATTCCATATCATCGATATATAAATGATAATAATTTCAAAACATTATATTTCGAAATCATTTCCTTTTCGATATTCATTTTAAATATGAATAAAATTGGTATAAATATCGTTCACGTCAAAACGGTGCATATCTAATCAACATGGCTTTATTTTTTTTAAATATATTCGTGTCCATCCCAAATCGGACATCAAAATCATATTTTGATCCTTTTCTTAATATTATTTTAGAAATATTCATTATTTTAAAATATTCGTTATTTTAAAAATATTCTTTTCTTCTGAATTGGAATTAGACACAGTCAATTACCATATAATGTTATTATATGGATTTCAAACAGCAAATGTTTATAACAACAATAATAAACAATCAACCATCATCCAGAGTGCATTCTACACTATATAAGCATTAAATATAAATATTCAACGCTTACACAGCTTTTCAACCAATCGATCGACAACAAATAAATGATTGGGATTAGTGTACATCAAATATCATCCCAACACCCGTGTGGGGTTTCAACCAACAAATACTGAATATTATTTGTGTAGTTGGGCGATGTGTAAAATATATCGTCCCAATCCATATCAGTAAAATGGGTGTTCATAAACAAATCGTCTGATTTGCCAATGAATATTTATTTTATTCACATACACGTTAAAATTTTTATTTTTAACAATAAAATATTTATTCAATTCATTTACACAATAAAAATAATATTTTTATTGTTCTAACATATTTTAGAAAATTTTGATGGCATAACGGCACGATATCAAAATCCGGTAATGTCTAGTATTAACCCTCTCCTGATATTGGCTCCGCCATACACACATAACAATTCTAATCAATTTATTTCACCCAACCAACCAAATTCAACGAAATCATCTAATCAACCAAACCAAACAATCAATCAAGTCGTCCATGGTCTGTGGACGACGGGGAACAGTTCATATATGCAGTTATAAAATAAATAACTGTATAAGAAAATTTCAGTGAGGAGTTCTCACCTTTGGGTTCCACTCCATCATTCTTTAATTCTGAACGGCTCAGATTTGGATTTGTCTCCAATGCGTTGTATTCTTCACCGTATTTCAACGTAATCTGTTTCACGCGGTTTATATTAAAAATCACATTTTTAATTTGCTATGCATATAAAAATCCTATTTCTATTTCGATACTGATATAAAAATCATATTTTTACAATGCTCTTCATATTATAAAAATCAAATTTTTACAACGCTCACCTCATAATAAAAATCCTATCTTTTCTATGAACAAAATCCTATCTTTGATTATATAAAAATCTTGTTTTCGATTATATAAAAATTGTATCTTTTCATTGTTAAAAATCAAATCTTTTCATTGTTAAAAAAAATCAAATCTTTTCGTTGTTAAAAAAAATCAAATCTTTTCTATATAAAAACCATTTCTATTCCTATATAAAAATCTATTCTTTCAAATTAAAAATCAAAATATTTCAATAAATTAAAAATCAAAATTTTCTTTTAAATAAAAATCATAACTTTCTTCTTAATAAAAATCATAACTTTCTTCTTAATAAAAATCATAAATTTTCATGATTAAAAATCCAACCTTTCACAATGTAAAGACCCGTAAATTCCCGCTCTTTGGATCGACCATAAACCACACAAGTCTGACCCAAAGGTCGGAAATCCACGAATACTTTAACTTTGGGAATACAACAACATCAGAACAATAACAGCAGACATTTATAACATCATAATAAATGTTACATCAGAGTACAGAATATATATCAGAGTACATTAAATAAATTTACAGCGGAAGATAATTTTACATTACTTTAATACAGTGCAGCGGAAATAAAATAACTAAGACAACGGAAGACTTTTCTATGCTCTGGACACAGCTTTGCGCTTCAATCCAGGATCCTGCTAAAGAGATAAATATCTGCAAAAAGCTACTCGACTGCCCGTGTGGAAAAGAGGGCACCCGAGTTTGCAAAAGTGGAAACAAACAACGGGTCAGTCATGGGACTGGTGTGAGAATTCTTAACTAATATAACTAATAGTAATAAGGCAAATCCAAGGACCACGCTGCTAAAGCGGAACGGGTTTTATTCCAATGGATTTCCGTGCATAATTTAAGTAAATCGTCAAAACAACGCAATGTTTTGTAGAAAAATGAAACCATCATAAGACCCAAGTCCCATCACACAATGCAACGCAAACCGGAGGATAGGGTTTTACCTTATAATGGTCAAACATGCTTGATACGATAAAAACGATATTATTATTAGTGTGTATATGTTTTAAAACATTTCAAAGTAAATGTATCAATCCTAGGAAGCATAGGTACCATATGCTATGCCTCCATACTAGTAATACAATCAAAACCGCAAGGGTCGTATATGGAATTTGGATTTCCATCTGAGTCAAGGCTAGGGAGGAGCTCCTTACCGATTTGAGACACTCTAGCTGATGCCTCAGGATTACCCGCAGTTAACCCTAGGAAATGGCAGGGCTGGTCCTCAAATACAGCTTAGAGGATTGGCAATTCCTAAGCACACGTTCCCCGGTCCTATAGGACCTATCCGAGGCGCCTCATTCCATCATCCACATAAGTAAAATGTCAGGGCTGGTAGGTCACTGACACCACTCTAGCTAGAAAGAAACGTGCTGCTCTCCCTGCGTTCCCTTCTCCCGTTTTAGACTCCGCCGGTGTGTGAGGCTCGTGAAGTCACGCTATACACAAAGCTATGCCTAAACAGGCTATGCTTTGATCATCCCACAAGGCCTGCTCTTCAACAAAGCCTTGATCATATGCATCTTAGCATGCCACATCGTCAATCCATACCATACCATTGATTTCTACTAACATATAACCTCTGAGCTCATACGTCTCAGAGAAGGGTGTAAAACACCAAACAGATATATGTTTAGCAGAGATCAACGAATACAGTATAAAGGAATACAATGTTAGACATACAATCCATTTACGCGCTTATGCTCTGGGTTTGAGCGAAAGCCAAACCCGTGCAATCAACACTACGTCCGGACGGCTACTACTGTCGCCCCTTCAAGGTAGCTACACCCATCATGGGTCTCAATAGCAACACACCCATTCGATGTGAAGATCGTCGGTCTTCAATCACCGTCTTCAACTCTTCGAACGTCGTATCATCATTTAGAATGAGAGTAAACTCGGACTTTCCAAATAATTCTCGCATATATAATTTTGAAAGCAATTTTATATCGTTAAAATTAATTTATAACGATCAATTTTTATTTTTAATTAAATTCTATTTAACGACGTCTCATGTCAACAGGCGACTTTGGCGCTGGTTTCACCCAAATTTGTTTTACACGTTTCTCTAAATCTAACCGTTGGATTTTAATATACTTCATATCATTAGAAAGATCTTCCCAAAGTGGTCCTAACGGTTCCAGTTTTGGGAAAATCCGATGGTCGGATCTTTCGGTATAACTATTTAAAGTTACGATTGTCGATACGCGAACTGCCGCGCGCGTTTTGTTTAATTTATAAATTATATTTATATATATACATATAAATATAAATCGTTTGGCGATTTTAATTATAAAAATTTATTCTTTTTATCGCATCTAAAATGACGATAAAATATCACTTGTTTTGTTTTACTACTTTTTTGTTTTATTTACACTAACTGTAAATAAATTATAATTTATATATCCTTTCATTTTATTTACACTAAGTGTAAATAAATTGTATTCTTTTTCCTATTTATTTACCTAATTGTAAATAAACGTTTTCTATTCTTTTCCTTATTTATTTACCTAAGTGTAAATAAATATTTCTCCTTTCCTTATTTATTTACCTAAATGTAAATAAATGTTTTCAATTGCTTTTTCCTTATTTATTTACACTATTTGTAAATAAATGTTTTTACTATTCTTTTATCTTATTTATTTACCTAAATGTAAATAAATGTTTACTTCCACTTTTCTATATTTATTTACATTAATTGTAAATAAATATATCTAATTTCTTTTTCTTATTTATTTACCCTATTTGTAAATAAACGTTTTCTATTTTATTTTTCCTATTTATTTACCTAAGTGTAAATAAATATATTCTTATCCTTTTGTTATTTATTTACCTAAATATAAATAAATGGTTTCATCTTATTTTTCTTCCTTATTTACACTATTTGTAAATAAAGAGTTTAAATTTCTTGTTCTTATTTATTTACTTAATTCCTCTCCAATCTAATTAAAGTTTTAATTAAAACCTTATTTCGTTTTAACCTTCCAAAGTCATTATTAAATAATTAATCAAAAATTAGGAAATTAATCCCCTCATTAATCCGGGTTAAAGAATAAATGTTATTTAAAAACATAATTCACGATAAACCCAAATTCAAATTTCATTGTAAATCCGTAGTTATAATAAAACCATTTTTTTAATTCCTTTTATTTATTTTAAAATAAATAAACCATTTATTCTGATCAAAATATCATTTCTCATATTAAAACATTATTTTCAAAATATTAATTTTGAAATTAACTCTTTTAATATTCATTATAAAATGGATAATATAAGTTAATAAACTTATTCAGGTTAAAATGATGTTTCTATTTAAAATGGATTAAATAATCCAATTCGTTATATAATCCATTTATGTTTTATAATGGGCCAGACTTCTCACACTAGGCCTACAACTTGTGGATGCTGGATATGCCGGTTGGGTCCGGGCAGACTTATTCCACAGTTGGGCTTAACCTCGAGTCAAAACCCAAATTGTATTCGTGTACTTGGACCTCTCACATTAGGCCCAACATTTATGGCTGCTGGATATGCCGGTTGGTTCCGGGCAGACTTCCGCCATAAACGTGACCTAACCTCGTGTCCAAATACAATTTATAATTATAATTGTTTCTTAAAAATCTTATTTTTTAAAAATATTTCATATTTTAAAACCTCTAAAATATCATTCATTCCTTGAAATACTCTTTATATAAATTCTTATCTTTCCATTTCAATACACATTAATTTTTCCCCATTATTATAATACTATAATAATAATCACTTCAAAAATGGTTTTAATTGTTATATTAAAAACCTACCATTCCAACATTAAATCAATCATTTATGTCAAGTATTGAAATCCATCTTCCAAATTTAATGTTAACATAAAACAGAATCTTTCAGTTTCAAATTCTCCTTATAGTTGGAATGTAATTTACCAATTCTAGAAATTTGTTTTATAACTTTCCAAATAAACAAGGATATGTCCTCCTTAATTTATGCGTCCATTAATTCTATTAATTGAGTAATCAATGGAATTTATTTCTTTCATTCCAAACTTCTATTTTATCCTTCTTAAATAGTAAGATACATAACTCCTTAATCCAATTTCCAATTTATTTTATTAATTGCATACTTATTTGTTTGACTCAAAATTGGAATGAGACCCACACCATTCATTTCCATATAATTCGATTATACGGAAATTGTACATTTATTACATAGCAAATTTCAAACATTAACAACCAAAGTGCATTTTCTAATTAAATCCAAGGGTGACGTGTATTCAAATGCCAACCCATGACCCGTGTGGGGTTTCAACCAACACAATTCAAATATTATAAAATAAACGGTGCTTCTGGACAATGTGTTAAAATTGATCGTCCAATCACATAAACAAGCCAAGGTCGCTTGTAAATGACAGTGTATACAAGTGCATTAAATAATAACATAAATAACATACCCAATTAACGATGTTCACATAATAGGTATGACGGTTCCAATTTCATCCCTTTTAAATGAAATAAATTTACAATAAACATATTCACTTTATACCATTTCATTTAATGTAAACAGCCCATATACAAACTACTTCCTTTTTAAATCCGTTCCTAAATAAAGAACAAATTTTATTCATTTTAAAATAAAGAAATAAAACTTTTTTTTTTCATTTAAGTCCTTTATTAAAATAAAGAACAAAACTTTGTTCATTAAAGTCATTTTTATAATAAAGGATAAAACTTATACATCTTAGTTCCTTTAAAATAAAGAAATAAACTTTTACCTTTTAATCCTTTTTCAAATAAAGAAATAATCTTTATTCTAATCTTTTATTAAAAATAAAAGACAAACACTATCTTAATTTCAAATCAAAATCAAAAAATAAAAATAAAAACAAAGATAAAGTTTCATTATGTTTTTAACAAAACAAAATCAAAAATAAAGTTGCATTCTATATTTCAACAAACAAAAAGAAAAGTTTCATTTTGTTCTTCAACAAAATAAAATATAAGAATGTTTCATTTTTGTTTTTCAACAAAATAAAATATAAAAATGTTTCATTTTTGTTTTTCAACAAAATAAAATATAAAAATGTTTCATTTTTGTTTTTCAACAAAATAAAATATAAAAATGTTTCATTTTTGTTTTTCAACAAAATAAAATATAAAAATGTTTCATTTTTGTTTTTCAACAAAATAAAATATAAAAATGTTTCATTTATCTCCAATAAACCAAAAATATAAAAAGGTCTATTTTTGTTACAACAAACAAAAGTAAAAGTTTCATTCTTGTTTCACTAAACAAAATATTTGTGCTTCATTTGTTTTAACAAAATTAAAGGTTCCATTTCGACTCAACCCAATAGTATCAACCACATATGCAACATCAACTGACAATTACAGTACAAGCAACAACATCCATATTCAAGCATACATCACAGATTCATATTCATTCACATCATACAATGATTTTCATACAACGAAAGAAAAAAAATCAAATTAAACATAGAATCTCACCGAAAGCTTTCCACTAAACATTCACGTCACGCCGCCACTACAGGAGTTCAGATTGCATCTGTCTTCACCACGTTAGAGCCCCTATTGTGTGCCACCGTCGCCCGCAACCACCACCAGTTCGGTGGTCTCTCGAGACCCTCTTTCATTTTTGCTTTGGAAATTTCGAATTTTACCGAATGGGTTCAAAGTAAAGGGGAAAGGAATTTAGGAGTGTTAGGGCCATTGATAAAGAACATGACGGCGGCTTGGAATAAGAATTAGGGTTTAGTTTTGACCGTATATATATTAGGTTATATGTATATTAAATAATATTTAATTTAATAAGTGTTTATCTTATTTTTTTTCCTTGAATTTATAAAAGGGATAAAATATGACATATATGCAAATGATAGGAAGAGAGAGAGAACATAGGAGAAATAAATGAAATGCATGTGGCCATTATTATTCTCATTTTCATTATTCTTTTTCCTTCTTTATATTTTTTTTTGAATGAATGACACGCCTCTAATTTCCATTGATTATAATTCCAAATTTTATTTATTTATTTTTCATGCACAGGAAACATTAATATCATTGCCATCTTTAATACGCGGGTTTTGAACATTGCCATCTTTCATCTTACATATAAATAAATATATATCATGAAACGCTCAGCAGCATTAAAGGAGAAAAATAATAATAATAATATATTATGACAATAAATTTCTTTTAACACGAACATACATGCATTCATAAATTTCTATTCACCTGTTGCCTTTCTATCCATTTGTTTGGTCTCACACGTATATACAAAGTATGTTACATACGTGCATGGCAATATGATAATAAATTTTGTGTATTAATTGTAACTTATTTCCAATTCATCACCAATGAATTAAATAGCAATTGGTTTCCCACACTAGTCCATTAATCTATTGCAATCGTTATTTTAAAACTAGTTAACATTCAATGTATTTCTTTAATTACCATTCATCTTTTATTCTCATGTATATTTATAGTTGATTATTCTTTCTAAATTTCCAATCAAAAACGTCATTTTGTTTTAACACAAATTCTCTTAACAAAAATGTGACTTTTGTTATTACACAAATTCTCTTAACAAAATGTTAATTTTGTTATTACACAAATTCTCTTAACAAAATGTTAATTTTGTTATTCTAATCAATGACATATTCATTTATTACAACATTTATACTAATCAATGACATATTTATTTATCATAGATGACAAATTTGATTGCGAATAGTAATGACCAGAATTGATTTCTTAACATATAGGACAAAATTGATTTCTAATGTATAATGTATACTAACATGACGATTTATCAAATTTAAATTAACATGAGATATTGGCTTTCAATAAAACAATCATCATTAAATATAACATTCATCATTCCACACCTTTAAAATTTCAAACTGTAGTGCTATTTTAAACTCCCTATATAATTAAATAAATTTATTTGTTTTATTTTTGATTAAAAATAAAAATTTTAGCCATTATTATTTAAAATAAATAGTTTTAAATATCCAATTTCCTTTTAAATTCCCAAAAGAAAAATTTTAAATTGGCCCCAAAAATTCCGGGTTGTTACAGTCGCCCCCACTTAAGATCTTTTCGTCCTCGAAAAGGAACTAAGCTAAAAGTTGTTTAATTTACTAACTAAATTTTAATTTTACTTTTATTAATTTCATTTGTTGGCTAACTTATCAAATACATATATACTTTTATATATTTAAAAATCTTATCTCCTGAAATAGGATTATATATAAAATCAAAATACTTTAATTATAAGCTTATCACTCTGAACTCATTCTAGGGCATTACTAACCCCATCTCTAATGAGTATTCTCATTCTAGGATACTGCTGATCCTATCTCTAATGAGTATTCTTATTGGACATTACTAATCCAATCTCTGATGAGTCTTTTGTTCAGTTCTAACGAGTTGTATCCCAAAGATTTGAGCTAACCTGGCTCTGATACCAACTGTAAAGACCCGTAAATTCCCGCTCTTTGGATCGACCATAAAACACACAAGTCTGACCCAAAGGTCGGAAATCCACGAATACTTTAACTTTGGGAATACAACAACATCAGAACAATAACAGCAGACTTTTATAACATCATAATAAATGTTACATCAAAGTACAAAATATATATCAGAGTACATTAAATAAATTTACAGCGGAAGATAATTTTACATTACTTTAATACAGTGCAGCGGAAATAAAATAACTAAGACAGCGGAAGACTTTTCTATGCTCTGGACACAGCTTTGAGCTTCAATCCAGGATCCTGCTAAAGAGATAAATATCTGCAAAAAGCTACTCGACTGCCCGTGTGGAAAAGAGGGCACCCGAGTTTGCAAAAATGGAAACAAACAACGGGTCAGTCATGGGACTGGTGTGAGAATTCTTAACTAATATAACTAATAGTAATAAGGCAAATCCAAGGACCACGCTGCTAAAGCGGAACGGGTTTTATTCCAATGGATTGCCGTGCATAATTTAAGTAAATCGTCAAAACAACGCAATGTTTTGTAGAAAAATGAAACCATCATAAGACCCAAGTCCCATCACACAATGCAACGCAAACCGGAGGATAGGGTTTTACCTTATAATGGTCAAACATGCTTGATACGATAAAAACGATATTATTATTAGTGTGTATATGTTTTAAAACATTTCAAAGTAAATGTATCAATCCTAGGAAGCATAGGTACCATATGCTATGCCTCCATACTAGTAATACAATCAAAACCGCAAGGGTCGTATATGGAATTTGGATTTCCATCTGAGTCAAGGCTAGGGAGGAGCTCCTTACCGATTCGAGACACTCTAGCTGATGCCTCAGGATTACCCACAGTTAACCCTAGGAAATGGCAGGGCTGGTCCTCAAATACAGCTTAGAGGATTGGCAATTCCTAAGCACACGTTCCCCGGTCCTATAGGACCTATCCGAGGCGACTCATTCCATCATCCACATAAGTAAAATGTCAGGGCTGGTAGGTCACTGACACCACTCTAGCTAGAAAGAAACGTGCTGCTCTCCCTGCGTTCCCTTCTCCCGTTTTAGACTCCGCCGGTGTGTGAGGCTCGTGAAGTCACGCTATACACAAAGCTATGCCTAAACAGGCTATGCTTTGATCATCCCACAAGGCCTGCTCTTCAACAAAGCCTTGATCATATGCATCTTAGCATGCCACATCGTCAATCCATACCATACCATTGATTTCTACCAACATATAACCTCTGAGCTCATACGTCTCAGAGAAGGGTGTAAAACACCAAACAGATATATGTTTAGCAGAGATCAACGAATACAGTATAAAGGAATACAATGTTAAAAATACAATCCATTTACGCGCTTATGCTCTGGGTTTGAGTGAAAGCCAAACCCGTGCAATCAACACTACGTCCGGACGGCTACTACTGTCGCCCCTTCAAGGTAGCTACTCCCATCATGGGTCTCAATAGCAACACACTCATTCGATGTGAAGATCGTCGGTCTTCAATCACCGTCTTCAACTCTTCGAACGTCGTATCATTATTTGGAATGAGAGTAAACTCGGACTTTCCAAATAATTCTCGCATATATAATTTTGAAAGCAATTTTATATCGTTAAAATTAATTTATAACGATCAATCTTTATTTTTAATTAAATTCTATTTAACGACGTCTCATGTCAACAGGCGACTTTGGCGCTGGTTTCACCCAAATTTGTTCTACACGTTTCTCTAAATCTAACCGTTGGATTTTAATATACTTCATATCATTAGAAAGATCTTCCCAAAGCGGTCCTAACGGTTCCAGTTTTGGGAAAATCCGATGGTCGGATCTTTCGGTATAACTATTTAAAGTTACGATTGTCGATACGCGAACTGCCGCGCGCGTTTTGTTTAATTTATAAATTATATTTATATATATACATATAAATATAAATCGTTTGGCGATTTTAATTATAAAAATTTATTCTTTTTATCGCATCTAAAATGACGATAAAATATCACTTGTTTTGTTTTACTACTTTTTTGTTTTATTTACACTAACTGTAAATAAATTATAATTTATATATCCTTTCATTTTATTTACACTAAGTGTAAATAAATTGTATTCTTTTTCCTATTTATTTACCTAATTGTAAATAAACGTTTTCTATTCTTTTCCTTATTTATTTACCTAAGTGTAAATAAATATTTCTCCTTTCCTTATTTATTTACCTAAATGTAAATAAATGTTTTCAATTGCTTTTTCCTTATTTATTTACACTATTTGTAAATAAATGTTTTTACTATTCTTTTATCTTATTTATTTACCTAAATGTAAATAAATGTTTACTTCCACTTTTCTATATTTATTTACATTAATTGTAAATAAATATATCTAATTTCTTTTTCTTATTTATTTACACTATTTGTAAATAAACGTTTTCTATTTTATTTTTCCTATTTATTTACCTAAGTGTAAATAAATATATTCTTATCCTTTTGTTATTTATTTACCTAAATATAAATAAATGGTTTCATCTTCTTTTTCTTCCTTATTTACACTATTTGTAAATAAAGAGTTTAAATTTCTTGTTCTTATTTATTTACTTAATTCCTCTCCAATCTAATTAAAGTTTTAATTAAAACCTTATTTCGTTTTAACCTTCCAAAGTCATTATTAAATAATTAATCAAAAATTAGGAAATTAATCCCCTCATTAATCCGGGTTAAAGAATAAATGTTATTTAAAAACATAATTCACGATAAACCCAAATTCAAATTTCATTATAAATCCGTAGTTATAATAAAACCATTTTTTTAATTCCTTTTATTTATTTTAAAATAAATAAACCATTTATTCTGATCAAAATATCATTTCTCATATTAAAACATTATTTTCAAAATATTAATTTTGAAATTAACTCTTTTAATATTCATTATAAAGTGGATAATATAAGTTAATAAACTTATTCAGGTTAAAATGATGTTTCTATTTAAAATGGATTAAATAATCCAATTCGTTATATAATCCATTTATGTTTTATAATGGGCCAGACTTCTCACATTAGGCCTACAACTTGTGGATGCTGGATATGCCGGTTGGGTCCGGGCAGACTTATTCCACAGTTGGGCTTAACCTCGAGTCAAAACCCAAATTGTATTCGTGTACTTGGACCTCTCACATTAGGCCCAACATTTATGGCTGCTGGATATGCCGGTTGGTTCCGGGCAGACTTCCGCCATAAACGTGACCTAACCTCGTGTCCAAATACAATTTATAATTTATAATTATAATTGTTTCCTAAAAATCTTATTTTTTAAAAATATTTCATATTTTAAAACCTCTAAAATATCATTCATTCCTTGAAATACTCTTTATATAAATTCTTATCTTTCCATTTCAATACACATTAATTTTTCCCCATTATTATAATACTATAATAATAATCACTTCAAAAATGGTTTTAATTGTTATATTAAAAACCTACCATTCCAACATTAAATCAATCATTTATGTCAAGTATTGAAATCCATCTTCCAAATTTAATGTTAACATAAAACAGAATCTTTCAGTTTCAAATTCTCCTTATAGTTGGAATGTAATTTACCAATTCTAGAAATTTGTTTTATAACTTTCCAAATAAACAAGGATATGTCCTCCTTAATTTATGCGTCCATTAATTCTATTAATTGAGTAATCAATGGAATTTATTTATTTCATTCCAAACTTCTATTTTATCCTTCTTAAATAGTAAGATACATAACTCCTTAATCCAATTGGAAATTTATTGTATTAATTGCATACTTATTTGTTTGACTCAAAATTGGAATGAGACCCACACCATTCATTTCCATATAATTCGATTATACGGAAATTGTACATTTATTACATAGCAAATTTCAAACATCAACAACCAAAGTGCATTCTAATTAAATCCAAGGGTGACGTGTATTCAAATGCCAACCCATGACCCGTGTGGGGTTTCAACCAACACAATTCAAATATTATAAAATAAACGGTGCTTCTGGACAATGTGTTAAAATTGATCGTCCAATCACATAAACAAGCCAAGGTCGCTTGTAAATGACAGTGTATACAAGTGCATTAAATAATAACATAAATAACATACCCAATTAACGATGTTCACATAATAGGTATGACGGTTCCAATTTCATCCCTTTTAAATGAAATAAATTTACAATAAACATATTCACTTTATACCATTTCATTTAATGTAAACAGCCCATATACAAACTACTTCCTTTTTAAATCCGTTCCTAAATAAAGAACAAATTTTATTCATTTTAAAATAAAGAAATAAAACTTTTTTTTTCATTTAAGTCCTTTATTAAAATAAAGAACAAAACTTTGTTCATTAAAGTCCTTTTTATAATAAAGGATAAAACTTATACATCTTAGTTCCTTTAAAATAAAGAAATAAACTTTTACCTTTTAATCCTTTTTCAAATAAAGAAATAATCTTTATTCTAATCTTTTATTAAAAATAAAAGACAAACACTATCTTAATTTCAAATCAAAATCAAAAAATAAAAATAAAAACAAAGATAAAGTTTCATTATGTTTTTAACAAAACAAAATCAAAAATAAAGTTGCATTCTATATTTCAACAAACAAAAAGAAAAGTTTCATTTTGTTCTTCAACAAAATAAAATATAAGAATGTTTCATTTTTGTTTTTCAACAAAATAAAATATAAAAATGTTTCATTTTTGTTTTTCAACAAAATAAAATATAAAAATGTTTCATTTTTGTTTTTCAACAAAATAAAATATAAAAATGTTTCATTTTTGTTTTTCAACAAAATAAAATATAAAAATGTTTCATTTATCTCCAATAAACCAAAAATATAAAAAGGTCTATTTTTGTTACAACAAACAAAAGTAAAAGTTTCATTCTTGTTTCACTAAACAAAATATTTGTGCTTCATTTGTTTTAACAAAATTAAAGGTTCCATTTCGACTCAACCCAATAGTATCAACCACATATGCAACATCAACTGACAATAAAAGTACAAGCAACAACATCCATATTCAAGCATACATCACAGATTCATATTCATTCACATCATACAATGATTTTCATACAACGAAAGAAAAAAATCAAATTAAACATAGAATCTCACCGAAAGCTTTCCACTAAACATTCACGTCACGCCGCCACTACAGGAGTTCAGATTGCATCTGTCTTCACCACGTTAGAGCCCCTATTGTGTGCCACCGTCGCCCGCAACCACCACCAGTTCGGTGGTCTCTCGAGACCCTCTTTCATTTTTGCTTTGGAAATTTCGAATTTTACCGAATGGGTTCAAAGTAAAGGGGAAAGGAATTTAGGAGTGTTAGGGCCATTGATAAAGAACATGACGGCGGCTTGGAATAAGAATTAGGGTTTAGTTTTGACCGTATATATATTAGGTTATATGTATATTAAATAATATTTAATTTAATAAGTGTTTATCTTATTTTTTTTCCTTGAATTTATAAAAGGGATAAAATATGACATATATGCAAATGATAGGAAGAGAGAGAACATAGGAGAAATAAATGAAATGCATGCGGCCATTATTATTCTCATTTTCATTATTCTTTTTCCTTCTTTATATTTTTTTTTGAATGAATGACACGCCTCTAATTTCCATTGATTATAATTCCAAATTTTATTTATTTATTTTTCATGCACAGGAAACATTAATATCATTGCCATCTTTAATACGCGGGTTTTGAACATTGCCATCTTTCATCTTACATATAAATAAATATATATCATGAAACGCTCAGCAGCATTAAAGGAGAAAAATAATAATAATAATATATTATGACAATAAATTTCTTTTAACACGAACATACATGCATTCATAAATTTCTATTCACCTGTTGCCTTTCTATCCATTTGTTTGGTCTCACACGTATATACAAAGTATGTTACATACGTGCATGACAATATGATAATAAATTTTGTGTATTAATTGTAACTTATTTCCAATTCATCACCAATGAATTAAATAGCAATTGGTTTCTCACACTAGTCCATTAATCTATTGCAATCGTTATTTTAAAACTAGTTAACATTCAATGTATTTCTTTAATTACCATTCATCTTTTATTCTCATGTATATTTATAGTTGATTATTCTTTCTAAATTTCCAATCAAAAACGTCATTTTATTTTAACACAAATTCTCTTAACAAAAATGTGACTTTTGTTATTACACAAATTCTCTTAACAAAATGTTAATTTTGTTATTACACAAATTCTCTTAACAAAATGTTAATTTTGTTATTCTAATCAATGACATATTCATTTATTACAACATTTATAATAATCAATGACATATTTATTTATCATAGATGACAAATTTGATTGCGAATAGTAATGACCAGAATTTATTTCTTAACATATAGGACAAAATTGATTTCTAACGTATAATGTATACTAACATGACGATTTATCAAATTTAAATTAACATGAGATATTGGCTTTCAATAAAACAATCATCATTAAATATAACATTCATCATTCCACACCTTTAAAATTTCAAACTGTAGTGCTATTTTAAACTCCCTATATAATTAAATAAATTTATTTGTTTTATTTTTGATTAAAAATAAAAATTTTAGCCATTATTATTTAAAATAAATAGTTTTAAATATCCAATTTCCTTTTAAATTCCCAAAATAAAAATTTTAAATTGGCCCCAAAAATTCCGGGTTGTTACACACAATCAAAAATCTTACCTTTCATTGTTGAAAATCCTATTATTTAATTGTTGAAAATAAATGAAATAAAGAATATAAAAATTTTACCTTATATTATTGAAGGAGGGGAGGGGGGTTTCGTGCGGATTCAAGTAGGTGGTGGGGCGTCGCTGGTGGGGAGGGGAGGCTGCGCTGGGCGGTGATGGGCCCACGGTGGCGGTTGGCTCCTGATTTGGATCTAGGGCGCGGAAAAAAGGAAGGGAGAGGAGGTAGGGCGGAGGAGAAGGAGGGGGGTTTCGATCATCGGTGGCGGCAACCTGGGGGAGCGACGGCGGAGAGCGCGAGGGGGGGGAGGGGGGTTGAGCGGTCTTCCGTTGGGTTTTATTTTTCTTCTTTTCTAAATCGAGCGTTGATCGAAAGTGAGAAGAGAGAGAGAGGGAGAGAGGGAAATATATATATATATATATATATATATATATATAAATGTATGTATTATTTTTCCTCCGTTTGATTTTAAAAACCAAGTTTTAAATGTATATTTTCCGTTAGTCAATTCGACCGTTTCGATGGGATATCTTCCATTAGAACACAATGGGATATCTTCCGTTAGTCAATTCGACCGTTTCGATCAGTTTCCATTAAATTTAAAATATAACTCAATATATAATTAATTTAAATGTATATTTCAATTTATTGGGGCTACATACAAACTCCAAAAATTCCCGAAAAATTAATCTAACTATGTTTTGACGATACGGTTCTAACAAAACTAATTTCGTCAATTTTGGAGACCGTTTGAAAAATGGTCATTTTCTGGTCGATCCAAGTGGACTAAAACTGTCAAAACACGTTTTCTTTTACCACGCTCACATATTGGTTCAGAAAATTATGAATTTTGCAATCTAGCAATAACTTGACATCCCGGATCCAACAAAAGTGGTTTCGTCGAATACGAAGGTCATTTGCAAAATTTCCATTTTTAAGGGTTGTATTTTCCATAACGACTATTCCGAATTTTCATCTGAGCATAGGTTTTTATTCCCGTTATGAAATTTCAATTTTTCGGATTCGTTGGAAAGTTATTTTCAAATAGATTCTAATATTTTTGGTTTCGCTAAAATCCGATTTATTTTGAATCCTGTACATTCATTTGAAATTTGAAATCGAATTTTCAAACTACCGCGCCATTTTCCAAATCCTTTTATAATTAAAATAAATATTTACATTCTAACTTCGATTCGAATAAATATATATGTTCTAATTCTATTCAAAATAAATTTCTCATCATTATTTAAAATAATTCATTTTAAATATTCAAAATTCATTAAAATTTCCAAAATAAAAATTTTAAATTGGTTCTGATTTTCCGGGTTGTCACAGTGACTTTAGAATTAGAGGAGAATTGTCAAGATTAAGTGCGCAATGACAAATAATAATGAAAGCCTTCATTCAGCATTGTTAAATCCTAGTTTGATTTTAGGGTGAACTTTTTGGCTAATGAGAGGAGTAGAATTTAGACTTGTTTTGTTGCATGTATGTCAGTTATGGTCCGTTGTGGTCCATAAATAGTAATTTAGACTTCCAATTCTGCTATGTGTAAGACCATTACGATATTTATAGAATACCATATTATGTTGTTATGTACTAATTTTTCAGCTGTAGGTAGATATCAAGTATAGTTCATGTACTTTTCTAGCTGTAGGAAGATATCAAGTATGGTATTTATATAATATTATGTGCTATGTACATTACATAAAACTAATTGTACGTTTCACGGGCAATTGTCAAATGAATATTTATTGCGGCGTGCAATTGATGAATGAGAGAAAGAAAACAAGTAGGGATTGGCACTACCTATGCGTGTAATTGATGAATTTCCCATTTTCCTAATTCTTCTCGCACTCTTAATTTTACAACTTCTCATCTTCCGAATAAAACAAAGTTAATAATCGAAATTGTACAAAAATCATTCAATTGAATCGTTCTATTAGGAGTTTTATTTTTTGTCTCAGTTTCTACTTGTTGCATATTTTCTTCAAATTCAACCTGAAAGAAGTAATAGAGGTGAATGTTAATGTCGCGAAATAAGTTAATGTTTAGTGTTTTTTCTGTTTTTTTGGTTTAAATATTAGATATGTACCTAATTTCTTTTCCATATATTCAAAACTATAGTATAATAAAATTTTAGATTTGCATGTTGATAAAAAAACCGATTAAAGTAGTTTAAACATTATTAAGTTAATGCATGACTTTGTGCTGATGTTACTGAACTTATGTTTAAGGACATTTAATTTGTAGACGCAATAAAATCTTTTTCCTTCATTTGTTACTGAAATTAGGTCTAAACTTAGCCCTTCCTGGTGAACTTGCAAAGAATGTGGTTTCCGTGGGTACCAAAGCTATGACAAAATTTACCAGTGCATGATTAATGATAACTACTTGGGAGTAATATTAGGGTCTTTTTTTATCTAGGTTTATGAATTATTAATTTCTTGGATGTGTAGAAAGAAGACATGCCACTTGTTACATGTCATATTTCTGTTAGTTGCATCTGTACTAGAAGTGTTGAGGCCATTTTCCTAATACTAAAGTCATGGTTATCCCTGATCTGAATACTTCGGGCTTGGGTCTTTGCTTGACCATTCTTCATTTTGTTGCTAGGCCTAAAAGCTTTGGAATACTTCCACTTTTTCCTTTTGCTTTGTCCTTGTTGATGTATGAATCATTTTAAACTTGTATTATTTTGATGTCTATATTGCCTGTGTACTCTCTAGCATTTGCATATTTAGCCATTTAACACTTTGAGTTCTTGTCACCGACTTAAGTGTATTTTCCTTGACGGTTGTATCTACTAGGAATTTATACAACCCTTAAGTGAATGTTTATCTGATTGAAAATATTGACTCACTTTTTCATTTAGGTCTATGCATATTCTTTTTTTTTAGTATCTACAGAAAACTAGTAGAAAGTATAATATGGAATCTAACAATTGCAATTGATCAAAAAAAGCAATAGTTTGTTCTCTTTAGGAAGTTCATGTTTTTTTATTGATGTATCCTACTGAAAATGGACCTGCATATGAAATTAGATTGCTTACTAGTCATCACCCTTTTATTATGATAATACAGGAGAAGTAAATATATGGATTGTTAAGTATATTGGTTTATTCAATATGAATTTAATATGTAACATTTTTTATTTTATTTTGCAGGATCATCGTGTTAACAAGAAATCAAGGGAAGAAAAATAAGGCGCAATGTATTTTTATCAATAATGGCGGAAAACAGTGTATCAATTTAATATCTTTAAATATATCTTTTTGCGAGCTTCATTCTCAACAAAGTGAAGAATTACAGACAAGAGATTTTAAAAAAAATTCTGTAAGTTTATTTTATTTTATTTTATTTGCATTGTTGAATTAATTTTGATATTGTGAGTAGCACATTGGAACATATGTGTTAGACTTAACCTATCAAAATCAAATCCAAGGATCACATACAAATCAAAAACAGTTGAAAAAATTATATTTTTTAATGCCAGATATATTATAATAACAATATAGCCTGATTCATATTTTTTTCCTCTTGTATAAGTTAAAAAAATAGGCAGATGAAAACTGTAACAGAAGAATTAAACAGTTATTTCTAACATGTAGAAACAAAAACTGATTCTCTATGTCCATTATCCATGTTCATCTTTGTCTGTCATATGATCATATTTCTGTATAATACTACTATTGTATTTACAAATATGTGTTACAAACAAGCAGGAAGGAAACATATATATGAAATGATAATAATGCATCAGACATGAGTTAATCTAGGCTTGTTTACTTATATATAAGAGATCGAGTTTATTTTTAACCTAAATGCCCAGTATAATGATTGATAAAACTGACAATATAGTAAATATGATATCATTTAAGGCTATTTAGATGAGTTTGATTCATATGTGATGGTGATTAAAGATTTTAAAAATATAATCTGATGTGTAGTTTTGTTTAGTACTGAAAAAAAAATTGAGACACTTTACTTAGTATACAAGGCATGCCAATGTAAGTTGCTTTAATTAGGTCTGCTACGACTGTCTGTACTGTTGTTTATGTATTTATTTGACTTAATCTATTTTTGTAAACATGTTCATATATGCAGGATTTTTTTTATTAATATGTATTTTTTTTATTGTTTAGGACGAAAAAAACCTAAAAAGTATGATAAAGGATATACTGCCAAGCTATCAAGGCACTTCAAATACTAGTCTTGGTACACATTCAAATTCATCATACAAAAATTCAACGGAATCGGATGAAGAGATGGTAGCAAGTAAGTAGTGTTTCAATAGATTTGAAGATGAAATTTTGGACAGTATAAAAAATAATGAAAAAAATGTATGGATCTTATTATTGCAATCTAGAATCATTGCACAAAATATTTCTTAATTTAAGAAGCAAAAAGATTATGAATCAAGATTTGGTGGAAAAAATGAATAAAAGCCCATTGAAAAACTTCTTAAGAGTCTTTGTTGAAAACAAAATAACAAGGAATGATTTTAGGAAAAAAATTCAAAGACATTAGATAATGTCATTCAGACATATAATGTGGATGAGAAATCATTTCAAATAGGAGGAAGGTTGTTAAAACTAACAGAAAAAGATGTTAGTTTGATATTTGGTTTTCCGATCGGTGGTAAGGAAATATTTCCTCTTAAAATTCCGGTAGAAAGTCGGTACCGAAAGTATATCATGAATTCATAGATTTTCACTTTCAAGAGAACAACAGGATTACAAAAAAAAATGTTAGAGATGAGAGTAGAATTTTTAGTATCTCAAAGATATCAAGGGGAAGATTTGATGAAATTAATTATCATATTGTTTGTGGTATCTTTCTTGTATCGAATAATCAGGGATATTTGTCATGGAGCTTCATTCCTGTAATAACCTGGAAATCCGAACCAATTTAAAAATTTTAGTTTGGCAATTTTAATGAATTTTGAATATTTAAAATGATTTATTTTAAATAATAACGACGAAAAAATTATTTTGAATAGAATTAGAACATATATATTTATTTGAATCGACGTTAGAATATAAATATTTATTTTAAATTATAAAAGGAACTGAAAATGGCGCGGTAGTTTGAAAATTCGATTTCAAATTTCAAATGAATGTACAGGATTCAAAATAAATCGAATTTTAGCGAAACCAAAAATATTTGAATCTATTTGAGAATATCTTTCCAACGAATCCGAAAAATTGAAATTTCATAGCGGAAATAAAAAGTTACGTCCAATTGAAAATTAAGAAAAGTCGCTATGGAATTTTGGCCCTTAAAAATAGCCATTTTGCAAACGACCTCCGTTTTCGACGAAACCACTTTTGTTGGATCCGGGATGTCGAGTTATTGCTAGATTCCAAAATTCATAATTTTTCGAATCAATATATGAGCATGGCGAAGTAAAATGTGTTTTGATAGTTTCAGTCAATTTCTATCTATCAGAAAATGACCATTTTTCAAACGGTCTCAAAATTTGACGATTAGTTTTGTTAGAACCGTATCATCAACATGAAGCTGGAATATATTTTTCGGAAATTTTTAGAGTCCGTATGTGGTCCCAGTAAATTGAAATGTGCGTTCAAATTTAATATATAGATTTTTATTTTGATTTTGATGGAAATAGATCGAAACGATCAAATTGGCCTACGTGACATATTCCATTGTGTTCGGAATGGGAGGAATTAGCTAGGGACGATAGTCGGTGGGTTCGATTTCGAGTTCGAAATAAAAAGGTGCTTTTTGAAAGTAAAATTGATTAATTATATATATTTCCATTCCCTCTCTCTCCCTCTATTTACAGTCAACCCCCCACCCCCGGTTCATTTTAAAATCAAAATAAATAAATAAAAGCGATGAGGGGGAGGAAGCCGCCGCCGCCGCATGCCTCCAGCGGCGGCGCCACCAACGACGCCCCCCTTTCCAATTCTCCTTCTTCCCCTCCTCCTCTACTCCTTACCGCACCCCCCTTAAACCCCCAATCGAGAAAAAAAACCTGACCCCTCCCTTTTCCGTTGCCCCTCACCTTCAGCGGCGCCACCAACATCGAGTCCCCCCCCCCCCCCCCCGCCCTCTCCGGCCATCGAACGCCACCTCCCGTCCCCTGCGCACGCCAGGAACCACCTCCCCCCTCCTTTCAAAACAAAAAAAGGTAAAAGTTTATTTATTTCAGTTTCTTTAATTATTTATTTATATAAAACTGAAAAGGAAGAATGATGATTTTTATCATAAGAGAAGTTAGGAGTTATGAGTTTGAAAACATATTATTTTGAGTAAAAAAGAGATAAAGGTTGGATTTTTAATTATAAAAAGATTTGAATTTTCATTAGAAGAAAAGGAGTGAGTTTTATGTAGACATCATTGAATAAAAAATATGATTTTTAGCCGTAGTAAAGATTTTATTTTTATCATAGAAAGATTATATTTTTTTTAATAGTAAAGATGAGATTTTTATTCTCATGAAAGCAATATGAGAATTTGACTTTTATATGGGATTCATGTGAAGAAGAATTGGACTTTTACATAGATGTTTAGAGAATAAAAATATGATTTTTATATTATAGAGATAATAAAAATATGATTTTTATATATGTTGTAACGAAATAAAAATTCAATTTTTATATGAGTAGCGGATTGAAAATAGAATTTTTATATAATAGAGAATGTAAAAACATAATTTTTATATATGTAGCGAAATAAAAATCTGATTTTTATTATATGTATGTTGAGATAAAAATGTGATTTTTATAGCGTCGAAATAAAAATTCGATCTTTATACAAGAAGTAGGAATATAAAAATATAATTTCTACATTCAAAGAAGCATGGTAAAAATATATGATTTTTATATGTGAAATGCCATTGTAAAAATATAATTTTTATTATGAACAGCGTGGTAAGGACTGCATTGGAATTTCAAAAAAATCCAAACGGTTCAGAAGTAGAACTGGAGTATTGGAACCCTCGGTGAGAACTCCTCACTTTTAATTTTATTTTCTAGTTTAAAATATATACGAGGATGCAGACGGTGCTTAGAAGCACCCAACACCCATCGTCCACAGACCATGGATGACTTGTATGTTTGATTGATCTGTTGTGAAAGTTGATTGTGTGATGTGGAATGAAAATAAATATTTTATAGTTAAAAATATAATTTTTAACGTGTATATAAAATGAAATAAATATTTATAAACAAATCGGATGATTTTTTTATGTACACACATTTGACTGATATTGATTGGGACAATTAATTTTACACATCTCCCATCTGCACAAATAAAATTCATTATTTGTTTATTGACACCCAACACGGGTATTGGGGTGATATATGACATACACTAATCCCAATAATTAGTTGTATGTCAATCGACTGGTTGACAAACTATTGTAAGCGTTGAATATTTATATTTGATGCTTACGTAGTGTAGAATGCACTTTGGATGATGGTTGACTGTGTGTGATTGTTGTTGTGTACGTGTGTTGTATGAAATCCATATAAATCAAATTATATGGTGATTGACTGTGTTTGATTCCAGTTCAGAAAACAATAAATATTTTAAAATAACGAATATTTTAAAATAACGAATATTTTCAAATAATATTCAGTAAAAGATTAAAATATGATTTTTGATGTCCGATTTGGGATGGACACGAATATATTTAGATATATAAAGCCGTGTTGATTAGATTGACGCCATTTTGACGTAAATGATATTTATATAAATTTTATTTATTTTTATAATGAATTTCGAAAAGGAATTGATTTCAAAATACAATGTTTTGAAAATATTATCGTTTATATATCGATGATATGGAATATTCAATTTTGATTTGAAATTGAATATGAAGTTGAAATCGTTTTGAAAACAAATTTAAAACGATGTATAAAATATGTTTTAAATGGAAATCAATGAAATATATATTATATATATAATATAATGGCCTGATTAGAACGCGCCGCGCTGCGGTAGTTTGCGAATTTCGACCATTGACTTCAAACGGACATTACGGGAGATCCGGCCATCGGATTCTCCTAAAACCGGAATCATTGGGTTCGTATCGAAAAGAGCTTTCCAATGAATATGAGAGATTTGAGATCTAACGGTTGGATTTGGAATTATGTCCAAATCAAATTTGGAAAAGGATGTTGTAAGTGCAGTTTGATGGCCGTTAATGGAAATCGACTGTACGGGCCTTGATAGAATTATTAAAAATATCTTGATTGGGCTGTACACCCAAGAGGAGGGAAATAGTTGGTGATCGTCCAGACGTATTTGGAGATCAATGGATATGCGAGGTATAAGGTGCCTCCGGTTTTGTTCAGACCCAGAACGGACTTATAATTGGATTGTGTGTCTGACATTGGATTTTATTCTGTGTTGATTGATTTCTATTAAATATATATATGTTTGGCGGCGGAGAATTTATTCTCTTGCTTAACACCCTTCTCTGAGACGTACGAGTTCAGAGGTTATGTATCGATAGATATCAGTCGCATGGCATGAACTTCCTATGTGGCATGCTGAGATTGTAGTGATCAAGGCTTTTGTTGAAAAGCAGAGTCTTGTGGTTGATGATCAAAGCACGGTTTTAATATAGCGTAGCTTTGTGTATAGCGTTAATTCGCGAGCTCCACACCTCGGTATGAGTCAAAAATAGGATCCTGACTGTAGGGAGTGCACAACGTTTCTTTCTAGCTATGGGTGGTGTCAGCATTTTACTTGCCCTGACATCGTTGTTATTTTACCTATGTGGCTGTTGGAATGCGAGGCGCCTCGGATATAGGTCTGATCGGATCGGGAAACATGTGTTCAGGAATAACTAATCCTCAAACGTAAGAGAGGACCAGCCCTGAAGATCCAGGAGTCTTTTGCGGGAGATCCTGAGGCATTTGCTAGGGTGTCTCGAATCGGTGAGGAGCCATCCTTGGCCTCGACTCATAACGGAAATCCAATTTCCAATACGTGATATTTCGGTTTTATTTGTAGAGCCTAGTATGGCAACATAGTGGGATGGGGAACTATGCCGTCTATGATTCATACATTTATATTTGAAGTTGTTTTCATACACTTTATACTATAATAGTATCAAGTAATTTGTTTTAAACGTATCAAGCATTATTTGGCTATTATAAGGTAAAACTCTATCCTCCGGCTTGCGTTGCATTGTGTGATGGGACCTGAGTCTTATAATAGCTTCATTTTTCCAAAAAGCATTGCGTTGTTTATTTTATGCACTAGTATTCATGGGAGGAAACCCGTTCCGTGTTATACAACGTGGTACCTTGAATTACCCTCTTTTAAAGTAAAGTTTGAAATAACTGTTTTAGTTCTCACACCAGTCACATGACTGACCTGGAGTTTATTGTTTTAACCTAAACTCTGGGTGCCTCTATTTTCCACATGGGCAGCTAGTAGTTTTGGTTTTGCAGATTTATATTCACAGGATCCTGATTTACAGCTGGATCGATATCCAGAAAGCTCTGTATCCGTTTATCACCATTAGTTGTGTATCATATTATTTTTCCGCTGCTATGTAATGTAATTTAAATCTCTGATATTTTTATGATGTGTAATATATATTCATACTCTATATATTCTTGTATTCTGATGAAATTGTTGTAATAAGCAATGAAATGTTCTTATGTTTGTGTCCCGATGTGGCTTGTTCTCAACTCAATCTGTGCTTTCCTTCGCAGGGAAGTTCGGGTCATGTCACCTTGTTATCAGAGCTTTGGTTTACAGAGCTCGAGAACAAGGCACATTAGAACCGAACAAAAGAATTCAATAGAGATTGGATTAGTAATATCCAATAAGAATGACTCATTAGAGATGGGATCAGTATTACACTAGAACGAGTGTGAAGAGTATATTTTTAAAATGAAAACAATACTGTTTTGAAAATTTAAACTTTATTCAACGTATTTGAATATTTTATTTGTATTGAATTTGGACAATCCAATATATAAAGATTTTTCATATACGCCTTGCAAACGTATATTCAAAGTTTTAATATACTGGATAGATATAGAACCACACTCTAGTCGCCTGGAGATAATTCTGGTAATGCGGCCGCATTATCAGTATTTGTGTAACACCCCACACCCGCTATGGTCACTCTCTAAGGGAATGCCATAACATCGGTGGAGTATTTTAAGTGAATATAGAACAGAAAAATTACAGCAAGACAGATATAAGTAATACTTGAAAATTTCAAAATGTCATTTCATTACAACAGAAAGTAAAACATGTTTGGTTACATCACAAAACCATAATAAGAGTCAAGTACAAAATATCCATCCTGATAAATAAAAGTACATAATCCCAATACATGAACCGATAGCCATAAAAGAAAGGGTAAGCTGAGCTCTACACCTATGGTCCAAGCTCCAAAAGAGAATAAAGCAGCCTGATCAAAGCCCACTCGTACTGGGCCCACTCTGATGACCTGAGGGTTGGAAAAAAAAGATAAAAACAACGGGGTCAGACATAAGTCTGAGCGAGTCCTATAACTTTAACAATACAATCATTAAAGTAACCAGAGAAGACATAAGCTTGATATACGGTAACGTCTGGGGATGAATGGCTACACTAAGCAGCTTGGCAGACTTAGGACAAACTAAGATAACCGTAAAGACGCATTTTCCCACTCAAGGATAACTCCTAGATTTCACCACCCCAGATCTACCCTCCCAAGGGTAATTCCTACACTGCACCACACCAGTTCTACCCACCCAAGGGTAATTCCTACTTAAATGTTGATCCCACTAAGTGTACTTAGAAATTTCACCCAGTAGATTCGTGTACCCCTACATAGGTGCCGTCTGCCCCTATCTTTACTAGGTGTACCCACTACTCCCAAGCGATCGGCTCCCTAGCGTAGATACCCGTGCTGGTCCCACAATGGGGTGTATCATTCCCCAAAGTGGCCACCTGATAATATCAACGGTGCACGGCTTTATATCTACACGATGCAACAACGACTTACCAACCAGCCCGGGTCCACACACGCATATGAAACCCGTTGATCCTGCGTTGCCACCGCTAACCCATTTGGCCTCTTATAGTCAAGCCCAATATGCGTGTCCCGTCACTCGACTAGAGTCGAGCCTACTAAGATACGTTTGGGATATTGGTTGAAATGGGCCCCCACAAGCTACCACCTAAGCTTGTTATTTCTAGTGAATCCCACTTAACCCTTTAACCATGTCCACTTACATGTTATACATTTTGGCTAAGTCATTAATCATATTTTAATTGCCATTCAAGGCACCCACTAGATTTCCACGTGCCACCCAAAAGCACTTACTTAACCCTTTAACCATGTTTTAATTACATGTTCCACTTTGGTTAAGTATTCTAATCGTATTTTCTATTGCCACCTAAGGCAACCCACTAGTTTCCTCATGCCACCCAAGGCAGCCACTTAACCCCTCATGTCCCACTACATGTTAATATGGTTAAGTGTTTCTTAATTAATTAAGACCGTGATCTCCCATAAAGACCTCCCACATTAGACTGGCTTTTATGACAACTGGTTAAGCCGGTAGGGTCCGGGCAGTTTTACGTCATAACAGAGTCTAACCTCGTGTCTTTACTTTAATCACGTATTTAATTTGTGCCTAAGACCTCCCACATTGGGCTAACATTTGTAGCAACTGGTTAAGCCGGTAGGGTCCGGGCAGTTTTACACTACAAATGAGTCCAACCTCGTGTCTTAGTCGATTAATTACACCTAATTAATCACCCCCATATTAATTATCCCTAATTAATATCAAGTTTTTCATAACATGGGTAGACCTAACTCAATAGGTAAATTCCCATGGGGTAGACCTAACTCAATAGGTAAATTCCCACTTATGTTAATTTATTTTTATGGTATGCTTAATCATACCCAATCATACTTTTATTAACATATTTATTAACCCCATCGTTCCCCACGTAAATCATTCTCAATTCATGACATAATAAAGGGAAGATCCATCACAAATATCATGGGTTTCACCAAATCTTAGCATATAACTTTGTCATGGGTTAAGAGGAGGTCAACTTGCATATATGAGCATATATTAACCCAACTACATTTAACCCAAACTTGCATATTATCATACACATGACTTGCATAACATGTTGCATATGAACTTGCATATTATCATACATATGACTTGCATAACATGTTGCATATGAACTTGCATATTATCATACACATATCTTGCATAACATGTTGAACTTGCATATAAGCATTCTCATAACTTGCATAACATGTTAAACATACATTTAAGCATACACATAACTTGCATAAGCATTCACATTCTTGCATAAGCATTCACATACTTGCATAAGCATGCATAACTTGCATATCATGTTAAACTTGCATTTAAGCATACACATAACTTGCATAAGCATTCACATTCTTGCATAAGCATTCACATACTTGCTTAACATGTTGAACTTGCATTTATGACTTGCATCTTAAAGGAGGGTAAACATGCATATATATATATATACATAGCATATAAAGGTGTCATTTTGCATATGTATGCATCACATTTAAAAGGGTAAACTTGCATGTCATGATTTATGCATAATACCAAACACTTAGCATGCATAAAACCACATACTTAGCATGCATAGAATCAAATACTTATTATGCATAAACCCACCACTTAACTTGCATAAACCCACATACTTAACTTGCATAAACTCACATATTCAACTTGCATAAACTCACATATTCAACATGCATAAACTCACATATTCAACATGCATAAACATAGGATTAATATTAAACATAGATTAGCATATTCACATCATATCATATGACTTGAAAACCCATTAATCCTCATGCAAAACCATAGATCTCATCATATCTCATCTACTTAATTTAACAATTGATCATCAAAGTGATAGAAACTCACCAAAACCTAGATTAGCAAACTTATGAAGTGGAATTAGTTGCTTTAGATGAAGAAGATGTTGATTAGCTTGCAACTCTCTTCATTGATTTGTGGAGGCCATGATCAAGTTTCATTTTGCCATAGTTTAGTTACAAGATCTAATTATGAATATATTAGGGTAGGGTTAGGGTCTTATTTATAGGATTAGGTAGTGTTTTAGGCCCTTAGATTAACCCTAGATTAGATTAGGACCCTTAGATTTCGGAGATCTCTAGAACCCAGCCCAAGACTCAACCAAAAACCAGATCTGGTGCACCCAGATCAACAGGGCCGACACCCTGTGTCGACACCCCTGTCGACAGGGTTGTCGACACCCCTGTCGACAGGGTTGTCGACACCCCTGTCGACATGCCTGTCGACACCCCTGTCGACATGCCTGTCGACACCCCTGTCGACATGCCTGTCGACACGGGGCTAGGCGGGAACTTTCCCGCCCTTTCCGCTTTTGGCTCCAAACTTGTTTTAGAACTGAATTTTAAATCTGTTTTTAACTTTGAATTTTCTGAAAACTTCTTTGGGCCTTAACTGGGCCATACGGACTCCGATTTACAAAATTTCGGACTCTATTCTACGTATTTTTCCGAGACGAACGCAATGACGCAGCCCGTTTCCCCTGATTCAAATTATTAAATTTAATTCTGCCCTGGTTTCTATTATAACAAGGTATTCAACATACGGGGTGTTACATTCTCCCCTCCTTAAAGGATTTCGTCCCCGAAATCCCTAAGTTAAGGAGAATGCATATCCTACCATCCAAACAACCATCTACTCAATCCATCAAACATGGGCATCCATTGTCCTTAAATCAAAATTTCTAATGATGTATGAGCATATGCAAAAGTGTGTGTATATGTTCCCTATCTAATGTATGAACATATGCAAACCATGATAGTGCCATGCATCCAATATGTATGCGAAAGAACCCTATTGACACATACTATTTCTACATGTGTGCACAACCATACACCAAAATGCATCATCCATATGATAACGCAACCATTATACATCCATTAATATAGCTACCTACACACATAAATATGCAATATGCAATATGAAGTGACTGAGCCGATCTAGTGCCTAAAGTGTGTGTATATGCATCCACGAGCAACCACTAGCAAACACTTGCATCCACTTGCATCCATCATACATAACATGTCTCAAACACATGTTTCAACCATAGGACTATCCTATCTGAAGGTCAAAGGTACTAACGAGAGGACATACTAAGGATAAGATAAGCACAAGATATGCGGTGAAGGAGAAGCAAAAGGACATACCCTCCGAAAGAAAAGGGTACCTCGAACGCATCTTCGCTTCCGTCTCCCAGGTAGCGTCGCTCTCTTTATCTCCCCATTGTACTTTGACTAGTTGAACCTCTCTGTTTCTCAACTTCCAAATCTCTGACCCAAGGATGCAAGTAGGAGCTCGTCGAATCGTCGCATCACGCTCTACTTCCACTTCTCTAAGCAAGCTCGGCTCTACCACCTCTGCGGTCTCATGTAGGCACTTCCTCCCATGGAATACATCATGTACACCACTAAGTCTGTCGGGCAACTCCACCAATGGAAGATGCTCCTCCCATGTACCTCCAAAATCTAAGATACATAGCCTCAAAAGGTCTTCTAAAATATGATTCACCCTCTTGGTCTGGCCGTCCGTCTGAGGATGATATGCGGTACTCAAACACAACTGAGTCCCTACCGCCTCTTGCAAACTCTTCCAAAACTCTCTAGTGAAGATAGGATCTCGATCGCTCACTATACTGGAGGGTACACCATGCAATCTAATAATCTCTCGAATATAAACTGAAGCTAGCCATGGAGCAGTTCTCTTACTCTTCACGGGTATACGATGGGCGCTCTTAGTAAGTCTATCTACCACAACCCAAATTCCCGTATTACCCTTTCTTGATCTGGGTAACCTGTCAACAAAATCCTTCGAGATGCTATCCCACTTCCATTGCGGAACTTCCAATGGGTGAAGCAACCCACCAGGTTTCTTTTGCTCCGCCTTCACTTGTTGGCACACCAAGCATCGAGCGACATGCTCGACCACATCTTTCTTCATACCGGCCCAGAAGAAAACCCGCTTCATGTCCTGGTACATCTTGTCCCCACCGGGATGAATGGTCCTCCTAGAACGGTGTGCATCATCAAGAATAGTCTTCCTCAAACCCTCGTCTTGCGGTACACAAAGTCTACCGTCTCTACGCAACCACCCCTTACCATCTAGGGTGTACCTACTCAAAAGGGCTGGACGACTCGCCCTCCTCATGAACTTCTCACTCAACCAACTGCGGGTCGTCCTGCTGTGCTCCGGCAACATACCCCAAAAGAGTAGGCCTAACCTCCAAGGAGGCTAGCAAACCGGGTACAAAGTCAACGGAAGGTCTAAAGTCAAACATAGAAATAAACTCTAAGCTCCGTCGTTCAACGAACCACGAACTCGAGGACAACCTTTTTCTACTTAAGGCGTCCGCTACCATGTTACCCTTGCTGTGGGTGTACGCTATCTCAAACTCATAGGATGCTAAGAATTCCATCCACCTTTGTTGTCTTAAGACAATGCGCTCAAAGAGTCTCCAACACTTCCCTAAGATGTTGAGCATGATTTTCTCCGCTTCTAGAGAAAATCAGGATACTTTCCCATGCAAAATCGTCACAACTATCCATCTCTCACGCAGACCACCCTAGTCGAGCTCGATATCCCCCAAATGCAAGCCCCAAAGGCCTAAACCAATATCAGACAAACACCCAAGGGATACCTCCTTCGAATTCAGATGACCTACGTGAGATGATACTAGTAAAAACGGCTAAATAATTAAGCCCTTGTCCAATTCTGGATGTCCTCGCCAGTATCGCTCCAAAACCATCGTTTATCCCATATTGGCTTTGCTCAGCCTATTGAGCACACACGAAAACTTATTCCGCTCCTAGAAAAGACCAAGATGTCATTTACAAAGACCATCACAAACTTATTTAGGCACTCCTTGAACACCCTTCTCATCAAATCAACAAAATATGCGGGGGCGTACGTCAAACCAAATGGCATCTCCAGCCACTCATAAAAACCATCCGGAGTCCTAAAGGTAGTCTTCTCTATACTATCCTCAGTCACTCTCACTGACGAAACCTCGTGGCTAAGTCCAATTGCGAAAATACTGAGGCGCCCACTAACCGATCAAAGAGAACATCAATCCTCGACAATGGGTGTCTATTCTTCTTTGTGAGTTATAGTCTACACAAAGTCTGAGGGACCCATCCGCCTTCGTAAAAAAAACTACTGGAGCACTCCACTCCGATATACTTCGTTTTATGAACCCCTTCTCAAGCAAATCGCCTACTTGCTTATGGAGTTCCCTCCTCTCACGAGGAGCCACGTGGCACACTGGCCAAGACACTGGTCTGGCATTGTCTACCAGGTATGTTCGGAAGTCAATCTCCCGTTCCGGAGGTAAGCCCTTCACCTCCTCAACACATCCGAGTATTCCCGGACTACTCTAACAGACCGCAAACTCTCGACCGATATGTCAAGCGATTCTAGATAACTTAGCATAACAGATTCCATGGGATTACAAAAGACCTCGAGAGTGTTACCCAAGCGGGTCATAAGCCTAACAACTCTCCCTCCACAATAAGAACGGCACCATTACTGGATAACCAGTCCATGCCCAAAACTAACCCATAGTCCGTGAAGCCCAAAAAGCATCACATCTAAACTCAACGCTAAGTATAGAAACTTTCAAACCCAAACACATCATGGAGCCCCAATTGGGTTTGAAACAACTAAGGGATCACCTACTAAACTGGTGTCTAAGTGCAGTGACTCAACTAACAATGATGAGATAAACGAACTCAATGTGTCAAAATCAAATAAAGTACGGACAGGATGATCGATCAGAAAAACTAGACTTTCAATAGAAATAGTTCTACCTCTTTCCCGAATCGCGAGAGCCTATACTTGCCCCCTAGCCTGACCTGGTGCCACAAGAGCTTGCACCTGTCCTCCTGAGATAGACCCCGTCCTTTGCTCCTTCTTTGGACAGTCTTTCATCAGATGCCCTGCTTCGCCACAGTGGAAGCAGCCAGTCTTAGTCTTCTTACGACAATCTTTGTTTAGGTGGCCTAGTGTCCGACAATTGAAGCACCTCTTCTTTCCCTTGCCACCCTTACCTTTCGCACCCTTATTTTGTTGTTGAGGTTTCTTCTGATCTCCATTCTTCTCGGGTGCCATAATAGCATTGGGGCCCCTCTCTTCCTTATACATGAATTCCATGTCTACTAACTTCTCGAAGGTGGCCCCCATAGAGATGTGGGTCATAGCCAACCCATGCATCGGTTCGTTCAAGCCTTTAACGAACCTCAAAGCCTTCTCTTCCGGTGTGTTTACCAAGTCTATATTGAACTTCGCTAACTGATTAAACTTGTTAACATATTCTTTCACTGACAAGTTCCCTTGCTTTAAGTTCAAGAACCTTTCCACGTGCATATTTTCTTCCGCTTTTGAGAGAAACTTTGCCTCAAACCTTTTCCTGAAATCCACCCAAGAGTCAATAGGGCGTTCTCCATTAGTGACCTCCCACCAGAACGAGGCCTCTCCTTCCATTAACCAAGCGGCTAACCTGACTTTCTTTCCCTCTTCCACTTCCAAGATTTCCATCAATTCTTCCGTCTCATTAAGCCAATCCCTAGCTCCCACAAAAGGTTTTCCTCCCATAGCCTTAAACTTCCTACAAGTCATAGCAAAAGTATCCGCGCGAGGAGGAACGAGTGCAACGGGTGGAGGAGGAACATTTGCTGGACCCGCAGCGGCGGCCCTAGCCTCTAACAACCTCCTATACCATACTGGTACCGCTATACCGTCCGGAAGATAAAGATCTTCAGCCATGCTGAGACGAAAAAGGAAAGATTCAAACGGAGAATTCAAAAGATAAAGATATGGCTATCGGGGATTATGCTTTTCTTTCAAAAACTTTTCTCTTAAAAGACATGTTTTTGAAAATACTCCTTTCAAAATATTCTTAGAAAATAGTTTTTCTTGAAATTTTATCTGTTCCGGTAACCTTAAGCTCTGATACCACGTGTAACACCCCACACCCGCTATGGTCACTCTCTAAGGGAATGCCATAACATCGGTGGAGTATTTTAAGTGAATATAGAACAGAAAAATTACAGCAAGACAGATATAAGTAATACTTGAAAATTTCAAAACGTCATTTCATTACATCAGAAAGTAAAACATGTTTGGTTACATCACAAAACCATAATAAGAGTCAAGTACAAAATGTCCATCCTGATAAATAAAAGTACATAATCCCAATACATGAACCGATAGCCATAAAAGAAAGGGTAAGCTGAGATCTACACCTATGGTCCAAGCTCCAAAAGAGAATAAAGCAGCCTGATCAAAGCCCACTCGTACTGGGCCCACTCTGATGACCTGAGGGTTGGAAAAAAAAAGATAAAAACAACGGGGTCAGACATAAGTCTGAGCGAGTCCTATAACTTTAACAATACAATCATTAAAGTAACCAGAGAAGACATAAGCTTGATATACGGTAACGTCTGGGGATGAATGGCTACACTAAGCAGCTTGGCAGACTTAGGACAAACTAAGATAACCGTAAAGACGCATTTTCCCACTCAAGGATAACTCCTAGATTTCACCACCCCAGATCTACCCTCCCAAGGGTAATTCCTACACTGCACCACACCAGTTCTACCCACCCAAGGGTAATTCCTACTTAAAGGTTGATCCCACTAAGTGTACTTAGAAATTTCACCCAGTAGATTCGTGTACCCCTACATAGGTGCCGTCTGCCCCTATCTTTACTAGGTGTACCCACTACTCCCAAGCGATCGGCTCCCTAGCGTAGATACCCGTGCTGGTCCCACAATGGGGTGTATCATTCCCCAAAGTGGCCACCTGATAATATCAACGGTGCACGGCTTTATATCTACACGATGCAACAACGACTTACCAACCAGCCCGGGTCCACACACGCATATGAATCCCATTGATCCTGCGTTGCCACCGCTAACCCGTTTGGCCTCTTATAGTCAAGCCCAATATGCGTGTCCCGTCACTCGACTAGAGTCGAGCCTACTAAGATACGTTTGGGATATTGGTTGAAATGGGCCCCCACAAGCTACCACCTAAGCTTGTTATTTCTAGTGAATCCCACTTAACCCTTTAACCATGTCCACTTACATGTTATACATTTTGGCTAAGTCATTAATCATATTTTAATTGCCATTCAAGGCACCCACTAGATTTCCACGTGCCACCCAAAAGCACTTACTTAACCCTTTAACCATGTTTTAATTACATGTTCCACTTTGGTTAAGTATTCTAATCGTATTTTCTATTGCCACCTAAGGCAACCCACTAGTTTCCTCATGCCACCCAAGGCAGCCACTTAACCCCTCATGTCCCACTACATGTTAATATGGTTAAGTGTTTCTTAATTAATTAAGACCGTGATCTCCCATAAAGACCTCCCACATTAGACTGGCTTTTATGACAACTGGTTGAGCCGGTAGGGTCCGGGCAGTTTTACGTCATAACAGAGTCTAACCTCGTGTCTTTACTTTAATCATGTATTTAATTTGTGCCTAAGACCTCCCACATTGGGCTAACATTTGTAGCAACTGGTTAAGCCGGTAGGGTCCGGGCAGTTTTAAACTACAAATGAGTCCAACCTCGTGTCTTAGTCGATTAATTACACCTAATTAATCATCCCATATTAATTATCCCTAATTAATATCAAGTTTTTCATAACATGGGTAGACCTAACTCAATAGGTAAATTCCCATGGGGTAGACCTAACTCAATAGGTAAATTCCCACTTATGTTAATTTATTTTTATGGTATGCTTAATCATACCCAATCATACTTTTATTAACATATTTATTAACCCCATCGTTCCCCACGTAAATCATTCTCAATTCATGACATAATAAAGGGAAGATCCATCACAAATATCATGGGTTTCACCAAATCTTAGCATATAACTTTGTCATGGGTTAAGAGGAGGTCAACTTGCATATATGAGCATATATTAACCCAACTACATTTAACCCAAACTTGCATATTATCATACACATGACTTGCATAACATGTTGCATATGAACTTGCATATTATCATACATATGACTTGCATAACATGTTGCATATGAACTTGCATATTATCATACACATATCTTGCATAACATGTTGAACTTGCATATAAGCATTCTCATAACTTGCATAACATGTTAAACATACATTTAAGCATACACATAACTTGCATAAGCATTCACATTCTTGCATAAGCATTCACATACTTGCATAAGCATGCATAACTTGCATATCATGTTAAACTTGCATTTAAGCATACACATAACTTGCATAAGCATTCACATTCTTGCATAAGCATTCACATATACTTGCTTAACATGTTGAACTTGCATTTATGACTTGCATCTTAAAGGAGGGTAAACATGCATATATATATATATATATATATATATACATAGCATATAAAGGTGTCATTTTGCATATGTATGCATCACATTTAAAAGGGTAAACTTGCATGTCATGATTTATGCATAATACCAAACACTTAGCATGCATAAAACCACATACTTAGCATGCATAGAATCAATTACTTATTATGCATAAACCCACCACTTAACTTGCATAAACCCACATACTTAACTTGCATAAACTCACATATTCAACTTGCATAAACTCACATATTCAACATGCATAAACTCACATATTCAACATGCATAAACATAGGATTAATATTAAACATAGATTAGCATATTCACATCATATCATATGACTTGAAAACCCATTAATCCTCATGCAAAACCATAGATCTCATCATATCTCATCTACTTAATTTAACAATTGATCATCAAAGTGATAGAAACTCACCAAAACCTAGATTAGCAAACTTATGAAGTGGAATTAGTTGCTTTAGATGAAGAAGATGTTGATTAGCTTGCAACTCTCTTCATTGATTTGTGGAGGCCATGATCAAGTTTCATTTTGCCATAGTTTAGTTACAAGATCTAATTATGAATATATTAGGGTAGGGTTAGGGTCTTATTTATAGGATTAGGTAGTGTTTTAGGCCCTTAGATTAACCCTAGATTAGATTAGGACCCTTAGATTTCGGAAATCTCTAGAACCCAGCCCAAGACTCAACCAAAAACCAGATCTGGTGCACCCAGATCAACAGGGCCGACACCCTGTGTCGACACCCCTGTCGACAGGGCTGTCGACACCCCTGTCGACATGCCTGTCGACACCCCTGTCGACATGCCTGTCGACACGGGGCTAGGCGGGAACTTTCCCGCCCTTTCCGCTTTTGGCTCCAAACTTGTTTTAGAACTGAATTTTAAATCTGTTTTTAACTTTGAATTTTCTGAAAACTTCTTTGGGCCTTAACTGGGCCATACGGACTCCGATTTACAAAATTTCGGACTCTATTCTGCGTATTTTTCCGAGACGAACGCAATGACGCAGCCCGTTTACCCTGATTCAAATTATTAAATTTAATTCTGCCCTGATTTCTATTATAACAAGGTATTCAACATACGGGGTGTTACAATTTGTGTTCGAGTTTCGAAAGTGAGATTACTATATATTTCCAATGGACTGGTGTGTGAGAACCAAAACTAGATAGGGTTTATTATTGTGAATTGGCATCAAAAACATGATTTTCGATATATGTATCAAAGTTATGAATTTGAAACACTAATCAACTAATTGATTGATGATTGTGTTGTGTGATTATTTATTTAAACCATTATGTGAATGAATGGTAAAATTAGGCCAAACTGAACCAAATATTGAACTCTATTAAAAATCGTTGGAAATTGCATGCATATATACATGTGTATACATTGAACATGTCATAGCAAAGAGGCTAGAGCAGAGGGATAAAATTAATTGCCCGACAAATAGGTACATATTTACTAATTTCTTGGGGTTTTTGATGATTTTATGAGTCGATTGGCTGTTTCTTTTTGTTTTTGGATTGGAGAAGCCTGTATGGCAATTTCGGGATTTTCCCGGTGCTCCCGTGCAGGGGCATTTATGGCGAAATTTTTCGAAAATTTAGGGTATTAGCCATTTTTTTTGAAATATTTGAAAAGTTCTTAGAAACTGAAAAGTTGAAGAACTTCATCCATAATGGAAATAATGAAAGTTGAGTTGGTTTGTAAAACAACTTTCAGCTCTGTTCCTTTTCAAAGACGAAATTTTTTTAAATGGGGGAGATTGTAATAACCCGGAAATCCGAACCAATTTAAAAAATTTATTTTGGCAATTTTAATGAATTTTGAATATTCAAAATGATTTATTTTAAATAATAACGATGAAAAATTTATTTTGAATAGAATTAGAACATGCACATTTATTTGAATTGACGTTAGAATATAAATATTTATTTCAAATTATAAAAGAAATTGAAAATGGCGCGGTAGTTTGAAAATTCGATTTCAAATTTCAAATGAATGTACATGATACAAAATAAACCAGATTTTAGTGAAACCAAAAATATTTGAATCTATTTGAGAATATCTTTCCAACGAATCCGTAAAATTGAAATTTCATAGCGGGAGTAAAAAGTTACGTCCAGCTGAAAATTCAGAATAGTTGCTATGGAATTTTGGCCCTTAAAAATAGCCATTTTGCAAACGACCTCCATTTTCGATGAAACCACTTTTGTTGGATCCGGGATGTCGAGTTATTGCTAGATTCCAAAATTCATAATTTTTCAAATCAATATGTGAGCGTGGCGAAGTAAAACGTGCTTAGACATTTTCAGTCAATTTCGATCGACCAAAAAATGTCCATTTTTCAAACGGTCTCAGAATTTGACGAAATTAGTTTTGTTAGAACCGTATCGTCAATACGAAGCTGGAAAATATTTTTCGGGAATTTTCAAAGTTCGTATGTGGCCCTAGCAAATTGAAATATGCGTTCAAATTGAATATATAGATTTATATTTATATTTTGACGGAAACAGATCGAAACGATCAAATTGGCCTATGTGACATATCCCATTATGTTCTAAATGGGGGAATTAGCTAGGGACGATAGTCGGTGGGTTCGATTTTGAGTTCGAAATAGAAAGTTGCTTTTTGAAAATAAAATTAATTAATTATATATATTTCCATTCCCTCTCTCTCCCCCTATTTACAGTCAACCCCCCTCCCCCGTTCATTTTAAAATCAAAATAAAATAAAAAAAGCGATGAGGGGGGAGGAAGCCGCCACCGTACGCCTCCAGCAGCGGCGCCACCAATGACGCCTCCCCTCTCCAATTCTCCTTCTTCCCCTCCTCCTCTACTCCTTACCGCACCCCCCTTAAACCCCCAATCGAGAAAAAACCCGACCCCTCCCTTTTTCGTTGCCCCTCTCCTTCAGCAGCGCCGCTAGCAGCGAGTCCCCCCCCCCTCCGGCCGTCGAACGCCACCTCCGTCCCCTGCTTGCGCCAGGAACCGCCTCCCCCCTCCTTTCAAAACAAAAAAGGTAAAAGTTTATTTATTTCATTTTATTTATTTTAGTTTCTTTAATTATTTATTTTATATAAAACTGAAAAGGAAGAATGATGATTTTTATCATAAGAGAAGTTAGGAGTTATGAGTATGAAAACATATTATTTTGAGCAAAAAAGAGATAAAGGTTGGATTTTTAATTATAAAAAGATTTGAATTTTCGTTAGAAGTAAAAGAGTGAGTTTTATGTAGACGTCATAGAATAAAAATATGATTTTTAGCCATAGTAAAGATTTTATTTTTATCATAGAAAGATTATATTTTTTTGATAGTAAAGATGAGATTTTTATTCTCATGAAAGCAATATGAGAATTTGACTTTTATATGGGATTCACGTGAAGAAGAATTGGATTTTTACATAGATATTTAGAGAATAAAAATATGATTTTCATATTATAGAGATAATAAAAATATGATTTTTATATATGTTGTAGTGAAATAAAAATTCGATTTTTATATGAGTAGCGGATTGAAAATAGAATTTTTATATAATAGAGAATATAAAAATATAATTTTTATATATGTAGCGAAATAAAAAATCTGATTTTTATTATATATATATTGAGATAAAAATGTGATTTTTATAGCGTCGAAATAAAAATTCAATCTTTATACAAGAAGTAGGAATATAAAAATATAATTTCTATATTCAAAAAGAAGCGTGGTAAAAATATATGATTTTTATATATGAAATGCCATTGTAAAAATATAATTTTTATTATGAACAGCATGTTAAGGACTGCATTGGAATTTCAAACAAATCCAAACGGTTCAGAAGTTCAGAAGTAGAGCTGGAGTAGTGGAACCCTCATTGAGAACTCCTCACTTTTAATTTTATTTTCTAGTTTGAAATATATACTAGGATGCAGACGGTGCTTAGCAGTACCCGACACTCGTTGTCCACAGGCTATGGATGACTTGTATGTTTGATTGATCTGCTGTGAAAGTTGATTGTGTTATGTGGAATGAAAATAAATATTTTTTAGTTAAAAATATAATTTTTAATGTGTATATAAAATGAAATAAATATTTATAAACAAATCGTACAATTTGTTTGTGTACACACATTTGACTGATATTGATTGGGACGATAAATTTTACACATCGCCCAACTGCACAAATAAAATTCATTATGTGTTGATTGAAACCCCACACGGGTATTAGGGTGATATATGACATACACCAATCCCAATAATTAGTTGTATGTCAATCGATTGGTTGACAGACTGTTATAAGCGTTGAATATTTATATTTGATGCTTATGCAGTGTAGAATGCACTTTGGATGATGGTTGACTGTGTGTGATGCTTGTTGTGTACGTGTGTTGTATGAAATCCATATAAATCAAATTATATGATGATTGATTGTGTCTGATTCCAATTCAGAAACGAATAAATATTTTAAAATAACGAATATTTTCAAATAATATTGAGTAAAAGATCAAAATATGATTTTTGATGTCCGATTTGGGATGGACACGAATATATTTAAATATATAAAGCCGTGTTGATTAGATTGACGCCATTTTGAGGTGAACGATATTAATATCGATTTTATTCATTTTTATAATGAATATTGAAAAGGAATTGATTTCAAAATATAATGTTTTGAAAATATTATCATTTATATATCGATGATGTGGAATATTCAATTTTGATTTGAAATTGAATATGAAGTTGAAATCGTTTTGAAAACGAATTTAAAATGATTTATAAAATATGTTTTAAATGAAATTGACGAAATATATATTATATATATAATATAATGGCCTGAATAGAATGCGCCGCGCTGCGGCAATTCGCGAATTTCGACCATTGACTTCAAACGGACATTACAGGAGATCCGTCGGATTCTCCTAAAACCGGAACCATTGGGTTCATATCAAAAAGAGCTTTCCAATGAATATGAGAGATTTCAAATCTAACAGTTGGATTTGGAATTATGTCCAAAGCAAATTTGGAAAAGGTCGCTGTAAGTGCAGTTCGATGGCCGTTTATGGAAATCGACTGTACGGGCCTTAATAAAATTATTAAAAATATCAATAATTTGTGTAAAAACAAAATGAATGATTTGGAAAGAATTGGGATGAAAAATTCCATATTTGAAAAGATAAAAATATATTTTTATCGAAATGAACTAGTTTTGAAATAGAATAATAAATCCAATATTTTTAAAATAAATAAATTGGATTTGAAATGGTTCTAAAAATAACCGGGATTTCCAATATATGATTTGTAATGGGTTTGAATCGAAATTATCTTCAGAATATTTCGATATTGGATTTCGTGATTATACAGATATTGTGGAGGAATTTGGAGGATATACATATATATATCGTTATTCCAATACAATATTTTTGGTTTCAGAATTTGATATTGAATATAAGCCGATATATTTTCTATTTAGAGCCTTATATTTAATATCAAATTGGATTTTCGGTTTTTCGTGAATAGTATCTTTAATAATACTGTTCTTGAACCAAATTAGAATCTGACTAGAGATTAGTTTAGTTGAATGGTTTCCTGGGTATTGATCTAATGTTGGTTTCGGTCTTCGGGGTTAATACCTAGGGAATTGTTCTCTTACTAATTTACGGTTGGAGACTGATTGGATTTTGGGTTTGTTATGAACTGTGTTTTCAACGACATTCATTCTTTAACTTGATTTACAGTGAAATAAGATTTGGAATTTATAAATCTTTTTATTAAGATCTAACGGGAATTTTCCAAAGTAAAGTTTTCAAATTTAATATATTTAATTGGAATTGAATTGAAATTGGTCTTTGGGTTTATCGTGAATGGTGTTTTAAATAACACTGGTTCTTTAACCCGATTAACAATGGAGTTAAGAAAATCAGAAACTAACTGGAGATTAGTTAAGTTAAATGGTTTCTTGGGTATTGATCTGATGTTGGTTTCGGCCTTCGGAGTTAATACTTAGGGGATTATTCATTTGTTAATTTACGGTTAGACGCTGATGGAATGGAATGTGATTTTTGGGTTTATCGTGAACCATATTTTAAATGACATTGGTTCTTTAACCCAGTTAAAGACAGAATACGGCTTGAATTGAAATCCAAAGGAAGATTAAAGAATAAATTTTATAGAATTTATCTTTGATAAAATTAATGGAAGCCCTTCCCAAAGTACGTGAAGATTTGAATAAAAGAATATTCAGAATTGGAAAGAGGCGTATGTTGTGGTTTATAACACTTATTTATTATATATGCGAGTTATTCAGAAAGGCCGGGTTTATCCCCATTCTGAATAACTGATTCGATGATATGTCGACGATGAAGACGGTGGTTGAAGACCGGAGGTCTACACATCATTTGGATAATTACTGATGATCTTGATTGGGCTGTACACCCAAGAGGAGGGAAATAGTAGGTGATCGTCCAGACGTATTTGGAGGTCAATGGATATGCGAGGTATAAGGTGCTTCCGGTTTCGTTCAGACCTAGGACGGACTTATAAATGGATTGTGTGTCTGACATTGGATTTTATTCTGTGTTGATTGATTTCTATTAAATATATATCTGCTTTGCGGCGGAGAATTTATTCTCTTGCTTAACGCCCTCCTCTGAGACGTATGAGCTCAGAGGTTATATATCGATGGATATCAGTCGCATGGCATGAATTGCCTGTGTGGCATGCTGAGATGCAGTGATCAAGGCTTTTGTTGAAAAGCAAAGTCTTGTGGTTGATGATCAAAGCACGGCTTTAATACAGCGTAGCTTTGTGTATGGCGTTAATTCGTGAGCCTCACACCTCGGTATGAGTCAAAACGGGATCGTGACTGCAGGGAGTGCACTACGTTTCTTTCTAGCTATGGGTGGTGTCAGCGTTTTACTCGCCCTGACATCGTTGTTATTTTACCTATGTGGCTGTTGGATTGCGAGGCGCCTCAGATATAGGTCCGATAGGACCGGGAAAAGTGTGTTCAGGAATAACTAATCCTCAAACGTAAGAGAGGACCGCCCCTGAAGATTCGGTGGTCTTCTGCGAGAGATCCTGAGGCATTTGCTCGGGTGTCTCGAATCGGTGAGGAGCCATCCCTGGCCTCGACTCATGACAGAAATCCAATTTCCAAAATGTGATATTTCGGTTTTATTTGTAGAGCCTAGTATGGCGACATAGTGGGATGGGGCACTGAGACGACCCGATTTCCCGTTCTCACGGGAACAAGGGTTATCTTTGGAATATAACATAGAAACAGATAATAGTAGAACAAAATTAAATAAATACACCAGATAATGAACAATAGAATATACTGGATAAAAGTAATCATCAGAGTTACACAGTATACAGGATCTTACTTAGTACAAATACAGTTCAGCTATACATAAATGTCTACAGCGGAAATAAACAAAATATGTACAATAGGAGCTGAACAGCATAAAAAGAGATAAAGGATAGAATCCATCTTCAGCTCCAGCTATCCAGAAAGAACCAGCTAAACCTGAATATAAGGCTGCCCGTGTAGAAAAAGGGGCACCCGAGTATGAGAGTGAAACAAACTACGAGTCAGTCATGGGACTGGTATGAGAAATCCATTCAACACATATATAATATGGCTAATCACAGGACCACGCCACTTTCGTGGAACGGGTTTACTCCATTGGATTGCCAGTGCTTTAAAACAAATCTTTCTTTTAAACATCGCTATGCTTTTTATAAAAATGAAACCGTTATAAGACTCAGTTCCCATCACACAATGCAACGCAAACCGGAGGATAGAGTTTTACCTTATAACGGTCAAAATATGCTTGATACGAACAAAACAAAGGCATTTGATATTATTGTTAGTGTCTATATGTTTTGAAAACAATTTCAAATCATAACTATCAATCATAGACGGCATGGGTACCATATATCATGTCGCCATATATATATACAATCAAAACCGCACGATGTCGTATTTGGAAATTGGATTTTCGTCATGAACCAAGGCAAAAGATAGTCCTTACCGAATTCGAGACGCTCTAGCCCGCCCCTCAGGAAAGTACTCAGTCAAGCCTTTGGATCGTCAAGGCCGGTCCACCGATGTGGATTAAAATTCCTGAACACTGCGTTTCCCCGCCCTTTGGGGGCGTAAATAAGCCAACGAATGACTCCATCGGACCCGGATCGTCCGATCAAACCGAGGCGCCTCGCAACAGAAACAACCACTTAGGTGAAAAGTATATAAATGTCAGGGCTGGTAGGTCACTGACACCACCCTAGCTAGAAAGAAACGCAGGCCCTCCCTGATGTCCTCTCCCGTTTTAGGTTCATACCGGGTGTGAGGCTCGCGAATTCACGTTATACACAAAGCTACGCCACACAGGCGGTGCTTTGATCATCACCACAAGACTTTGCTTTTCAACAGAAGCCCTGATCACTGCATCTTAGCATGCCACACCGGCAATTCATGCCATGCGACTGATGTCCATCGATATACTACCTCTGAGCTCGTGCGTCTCAGAGAAGGGCGTTAAGCAAAAGAATAAATTCTCCGCCGCCAAACATATGTATATTTAACAAAAATCAATCAACACAGAATAAACTCCACTGTCAGACACACAATCCATTTACAAGTCCGTTCTGGGTCTGAACGAAACCGGAGGCACTAAATACCTCGCAAACCCTTCGATCACCACGTACGTCTGGACGATCACCACTCATTATCCATATTTCGGGATGCCTCCCAATCAGGACCTCGGTTACCATCCAAACGAGGTGAAGATCTCCGGTCTTCGACCATCGTCTTCATCTTCAAATTTTCAATCGTCGGTCAATCATTTGAAATGAGAATTAACTCGGCCATTTCAAATAATTCACGTATATTTAGAATTTCAAATCAATTTATTTCAATGGTTAAATTATTCGACAACACCAACTTTGTTCTTTAATGTAATTTTCACACCAAACACATTCAACCATCAAACACAACATAAATCGAGAAAATTCAGCTTATTTCCATTCCATATTGTTTATGATATTTTATAACGATTTATCGCTATTTTTATTTATTTTAAAATAGCTAATATATTCAAAATGACGCTTCGGGCCATAAAGCGGCTGTGGCGCTGTTTTTCTTCAGATTTGATTTACACATATCTGAAAATCTAACCGTTGGATCTTCACAAAATTTACATCATTAGAAAGGTCTTTTCAAAACGAATCCAATGGTTCCAGTTTCGGGAAAATCCGACGGTCGGATCTCCCGGTACAATCGTTTGAATTTTCGATTTCAAAATACGAACTGCAGCGTCGTTATTCGATTAAATATATAATTATATTTTTATATATATAAATATAATCGCTTCTGGCGCTGTTTTTCATCAGATTTGATTTAAACATTCCAGACAATCCAACCGTTGGATTTTTACAAGGTTGGTGTCGTTGGGAAGATATTTCCAAGGCGAACCCGACGGTTGAGGTTTCGGGAAAATCCAATGGTCGGATTTCCCGTACTAGTTGTTTGAAAACACGGTTTCAAAACACGAACTGCACGACTACGTTTCGTTTTAATTTTATTTATATTTATATATTTATATAAATATAGTTCATTCAATGATTTCAATATCGTTTTCACTTCAAATATTTCACTAACGCCTTAAAATTTTGGAAAATTTCGCCATAACCTCCCCTGCACCGGGAGCATCGGGAAATCGCAAATAGCTTTCCCGGTCCTTCGATTCTCAAAAAGAAAAAGAAAAAGCCAAGCGGCTAGCCAGCAGGCTCATAAAATCATCACCCAAACAAAACAGTAAATGTGTACCTATTTGTCGGGCACAAAATTTTATTCCTCTTCTCTAGCCCCTTTGCTATAACCTGTTCAATGAATATGCATGTACATATATATACAGTTCTTATCATTTATCATTTTCTATTCAACTTCATATTTGATTTCTATTTGGTTTAAAAACACCATTCATTCTAATGTTACATACATAGGCACAAATTATTTCATTAGCTAATTAATGAATATTTCAACTCATATATGTTGATTTGAACAAGTAGCTATTTTTAACACTTCACATTTCAACGATTCATGCATACAATAAAAATGTGATTTTTATTGTAAAACAATTCCTTTCAAAACACTATTTTTCTATATAGTTTATATCGGTGATAGAAAAAAAAGGGATTTTTATCATAAAACAATTTCTTTTATTACGAGATTATTTTACACAGTTCATATAGTCGATAAAAGGTGATTTTTATATTTAAAACGCGAATACCATTCAACACATGAATTTCTAATCAACGAATGAATATCAATTCAACACATGAAGGTTTTCTATAGTTTCTATATATAGACAAAAATGTGATTTTTATATTTAAAACGCGAATACCATTCAACACATGAATTTCTAATCAACGAATGAATATCAATTCAACACATGAAGGTTTTCAATAGTTTCTATATATAGACAAAAATGTGATTTTTATATTTAAAACGCGAATACCATTCAACACATGAATTTCTAATCAACGAATGAATATCAATTCAACACATGAAGGTTTTCTATAGTTTCTATATATAGATAAAAATGTGATTTTTATATTTAAAACGCGAATACCATTCAACACATGAATTTCTAATCAACGAATGAATATCGATTCAACACATGAAGGTTTTCTATTCAATGAATAAATATAGTTTAAGCAGATGAAAATAATTCAAACACACGAATATTATTCAAAATTTCGGCAGCATAACGGCAGGGTAGTTAAAACCGGGACCGTCCCTAGTACGGCTCCTCGCTCTACCTTAAAACCTCGCGGTTTTTGACAATGGGGATCATGCATCTAGTTCGCACGCAGGCAGCATGTATATATTTATTTCATTTCCACAAACTAATCCTATGTGGTTTCAACCAAATATTTCTCAACCACAAATGGGTATTTTTCAACCACAATCAACCAATATCAACCACAAACAATCCCAAACAACCATTCGCTATCAATCAATTTTCACACCAATTTCAACCAATAAATATCGTCCATGGTTTGTGGACGAGGGGCGTATATATATATATATATATATATATATATATATATATATATATATATATAGCAATTCACTTTTATTTCAACACATATATATATAGCTAGAAAAAGAAATTGAAGAGTGAGAAATTCTCACCTATAGCTATCCAACTGCACGACACTTCACTTAGAGAAATCTTCGCCTTTCTCGCCTTTTGTCGCTTTCGTTGCCCGTATTCTCTACGTATGTAAAAATCGAATTTTTACTATGTTATTCAATATATCAAAATTCCATTTCAAAAATATAGATTCCGCCTTTTCAAATATGAAGTTTTCGCCTTTATAAAAATAAATATTTCGCCTCACTATATTATGAAAATTATATTTTCCTTCCTTCTAAAAACCATATTTTTAATCCACTACCTAAGTAAAAATCACGCTTTTCTCCATTTAAAAATATCGTCTTTCTTTCTTTAAAAATCTAATCTTTTCTATTTTTAAAATCAAATCTTTACTGATTTAAAAATCAAATCTTTACTGATTTAAAAATCAAATCTTTTCTGATTTAAAAATCAAATCTTTTCTAATTTTAAAGTTCAAATCTTTTTCTATTTAAAGTTCAAATCTTTTTCTATTTAAAATTTAAATCTTTTTCTTTTTAAAGATCAAATCTTTTTCTTTTTATATCTTAAAATAAAATCAGTTTTTAAACCTTTTAAAAAAATCAGTTTTAAACCTTTTAAAAAATCAGTTTTAAACCTTTTAAAAAATCAGTTTTTCCCCTTTTAAAAAAACAGAATTTTCCTTTTAAAATCAGAATTTTTCTAATTAAAATAAAAATAAAATAACAACACTTACTGTATCTGCGAAGAAGGGGGGGCGATGTCAGGATCGGCGGCAGGAGGTCGTCAGGGTGGAGCTGGCTTCGAGGGGGTTTGGGTTCAGGCGCGTCACGGTTCGAGGTAGAAGAGGGGAGAGAAGAAGAAGCAGTGACAACAGCTACAGGCGAAGGGGGTGGCGGCGTGCGGAGGTGGCGGCGCCTCCTGGGCTGAGCGATGCGATGGTCAAAGTCGGGGAGGCTAGGGTTTCTTTTTTTTTTATTTAATTTTATTTCGATCAAATGAGAAAGGGAAGGGCTGAGCGGGTTAAGGGGAGAGGAAAAGTTATTTTATTTTTAATTTATTTAATTAATTTGTTTTCAAAAAGCAAATTTTTCATACGAGCTCTAAACGAGGCCCACCGCCTGTGGTCCATAGCGTTTTACCCCCATTTCGAACACAATAGGATATGTATCGTAAGCTGATTCGATAGTTTCGAATAGTTTCCGTTGAATTTACATTTAAATCATTATATTGAATTTTAAACGTACTTTTCAATTTACCGAGGTCACATACGGACTCGAAAAATTTCAGAAAAATATTTTCTAGCTTCGTATTGACGATACGGTCCTAACAAAACTAGTTTCGTCGAATTCTGAGACTGTTTGAAAAATGGCCATTTTCCAGTCGATTAAAATCAACTGAAACTGGTCAAACGCGTTTTCCTTTACCACGCTCACATATTGATTCAAAAAATTATGAAATTTGAAACCTAGCAATAACTTCACATCCCGGACCCAACAAAAGTGGTTTCGTCGAAATCCGAGGTCGTTTGCAAAATGTCCATTTTTAAGGGCCTGAATTCTATAGCGACTGTTCAGAATTTTCAACTGGACATATCTTTTGATTCCCGCTATGAAATTTCGATTGGTCGGATTCGTTAGAAAGATATTACCAATTAGATCCTAATGTTTTTGGTTTCACTAAAATCCGGATTGTTTTGCACCCGATACAGTCCGACAAAGTTTGAATTCAGTTTTTGAAACTGCAGCGCTTTTTCAAGCCCTGTTTATAATTATAATTAATTATATTCGTTTTCAATTGTTGATTCAAACTCAGTTTTCATCGCCATTATTTAAAATATTTATTTTAAATATTTAAAATCCATTATTTTAGCCAATTTAAAATTTTTAAATTGGTTCAGATTTTCTGGGTCGTTACAGGCACTATGCCTTCTATGATTGATACATTTATATTTGAAGTTGTTTTCATACACTTTACACTATAATAGTATCAAAATGATTTGTTTTAAACGTACCAAGCATGTTTGGCTATTATAAGGTAAAATTCTATCCTCCGGCTTGCGTTGCATTGTGTGATGGGACCTGAGTCTTATAATAGCTTCATTTTTCCAAAAAAGCATTGCATTGTTTGTTTTGTGCACTGGTATTCTTGGGAGGAAACCCGTTCTGTGTTATACGACGTGGTCCCTTGATTTACCTTATTTGTAAAGTAAAGTTTAAATAACTGTTTTAGTTCTCACACCAGTCACATGACTGACCTGGAGTTTATTGTTTTAACCTAAACTATGGGTGACCCTATTTTCCACACGGGCAGCTAGTAGTTTTGGTTTCTCAAATTTATATTCACAGGAACCTGGTATATAGCTGGAATGGTATCTGGAAAGCTCTGTATCCATATATTCTTTTCTGTTGTGTTTTGTATTATTTTTCCGCTGCATTATTGTAATTTAAAAACTCTGATATTTCTCTGGTGTATAATATTTATTCATACTCTACATGTTCTTGTATTCTGATGGAATTGTTGTAATAAGCAATGAAATGTTCTTCTGTTTGTGTTCTGATTTGTCATGTTCGCAACTCAATCCGTGCTTTCCTTCACGGGGAAGTTCGGGTCGTTTTAGCTGGTATCAGAGCCAGGTTTCAATCCTGGGACCTGTGGGTTATGGCCACATCGGGACACAAACAGAAGAACATTTCATTGTTTATTATAACAATTTCATCAGAATACAAGAATATAAAGAGTATGAATAAATATTACACATCATAAAAATATCAGAGATTTAAATTACATTACATAGCAGCGGAAAAATAATACGATACACAACTAAGGTGATAAACGGATACAGAGCTTTCCGGATATCGTTCCAGCTGTAAATCAGGATCCTGTGAATATAAATCTGCAAAACCAAAATTACTAGCTGCCCATGTGGAAAATAGGGGAACCCAGAGTTTAGGTTAAAACAATAAACTCCAGGTCAGTCATGTGACTGGTGTGAGAACTAAAACAGTTATTTCAAACTTCACTTTAAAAGAGGGTAATTCAAGGGACCACGCCGTATAACACGGAATTGGTTTCCTCCCAAGAATACTAGTGCGTAGAATAAACAGTGCAATGCTTTTTGGAAAAATGAAGCTATTATAAGACTCAGGTCCCATCACACAATGCAACGCAAGCCGGAGGATAGAGTTTTACCTTATAATAATGCTTGATACGTTTAAGACAAATTATTTAATACTATTATATTATAAAGTGTATGAAAACAACTTCAAATATAAATGTATCAATCATAGACAGCATAGTGCCCCATCCCACTAATTCTCCATACTAGGCTCTACAAATAAAACCGAAATATCACGTATTGGAAACTGGATTTCCGTCATGAGTTGTGGCCAGGGATGGATCCTCACCGATTCGGGACACCCTAGCAAATGCCCCCTTGTTATGACCTGTTCAATGTATACACATGCATATGCATGCAATTTCCAACATTTTTTTTAATACAGTTCAATGTTTGGTTCAATTTAGCCTAATTTTACCGTTCATTCACATAATGGTTTAAATAAGTAATCATACAACACAATCATCAATCAATTAGTTGATTAGCGTTTCAAATTCATAACTTTGATACATATACAGAAAATCACGTTTTTGATGCCAATTCACAACGATAAACCCTATCTAGTTTTGGTTCTCACACACCAGTCCATTGGAAATATATAGAAATCTCACTTTCGAAACTCAAACACAAATACTGATCATGCGGCCGCATTACCAGAATTATCTCCGGGCGACTAGAGTGTGGTCTTGTATCTATCCAGTATTAAAACTTCGAATATACGTTTGCAAGGCATATATGCAAAATATTTATATATTGGATTGTCCAAATTCAATAAAAAAATATTCAAATACGTTGAATAAAGTTTGAATTTTCAAAATAATATTGTTTTCATTTTAAAACTATACTCTTCACACTCGTTCTGGGATACTACTGATCCCATCTCTAACGAGTCATTCTTATTGTATATTACTAATCCAATATTTGATGAATTCTTTCATTCGGTTCTAATGTGCCTTGGTATCAGAGCTTTGGTTTACAGAGCTCGAGAACAAGGCACATTAGAACCGAATGAAAGAATTCATTAGAGATTGGATTAGTAATACCCAATAAGAATTCATTAGAGATGGGATCAGTATTATCCTAGAACGAGTGTGAAGAGTATATTCTTAAAATGAAAACAATATTATTTTGAAAATTTGCGTATTTGAATATTTCATTTGTATTGAATTTGGACAATCCAATACATAAAGATTTTGCATATACGCCTTGAAAACTTACATTCGAAGTCTTAATATACTGGATAGATATAGAACCACACTCTAGTCGCCCGGAGATAATTCTGGTAATGTGGCCGCATTATCAGTATTTGTGTTCGAGTTTCGAAAGTGAGATTTCTATATATTTCCAATGGACTGGTGTGTGAGAACCAAAACTAGATAAGGTTTATTGTTGTGAATTGGCATCAAAAACATGATTTTCTGTATATGTATCAAAGTTATGAATTTGAAACGCTAATCAACTAATTGATTAATGATTGTGTTGTGTGATTATTTATTTAAACCATTATGTGAATGAATGGTAAATTAGGCCAAATTGAACCAAATATTGAACTGTATTAAAAAAATGTTGGAAATTGCATGCATATATATGTGTATACATTGAATAGGTCATAGCAATGAGGCATTTGCTAGGGTGTCTCGAATCGGTGAGGAGCCATCCCTGGCCTCGACTCATGACGGAAATCCAATTTCCAATATGGGATATTTCGGTTTTATTTTTAGAGCCTAGTATGGCGACATAGTGGGATGGGGCACTATGCCGTCTATGATTGATACATTTATATTTGAAGTTGTTTTCATACACTTTATACTATAATAGTATCAAATAATTTGTTTTAAACATATCAAGCATTATTTGGCTATTATAAGGTAAAACTCTATCCTCCAGCTTGCGTTGCATTGTGTGGTGGGACCTGAGTCTTATAATAGCTTCATTTTTCCAAAAAGCATTGCGTTGTTTATTCTATGAACTAGTATTCTTGGGAGGAAACCCATTCCGTGTTATACGGCGTGGTCCCTTGAATTACCCTCTTTTAAAGTAAAGTTTGAAATAACTTTTTTAATTCTTACACCAGTCACATGACTGACCTGGAGTTTATTATTTTAACCTAAACTCTGGGTGCCCCTATTTTCCACACGGGCAGCTAATAGTTTTGGTTTTGCAGATTTATATTCACAGGATCCTGATTTACAGCTGGAACGATATCCGGAAAGCTCTATATCCGTTTATCACCTTCGGTTGTGTATCGTATTATTTTTCCGCTGCTATGTAATGTAATTTAAATCTCTTATATTTTTATGATGTGTAATATTTATTCATACTCTGTATATTCTTGTATTCTAATGAAATTGTTGTAATAAGCAATGAAATGTTCTTCTGTTTGTGTCCCGATGCGGCTTGTTCTCAACTCAATCCGTGCTTTCCTTCGCGGGGAAGTTCGGGTCCTGGTGTTTATTGTTTTAACCTAAACTCTAGGTGCCCCTATTTTCCACACGGGCAGCTAGAAGTTTTGGTTTTGCAGATTTATATTCACAAGATCCTGATTTACAGCTGGAACGATATCCGAAAAGCTCTGTATTCGTTTATCACCTTCAGTTGTGTACCGTATTATTTTTCTGCTGCTATGTAATGTAATTTAAATCTCTGATATTTTTATGATGTGTAATATTTATTCATACTTTGTATATTCTTGTATTCTAATGAAATTGTTGTAATAAGCAATGAAATTTTCTTCTGTTTGTGTCCCGATGTGTCTTGTTCTCAACTCAATCAGTGCTTTCCTTCGTGGGGAAGTTCGGGTCGTGTTAGCTTATATAAAAATTATATTTTTATATTCTCTATTATATAAAAATTCTATTTTCAATTCGCTACTTATATAAAAATCGAATTTTTATTTCGCTACAACATATATTAAAATCATATTTTTATTATCTCTATGATATAAAAATCATATTTTTATTATCTCTATAATATAAAAATCATATTTTTAATATCTCTATAATATAAAAATCATATTTTTATTATCTACATGTTGATATAAAAATGTGATTTTTATAGTGTCAAAATCGATCTTTATACAAGAAGTAGGAATATAAAAATATAATTTCTATATTCAAAGAAGCGTGGTAAAAATATATGATTTTTATATATGAAATGCCATTGTAAAAATATAATTTTTATTATGAACAGCGAGGTAAGGACTGCATTGGAATTTCAAACAAATCCAAACGGTTTAGAAGTTCAGAAGTAGAACTAGAGTAGTGGAACCCTCGGTGAGAACTCCTCACTTTTAATTTTATTTTCTAGTTTGAAATATATACTAGGATGCAGAGGGTGCTTAGCAGCACCCGACACCCGTCGTCCACAGACCATGGATGACTTGTATGTTTGATTGATTTGTTGTGAAAGTTGATTGTGTGATGTGGAATGAAAATAAATATTTTATAGTTAAAAATATAATTTTTAACGTGTATATTAAATGAAATAAATATTTATAAACAAATCGAACGATTTTTTATGTACGCACATTTGACTGATATTGATTGGGACGATAAATTTTACACATCGCCCAACTGCACAAATAAAACTCATTATTTGTTGATTGAAACCCCATACGGGTATTGAGGTGATATATGACATGCACTAATCCCAATAATTAGCTGTATGTCAATCAATTGGTTAACAGACTGTTATAAGCATTGAATATTTATATTTGATGCTTATGCAGTGTAGAATGCACTTTGGATGATGGTTGACTGTGTGTGATTGTTGTTGTGTACGTGTATTGTATGAAATCCATATAAATCAAATTACATGGTGATTGACTATGTCTGATTCCAGTTCAAAATAGAATAAATGTTTTAAAATAATGAATATTTTAAAATAACGAATATTTTCAAGTAATATTCAGTAAAAGAACAAAATATGATTTTGATGTCCGATTTGGGATGGACACGAATATATTTAAATATATAAAGTCGTGTTGATTAGGCTGACGCCATTTTGACGTGAACGATATTTATATAGATTTTATTCATTTATAATGAATATCGAGAAGGAATTGATTTCAAAATATAATGTTTTGAAAATATTATGATTTATATATCGATGATATGGAATATTCAATTTTGATTTGAAATTGTATATGAAATAGAAATCGTTTTGAAAACGAATTTAAAACAATTTATAAAATACATTTTAAATGGAAATCGATGAAATATATTATATATATATATAATATAATGGCCTGAATAGAACGCGTCGCGCTGCGGTAGTTCGTGAATTTCGCCATTGACTTCAAACGAACATTATGGGAGATCCGGCCGTCGGGTTCTCCTAAAACCGGAACTGTTGGGTTCCTATCGAAAAGAGCTTTCCAACGAATATGAGAGATTTTGTAACACCCCATCTCCGTTAAGGTCACTCACAAAGGGAATGCCTTAACTTTGGTGGAGCATTTTAGTAAACAGAACAGAGACTTACAAGACAGATAAAACAGTACTTGAAAAATTTATAACTTTATTTCAACAGAAACTGAAATAAGCTTGGTTACATCCTTTCAAATCACAATATCAGAATTCAAGCACAAAATATCAGTCTTGTACAAAAGCCTTCAGAATGCATAGTTTAAAATCATAATCCTCACAGAAGAAGACAAGCCATACTTTAAGCACTTCAAGCGGAGGAAATCTGGATCAAGCTAGAGTATTCCCTTCTACAAAACCTGGGGGGGAAACGGAAGAAAAGAGGCGAAACAACAAGGGTCAGACAAAAAGTCTGGCAAGTCCAGTGATTTTCAGTTATGAACAGATAATAATAACATGACATGAAAATAAAACTGGATGAGAGATAACTGTAACAGGTGGAGCAGATATAACAGAAGAACAGAATGATATAAGTTATTGCTTTACACTTCTCTGCACTAATACTAGTATAACAGGATTAGGTGTCACCCTAATGTCTAACTGAAACAGAAACGGGTACAGAATAATTTCCACAGAAGAGAATGCTAGTAATGGGCCTTTACCACCCCAACAGAAACAAACAGAAGCAGAATGCTGATAATGGGCCTTTACCTCCCGAACAGAAACAGAGAGGCAGAATGCTGATAATGGGCCTTTACCACCCGAACAGAAACAGACAGAAACAGAATATTAATAATGGGCCTTTACCACCCGAACAGAAACAGTCAGATTAATCCCTACAGAAACAGAATGTAGAATTAGGTGTACACTAGTAATTGGGCCTTTACCACCCGAACAGACGGTACCATGCAGAAACAGACGGGTGTTGCCACCCAACAGAAACAGACGGTACCAACAGAAATAGACAGAACTTAGTGTACCCTAAAACCCTACCCCACGCGATCGGCTCCCTAATGCATAAATACCCTGTGTCGACCCCACAGTAGGGTGTATCACTCCCTAAAGTGAAAACCAATTGGCACAGACCTATTTACAGATGTCACGACGTCTTACATCCTCAGAGGTAAACCGGGATCCATGCACGCACATGACCCGGTTGTAACGCACCATCAACACCCCTCGCCATTATCAGAATGAACCGCTTATAATTAGTTCAGTAAGCGTGCCCGGACCCTACCTACTGTTGGGTCAAAGGTTTGATACCAGAAAGGGTTACTGACTAATATGGGTCCCACACAACAGATGACACAAGTAATTCCCCTCCTAACCTTATGTCCCCAGACTAACTGATTTCAGATTAACTTGTTTACTAGTTTCAGACATACAGAGTTTAGATCAACTAGTTCACAGATCAGACAATCAAGTTAAAAGGTTTTCAGACTAACGGATCAGATGTTCGGATTAACAGGCTTACAGATTAACAGACTTACAGATTTACTGGTTACAGATTAACAGACTTACAGATTTACTGGTTACAGATTAACAGACTTACAGATTAACAGGTTACAGATTAACCGGTTACAGATTGTCTAACTTTGTATTGGGCCTACAGATTCACGAAACGGGTTTATCAGATTCATTGGTCCAATTGGTTTAACCTTACCCACCCAACACATTTTAGACATCATATTTATCTCAGATTTTCATTAATTAAATATTAATGCCCAGACCTCTCACATTAGACTGACAGTTTGCAGCTACTGGTTAGGCCGGTTGGTTCCGAGCAGGTTTCTGCCGCAAACTGAGTCTAACCTCGGGTTTCAAGCACGTTATGACTAACTTCTCACATTAGAACCTATTGTTTGCGGCCACTGGAATATGCCGGGCGGTTCCGGGCAGAATTACGCCGCAAACTCATTCTAACCTCGAGTTAGCCATGTTTATCTTTCCGGCCAATTAATTAATGATTTACCATTTATACCCACGCCTAATATACATGCCAATTATTCATGACTATAGCCTATTCAGATTATGTCAATAACAGACTAATTATATCAACTCGACAGATATAGAAGATAACAGATTTCGCAGATTAGGCGACTTAACGGATTTAACAGATTAAGCAAACTAGCAGATTTAGCAGATAACAGATTAGGCATCTCAATAGATTTAGAAGATGACAGATTTGGCAGATGAACAGATCTAGCAGACTAGGCAGTAGAGCAGAACTAGCAGATTAAGAAATATAACAGAACTAGCAGATTAGGCAATATAACAGAACTAGCAGATTAGGCAAATATAGCAGAACTAGCAAATTAGGCAAATACAACAGATTTAATCATTCCTTAAAGTTTCACAAACATATCTTGCCTAATTATAGATTTGGCCTAAGTTTGCATGCCTAAATAATTGTCATGATTCACACTATGATCATATACCCCACGTTTGCATTGAATTTACATGTCACAGATTTATGGTCATAATTTACATGTCCCAATTTAGTTCAACTTGCCTAGTACAAAAGATTCACATATAAATTATACCAAATATAGCCATCGATTTCAATGCATGTCATATATTCAAAAATCTCCTACTTAGATGTTATTCACATTTGATAGTTATCAAATCTTAGTATAGACCTTCACACCTAAGTCATATCATGAATTGTTATATAAACAATATGCCCAACAATCTTTAAATTATAACAGATCTTCAATTTAGAAATATGCGTTATGTCTAAAGTCTCAAGTCACATGTTAACATACAATGGTTCCTCTTCTTCCAATTCATAGAATATGCATAGATCTAAGTCTAGTTTACAACCTATGTCCTTTTTCTTAAATCAGTCACAGATTAGCCATGTCCAATTATGCCACATTCATTATTTGTCCCAAAGATTTTAGCGTTCGTGCGTTAATCTCTTAGGAGATTGGCGCAGGCTCGTAGTAGCCTGGCTATAGAACAAAAAGAAGAAGAGATACAGAATAAAATAGATCAGAACAGAACATACACAATCTCAAATTCAGATTTACAATCATGTCACAATTATGATTAAGGTTTATATCGGAAAATAACTGCACTTGCCCTGATTGGATTAAAGAAAGAACTTTAGTTGTTGTAGAATCGTTGTAGAAGCTTTAATCTCTAATTTGAATTGAGTTGCTTAGGTTGATGTTGATTAGCTTCTAGTTTTGATTCCAGCAGAGTAGCGATGCCTTTTTTATTTTTATTTAAACAGAGGTAGAGTAGAAGCAGAATAGAATTGTGTGTAGAGAAGGCTAGGTTTGGGGCTGTTTAAATAGGTTTAGGCAGATGAATCTGGACAGAAAACGAGACCAGATACGTAAGAATGCACCCAGGCCCAAAACCAGGTTCGGGGACCAGGTCGACCCCCAGGTCGACTGCCCAGTCGACCTGGTCGGGGGGGGGGGGGGGGGTCGACTCCCCAGTCGACCTGGGTACTGGGGGGTCGACTACCCAGTCGACTCCCCAGTCGACCTGGGTCATGGGCGGGAAATTTCCCGCCCAGCCTGCTTCTGGGTTTAAATTCGAATTTCGAGCTGTTTTCGATTCTGAAAATTCCTGAAACTTCGGAGGGTCATATCTCCCTCATACGGACTCCGATTCTTGCAAACTCAGACTCGTTTCCAAGAAGAATTCCGAGACGAACGCAATGGCGCAACCCGTTTCCCTTGATTCTTATTTTAAAAATTAATTATCCTCTGATTTGTTACTTATACGTTCACAGAAAATACGGGGTGTTACATTCTCCCCTCCTTAAAGGATTTCGTCCCTGAAATCTTCAAGTTAAGAAGAATGTGTCCTACCATCCAACATCCATCTACTCAATCATCAATCTCTGGCGTCCATTGTCCTTAGAAACTTCTAATGTTGTATGAATATATGCAAAAGTGTGTGTACATGTTCCTTATCTAATGCAAAGATCAGGCGGTCCACTGATTCAGTTGGCCTCCTCAATGCGAATTATGCCAGTGCCATGAGTCCAACATGTATGCAAATTTTCCTATTTGATACATATCATTTCTATATGAGTGCACAACCATTCAGTCATATGCAACATCCATGTGCTGAATCAATCATTTTGCATCCACAAAAATTGAAAAATGCTCACACATCCATATGCAGTATGAGAGTGTTTTCGAGTCAATCTAGTGCCTAGTGTGTGTATATGCATCCACGAGCAACCACTTGCATCCACTTGCAACCATCAAACATAACATGTCTCAAACACATGTTTACACCCATTAGTTTCTACCTAAAGTTCGAAGATTCGATCGATAGGATACACTCGAATGATGGAAGCGAGTATAGATAAAACAAAAACTTGGTTCCCATTAGACATGGGTCCTAAGTATCGGCCCCGAAGACCGAAACCAACATCAGATTGACACCCAGAGGATTACCCTCTTTAGACAATGTCAAAACTGGGAATCAGAATTATTCAGATATTTGCAGACTACTGGTACAGATCAGGTTCCCTAATGATTCTTAGGAAGGTAAGCATGATAAAATCATACCCCACAAAAACTCAGAATGTATGCGTCATACTTGATGCCTAACACAGATATCCCTCAAACCCCAATCTATCACAAACAGATGAGTCATAACCCTTATGGGTTTGAGTCTACAACGGAATCAGAAACAATACTAGTATTAAAGTGCAGAGTCCCAACTACAGAATCAGAGTGTTAGAATCAGAAAGAGTTCTACTCAATAATCAGATAAAGAAATTAAACCTCCTACAGATAGTTTTCCTATTTTTACCATATCCACTAGCCTCGAGAGTACTTGCCTGCCTTCCATAAGTAGGTCCTGTCCTCTGCCCTTACCCTCGTTTCTTCGGGCAGTTCCTAGTGAAGTGTCCCATCTCACCACAGTTGAAGCAATCGCCCTTCCTCTTTCTGCAATCCTTTTTCGGATAAGTCGAGTTTCCCCAAGTAAAACACTTTTCTCCCCCTTATCTTCAGACTTTTCTTTCCTCTTTTGTGTTTCCTTTTTGTCTTCCTTTTGAACCAAGTTCATATCCATGGGTTTCTTATCTTTGGGTTGTGCTCCTTGGCCAAATTCCCTCATTCTCGTCTTTACTATGCTTGTGTAACACATTGACCAGTCCCTCGAAAGCTGCCCCCATCGCACGGAAAAAAAATCCTACAAAGCTCGAAAGAAAATTAGCCGTAGGTGAAACTACTGCGGCTACAGATGGAAGTCGGGCGCTTATTTGCCCTTTGACAGGTGTCGTAGTCTTATCAAGCGTACGGAACCATGTCGCGATGAGGTTACCTCCCAGAAAGCCAGGAGCCCCGGAGACTCATAAAAAGAAGGAAACAAGGATTCAGATAGAGAATCAAAAGATAGATATATGGCTTTGGGGATTATGTTTTTCAAAATAAACTTTCCTTTTGAAAATACTTTCTTTTAAAGCCTTTTTGAAAATAGTTTTCAAAAACTTTTATCTAATCTGGTAACCTTTAGCTCTGATACCAAGTGTAACACCCCACCTCCGTTAAGGTCACTCACAAAGGGAATGCCTTAACTTTGGTGGAGCATTTTAGTAAACAGAACAAAGACTTACAAGACAGATAAAACAGTACTCAAAAAATTTATAACTTTATTTCAACAGAAACCGAAATAAGCTTGGTTACATCCTTTCAAATCACAATATCAGAGTTCAAGTACAAAATATCAGTCTTGTACAAAAGCCTTCAGAATGCATAGTTTAAAATCATAATCCCCACAGAAGAAGACAAGCCATACTTTAAGCACTTCAAGCAGAGGAAATCTGGATCAAGCTAGAGTATTCCCTTCTACAAAACCTGGGGGGAAACGGAAGAAAAGAGGCGAAACAACAAGGGTCAGACAAAAAGTCTGGCAGGTCCAGTGATTTTCAGTTATGAACAGATAATAATAACATGACATGAAAATAAAACTGGATGAGAGATAACTGTAACAGGTGGAACAGATATAACAGAAGAACAGAATGATATAAGCTATTGCTTTACACTTCTCTGCACTAATACTAGTATAACAAGATTAGGTGTCACCCTAATGTCTAACTGAAACAGAAACGGGTACAGAATAATTTCCACAGAAGAGAATGCTAGTAATGGGCCTTTACCACCCCAACAGAAACAGACAGAAGCATAATGCTGATAATGGGCCTTTACCACCCGAACAGAAACAGACAGAAGTAGAATGTTGATAATGGGTCTTTACCACCCGAACAGAAACAGACAGAAACAGAATATTAATAATGGGCCTTTACCACCCGAACAGAAACAATCATATTAATCCCCACGGAAACAAAATGTAGAATTAGGTGTACACTAGTAATTGGGCCTTTACCACCCGAATAGACGGTACCACGCAGAAACAGACAGGTGTTGCCACCCAACAGAAACAAACGGTACCAACAGAAACAGACAGAATTTAGTGTACCCTAAAACCCTACCCCACGCGATCAGCTCCCTAATGCATAAATACCCTGTGTCGGCCCCACAGTAGGGTGTATCACTCCCTAAAGTGAAAACCAATTGGCACAGACCTATTTACAGATGTCACGGCGTCTTACATCCTCAGAGGCAGACAGGGATCCATGCACGCACATGACCCGGTTGGAACGTACCAACAACACCCCTCGCCATTATCAGAATGAACCGCTTATAATTAGTTCAGTAAGCGTGCCCGGACCCTACCTACTGTTGGGTCAAAGTTTTGATACCAGAAAGGGTCACTGACTAATATGGGTCCCACACAACAGATGACACAAGTAATTCCCCTCCTAACCTTGTGTCCCCAGACTAACAGATTTCAGATTAACTTGTTTACTAGTTTCAGACATACAGAGTTTAGATCAACTAGTTCACAGATCAGACAATCAAGTTAACAGGTTTTCAGACTAACGGATCAGATGTTCGGATTAACTGGCTTACAGATTAACTGTTTATAGATTAACAGACTTACAGATTTACTGGTTACAGATTAACAGACTTACAGATTTACTGGTTACAGATTAATAGACTTACAGATTAACTGGTTACAGATTAACCGGTTACAGATTGTCTAACTTGGTATTGGGCCTATAGATTCACGAAACGGGTTTATCAGATTCATTGGTCCAATTGGTTTAACCTTACCCACCCAACACGTTTTAGACATCATATTTATCTCAGATTTTCATTAATTAAATATTAATGCCCAGACCTCACATTAGACTGACAGTTTGCGGCTACTGGTTAAGCCGGTTGGTTCCGGGTAGGTTTCTGCCGCAAACTGAGTCTAACCTCGGGTTTCAAGCACGTTATGACTAACTTCTCACATTAGAACCTATTGTTTGCGGCCACTGGAATATGCCGGGCGGTTCCGGGCAGAATTACGCTGCAAACCCATTCTAACCTCGAGTTAGCCATGTTTATCTTTGCGGCCAATTAATTAATGGTTTACCATTTATACCCACGCCTAATATACATGCCAATTATTCATGACTATAGCCTATTCAGATTATGTCAATAACAGACTAATTATATCAACTCGGCAGATATAGCAGATAACAGATTTCGCAGATTAGGCGACTTAACGGATTTAACAGATTAAGCAAACTAGCAGATTTAGCAGATAACAGATTAGGCATCTCAACAGATTTAGCAGATGACAGATTTGGCAGATGAACAGATCTAGCAGACTAGGCAGTAGAGCAAAACTAGCAGATTAAGCAATATAACAGAACTAGCAGATTAGGCAATATAACAGAACTAGCAGATTAGGCAAATATAGCAGAACTAGCAAATTAGGCAAATTCAACAGATTTAATCATTCCTTAAAGTTTCACAAACATATCTTGCCTAATTATAGATTTGGCCTAAGTTTGCATGCCTAAATAATTGTCATGATTCACACTATGATCATATACCCCACGTTTGCATTGAACTTACATATCACAGATTTATGGTCATAATTTACATGTCCCAATTTAGTTCAACTTGCCTAGTACAAAAGATTCACATATAAATTATACCAAATATAGCCATCGATTTCAATGCATGTCATATATTCAAAAATCTCCTACTTAGGTGTTATTCACATTTGATAGTTATCAAATCTTAGTATAGACCTTCACACCTAAGTCATATCATGAATTGTTATATAAACAATATGCCCAACAATCTTTAAATTACATCAGATCTTCAATTTATAAATATGCGTTATGTCCAAAGTCTCAAGTCACATGTTAACATACAATGGTTCCTCTTCTTCCAATTCACAGAATATGCATAGATCTAAGTCTAGTTTACAACCTATGTCCTTTTTCTTAAATCACTCACAGATTAGCCATGTCCAATTTTTCCACATTCATTATTTGTCCCAAACATTTTAGCGTTCGTGCGTTAATCTCTTAGGAGATTGGCGCAGGCTCGTAGTAGCCTGGCTATAGAACAGAAAGAAGAAGAGATACAGAATAAAATAGATCAGAACAGAACATACACAATTTCAAATTTAGATTTACAATCATGTCACAATTATGATTAAAGTTTATATCGGAAAATAACTGCACTTGCCTTGATTGGATTAAAGAAAGAACTTTAGTTGTTGTAGAATCGTTGTAGAAGCTTTAATCTCTAATTTGAATTGAGTTGCTTAGGTTGATGTTGATTAGCTTCTAGTTTTGATTCCAGCAGAGTAGCGACGCCATTTTTATTTTTATTAGAACAGAGGTAGAGTAGAAGCAGAATAGAATTGTGTGCAGAGAAGGCTAGGTTTGGGGTTGTTTAAATAGGTTTAGGCAGATGAATCTGGACAGAAAACGAGATCAGATACGTAAGAATGCACTGAGGCCAAAAACCAGGTTCGGGGACCAGGTCGACCCCCAGGTCGACTGCCCAGTCGACCTGGTCGGGGGGGGGGGGGTTGACTCCCCAGTCGACCTGGGTACTGGGGGGTCGACTACCCAGTCGAATCCCCAGTCGACCTAGGTCCTAGGCGGGAAATTTCCCGCCCAGCCCGCTTCTGGGTTTGAATTCGAATTTCGAGCTGTTTTCGATTCTGAAAATTCCTGAAACTTCGGAGGGTCATATCTCCCTCATACGGACTCCGATTCTTGCAAACTCAGACTCGTTTCCAAGCAGAATTCTGAGACGAACGCAATGGCGTAACCCGTTTCCCTTGATTCTTATTTTAAAAATTAATTATCCTCTGATTTGTTACTTATACGTTCACAGAAAATACGGGGTGTTACAGATTTGAAATCTAACGGTTGGATTTGGAATAATGTCCAAATAAAATTTGGAAAAGGTTGCTGTAAATGCAATTTGATGGCCGTTTATGGAAATCGATTGTACGAGCGTTGATAAAATTATTAAAAATATCAATAATTTGTGTAAAATCAAAATAAATGATTTGGAAAGAATTGAGATGAAAATTTCCATATTCGAAAAGATAAAAATATATTTTTATCAAAATGAACTAGTTTTGAAATAGAATAATAAATCCAATATTTTTAAAATAAATAAATTGGATTTGAAATGGTTTTAAAAATAACCGGGATTTCCAATATATGAATTAGAATGGATTTGAATCGAAATTATCTTCATAATATTTCGATATAGGATTTCGTGATTATGCAGATATTGTGGAGGAATTTGGAAGATATATATATATACACACACACATCATTATTCCAATACAATATTTGTTGGTTTCATAATTTGATATTGAATATAAGCCGATATATTTTCTATTCAGATCCTTATATTTAATATCAAATTGGATTTTGGGTTTTTCGTGAATAGTATCTTTAATAATACCGTTCTTGAACCAAACATAGTTAAGAAAATTAGAATCTGACTAGAGATTAGTTAAGTTGAATGGTTTCCTGGGTATTGATCTGATGTTGGTTTCGGCCTTCGGGGTTAATACCTAGGGAATTGTTCTCTTACTAATTTACAGTTAGAGACTGATTGGATTTTTGGTATGTTATGAACTGTGTTTTCAACGACATTCATTCTTTAACTCGATTTATAGTGAAATAAGATTTGGAATTTATATATCTTTTTATTAAGATCTAACGGGAATTTTCCAAAGTAAAGTTTTCCAATTTAATATATTTAATTGGAATTGAATTGAAATTGGTCTTTGGGTTTATCATGAATGGTGTTTTAAATAACACTGGTTCTTTAACCCGATTAACAACGGAGTTAAGAAAATCAGAACTAACTGGAGATTAGTTAAGTTAAATGATTTCTTGGGTATTGATCTGATGTTGGTTTCGGCCTTCGAGGTTAATACTTAGAGGATTATTCATTTGCTAATTTATGGTTAGACGCTGATGGAATGGAATGTGATTTTTGGGTTTATCGTGAACCGTAGTTTAAATGACATTGGTTCTTTAACCCAGTTAAAGACAGAATACGGTTTGAATTGAAATCCAAAGGAAGATTAAAGAATTTGTCTTTGATAAAATTAATGGGAACCTTTCCCAAAGTACGTGAACATTTGAATAAAAGAATATTCAGAATTGTAATGGGGCGTATGTTGTTGTTTATAGAACTTGTTTATTATATACGCGAGTTAATCGGAAAGGCTAGGTTTATGCCTATTCTGAATAACTGATTCGACAATATGTCGACGATGAAGATGGTGGTTGAAGACCGGAGATCTTCACATCGTATGGATAATTACTGATGATCTTGATTGCGCTGTACACCCAAGAGGAGGGAAATAGTTGGTAACCGTCTAGACGTATTCGGAGATCAATAGATATGCGAGGTATAAGGTGCCTCCGGTTTCGTTCAGACCCAGAACGGACTTATAAATGGATTATGTGCCTGACATTGGATTTTATTCTGTGTTGATCGATTTCTATTAAATATATATCTGTTTAGCGGCGGAGAATTTATTCTCTTGCTTGACGCCCTTCTCTGGGATGTACGAGCTAAGAGGTTATATATCGATAGATATCAGTCGCATGGCATGAACTGCCTGTGTGGCATGCTGAGATGCAGCGATCAAGGCTTTTGTTGAAAAGCATAGTCTTGTGGTTGATGATCAAAGAACTATTTTAATACAGCGTGGTATTGTGTATAGCGTTAATTCGTGAGCCTCACCCTCGGTATGAGTCAAAAACGGGATCGTGACTGCAAGGAGTGCACGACGTTTCTTTTTAGCTATGGGTGGTGTCAGAGTTTTACTCGCCCTGACATCGTTGTTATTTTACCTATATGGCTATGTGATTGCGAGGCGCCTAGGATATAGGTCAGATAGGACTGGGAAACACGTGTTCAGGAATAACTAATCCCCAAATGTAAGAGTGGACTGACCCTGAAGATCCAGGGGTCTTCTACAGGAGATCCTGAGGCATTTGCTAGGGTGTCTCGAATCGGTAAGGAGCCATCCCTGGCCTTGACTCATGACGGAAATCCAATTTCCAATACATGATATTTTGGTTTTATTTGTAGAGCCTAGTATGGCGACATAGTGGGATGGGGCACTATGTCGTCTATGATTGATACATTTATATTTGAAGTTGTTTTCATACACTTTATACTATAATAGTATCAAATAATTTGTTTTAAACGTATCAAGCATTATTTGGCTATTATAAGGTAAAACTCTATCCTCCTGCTTGCATTGCATTGTGTGATGGGACCTGAGTCTTACAATAGCTTCATTTTTCCAAAAAGCATTGCACTGTTTATTTTATGCACTAGTATTCTTAGGAGGAAACCAGTTCCTGTTATACGGCGTGGTCCCTTGAATTACCCTCTTTTAAAGTAAAGTTTGAAATAACTGTTTTAGTTCTCACACCAGTCGCATGGATGACCTGGAGTTTATTGTTTTAACCTAAACTTTGGGTGCCCCTATTTTCCACACGGGCAGCTAGTAGTTTTGGTTTTGCAGATTTATATTCGCAGGATCCTGATTTACAGCTGCAACGATATTCGGAAAGCTCTGTATCCGTTTATCACCTTCGGTTGTGTATCGTATTATTTTTCCGCTGCTATGTAATGTAATTTAAATCTCTGATATTTTTATGATGTGTAATATTTATTCATACTTTGTATATTCTTGTATTCTGATGAAATTGTTGTAATAAGCAATGAAATGTTCTTCTGTTTGTGTCCCGATGTGGCTTGTTCTCAACTCAATCTGTGCTTTCCTTCACAGGGAAGTTCGGGTCGTGTCAGCTTGGTCTGATTGGGATAATATAAATTCAGTATGTTGGTCAAAGTTTGTGGTTGAAACATTAAATAGGAATCTGGGGAAATTTGTTGATGATTATCAAGGTACGCCTGGTTGTACATTGTTCTTACTAGTAAGGATTTTTTTTTTCATTAGTTTTAAGTTCCATTGTTAATTTATTTTATATTTAATATAGAATTGGATATGTGAAAGAACAACTCTCATTAAAGGGTAAAAATGTCACTAGATATCCTCGCTTTATTAAGTGGAATTTACCAAATTTAAAAAATCAATTGACATATGCGAAATTGCAAACAATTGATCAGGTATTATTAGTATTAATCATCTTATACCCACTAATTTCATGTGCAGAACTGCGTAGTTACAACTAACTTAATCCACAATTTTAACACTACTACCATCACACTCTTACGTACATTGTAATATGCCTTTTAAGCATTTTATGTTAGCAACGCTACCGAGAAGCTAAATCGCATATTTTGTGTCACCGGTAACTGGATCCACTTATACAGTTTCATCCATCCACTACTCAACCTGTCCACTAGTCAATCCAGTTTCAGATAACCAGTAAACATTTCAACAGATGTTATCCCTAAACATCATCCATTTCTACATCTTTAAACATAAATTTGGTACACATGTATTAATCAGCAGTTAGAGAACATCCTGAGATAGTTGTCATGATTCTACAATAATACATTAACATCACCATAATAAGCACAGTAGAATATTGCTAGGATCTGAAATAGAAAAAATTGAAACAATACTTCCCATTTGTCATGTGACTTAGCGATCGAATTGTAGAAACTGACCACATCTTTAACAATGATTTTCTGAAATCTGTTCAAGAAAAATAGTACAAAATTCATCTTCATAATATTTGACTGAAATGAAAAAATTTATAAAAATTTTAAGAACTGATTATCTTTTGAGATCCACATTCCACTGCAAAATCCTTAGCATCTATGTACTAATTTCCCTTTTAGAACTATCATAATTCATCTTTTGGACTTACCTTCTCTAATTTCAAAATTTTAATTATAATGTTCAATTATAAAAATAGGTTTTTGATGAAATTCCCGAAATTAGTGAAGTTGAGAATGATTTATTGGGGAAAAAAAGAGGGTCAAAGTGGTCAAAATAAAGAACTGAATGAAGAGAGCCCTAAAATATTCAATACGACTAATGTTAGAAAGCATGAACGACACGTTTAGAAAGAACCTTATTCATGTGACAGCAAATCACAAGTGGACTCAATGAGAGTAGAATTAAATAATGTTAAAAAGAAGTGTCATTGTTATCTACAAGCTAAGATGAAGAAAAAGATAGTTGATGGAACAAGAGTTGAAAGAAATCAAAGAAAAGTTGAACTTTGAAAATTACATGTCAACTGTTCCAGAATCTATTTTTGAATCAGACAAAGAGGAAAAAATAAAAGGAGAAGATAAAAATTTGGTTGTCAAAAGCAATGCAAAGGACAACATTGATTCCAAAATGGAAAAAGAAAGGGTATGTTTTTATAATTATATTTCAATGTTTTAAATTTATTGTGTGAACTATAGTAATTATTCCTTGTTAATATTTTGTTTAGATTAGTCATTTAAATGATGTTCAAGAAGAAACAAGAATATTTTCTGGTTTGGATGTTGAAGTAAAAAACTCAAATGTGACAAAAAGAAGAAATAAACTTTGTGTGAGGAAAAAAAAAAGAAGGTTAGTGAAGTTTTAAGATTTACAAATGTTTACTTAATAATGTAATAAATGAATTGAATATTTTTTATGTTTACTACAGGTAGATGATAAAGATGAGTATCCAACTTTTAATTTGGATATTACACAACAGTTTTTAAAAACAACCAATGAAGATCGGGGAAGTATTGACTTCTGGATTTTGAATCTAAATCAAAAAAGAAAGAACAAAAAAGCTGCTACTTCTATCCCTTCCATGATAAAGAGAATTAAAAAAGAAACAAGGGTTCCTAAAGAAGATCCAAATTTTGTTTATGCAAAAGCGGTTGTTCTAAGTAATATAATATACAATATAGAACAATGTAATTTGATTCATAATATGACTAAAGAATTGATGATGTCATCAAAATTTTCTTCAAAATTGTTGATAATAACAAGTAAGTGATATAGTTTTATTCTATCATTTAATACAATTATGAAATAAATGTTTCTTTTATTATATTTTTACAGCGAGATAGCATGGAATTATGATGACAAGTCATTTGACCTAGAGATTACGAAGGAAATGATTGGAGAACTGATTTTAAATCATTATGCATTTGGGTAGGTATTTATTCCAATATGATGCTATACTTCATGCTACTGTGATACTTATATATATATATATATATATATATATATATATATATTGTAACACCCCATGTCCGTTAATGTCACTTACAAAGGGAATGCATTAAGTTTCGTGGAGCATTATGAGTAAACAGAACAGAATATTACAAGACAGATACATAAAGTAGTACTTGAAAATTTTATAACTTTATTGCAGCGGAAACAAAAATAAAGTTAGGTTACATCTTCAAATATCAAAACCAAGTACATAATATCAGTCTTGTACAAAAGCCTTCAGAGTGCATAATTTTAAAGCCATAATCCCGAACAAAAACGCCTTAAATAGATAGAATCAAAGCCAAGCAGTTCTTCAAGAACTTCTACCTCAAGCAGAGAGAGATCCGAATCAAACTTGAATATTTCCTCTATGAAAACCCGGGGGGGGGGGGGGAGGGGGGAAGGATGGAAGAAAAGAGGCGAAAACAAACGCGGTCAGAAATAAAGTCTGGCGAGTCCAATAACTTTAACAATATAATTATTAAAGTAATATGACAAGAAATAAACTGGAAAATAAAGAATGACTATGAAACAAGCAGGCATGACCAGGTAAGAAAGATGAATAAGACAACGTTAATTGCGCTTCTAATCACTATAGGATAAATACTACACTGCACCAATACTAGTCACTCTAAGATTTGATCCCGCCTACTGAACATAATAATCATAATAATGATAATGGTAGTCATGTGTACCCCTAGCTGTCTTCATAAGTGTCGTCTGCTCCTATCTCCACTAGTCACACCCACTACCTTCCCGGGTACCCTCCCCATTCTAATTACAACATTGTTCATAACATAGTAGTCATACTCCTAGCTGTCTTCATAGGTGCCGCCTGCTCCTATCTCCGCTAGTCGTACCCACTACCTTCCACATTCGATCGGCTCCCTAACTCGTAGATACCCGTGCTGGTACCACTATAGGGTGTATCACTCCCTAAAGTGGCAACCCGATATGACTGAAATGCACGGCCTATACCTACACGATGCAACAACGTCTTACCTACTAGCCCGGGCCCACGCATGAACACGACCCCATTGGACTTGCGTTGCCACCGCTAACCCGTTTTGACCTCCTACAATCAAATCCAGTAAGCGTGCCCCATCCTTGACCTAGATCGAGCTCACTTGGATACTAAACGGGTTACTGGTTGAAAAGGGTCCCCACACTTGACACAAGCTTTCCACCTATGCTTGGTCCCCACTAGGATTTCCCACTTAACCCCTCTTATTCATGTCTTCTTACATGTTTCGACTCGGTTAAGTGTTTATAATTATATCCCACATGTCACCCATGTTTCCCACTTATCAAATCAACATGTATTATTGGTTAAGTTTGTCTTAACCCTATCCACCTATCAGATCGATATGTATATTATTGGTTAAGCTGGTCTTAACTCGACCCACTTATCAGATTAATATATATTATTGGTTAAGCTAGTCTTAACCCTACCACTTATCAAATTAATATATATTATTGGTTAAGTTGGTATTAACCATTACCACTTATCATATTAATATATATATTATTGGTTAAAGCTGGTCTTAACCTTACCCACTTATCAGATTAATATATATTATTGGTTAAGTTGGACTTAACCCTACCCACTTATTAGATTAATATATATTATTGGTTAAGCTGGTCTTAACCCTACCCACTTAACATGTTTTATGTATCATATGTACATACATACATACATATATATAATCTTATAACATGTTTTACTTAATTTATGATTAAGTACATCTTAGTTCACAGATATATTGGTTAAGAGAATAACTCCCTAAGTATCAACCCCGGAGACCGAAATCAACATCAGATCGATAGTCATAGAATTATTCAACTCAACCAATCTTCTGTTTGTCATTCATACAAGTATTTGATTAGCATTAATTAATTATTAATGCACAGACCTCTCACATTAGACTACCGTTTGTGGTTGTTGGATATGCCGGGCGGGTCCGGGCAGTCTTATACCACAAACGAGTCTAACCTCGTGTCTTAGGCATTTATTATTACACATAATTATTTAACCTCAATTTGAATTAATATCCCTATTTCAAATTGTCAATAATTTCCAATTTAATCTATGTCCATAATTGTCACCTAAATTAAGTCCATAATTTCTAGGCATATAAATTATGCCAATTAATGTCGAAAATTAATTATATGCTTTTAAGCCATTTTATGTCAATTTCCCAATATCCCCACATCGTTCGTACATGTAATTCATGAAATATGTTAGACTCACAAATAGTCTAACTCATAAGAAGAAAAGAAACATCACAACTTGCATAACACATAAAATGGATCAAACTAGCATATAAGAGTAGTCTAACATGGATCAAAACATGCATGATTATAATTCATATTAACATAAATTTGCATAATCAATAACTTAAATAGGCAATAGGCATAATTTGCATAAACTACAAACTGGCATGGATCAAATTATATAAGATATGATTTGCATAGATCTATACACATAAAGGTGAACTTGCATATATGAACATGGTTTTCGCATAAATTTGCATATGATCTACATACCAACTTGTATTAAACTTGCATATGTAATTTAGACATGTAAACTAAGATTTACATATAAGCTTACATATGATTCGCGTACAAACTTGCATATGATTTACATCCAAACTTACATATAAACTAATGTCACAAAAAAATGAATCAGATTAAACATATGTGATTAAACATATGAAATGGATCCACCAACATAAGTTAACAAAAACTAGCATATGAACCAACATCATGAATCTTTGTACATAAGACAACAACTAGCGTATATTCACAAAATAGACAATATCATATCGATCAATGATTCAACAGACACAATCTTATAATCCAAATTATAACTCATCATAATTAATTTATTAATTATTTTGTGAAAGAAATTGTACTCACAAAGAATGGATTAGAAAAGAGAATAAATTCATTCGTCGTTTGTTCTACAATCTTGTTTCACAATTCCTTAGCTTTAAGAAGAAGGTGAACTATTCCAGTAGCAGCATGGTGGCTAACAGACTAATTTAGTTTAGGTATAGAGCTTGAGTCTATGTATGCTTATATAGAAGTTTAGATTAATTCTAGCCTTTAGATATTAGGTTTTTAATCCACATCGTACACCTAGTGCTGAGTCGGCAAATGTATTTTATATATATTAATAACCTTCTATTTTTCTTCCCTTAAATTAATATGAATTGAACTTAAACATCTAATTGCACGTTTTCTTCGACTAGCGTATTCTTCTTAATTGATGTCAATTAACATTGAATAACAATTTTATTATATTCTTCAAATTAACATATTTTGCTTAATGTTAATTGACATAAGTGACAAATTAGCATAAGCATTTATACAAATTAAGATAATTACATGGTTTCCTAACAATACCCTATTAACATGTTTACAATTTGATGTCAAATAACATGATTTTACAAATGAACATAAAAGCCTAATTAACAAATTTTCTTTAATTAATATCAATTAATATGAATAACAAATTAGCACAAACACATATATAAACTAAGGTCAATTACATGTTTTTCAATCAATGCCATATTAACACACATCTACAAATTAATTTCAATCTATTCATGTTTACATATTCTTCCTTTACTATATACATTAATTGCCCATATATATAAATATAAATATATATATGCACCTATTCATAAATTCTAATATTGACAACTAATGCAAATTGATCGCTTACTTATTTTAAATAGTGGAAATTGAGAATATAATTTAATTCCCCTTTTTTTTCTACTTTCCTCGTAACATACAAAGTCAATGCATAATGAAGTTACCTACATACATATATATCTATTTATACATGCATAAATCTTTCCTTCCCAAATAAGTTGTCTGTATTTATCTTCTTCTTATTTTCTTTCTTTTTACTGCATGCATCCACACATTTCCTTCTGCTTTTTTCTGTATTAATTGCATTAATTTTTCTTTTACTGTAGCCTAATTAATTCGCATGTGTTTTTTTCAATGCAGATTTTTAAACTTGTACCTTCTTAACATAATTGCATATATATATATATATATATATATTCATTTTTTTCATTCATTAATTAATCCTTACGGTATAGTATATCTAATTTCGGGGTGTTACATTCTCCTCTAATTAAAGGATTTCATCCCCGAAATCTTCAAGTTAATAAGAATTATAACGTCCTGAATTTCCCCGTGACGGAAAGCCCGTGTAACAACCCGGAAAATCTGAACTAGTTTGAAAATTTTAATTTGGCTATTTTAGTGAATTTAAAATATTTAAAATAAATATGTTAAATAATAACGACGAAAAGTGTGTTTGAATCGACATTTGAAAATAAATATAATTATTTTCAATTATAAACAAGGCCTGAAATGGCGCGGCAGTTTCAAAATTTCAATTAAAACTTTGACTGACTGTACCGGGAGCAAAACAAAACGGATTTTAGTGAAACCAAAAATATTTAAATCTGTTAATGAATATCTTTCTAACGAATCTGAAAAATCGAAGTTTCGTAGCGGGAGTCAAAAGTTATGGCCAATTGAATTTTCAGAAAGGTCGCTATAGAATTTATATAGCCCGTGAATATAGACATTTTGCAAACGACCTCTGAATTCGACGAAACCACTTTTGTTGGATCCGGGATGTCAAATTATTGCTAGGTTTCAAATTCCATAATTTTTAAAGTTAATTTATGAGTGTGGCGAAGGAAAATGTGTTTGGTCAATTTCAGTTAAATTGGATCGACCAGAAAATGGCCATTTTTCAAACGGTCTTAGAATTCGACGTAACTAGTTTTGTTGGGACCGCATCGTCAAAACATAGCTAGATTTAATTTTCTGGAATTTTTGGGATCAGTATGTGGCACTGGCAAATTGAAATGTACGTTCAATTCAAATATTAAATGTTTTATATTTTAATTTGAAGAAAAACTGATCGAAACAGCCGAACTGGCTTACCGGGCATATCCCATTGTGTTCGAAATGGGGGTATTTAGCTAGAGGTGACAGTCGTTGGGTCTCATTCAGAGTTCGTGGCATTAAACAAGTGAATTTAGAATTAAATATTATTAAAATATTAATATCTATATTTATAAAACCCTAGGTCAACTCGTTTTCTGGTCAAACTTCAAAGCCGCCGGCCCTAGTCATATATAGCTGAAATGCTCAGAAATTTGGGGCGATTTTTCTTTCGATCCCCTCTGCGATTTTCAAAACTCCAAAAACAAAATCGAAGAACAATCTTCGATCTACGAATTGATATGGGAATGATGGGTTTTCATGTTGAGTTTTAGGTAAAATCGCGCTCAGTAGTCGTCAAGTTTGGGTTCGGTTTTCAAGGTGATAGAGGCGGCGAGTCGCCTCGTGCTCAGGGCGTGGATAGGTGGCACTCCGGCGCTCCAGGAGGTGGTGGTTGATCGGGTTATAGCGCATCGTAGTGGAAGTTAAATTGAGCCCAAGTTCTGAAGGGGGGTTCGTATCATTTCCTGGAGGAGATCGATGGGGGAAGATGGATTAAGGCCTAATCAATGTAATTAAGGAGGGAAATTAATTTTTAATTATTATTTAATCATCAATCTACGTAATCAAAGTTTGTAATTACAATATCATCTTCATATGAGGTCTGATTGGGACGATTTCAGTTGCGTTAGGATCGTGGCAACGAACACTTCGACATGGAACCGACCAGAATCAAAACAGAGCAGATTAGAATTTGTGGCAAATTCAAACTCAAATAGAACAGAAATTCAGAATAAAACTGATGGAGTGGATCCCAATGTGAGAATTCTCTCACTATATTATTTTCTGTACAGTTATTTGTTGTATAACTGCATATATGAACTGTTCCCCGTCGTCCACAGACCATGGACGACTTGTTTGATTATATTCTGTGTGAAAATTGATGTGATGTGAAGTGAAAATAATATATATGAAATGAAATATATATATATATATATATATATGAAGTGAAAATAATATATATGAAATGAAATATATATATATATATATATGAAGTGAAAATATTATATATATGAAAGTGAAAACATTGTATATACGAAAAGTGAAAATATTATATATATGAAAAGTGAAAACATTGTATATATGAAAAGTGAAAACATTGTATATATGAAAAGTGAAAATATCGTATATATTGGAAGTGAAAATATCGTATATATTGGAAGTGAAAATATCGTATATATTGAAAGTGAAAATATGGTATATATTGAAAGTGAAAATATCGTATATATTGAAAGTGAAAATATCATATATATTGAAAGTTAAAATATCGTATATATTGAAAGTGAAAATATCGTATATATTGAAAGTGAAAATATCGTATATATTTAAAGTGAAAATATCGTATATATTGAAAAGTGAAAATATCGTATATATTGAAAAGTGAAAATATTATATATATGAAAAGTGAAAATATTATATATATATATATAAGTGGAAATAATATATATATATATATGAAATGAAAACGATATATATATATATGAAATGTGAAAACGATATATATATGAAATGAAGACGATATATATATGAAATGAAAACGATATATATATATATATGAAATGTGAAAACGATGTATATATGAAATGAAAACGATATATATATATATATATATGAAATGTGAAAATGATTTGATTGTTAAAAATATAATTTTTAACATATATATACACTGTATAAAATTGTCGTGTATATGGAATATTCAATTTTGATTAGAAATTGAAATGAAGTTGAAATCATTTTGAAAACGAATTTAAAAGGATTTATAAAATACGTTTTAAAAAAGGAAATCGATGAAATATATATTATATATATTATATATAATATAATGGCCTGAATAGAACGCGCCGCGTTGCGGTAGTTCGTGAATTTCGACCATTAATTTCGAACGGACATTACGAGAGATCCGACCGTCGGATTCTCCTGAAACCGGGACCGTTGGGTCGTATCGAAAGGAGCTTCCCGACGAATATGAGGAATTAGAAATCTAACGGTTGGATTTGGAATTAGGTCCAAATCAAATTTGGAAAAGGTCGCTGTAAGTGCAGTTCGATGGCCTTTGATGGAAATCAACTGTACGGGCCTTGATAAAATTATTAAAAATAATAATAATTTGTGAAAAATCATAATAAATGATTTGGAAAGAATTGGGCAGAAAAATCCCATACTTGAAAAGATAAAAATAGATTTTTATCGAAATGAACTATTTATTAACTAGAATAATAATTTATTTATTTTTAAATAAATAAATTGGATTTGAAATGGTTTTAAAAATAACTAGAATTTCCAATATATGAATTGGAATGGATTTGAATCGAAATTATCTTCGGAATATTTCGATGTTGAATTTCGTGATTATACAGATATAGTTGTGGAAATTTGAAAGATATATTAATATCATTATTTCCAATACGATATTTGTTGGTTTCAGAATTTGATGTTGAATATAAGCTAATACTATTTTCTATTCAGAGCCTTGTGTTTAATACCAAATTGGATTTGGGGTTTGTCATGAACTGTGTTTAAATGACACTAGTTCTTCAACCCGCGTAAAAGCAGGATTAATTTCCAAAAAGTAGAACAATCAATATGAAATGATTTTAGAGATGAAACCAATTGGGGTTTGAATAAATCTTTAATTAGATTTGGATGAATGAATGGTGATTAAATTTACCAAAACACGTGATGTGATTAAACCAAATTTATTTAGTTGCTGATATTGATTGTGGTTGATTGATTGTTTGGATGGTGCTCGACCATTTTATGAGCAGAACATGCCTTTACATTTAGCATTGGGTGGGGTAAATATATCTGTGTGCTAACACCTTGTGAAACACTTCACGATTTGACGATAAGGTGTTTAGCGATGCTGTGTTCATTTCAAATTTAAGGAATGATTATGGAATGGTATATTTTTCTTAAGTGAAGAGAAATGTATTCCCGATTTTGGACAGGGAATGTTTTATAAAAATGTTTTATAAAACAGAAAGGATTTCGAGGCATAAAACCCGATGATTTCTAAAATGATTTAGAAATGTATTATGGTTTTACATTGTATTTCATCGCGTATTGATTAGTTGCTATTAATGATGTATCTGTTTGGTGGCGGAGAATTTATTCTCTTGCTTAACACCCTTCTTTGAGACGTACGAGCTCAAAGGTTATGTGATTAATAATGACTGATCATATGTGTGAATTACTGATGTGAAGTACTATATTTTGAAAGTACTTGTGATTATTATGTTGTGAAATGATTTTCCCTACTTCGGGATATGAAATGATTTAGTATGTGGCTAAAGAGTTGGGTAACCCTAAGACTAAAAGTATGGGTGAGATGGCGGTGTATGCTCTCCATGTGTGGGAGGTGCATCTTCGGTGTAGCCTGCTCCTATGTGGGGTACGTGCACATTTATATATATCGAGTTGCGAAGTGCGTGCCCTTTGCCTTGTCGATGGGGAGCATGATATTTGGTTGCATACTTGTTTGTATGCATTGTTATGTTTTGGAATTCATATTTCCAGATGATTTGATTTGAGATCCCGAAGTGAAATCTACTTTGATATAGAAAGCTAGATATGTATTTCAAATTATTTGAAATAAGAAATCGGGAATAAAATCCAAAGCAATAATTTCTTTAAATTGAATTGGACTTGGAAAACCTAAGTGTGGTGATTAATCTAAATGGGTAGATTGGGATATTGCATGTTGATTGATGCATAGTAGATCCATATATCTATATTGATTGTTGTTTAAACACTGGCATTCATGGGGGTAAACCCGTTCCGCGTTAACGGCATGGTCCCGTGATATACCATATTATTAAATAAGTTAATTATAACTGTTTAGAGTTTCTCACACCAGTCCCATGACTGACCTGTAGTTTTCTTTTCCCTTGCAAAATCGGGTGCCCTTATTTTCCACACGGGACGTCGAGTCGTTTTATTTTGCAGATATATTGAGAAGGATTCTGGATCGAAGCGAAAAGCTGTGTCCAGAGTATTGATAGTCTTCTGCTGTGTTAGTTTATTTTTCCGCTGTGCGTTGTATTACTTTTATGTAAATTTATCTTCTGTTGTGTATTATTTCCGATATACTCTGAAATTTTGTACTCTGATGTAACATTATTATGATGTTTATAAAAGTCTTCTGTTATTTGTTCTGATGTGTTGTATGCCCAGAGTTAGCGTATGCGGGATTCGAACGGTCTTGGTCGATTTAGCGATCGATTAGGTCCGAGCGAAATCCGTGTCGTTACAGCCCGGATTGCTTTGAGGACAAGACAGATCAGAACACAAACAGAAGAACATTTCATTGTTTATTACAACAATTTCATTAGATTACTAGAATATACAAAGTATAAACAAATAATATACATTTGTTAAATATCGGAGATTATAATACATTACATAGCAGTGGAAAAATAATACAAAATACAACTGAAAGTAATACATGGATACAAGCTTTCCGAGCATCGTTCCAGCTGTAAACTAGGGTCCTGCAAATATAAATCTGCAAAACCAAAACTACTAGCTACCCGTGTGGAAAATAGGGGCACCTAGAGTTTAGGTTAAAACAATAAACTCCAGGTCAGTCATGTGACTGGTGTGAGAACTAAAACAGTTATTTAAAACTTTACTTTAAAATAAAGTAAATCAAGGGACCATGCCGTATAACACGGAACGGGCTTCCTCCCAAGAATACCAGTGCATATTGCAAAACAACGCAATGCTTTTTGGAAAAATGAAGCTATTATAAGACCCAGGTCCCATCACACAATGCAACGCAAGCCGGAGGATAGGGTTTTCCCTTATAATAGCCAAACATGCTTGGTACGTTAAAATAAATCATTTGATACTATTATAAGTGCATATTGTATAAAACAACTTCAAATATAAATGTATCAATCCTAGATGGCATGGGTACCATATATCTTGTCGCCAATACTAGGCTCTACAATCAAAACCGCAAATGTCACGTACTGGAAGTTGGATTTCCATCTGTGAACCAAGGCAAGGGATCGTCCTTACCGCTTCGACACAATCTAGCCCATGCCTCAGGGAATAGCCGCAATTGCACCTTGGATCTTCAGGACCGGTCCACTCGATGTGGATTAAACTTAAACCCTAGACAATACGTCTCCCTGCCCTATGGGGCGTAAATGAGCCAAATGACTTCATCGGTCCCAGATCGACCGATATAAACGAGGCACCTCGCAATCCATCATCCACATAAGTAAAATGTCCGGGCGTGTAAAATCCAAACACCACTCCAAGCTAGAAGCAAACGCATGCCCTCCCTGCAGTCCTCTCCCGTTTCTGGTTCACACCGGGGTGTGAGGCTTGTGAATTAATGCTACACAAAGCTACCCCACAACGTGATTTGATCATCAACCACAAGACTCTGCTTTTCAATAGAAGCCTTGATCATTTGCATCTCAGCATGCCACACAGGCAATTCATGCCATGCGACTGATATTTATCGATATATTACCTCTGAGCTCGTACGTCTCAAAGAAGGGTGTTAAGAAAGAGAATAAATTCTCCGCCGCCAAATAGATATATATTTAATAGAAATCAATCAACGCAGAATAAAATCCAATGTCAGACACACAATCCATTTACAAGTCCATAAGGGGTCTAAACGAAACCGGAGGAACCTAATTCCTTGCATATCCATTGATCTCCAAGTACATCTGGACGATCACCAACTGATTCCCTCCTCTTGGGTGTACAGCCCAATCAAGATCATCAGTAATTATCCAAAAGATGTGAAGACCTCCGGTCTTCAACCACCGTCTTCATCGTCGACTTATCGTCGATTCAGTTATTTAGAATGGGTATAAACCCGACCTTTCCGAATAACTCGCATATAAAATAAACAAGTGTTATAAAACACAACATACGCCTCAATCCAATCCAGAATATTCCTTTATTCAAATATTCTTATACTTTGGGAAAGGTTCCCATTAATTTTATCAAAGATAAATTCTTTAAAAATTATTCTTTAATCTTCTTTTGAATATCAATTCAAACCAAATTATGGTTTATCCAAACTAGTCGCGATTAGCGAACCTTACCGAAGTAATCATTTATTTTAATTTCCCAATCCCAACCTATTCATCCCATGAAGTAAAATTGGTAATACTTCATATCTAACACCACAATGTGATCGGTAAATTCAATTACCATTTCACGTTCAAATCTAATTAAAGATTTGACTATCGTCTGGAGTAAAACTGGTGGTACTCCATTCTCGATCATTTTCTGAATCTGATAATTTTAGTTATCAAATTCACCTTTCAATCTATTTAAAGATTCATTAAAACTCTAATTCAGTTTTAATTTCCAAAAATCATTACTTAATGATAATTCAAAGTTAAGAAATAAATCTTATCTTTAACGTGGTTAAAGAAATATTGTCATTTAAAACACAGTTCACAATAAACCCAAAATCTTATTCCATTAACAATGGAATCTTCACAGAAAACAGATCAATATATATAATCGATATGAACTTCCATATCCAACTAATAATATAAATGGAATAATGGCAAAGCCTTTTAAATTCCATATATATTAGCAGTCTTCCTCCAAAGAAATTCACTTCGATTATTACCAAATCGAATTCCATTCCATTCCAATTTATTTTATTAAGTTGGAAAACTTTACTTTGGAAAATCTCCTTTAGATCTTATCAAAAAGATTTATAAATTCCAAATCCCATTTCACTGTAAATCGGGTTAAAGAACGAATGTCGTTAAAACACAGTTCACTATAAATCCAATTCACATTCCATTAATTATCGGGTTAAAGAACAAGTGTTATTTAAAACACCGTTCACGATAAACCCAAAAATCAATCCCAATTCAATTCCAATTAGATATCATTTATTTGGTATACTTCATTAAATCTAAATAAAAAGATTTAATCTTTTCCTCAATTGGGTTTAAGAACAGTGTTAATGAAGACACCATTCATGACAAACCCAAATCCCATTTGATATTAAATACAAGGCTTTGAATAGAAAATATATCGGCTTATATTCAACAGCAAATTCTACAACCAACAAATATTGTATTGGAAATAACGACATAAATATATCTTTCAAATTTCCATAACAATATCTGTATAATCACAAAATCCCATATCGAAATACTCTGAAGACAATTTCGATTCAAATCCATTTCCAATATATATATATATATATATATTGGAAATTCTGGTTATTTTTAAAACCATTTCAAATCCAATTTATTTATTTTAAAAATAAATGAATTATAATTCTAGTTCAAAAACTAGTTCATTTCGATTAAAATCTATTTTTATCTTTTCAAATATGGAAGTTTTCATCCCAATTCTTTCCAAACCATTTCTTATGATTTTACACTAATTATTGATATTTTTAATAATTTTATCAAGGCCCATACAGTCGTTTTCCATCAATGGTCATTGAACTACACTTACAGCGACCTTTTCCAAATTTGATTTGGACATAATTCCAAATCCAACCGTCAGATTTCTAATATTCGTTAGAAAGCTCTTTTCGATACGAACCCAACGGTTCCGGTTTTAGGAGAATCCGACGGTCGGATCTCCCGTAATGTCCGTTCGAAGTCATTGGTCGAAATTCGCGAATTGTCGTAGCGCGACGCACTCTATTCAGACCATTATATATATAGTATATATATTTTATATATTTCATCGATTTCCTTTTAAAACGTATTTTATAAATCATTTTAAATTCATTTTCAAAATAATTTCAACTTCATATTCAATTTCAAATCTAAATTGAATATTCCAAATCATCGATATATAAATGATAATATTTTCAAAACAATATATTTTGAAATCAATTCCTTTTCGATATTCATTATATAAATGAATAAAATCGATATAAATATTGTTCACGTCAAAATGGCGTCAATCTAATCAACACAGCTATATATATTTAAATATATTCGTGTCCATCCCAAATCGGACATCAAAATCATATTTTGATTCTTTTATGAATATTGTTTGAAAATATTCGTTATTTTAAAATAATTGTTATTTTAAAATATTCATTCTTTCTGAACTGAAATCAGACATAGTCAATTACCACATAATTGATTATATGGATTGTAACAACCCGCAAATTCTGAACCAGTTTAAAAATTTTATTTTAGAAAATTTTAATGAATTTTGAGTATATAGAATGATTTTTATTAATTAATAATGGCTAAAAATTTATTTTTATCAAAGTTAAAATGAATAAAGTTTACTTAATTATAAAAGGAGTTAGAAATAACGCGGTAGTTTGAAAATTCGAATTTAAACTTTAACCGACCGTACAGGATTCAAAATAAATCAGAATTATGTAAAACCAAAAATATTTAAATCTGTTTAATCATATCTTTCTAACGAATCTTAAAAATTGAAATTTCGTTTTAAAAATCAAAAGTTATGGCCAATTCAAAATTTAGAAAAGTCGCTGTAAAATTTATATATATAATATATATGGCCCAAAAGGCTACTTTTCACATACGAAGGAATTTGGACTCGAAACCACTTCCATTGAGTCCGGAATGATGTTTCTGCATTTAAAAAGTATATACATTTATATATTTTAAGTTTCGGAATTTATTTATTTAAAAATGAATTTTTAATATTAAAATATATTGGCCTTAAAAATAGTCATTTTTCAAACAGTCTCAGAATTCGACAAAATTAGTCTTGTTAGAACCGTATCGTCATAAGAAAGCCAAAAATAATTTTTCTGTAATTTTTCGAGGTCGTATGTGGCCCCGGCATATTTAAATGTACGGTCAATATTTAATTAATTAATTTTTAGTGGAATTTTAAATAAAATATATACAAATTTCGGAATTGGGTCCCGAGACCTATCCCATTGCGCTCAGAAGGTGTCAAAACCTTAAGAACGACAGTAAGCAGGCCCAAATCGGAGAAAGTCCGAAAATCCACCTTTTAAGCACATTTTTCGAGATTAAATAATAAAATAATAATAAATCTGAAACCCTAATTCATGGCAGCTGCCGCCCTATTTTCGAAGGCTGAAATCATCCGAAATTGAAATGCTAATGTCTTTTGATCCGTTCAACGAAAATCGACATATGATATACCAAATCGAAGCTCTTCGAGAGACTTTTCCATCCATACGGTTAAGATTGGATTTTGATTCACGGATTTCGCGAATTCTCAGCCTAAAGGCCGGCGGTTTAGGTTCGATTTCATGGTGATTGGGGAGGCCGAGCTTCAGGTGGTTGGTGGGGCGAGCACGTGGTGGCACGAGCATCGAGTTGGCGATGTTTGATCGTGGTCCAGTGCGGTGCAGGGAGGTGCGTGCAGAAGGGCAAACGATGAACGATGGGTTCGGTTTCGGTGGTAACAGGTAACGACGGGGAAGAAGCTAATATTTTAATATTATTTATTTATTTAATATATTTTTTCCAAACTTTAAAAATCGATAACTTGTTCATACGAGGTCCGTTTTGCGAACCGTTTGTTGTGTTGGACTCGTCTTTCCGAGATCTTCGCGATGGCGCAGACTGCAGCTGAAACAGAGGCAGTTGATTTTCATCCAAAATTCAAATGTGAGATTTCTATTTTAAGATTTAAATTAATGATTTACTTCAAATGTGAAATTTATATTTATTTTATATTTATGTTGTGTATATAATTATTGCAATGTTGATGTGTTCTGTGATTGTGATGAACCACCGTATTGAAGTGTGTATTCATGTTTGTCAGAATTTTGTATATATAATAAAACCATATTTTTATTGTATATGTAGGATAAGATGTTCATGTTTAATTTAAATAAAAAGAATGACATGTTTAAAAATATAGATTTTGTCAAAATTGTCATTTTAGTTAGCAATGATCATTTAGACTAAAATTGTCCTTTTGTTATGAAATGTTTTATTTGATTTAAATTGACATTTTTTATTAGAACATGTTCATAAATAAAAAGATACCATTTATGTTATAATAATGGCATGTCATGAAGGAATTATCATTCTAGTTAAATGTCATACTAGAACAAGAATCATCATTTTTGTTAAATGGCATATTAGAATAAGAATTATCATTTTAGTAAAATGTGAAGTTAAAAACATTATTTTGGTATAGAAGGTTAGCATAAGAAAATTAACATTTTTATTATTAAATGTCACATAGAAATAAAATAACATTTTTGAATAAGAAATGTTTTTTTATATGTATTAGGATTTGTTAACATGTAAAATTACATTGTTATGTAATTAGTGTATATTAAAAAGAATGATTAGAAAAGGTATATTTTTATACATTAAAAAGAATGATGAGAAAATGTATATTTTTATACATTAAAAGAATTGGAATGAAATATACATTTTGCTAGAAAGTGTATATTAGAATAAATAGACATTTTGTTTACATTAAAAGGATTTGTTCAAATTGCATTTTTGTTTATATTAAAGGAAATTGACAATTTTTTTTACATTAAAGGAAATTGACATTTTTGTCACTATAAAATGTTAATGAAAATAAAAAGGACATTTTGATTATAAAATGTTAATATGAGTTAAAATTACCTTTTGTCAAAAGAATGATTTGTGAAATAAAATTACATTCTTGTCAAGAGAATGATTATTGAAATAAAAATAACAATTTTTGTTAAGACCTGTTAATGACATGAAAATGTATATTTTTATACATTAAAAGTATGAATTGGAAAAAAAGAGTTTAACAAAACTATCACATTTTATACATTAAAAAGAGAATAAATTAGAAAGGTTCATTTTTGTCATTATAAAAGAATGAATAGCTAAACATTCATTTGTTTTCATTAAAGTAGAAGTAGATAAAAATACTTATTTTTGTCCAAATTAAAAGAATGAAACAAAATATAGCATCTTTATGTTATATTAGATTTGAAACATCAAATATACGCTCTTGGCAATTTACATTAGTTGAAACCGATTATTCACTTTTGTCAATTTACACTAGTGAAACAAAATATGATTTAAAGAGTTACATTTTGTTTGCAATTTTAGATGCAAACAAATATTATATTTTTATTTTGTATTTTAGTTAGAAATGGAAATATACATTTTTGCTTGCAAATTTAGTTGCAAACAAAACATTTAATAAAGATTATATTTATTTTATTTGCATATGTAGATGCAAATAAACATCGTAGTTAAAAGATTATATTTTTAGTTGCATATTTAGAGGCAAATAAACACCGTAGGAAAAAGATGCATTTTGTTTGCAACTTTAGATGTGAACAAAACATTACAATTTAAAGGTATCCTTTTTATTTGCAATCCTTGTTGCAAATAAAACTAGAAATTAAAAAAGTTACAATTTTATTTACATCCCTCGATGTAAATAAACACAAAAAGTTGAATCTTTATTTGGATTCTCTTTTGCAAATAAAACATGAAATCAAAAAGTACATTTTTATCTGCACTTTAGGGGTTATAAAATGATAAGATTAAATGATTACATTTTTAATGTAATATAAAGATTTCATTTTATACAATGTAAAAAGAATATCATTTTATGGAAAATGAAAAGATCATACTTCATGGTAGGTGAGTCAACCTCAGAATTCACATTTTTAATGCAAATGAATTAGTAGAAAGGATTCATTGTTTTGAAAAATTATGTTAACATGAGAACTTACATTGTTCTTATATATGAACTGATTCATCATTATATATATGTTTATGATGCTGAAATGTTACACTTCCATTTACGAGTCGCCCGACTTGTTTATGTGATTGGGTCGATAATTTTACACATCGCCCAAGTGCACAAATAACTTGTTATTTGTTTGTTGGATGAAACCCCACACGGGTATCGGGATGATATTGGATACACACTAATCCCGATGTTAGTTTATCTGTCAATCGATGGATTGACAGTCTGTGATGAGCGTCAGTTATTTACTTTAATGCTCACACAGTTATAGATTCCACTTTGGTCGTCATTTGGATGTTTGATAATTATTTATCATGATTGTCGATTCCATACAAAATATATGGTTGTTGGTTGAGTCACATTCCAATAAAGAATATTCTAGGAAAAGAATATTTTAGAAAAAGAATATATTTTGAGAAAATATATTTTTATTGAAATAAACTAGTTATTAAATTTAGATTTAATGAGTTTTCTAATTTATTAAGATTTAATTGAAGTTAAATTAAATAAATTATATTTTGGGTTGTTGTGAATAGCGTCTTAAATAACACTGTTCTTAAACCCCATATGAAAAGAATAATCTTTTAATTTATATTATTAAAGTTTTTTTTTAGTAATTGAAATAAGATGAAGTGTGAGTCAGGTTTATTGTGAACCATGTCTTTAAGTGACATGTGTTCTTTAACCCGACTGACGATGAAAATATGATTTTGAATTTATTAATCTTTTATTAAGATTCAAATGGGGATTTTCCCAAAGGTAAAGTTTTCCAATTTAATACATTAAATGGGAATTGAATAGAATTCGAATAAATTATAACCAAGATAAGCTTCTGTAAAAGAAGACCGATACTACATATGGAATTTAAGAGGCCTTGCCGTTATTCCATTTATATTATTGGTTGGATACAGAAATTTATAACGATTATATATCGATTTGATTTCTGTGAAGATTCCATATTTTATGGAAGACGATTTTGGGTTTACCTGAACTATGTTTTTAAATGACATTAGTTCTTTAACCCAGTTAAGAATAAGATTTATCTCTTGAATCTAAAGAATCATTTAATAATGATTTTTGATATTTAAAACCAAATGGTGTTTTGAATAAATCTTTAAAAGAAAGATTAAGAGTAAATATAAAGAATTTATCTTTGATAGAATAATTTGAATATTTTATTTAAAAGAATGTTCTGAATTGGAATGAGAAGTTGAATGTGTTTTTATAGTACTCAATTTTTAATTATAAAAATACGAGAGTTATTCAGAAAGACCGGGTTTTACCCATTCTGAATAATTTCTACGACGATGAAGAGTCGAAAATGAAGACGGTGGTTGAAGACCGACGATCTTCACATCGAATGGATGTGTTGCTATAGAGACCCTGATGGGAGTAGCTACCTTGAAGGGATTTCAGTGGTGGCCGTCCAGACTATTGTTGATTGTTCAGATTTGGTTTTCGCTCAGACCCAGAGCATAAGCTAGTAAATGGATGCGTGTCTGACATTGGATTTCGTTCCATGTGAATTAAATCGATTTCTGTTAATGTATATCTGTTTGGTGGTGGAGGATTTATTCTCTACTTAACAACCTGGTATATATTAATAGTGATTGATCGCATGGCGTGAATTGTCAATGTGGCATGCCAAGATGCAATTGATCAAGGCTTTTGTTGAAAAGTAGGGCCTTGTGGGATGATCAAAGCATAGCCTATTACGGCATAGCTTGGTGCATATCGTGACTTCGCGAGCCTCACACCCCGGTATGAGTCAAAAACGGGATATGGACTGTAGGGAGTGCACACGTTTCTTTCTAGCTAGTGGTAGTGTCAGTGCTTTGACACGGCCTGACATTTTACTTATGTGGATGATGGATTTTGAGGCGCCTCGGATTTTTATAGGCCGATAGTGGTCATATTATAGGTTCAAAGGAACCGGGAAGTGTGTGTTCAGGCATAACTAATCCACTACCCTTAGGTAGGGACCGGCCCTGAAGATCCAAGGGTTCACTGCGGGGGATCCTGAGGCATTTGCTAGAGTGTCTCGAATCGGAGAGGAGCTTGCCCCTAGCCTCGACTCATGATGGAAATCCAATTTCCAATACGACCTTGCGGTTTTGATTGTAGAACTAGTATGGCGACATAGTAGGATGGGGTACTATGTCGTCTATGATTAATACATTATGATTGAAATTGTTTTTGAAATATATATACCCATAGATATACACACTAATACTAAATCCGTTTTATCGTATCAAGCATCTTTTGACCATTATAAGGTAAAACCCTATCCTCCGGTTTGCGTTGCATTGTGTGATGGGACTTGGGTCTTATAATGGTTTCATTTTTCTAAAAAGCATTGTGTTGTTTAACGATTTACTTTAATTTATGCACTGGCAATCCAATGGAGTAAACCCGTTCCGCGTTAGCGTCGTGGTCCTATGATTAGCCTTATTATTAGATAGTTAAGTTAAGATTTCTCATATCAGTCCCATCACTGACCTGTAGTTTGTTTCACTGGCAAACTCGGGTGCCCTTATTTTCCACACGGGCAGTCGAGTAGCATTTTGCAGATATATTTACAAGATCCTGGTTTACAGCTGAAGCGGTATTCGGAAAGCTCTGTATCCGTGTATTTCTTCCAGTTGTATATTTGTATTATTTTTCCGCTGCTATTTAAATGTAATTTAAACTCTGATATTATTGTATTTCTATTTCTGTAATAAGTATTCATACTCTGTTATATTCTTGTACTCTGATGTAATTGTTGTAATCAGCAATAAAATGTTCTTCAGTTTGTGTTCTAATGTGTGTTGTTCTCAAAACAATCCAGCCTTTCCTTTACGGGGAAGTTTGGGTCGTCACATGGATTTTCACATAACAAATGTGTATAACCACAATGAAATCAGCAATCCATCATCCAAAGTGCATTCTACACTGCATAAGCATTAAATATAAATATTCGACGCTTATACAGCCTGTCGACCAATCGATTGACATACAACTAATTATTGGGATTAGTGTATGTCCAATATCATCCCAATACCCGTGTGGGGTTTCAAACAATCAAACACAGGTTTTATTTGTGCAGTTGGGCGATGTGTAAAATTTATCATCGCAATCAATATCAGTCAAACGTGTGTACATAAACAAATCATCCGATTTGTTTATAAATATTTATTTTATATACATGTTAAAAATTATATTTTTAACTATAAAATATTTATTCAATCCACATCACACAATCAATTTTCACAACACATCAATCAAACAAACAAGTCATCCATGGTCTGTGGACGACGGGTGTCGAGTGCTACTAAGCACCATCTGCATCCTAGTATATATTTCAACTAGAAAATAAATTAAAAGCGAGGATTTCTCACCTTTGGGTTCCACTCCACCAGTCTTTCCTTCTGAACTGTTCGGTTTTCGTTTTGATTTCAATCGATACCATCGCCATCTTTTCCCGCTGTTCACAATAAAATCATATTTTTATCGCTTTATCCCAATAAATAAAAATCACATTTTTTATTTCTACTTCATATATTTTACAACGCTTCTTTCTGTATAAAAATTATATTTTTATCTCACCAATCTTTATATAAAAAACACATTTTTTATTATATCGATCGTACTTTTATATTTCTACTACATATGTAAAAATCGCATCTTTATATTCTCTATCATATAAAAATCACATTTTTATTATTTCTATAATATAAAAATCATATTTTTATTATTTCTATAATATAAAAAATCATATTTTTATTATTTCTATATTAAAAATCATATTTTTATCATTTCTATTCAATGTCAAATCTGAAAATTAAAGTCATAGCTTTATACTTATAAAATATTACATTTTCTTTCGCTTTCATATACATTAAAATTCGATTTTTAATTCTATGTCATATTCCTTAAAAATCAATTTTTTTTAAAACATGGTTTCATATATTAAAAGATGAAATTAAAAATTAAATAAAAACTCGCCGTGTTCTACGCTGTACAAGAGGGAAATCAGAGTTGAGGAGGGGGTCGGGGCTGCGTGCGCAGGCGGTGGGGGAGACTGGGCTGACCGGCGGCGGCCTTCAGAGGCGGAGGAGTGGGCTTCTAGCTAGGGCGTGGCGGATTTGGGACTTTCTTCGTTCGAGAACTGATCTACTAGGGGGTGTGCGGACGCGAGGAGGAGGTCTCAAGGTGGAGGGAGGGGATGCGGCGAGGTAGAGGGGGCCACGGCGGTGGGCGGCACCGCCTGGGGTGCGATGGCTCCCCCCTCCTCCCCGTCGCTCCATTCTTCATTACTCTTTTTTTTATTTTTTTATTTTTTTTTATTTTTAAAATGAACGGGGGGGTTGACTGTAAATAGAGGGAGAGAGAGAGGTTTTTTATTATTATTTTATTTCAAAAAGGTACCTTTTTATTTTGATCTCGAAATCAAACCCACCGACTGTCATCCATAACTAATTACCACCATTCCGAACACAATGGGATATGTATCGTACGCCAGTTCGACTGTTTCGATCAGTTTCCGTCAAAATCAATATATATATATATACATTGATTTTGAACGCACATTTCAATTTACCGGGGTCACATACGGACTCTAAAAATTCACGGAAAATATTTTTGGTTATGTTTTGACGATACGGTCCTAACAAAACTAGTTTCGTCAAATTCATAAATCGTTTGAAAAATGGCCATTTTCTGGTCGATCGAAATTGACTGAAACTGTCAAAACACGTTTTCCTTTTCCGCGCTCACATATTGATTCAGAAAATTATGAATTTTGGAATCTAGCAATAACTTGACATCTCGGATCCAACAAAAGAGGTTTCGTCGAAAACAGAAGTCGTTTGCAAAATTTCAATTTTTAAGGGCCAAAATTCCATAACGACTATTCTGAATTTTCAGTTGGACATAACTTTTTATTCCCGCTATAAAAATTCAATTTTTTGGATTCGTTGGAAAGATATTCTCAATTAAATTCCAATATTTTTGGTTTCACAAAAATCCGGTTTATTTTGAATCATGTACATTCATTTGAAATTTGAAATCGAATTTTCGAGCTACACGCCATTTTCAATTCCTTTTATAATAAAAAATAAATATTTATATTCAACGACCATTCAAATAAATATATACATTCAAATTCTATTCAAAATAAATTTCTCGTCATTATTATTTAAAATAATTGATTTTAAATAATCAAAATTCACCAAAATTGCCAAAATAAAATTTTAAATTTGTTCGGATTTTCCGGGTTGTTACAATCTCCCCCACTTAAAAATTTTTGTCCCTGTAAAGGAATGAAGCTGAAAGTTGTTTTACAAATCAACTCAACTTTCATTATTTTCATTATGGCCTAAGTTCTTCAACTTTTCAGTTTCTAAGAACTTTTCAAATTCTTCAAAAATTTGGCTAACACCCTAAATTTTCGAAAAATTTCGCCATAACCTCTCCTACACGGGAGCACCGAGAAAATCCCGAAATTTCCATAGAGGCCTCTCCAATCCAAAAAGACAAAGAAACAGCCAAGCGGCTAGACAATCGGCTCATAAAATCATCCAAAACCCAAGAAATTAGTAATCATGTACCTATTTGTCGGGCAAACAATTTTATTCTTCTGCTCTAGCCTCTTTGCAATGACCTGTTCAATGGATACATATATATATGCATGCAATTTCAAACAATTTTCAATACAGTTCAATTTGGCCTAAATTCACCTTTCTTTCTTATGTTGATTTAAATAAATAATCACACAACACAACCATCAATCAATTAGTTGATTAGCTTTTCAAATTCATAACTTTGATACATATACAGAAAATCACGTTTTTGATGCCAATTCACAACAATAGACCCTTTCTAGTTTTGGTTCTCACACTAGTCAATTGGAAATATATAGATATCCCACTTTCGGCACTCGAATATAAACACTGATGATGGTATACTTCATCATTAGGACCATGTCCGGGCGACTAGAGTGTGATTCTATATCTACCCAGTATATTTGAGACTTCGTATACAGGTGGATCAGACGTATATGTAAAATCTTTATATACTCGATTGTCCAAATCAATTTAAAATAAAATATTCAAATACGAATAATTGATTTAAATTTTCAAAGCAAAAATTGTTTTCAATTTTATTTTCAAAATATCACTCTTCACACTCATTCTAGGATACTGCTGATCCCATCTCTAACGAGTCATTCTCATTGGATATTACTAATCCAATCTCTGATGAATTCTTTCTTTTGGTTCTAAAGTGTCGTGTTCTCCGAGCTTTGTAAATCAAAGCTCTGATACCAAATATAACGACCCGAACTTCCCCGTGACGGAAAGCTCGAATTGCTTTGAGGACAAGACGGATCAGAACACAAACAGAAGAACATTTCATTGCTTATTACAACAATTTCATTAGATTACAAGAATATACAGATTATAAACAAATAATATACATGTGATAAATATCAGAGATTACAATACATTACATAGCAGCGGAAAAATAATACAAAACACAACTAAAAGTAATACACGGATACAGAGCTTTCCGAGTATCGTTCCAGCTGTAAACTAGGGTCCTGCGAATATAAATCTGCAAAACCAAAACTACTAGCTGCCGTGTGGAAAATAGGGGCACCCAGAGTTTAGGTCAAAACAATAACCTCCAGGTCAATCATGTGACTGGTGTGAGAACTAAAATAGTTATTTAAAACTTTACTTTAAAATAAAGTAAATCAAGGGACCACGCCGTATAACACTGAACGGGCTTCCTCCCAAGAACACCAGTGCATATAACAAAACATCGCAATGCTTTTTGGAAAAATGAAGCTATTATAAGACCCAGGTCCCGTCACACAATGCAACGCAAGCCGTGGATAGGGTTTTCCCTTATAATAGCCAAACATGCTTGGTACGTTAAAACAAATCATTTGATACTATTATAAGTGCATAGTGTGTAAAACAACTTCAAATATAAACGTATCAATCCTAGATGGCATGGGTACCATATATCATGTTGCCAATACTAGGCTCTACAATCAAAACCGCAAATGTCACGTATTGGAAGTTGGATTTCCATCTGTGAACCAAGGCAAGAGATCATCCTTACCACTTCGAGAAAATCTAGCCCATGTCTCAGGAACAGCTGCAACTGCACCTTAGATCTTCAGGGCCGGTCCACTCAATGTGGATTAAACTTAAACCCTAAACAATACGTCTCCCCGCCCTATGGGGCATAAATGAGCCAAATGACTCCATCGGTCCTGGATCGACCAATATAACTGAGGCGCCTTGCAATCCATTATCCACATAAGTAAAATGTCCGGGCGTGTAAAACCCAAACACGACTCCTAGATAGAAGGAAACGCATGCCCTCCCTGCGGTCCTCTCCCGTTTCCGGTTCACACCGGGGTGTGAGGCTCGCGAATTAACGCTACACAAAGCTATGCCACAAAGGCCGTGTTTTGATCAACAACCACAAGACTGCTTTTCAACAGAAGCCTTGATCATTTGCATCTCAGCATGCCGCACAGGCAATTCATGTCATGCGTCTGATATCTATCGATATATAACCTCTTAGCTCGTACGTCTCAGAGAAGGGCGTTAAGCAAGAGAATAAATTCTCCGCCGCCAAATAGATATATATTTAATAGAAATCAATCAATGCAGAATAAAATCCAATGTCAGACACACAATCCATTTACAAGTCCGTTCTGGGTCTGAACGAAACAGGAGGAACCTTATTCCTCGTATATCCATCGATCTCTAAGTACGTCTGGACGATCACCGACTGATTCCCTCCTCTTGGGTGTACAGCCTAATCAAGATCATCGGTAATTATCCAAACGATGTGAAGACCTCCAGTCTTCAGCCACCGTCTTCATCGTCGATTATCGTCGATTCAGTTATTCAGAATGGGTATAAACCTGGCCTTTCCAAATAACTCGCGTATATAATAAACAAGTGCTATAAAACACAACATACACCTCATTCCAATCTAGAATATTCCTTTATTCAAATATTCTTATACTTTGGGAAAGGTTCCCATTAATTTTATCAAAGATAAATTCTTTAAAATTTATTCTTTAATCTTCTTTTGAATATCAATTCAAACCAAATTATGGTTTATCCAAACTAGTCGGGATTAGCGAACCTTACCGAAGTAATCATTTGTTTTAATTTCCCAATCCCAACCTATTCATCCCATGAAGTAAAACTGGTAAAACTTCATATCTAACACCACAGTGTTATCAATAAATTCAATTACCATTTCACGTTCAAATCTAATTAAAGATTGGACTATCGCCTGGAGTAAAACTGGAGGTACTCCATTCTCGATCATTTTTTGAATTTGATATTTTTAGTTATCAAATTCACCTTTCAATCTATTTAAAGATTCATTAAAACTCTAATTCAGTTTTAATTTCCAAAAATCATTACTTAATGATTATTCAAAGTTAAGAAATAAATCTTATCTTTAACAGGGTTAAAGAACTAATGTCATTTAAAACACAGTTCACGATAAACCCAAAATCTCATTCCATTAACAATGGAATCTTCACGGAAAACAGATCAATATATATAATCGATATGAACTTCCTTATCCAACTAATAATATAAATGGAGTAACGGCAAAGCCTTTTAAATTCCATATATATTAGCAGTCTTCCTCCACATAAATTCACTTTGATTATTACCAAATCGAATTCCATTCCATTCCAATTTATTTTATTAAATTGGAAAACTTTACATTGGAAAATCTACTTTAAATCTTATCAAAAAGATTTATAAATTCCAAATCCCATTTCATTGTAAATCGGGTTAAAGAATGAATGTCGTTAAAACACAGTTCACGATAAACCCAATTCACATTCCATTAATTATCGGGTTAAAGAACAAGTGTTATTTAAAACACCGTTCACGATAAATCCAAAAATCAATCCTAATTCAATTCCAATTAAATATCATTTAATTGGTATACTTCATTAAATCTAAATAAAAAGATTTAATCTTTTCCTCAACTGGATTTAAGAACAGTGTTAATGAAGACACCATTCACGACAAACCTAAATCCCATTTGATATTAAATACAAGGCTCTGAATAGAAAATATATCGACTTATATTCAACATCAAATTCTACAACTAACAAATATTGTATTGGAAATAACAATATAAATATATCTTTCAAATTTCCATAACAATATCTATATAATCATGAAATCCCATATCAAAATACTCCGAAGACAATTTCGATTCAAATCCATTTCCAATATATATTAGAAATTCTGGTTATTTTCAAAACCATTTCAAATCCAATTTATTTATTTTAAAAATAAATGAATTATAATTCTAGTTCAAAAACTAGTTCATTTCAGTAAAAATCTATTTTTACCTTTTCAAATATGGAATTTTTCATCCTAATTCTTTCCAAATCATTTCTTATGATTTTACACTAATTATTGATAATTTTATCAAGGCCCGTACAATCGATTTCCATCAACGGCCATCAAACTGCACTTACAGCGACCTTTTCCAAATTTTATTTGGAAATAATTCCAAATCCAACCATTAGATTTATAATTTCTAATATTCGTTAGAAAGCTCTTTTCGATACGAACCTAACGGTTCCTGTTTTAGGAGAATCCGACTGTCGGATCTCCCGTAATGTTCGTTCGAAGTCAATGGTCGAAATTCGCGAATTGTCGCAGCGCGGCTCGTTCTATATAGGCCATTATATATATAATATATATATTATAGATATTTCGTCGATTCCCTTTTAAAACATATTTTATAAATCGTTTTAAATTCGTTTTCAAAACGATTTCAACTTCATATTCGATTTCAAATCTAAATTGAATATTCCATATCATCGATATATAAATGATAATACCTTCAAAACATTATATTTTGAAACCTATTCCTTTTCGATATTCATTATATAAATGAATAAAATCGATATAAATATTGTTCACGTCAAAATGACGTCAATCTAATCAACATGGCTGTATATGTTTAAATATATTCATGTCCATCCCAAATCGGACATCAAAATCATATTTTCATTCTTTTTTGAATATTGTTTGAAAATATTCTTAAAAAAAATATTTTAAAATATTCATTCTTTCTGAACTGGAATCAGACACAATCAATTACCATATAAGTGATTATATGGATTTTCACACAACAAATGTGTTTAACAACAATGAAAACAGTAATCCATCATCCAAAGTGCATTCTACACTGCATAAGCATTAAATATAAATATTTGACGCTTATACAGCCTATCAACCAATCGATTGACATACAACTCATTATTAGGATTAGTGTATGTCCAATATCATCCCAATACCCATGTGGGGTTTCAAACAATCAAACACAGGTTTTATTTGTGCAGTTGGGCGATATGTAAAATTTATCATCGCAATCAATATCAGTCAAATGTGTGTACATAAACAAATCGTCCGATTTTTTTATAAATATTTATTTTATATACACGTTAAAAATTATATTTTTAACTATAAAATATTTATTCATTCCATATCACATAATCAATTTTCACAACACATCAATCAAACAAACAAGTCATCCATGGTCTTTGGACGACGGGTGTCGGGTGCTGCTAAGCACTGTCTGCATCCTAGTATATATTTCAACTAGAAAATAAATTAAAAGCGAGGAGTTCTCACCTTGGGTTCCACTCCGCCAGTCTTTCCTTCTGAACAGTTCGGTTTTCATTTTGATTTCAGTCGATACCATCGCCATCTTTTCCCGCTGTTCACAATAAGAATCATATTTTTATCGCTTTATCCCAATAAATAAAAATCATATTTTTTATTTCTACTTCATATATTTTACAACACTTCTTTCTGTATAAAAATTATATTTTTATCTCACCATTCTTTATATAAAAATCACATTTTTTATTATTTCGATCGTACTTTTATATTTCTACTACATATGTAAAAATCGCCTCTTTATATTCTCTATCATATAAAAATTACATTTTTATTATTTCTATAATATAAAATCATATTTTTTTTATTTCTATAATATAAAAATCATATTTTTATTATTTCTATAATATAAAAATCGTATTTTTATTATTTCTATTCAATGTTAAAACTGAAAACTAAAATCATAGCTTTATACTTATAAAAGATTACATTTTCATTCGCTTTCTTATACATTAAAATTCGATTTTTAATTCTATGTTATATTCCTTAAAAATCAGATTTTTTTAAAACATGGTTTCATATATTAAAAACTGAAATTAGAAATTAAATAAAAACTCACTGTGTTCAACACTGTACAGGGGGAAATCGGTGTCGAGGAGGGGGTCGAGGTTGCGCTCGCAGGCGGTGCGGGAGACTGGGCTGACCGGCGGTGGCCTTCAGAGGTGGAGGCGTGGGCTTCTGGCTAGAGCGCGACGGGTTTAGGGCTTTCTTCGTTCGAGAACTAATCTACTGGGGGGTGTGCGGACGCGAGGAGGAGGAGGTCTCCAGGTGGAGGGAAGGGGTGCGGCGACGTAGAGGGGCCAAGGCAGTGGGCGCCGCCGCCTGGGGGGTGATGGCTCCCACCCGTCGCTCCCTTCTTCTTTACTTGTTTTTTTATTTTATTTTTATTTCTTTTGATTTTTAAAATGAACGGGGGGGGGGGGGGGGTGGGGGGTTGATTGTAAATAGAGGGAGAGAGAGAGAGAGAGGTTTTTTTCATTTCATTTCAAAAAGGTACCTTTTTATTTTGACCTCGAAATCAAACCCACCGACTGTCATCCATAACTAATTACCCTCATTTCGAACACAATGTGATATGTATCGTAAGCCAGTTCGACTGTTTCGATCAGTTTCCATCAAAATCAAAAAATATATATATTGATTTTGAACACACATTTCAATTTACCGGGGTCACATACGGACTCTAAAAATTCCCAGAAAATATTTCTGGCTATGTTTTGACGATATGGTCCAAATAAAACTAGTTTCGCCAAATTCTGTGATCGTTTGAAAAATGTCCATTTTCTGGTCGATCGAAATTGACAGAAACTGTCAAAACACGTTTTCCTATGCCACGCTCACATATTGATTCAAAAAATTACGAATTTTGGAATCTAGCAATAACTTGACATCACGGATCCAACAAAAGTGGTTTCGTCGAAAACAGAGGTCGATTGCAAAATTTCCATTTTTAAGGGCCAAATTCCATAACGACTATTCTGAATTTTCAATTGGACATAACTTTTTATTCCTGCTATGAAATTTCAATTTTTCGGATTCGTTGGAAAGATATTCTCAATTAGATTCCAATATTTTTGGTTTCGCAAAAATTCGGTTTATTTTGAACCCTGTACATTCATTTGAAATTTGAAATCGAATTTTCGAACTACGCGCCATTTGCAATTCCTTTTATAATTAAAAATAAATATTTATATTCAATGACGATTCAAATAAATATATACGTTCAAATTCTATTCAAAATAAATTTCTCGTCATTATTATTTAAAATAATTCATTTTAAATAATCAAAATTCATCAAAATTGCCAAAATAAATTTTTAAATTGGTTCGGATTTTCCGGGTTGTTATAAGAATGTTACCATCCTACCAACCACAACCATCTACTCATCCATTATACACAAGCATCCATTGTCCTTAGAATAATTCTAATGCCTGTATGAACATATGCATAAGTGTGTGTATATGTTCCTATATCCTAATGTAGAAATCAGGCGATCCGCTGATTCAGTTGACCTCCTTAATGCAATATATGTTTGTGCCATGTATCCAATATATATGCAAAAGAATTCTAATGATACATATAAATTCTATATGTGTGCACAACCACCACCAATATGCAACATCCATGTGATGAGCCAACCATATTGCATCCATAAAAAAAATTGCACACATCAATATGCAATACGTAAGTGATTGAGCCGATCTAGTGCCTAATGTGTGTGTAAATGCATCCACGAGCAACCACTAGAAAACACTTGAATCCATCAAACATAACATGTCTCAAACACATGTTTACAACCATAGGATTTTTCCTAACTAAAGATCGAAGATATAATCGAGAGGGCATACTAAACGATAGAACAAGTATAAACAAAGCGATAGAAAAAGGAGAAGTTAAGAATATACCCTCCAAAAGGAAAGGGTACAGCGCATGCATCTAGTCTTCCGTCTTCCAAGTCGCGTCTGCTTGATCATCTTCCCATTGGAATTTAACCACTTGACCTCTCGGTTGCATAACTTCTTGAACTTCCATCCAAGAATGCATGTAGGAGCTCGTCTAATCGTGGCATCTTGCTCCACTTCCACTTCTCTAAGCGTGCTCGGCTCCACTACTTCCGCCGTATCATGTAAACACTTCCTCAAATGCGACACATGAAACACGTCATGAACATTACTAAGCTAGTTGCCTCTTCTCATGTCCCTCCAAAATCTAGGATACATAACCTCAAAAGATCTTCAAGGACTCTATTCACCCCTTCTTGTCCGTCCATCCGTCTGTGGACGATAAGCGATGCTCGTACTTACCGCCTTTTGCATATCACCTTTTCCTCTTGCATCGAAAACTGCTCCAAGCCCTGTCCCGCAAGCACCGATATATACTGTAAACGGTTTGCTCCCATCTAGCAAAGTCAAAACTGGAGTTGTCGTCAAAGCCCTCTTCAAACGTTGGAAAGCATCGTCGCAGTCAACATCCCAAGCAAAAGTCAAGTTCTTCTTCGTTAACCGAGTCAGTGGGGCTGATATCTTCGCGAAGTCCTTAATGGATTTCCTATAATAGCCCGCCAACCCTAGAAAGCTTCTTACTTCCGTTGCGTTTCTAGGATCCTTCCAATCTTGGATTGCCACCACCTTTGCGGGATACACAGCTATCACTTCCTTAGAGACCATGTGTCCTAAGGACCTCACTTCTCTTCTCCCTCTCGGAGCCATGTGTCATACTGGTAATGCAACTGGCTTTGCATTATCTACTAGGTATATACGAAAGTCTATCTCACGCTTTGAGGGTAAACCCCAAACTTCATCTAAGACGTCACCATACTCACAGACCACGTGAACAGATTCCAAATCATCATTGGACGCGTCAAGAGATTCTAGGTAGTTAAGCGTCACTGAACCCCTAGGGTCACAAGAAATATCAAGGGTCTTTCCACAACGAGTCAACGATCTAACTACCCTTCTTACACAGTCTAGGACGACACCGTATCTTGCTAGCCAGTCCATGCCTAGAATCAAGCCATAGCCAATGAAGTCAAGAACGTAGGTGTTGCATTCAAACCCAACGCCCAAGATAGACACTCTCAAATCCCAACACACCATAAATAAATGAGCCGAACCACCAATAGGATTTGAGACTACCATGGGATCCCTAACTAGACTAGTATTTAGGTGCAGTGTTTCAACTAACGAAGCAAATACAAACTAATGTGAAGCGCCAAAATCAAACAAAGTTCGAACAGGATGATCAAAAAGGAAAACCAAATTTCAACCGAGATGTTTCTACCTCTATCAGGTATACCAGCCGTGAGGGAACACATCTGCACTCCAGAAGATCATGTACTTTGTCCTTACCCTTGCCCTTGCCTCTTTGGACAATCCTAATAAGATGTCATGTCTCTCCGTAATGATAACAACGGGTCTTCTTCTTCTTTAAATAGTCAGGTATTTCACAATTGTGGCACTTCCTTTTCTCTTGTCCCCCTTGTTATCCTTACAGCTTTTCTTTGCGTCTACTTTCTCATCATATGTCCTATCCATGTCTCTCCTGCACATTCTCCATTCGTAACCTTCCACCAAAATGAAGATTCACCCTTCATTAACCAAGCAGCTGGTTGAACCTTCCTCCCATCGTCTACCTCAAAGGTACCAACAAGTCCTCCACTTCCTTCTAGCTTTGACAAACGTCTCAGTCCCATGAAGCGCTTTTCCACCCATCATACGGAAGTTCTTACATATCTTAGAAAAAGCGTCTATACGCGGAGGAAGAGATACAGAAAGGAAAGAGGAAGAGATCCAAAATGGAGAATTGGAAGGAAGATATATGGCTTTTGGGGATTATGTTTTCCAAAATAAACTTTCCTTTTGAAAATACTTCCATTTAAAACCTTTTTGAAAATAGTTTTCAAAAAAACTTTTATCTAATAAGATAACCTTCAGCTCTGATACCAAGTGTAACACCCCATGTCTGTTAATGTCACTCACAAAGGGAATGCATTAAGTTTCGTGGAGCATTATGAGTATATAGAACAGAATATTACAAGACAGATACATAAAGTAGTACTTGAAAATTTTATAACATTATTGAAACAAAAATAAAGTTGGGTAACATCTTCAAATATCAAAACCAAGTACATAATATCAGTCTTGTACAAAAGCCTTTAGAGTGCATAATTTTAAAGCCATAATCCCCAACAAAAACGCCTTAAATAGGTAGAATCAAAGCCAAGCAGTTCTTCAAGAACTTCTAGTACCTCAACCAGAGAGAAATCCGAATCAAACTTGAATATTTCCTCCATGAAAACCGGGGGCGGGGACGGAAGAAAAGAGGCGAAAACAAACGCGGTCAGACATAAAGTCTGGCGAGTCCAATAACTTTAACAATATAATTATTAAAGTAATATGACAAGACACAAACTGGAAAATAAGGAATGACTGTGAAACAAGAAGGCATGACCAGGTAAGCAAGATGAATAAGACAACGTTAATTGCGCTTCTAATCACTATAGGATAAATACTACACTGCACCAATAGTAGTCACTCTAAGAGTTGATCCCGCCTACTGAACATAATAATCATAATAATGGTAATGGTAGTCTCGTGTACCTCTAGTTGTCTTCATAGGTGTCGTCTGCTCCTATCTCCACTAGTTATACCCACTACCCGCCCCATTCTAATTACAACATTTATTCATAATATGGTAGTCGTACTCCTAGCTGTCTTCATAGGTGCCGTGTAACACCCCACATCCGTTAGTGTCACTCACAAAGGGAATGCACTAAGTTCTGTGAAGAATTATAGGTAAAAGATGCAGATAAATTACAAGACAGACAAAATTAAAACAGCGGAAAATAGAACTTTACTTTATTGATCAAATAGTTTGTACAACAATTATTTTCCAATACCAGAATATCTGTCTTACAAAATAAAGAAGCATAATATAATGTTTATATTCCCCAATGTAGCTTGAGCCAGCCATAGCAATGGAAAAGAGAATCCAAGAAAAACTTTGACTAATCTTCAGCTTAGAAAGAAAACTGGGCTAAGTAGTAATATTCCCTCCTTGCGAACCTGGGGGGGAACGGAAGACAAGAAAGTGAAAGAAAACAGAGTCAGACATAAAGTCTGGTAAGTTCAGTAATTTTCAGCATGTGAACAAGTAAAAACAACATGACATGAATTTAACTGAATACAAGACAATACCATGATGATAGGGCTAACAAGATAACGCAAGATATGCTAAGGCAAGATAAAACTGAATGTACTGGTAAACTGGATCTACCGACAAGCTGAATACACTAGTAAACTGAATATGCTTCCATACTTCCTCTGCTTCGCGATTACCCTATTATTTTGGTTTCTATATCTCTGCACCGCCTAACTAGTGACCCAACTAGTAATCTTTATAAAATGATAACGCGCCCACAATCCCTGTAATTGTGGTTGCCTTCAGGCATACATTTATTATTTATTACCTAGATCTAATCTAGGGTTTTTCTATCGAGTGCTTCCTAGATTCAACTAGGGTTTACGCGTCTTATCTAATGCTTCTCGGATTTTAGGGTTTACGCGACCTAGGTCCAACTAGGGATTATGCTACCTATCGAACAACGCCCCTACTCTAGGACATAATACCCAGAGCGGTATATGTTCCTAGACTTTCCCCACGTATGTGTCGTGGATCGTTACCGCTGTTTAGATGCACATGTCCTCGATATATGCGACCCGAGTCTCGTGGCATGGCAAATTAAGAAACATGGAACTTGGTCGGGAGCTTTCAGATATCTGCCGATGCAGATGCTAAGGTCTGTTTTTTTCCAGTGGCTATGGTCCCACCTGACCCCTCCCTCAACTAATGAAAGGCACACCTTGAAAAATGGGAACTATACGCAGGCCCCCCTATGCCCCACTAACCAATGGCCATCCGCAACCATAACTAGATAGCAAGTATATGGTCTGTTGGAGTTCTCCGTCTTTCCGCTTCACGTACCTCGATTGACTCAAGATGGTAGGTAGACGACGAGTTGCTATCACAGTGCTACTGGTCTCGCCGAATCACGCTGGTCCATCCTAGTCTTTAGGTTGCCTTATATCGCAACCAAGGCATAACCTTGGTACTTCTAATGCAGACCTTAACCTCTGTGAGCCCAGGCGGATCATCTGCAGCCTCACAGAGGGATACCAAGAGTACCCTCACATCCCCTCGAAGCCGCGTGCTTCGTACCCCAGTTCGTTGGAGCGTTCTTTAAGATCAAATGGACGTTTGCTCCTTCCCGTATTCTACTAAGGTTTACTTACTTAGTTCCCTTAACTAAGGTTTACTACTTAGTTTCCTGAACCGTCGTTTTCTTAACTAAGGTTTACAACTTAGTCCTCTTAACTAAGGTTTACTACTTAGTTCTCTTTCTCGTCAAGTTGGATTGGTTAAGTGTCATTAGTCAATTCAAGTTAACTTAACCATTCATTTGTCATGTTAAACTAGTTAAGTGTTATCAGTAGTTCATGCTAACTTAACCCTACCACAAATCAAGTTATATTGGTTAAGTATTTCTTATTACTTAACCCCACCCCTTCATCTTGTATTGGTTAAGTGTTCCCTTAGTTAACTTAACCCTAACATCTGTTTAATTGACATGTTCTAATGGCTAAGTGTTGTCCCTTCAAGTTTTAACTTAATCTTGTTCATTTGGCACACTATGGTGGCTAAGTATTCTGAGTGTACTTAACCCCACCTTCTAGTCTAGTTAACATGTTAAATTGGCTAAGTGTATTTTACTTAACCCCACCTTCTAGTCTGGTTAACATGTTATAACGGTTAAACCTTTCCTTAACCTTACCCACTTGTCTAGTCAACATGTTATAACGGTTATTTAACCTCTTATAAGTCTTGTCTTGTTAACATGTTAAGTTGTTTAAGTGTTCCTATGGACTTAACCTTCCCATTCTAGCTTAATTGTTTCTTAGCTTTAAATTATTCATTTAAAGCACCAACCACTCACATTAGACAGATATTGTTGCAGTCACTGGATGTGTCGGTCGGTTCTGGGCAAATTTACACCGCAACTCAGTCTAACCTCGGGTCCTTTTGGGCTCTATGCTCTAACCACCCACATTAGATAGGTATTGTTACGGTCGCTGGATTTGCCGGGCGGTTCCGGGCTGTCTTATACCGTAACTCAATCTAACATCGGGTTAGGCATATTCGTATTTTCTACAATATACACATTTCTCATTTAGGACAAATTCTTCATGTAAATTATTCCTAATTTACTTATGCCATAATTTACTCTTCTATTGTACATTATCAACAATTACTATTATGGCCCACTTTCCCTCTAAATCATAAGATTTTACCAAATTAAGTGTCATCAACCATGATTATGCTAAACATGACAATTACATGTAATTTCAAATTATTAATCAGAATAGGCTATAACCTACCTTCCCAAACTCGCTATAATAGTCATGCCCAAAATCACTATGCCATATATTTGGCGTTCCAAATAAGTAGTTAAGCCTAATCTAGACTTAATGTTCCTATTTACATTTTTGACCCAATCTAGATTAAATATCCAATTTTACAATTCCTGCTAGAACTCGATTTAATATTCTAGTTTACAATTTGTGCCAAAACTAGATTCACATGCCAACTACATGTTTTGCGGCCAACAATTTATCGTTTACGCCCAAGGCATACAAATTACTCACTATTATAGCCAATTCAGATCATGCCAACATATTTATTGTGCCAAATTATATAAATTTCATGTTATACCAAACTTCCAAATTTTCAATCACATTCATGTTAGTTTCATGTTCTGCCCAAATCGTATTCCCATTGTTTGCGTAATCGTGATTCAATATAGATTATAGGTCAATCTAGATTCGTAGATAAGAGGGAATAAACAAGAATACCATGAAAAGATAGGCATAAGAATAGACATAAGATGATAATCCCAAATTCACGACTTACAGATCTAATAAATATACTGAATAAATTGACTAAGACATTGCAGGCATAGATCTGATAACATGAAAAGGTTTGAATAATAATCTAGGTTCAAGAACATGGATAGACCTAACTTAATAGAAAAATTCCCAAAATCAAGATCCAAGGATAATTAAGAATAGGTCTAAATAGAAAATCAAGCTTAGATCCAATTTCATACTCATAATCATAGGCAATAATCTCATAGTCATGAATCATAGGAGAATAGCCACAATGGTCCTTGTCATAGTCATAGGCAATAGTATTATGTTCACAGTCATGGGCATAGGCATAGTCTTATGTTCACAGTCATAGGCATAGGCATAGGCATAGGCATAGTCTTATGTTCATAGTCATAAGCAATAATCTTATGTTCATAGTCATAGTCTTAGGCCATTAACAGTAGTTTCAACGTCATAGGTATATGCATAGTCTCATCGGTAATTAATCACAATAGTTCTTAATTAGATCCAAAGGCATATACAAGCACAGATTCAAATGAGGGGATCAGGCATACTCTTATATCCAGTTAATTACATGCCACAAATAGAAAGACGTTCAAATCTAAAAAGTAACTAACTTACAACAAACGACGAACTTGAATTCTGGATTCTGAGTTCTGGAATTGAGATGCTTTCCTTTGGGTAGATAAACGTTGTTTTGATTTTTAGTTTTGAATTAGATTTGATCGTCTCTAAGCTTTCTTCAAGTGGAGGCTATTCTTGGCTTCCTTCTGGTAGCATGTTGGTTCTAGCTCTATTTTATTTGTGTGAATTTAGGTTGAGTGTTGGGTTATATTTATAGAATTTCATATTGATTTGAGCCGGCAGATGATCATAGAGTGAATCCAGACCATATACACCAAGAGGAGCCAATCAGAAAGTGACAAATCAACCCTAGTGACACAGCCAAGCCCCAGAAACCGAGCTAGGACCAGACCAAGCAGGTCAGGTCGACCAAGCAAGTCGACCTGTAGGTTGACCCCTAGGTCGACTACATAGTCGACCTGGGTACCCAGGTCGACATCCAGGTCGACCCCCTGGTCGACCTGGGTCCTGGGCGGGAAAATTCCTGCCTAGCCCAGTTCTAGTCCAGTTTTGAATTTTGAACCTGTTTTCGGGCTGTTTGAATTTTAAATCGAATTCTAAAACTTCCGGAGGCCATAACTCCTTCATACGGAGTCCGATTTACGCAAACTCAGACTCTATCTCAAGCAGAATTCCGAGACGAACGCAATGGCATAACCCGTTTCCCTTAATTCTTTCATTTAGAATTAAGTATACTTAAATATGTGAAACTTAATGTTACAGAATTACGGGGTGTTACACTCTCCCCCTCTTAAAAGGATTTCGCCCCTGAAATCTTCAAGTTAGGAAGAATGTATCCTACCATCCAGTCACCCATCTACTCAACCATTCAATCACAGGCATTCATTGTCCTTAAAAAGATTTCTAATGCTTTCATGTTCATATGTATAGTGTGTGTGTGTATGTCTTTATCTAATGCAAAATCAGGCGGCCTACTGATTCAGTTGACCTCCTTAAAGCGAATTATGTCAGTGCCATGTGTCCAATTATGTATGCAAGCATCCCTAGTTATGTAAATACTACATGTGTGCATAGCCATTCATCCATATGCAATATCCATATGATAACATATCCAGTTAAATCCGTTAAGCAAATACATATATGTTAATGCAATATGAAAGTGACTGAGTCGTTCTAGCGCCTATGTTGTGTATATGCATCCACGAGCAACCATTTGCAACCATCAATCATAAAAAATTTCAAATACATGTTTACATCCATTTTCTTTTACCTAAGGATCGATGATACGCCTTAGAGGATATACCTTAAAAGCTAGAAAGTATACATAAAATTCCTAGAAAAAGAGATCAAGGATGTACCCTTAAGAAAAAGGGTATGATGCGTGTATCTAGTCTTCTAAGTCACATCTTCTTGAGCTTCACTATTCGGTACCTTATCTAATTAATCTTCACGATTGCAAAGCTTCTTGACCTTCATTTCCAATACTATCGTTGATCGGATAACTTGTTTTGCATTGTCAACTGGATACTTGCGGAAGTCTATCCCACGTTTTAGGGGTATACTCCTAACCTAATCAAAAACATTTGCATACTCATGGACTACCCTAACGGGTTGTAAATCATCGATAAATGCATTAAGCGATTCTAGCTAGCTAAGCCTAACTGATTCTTTACACGGAATCTCAAGGGTATTTCCAAGGCAAGTCAAAAATCTAACTACCCTCCTTTCAAAATTACTAGCCAACCAACCCATGCCTAGAATCAACCCATAGCCCATGGAACCACAAACATAAGCATTACGCTTAAACTCAACACCTAATATAGTTATTCTCAAATCCTTACAAACCAAAGGTAAACGGGCCGAAACACCAATTGGATTTGAGACGCTAATAGGATCTTCTACTATACAAGTACTAAGGTGCAGAGACTCAACCATGGAAGTATATAAATGCGAAGCGCTAAGATCAAAGGAATACTAACTGGTTGATCAAAACGAAGAGCTAAACTTTTCCAATGGAGACTTTTACTATCTCTCTCTCAGGTATTATGGTGGTGAAAGCATGCACTCGCCCTTCTGAAAATCCTATCCCTCGTCCTTGCCCTTGTCCTTAATTATATGCCCTATTATACCATGGAAAAGATACTCCCTCTTGTCTCAGGTTTTATAATTCCTTCTTTCTTCGTGAGTCGAGTTTATATCCATGAATTTCTCATCCTTGCATTGAGCTCCCTAGCCAAACTCCCTCATCCTCATCTTTACCATCACTGTGTAATCATATTGACAAGTTTCTCAAAAGCTGCCTCCATCGCATGGAAAACCCTTCAAAGCATGAAAGAAGACTAGCTGCAGGTGAAACTACTATGGCTATAGGTGGGAGTCAGGCACTACTTTGCCCTTCGATAGGTATCGTGGTCTTATCAAGCCTATGGAACCGTGCCGCGATGAGGTTACCTCCCAGAAAGCCAGGAGCCCCGAAGACTCAAGAAAGAAGGGGACAAGAATTCAAACAGAGGGTCAGAAGATAGTGCGTATGGCTTTTGGGGAATATGCCTTTAAAACAAAACTTTTCTTTTGAAAATGCTTCTTTTAAAACCGTTGAAAATAATTTTTCAAATCTTTTATCTGATCCGGTAACCTTCAGCTCTGATACCACGTGTAACACCCCACATCCATTAGTGTCACTCACAAAGGAATGCACTAAGTTCTGTGAAGCATTATAGGTAAAAGATGCAGATAAATTAAAAGATAGACAAAATTAAAACAGCGGAAAATAGAACTTCACTTTATTGATCAAATAGTTTGTACAACAATTATTTTCCAATACCAGAATATCTGTCTTACAAAATAAAGAAGCATAAAATAACGTTTATATTCCCCAATGTAGGTTGAGCCAGCCATAGCAATGGAAAAGAGAATCCAAGCAAAACTTTGACTAATCTTCAGCTTGGAAAGAAAACTGGGCTAAGTAGTAATATTCCCTCCTTGCGAACCTAGGGGGAGGGGGGAAACGGAAGACAAGAAAGCGAAAGAAAACAGAGTCAGACATAAAGTCTGGTAAGTTCAGTAATTTTCAGCATGTGAACAAGTAAAAACAACATGACATGAATTTAACTGAATACAAGACAATACCATGATGATAGGGCTAACAAGATAAAGCAAGATATGCTAAGGCAAGATAAAATTGAATGTACTGATAAACTAGATCTACTGACAAGCTGAATACACTAGTAAACTGAATATGCTTCCATACTTCCTCTGCTTCGCGATTACCCTGTTATTCTGGTTTCTATATCTCTGCACCCCCAACTAGTGACCCAACTAGTAATCTTTATAAAATGATAACGTGCCCACAATCCCTGTAATTGTGGTTGCCTTCAGGCGTACATTTATTATTTATTACCTAGATCTAATCTAGGGTTTTTCTATCGAGTGCTTCCTAGATTCAACTAGGGTTTACGTGTCTTCTCTAATGCTTCTTGGATTTTAGGGTTTACGCGACCTAGGTCCAACTAGGGATTATGCTACCTATCGAACCACGCCCCTACTCTAGGACAGTACAATACCCAGAGCGGTATATGTTCCTATACTTTCCCCACGTATGTGTCGTGGATCGTTACCGCTGTCTAGATGCACTTGTCCTCGATATGTGCGACCCGAGTCTCGTAGCAGGGCAAATTAAGAAACACGGAACTCAGTCGGGAGCTTTCAGATATCTGCCGATGCAGATGCTAAGGTCTGTTTTTTTCAGTGGCTATGGTCCTACCTGACCCCTCCCTCAACTAATGAAAGGCACACCTTGAAAAATGAGAACAATACGCAGGCCCCCTTTGCCCCACTAACCTATGGCCATCCGCAACCATAACTAGATAGCAAGTATATGGTCTGTTGGAGTTCTCTGCCTTTCCGCTTCACGTATCTCGATTGACTCAAGATGGTAGGTAGACGACGAGTTGCTATCACAGGGCTATAGGTCTCGCCGATTCACGCTGGTTCATCCTAGTCTTTAGGTTGCCTTATATCTCAACCAAGGCATACCCTTGGTTCTTCTAACGCAGACCTTAACCTCTGTGAGCCCAGGCGGATCATCTACAGCCTTACAGAGGGATACCAAGAGTACCCTCACGTGCCCTCGAAGCCACGTACTTCGTACCCCAGTTCGTTGGAGCCTTCTTTAAGATCATATGGACGTTTGCTCCTTCTCGTATTCTACTAAGGTTTACTTACTTAGTTCCCTTAACTAAGGTTTACTACTTAGTTTCCTAAACCATCGTTTTCTTAACTAAGGTTTACAACTTAGTCCTCTAAACTAAGGTTTACTACTTAGTTCTCTTTCTCGTCAAGTTGGATTGGTTAAGTGTCATTAGTTAATTCAAGTTAACTTAACCCATTCATTTGTCATGTTAAACTAGTTAAGTGTTATCAGTAGTTCATGCTAACTTAACCCTACCACAAATCAAGTTATATTGGTTAAGTATTTCTTATTACTTAACCCCACCCCTTCATCTTGTATTGGTTAAGTGTTCCCTTAGTTAACTTAACCCTAACATCTGTTTAATTCACATGTTCTAATGGCTAAGTGTTGTCCCTTCAAGTTTTAACTTAACCTTGTTCATTTGGCACATGGTGATGGCTAAGTATTCTGAGTTTACTTAACCTCACCTTCTAGTCTAGTTAACATGTTAAATTGGCTAAGCGTATTTTAATTAACCCCACCTTCTAGTCTGGTTAACATGTTATAACGGTTAAACCTTTCCTTAACCTTACCCACTTGTCTAGTCAACATGTTATAATGGTTATTTAACCTCTTACAAGTCTTGTCTTGTTAACATGTTAAGTTGGTTAAGTGTTCCTATGGACTTAACCTTCCTATTCTAGCTTAACTGTTTCTTAGCTTTAAATTATTCATTTAAAGCACCAACCACTCACGTTAGACAGATATTGTTGCGGTCATAGGATGTGCCGGTCGGTTTCGGGCAGATTTACACTGCAACTCAATCTAACCTCGGGTCTTTTTGGGCTCAATGCTCTAACCACCCACATTAGATAGGTATTGTTACGGTCGCTGGATTTGTCGGGCGATTCCGGGCAGTCTTATACTGTAACTCATTCTAACCTCGGGTTAGGCATATTCGTATTTTCTACAATGTACCCATTTCTCATTTAGGACAAATTCTTCATGTAAATTATTCCTAATTTACTTATGCCATAATTTACTCTTCTATTGTACATTATCAACAATTACTATTATGGCCCACTTTCCCTCTAAATCATGTTTATAAGATTTTACCAAATTAAGTGCCACTAACCATGATTATGCTAAACATGACAATTACATGTAATTTCAAATTATTAATCAGAATAGGCTATAACCTACCTTCCCAAACTCGCTATAATAGTCATGCCCAAAATCACTATGCCATATATTTGGCGTTCCAAATAAGTAGTTAAGCCTAATCTAGACTTAGTATTCCTATTTACATTTTTGACCCAATCTAGATTAAAAATCCAATTTTACAATTCCTGCTAGAACTAGATTTAATATTCTAGTTTACAATTTGTGCCAAAACCAGATTCACATGCCAACTACATGTTTTGCGGCCAACAATTTGCCGTTTACGCCCAAGGCATGCAAATTACTGACTATTATAGCCAGTTCAGATCATGCCAACAAATTTATTATGCCAAATTATATAAATTTCATGTTATACCAAACTTCCAAATTTTCAATCACATTCATGTTAGTTTCATGTTCTGCCCAAATCGTATTCCCATCGTTTGAGTAATCGTGATTCAGTCTAGATTATAGGTCAATCTAGATTCGTAAATAAGAGGGAATAAACAAGAATACCATGAAAAGATAGGCATAAGAATAGACATAAGATGATAATCCCAAATTCACGACTTACAGATCTAATAAATATACTGAATAAATTGACTAAGACATTGCAGGCATGGATCTGATAACATGAAAAGGTTTGAATAATAATCTAGGTTCAAGAACATGGATAGACCTAACTTAATAGAAAAATTCCCAAATCAAGATCCAAGGATAATTAAGAATACGTCTAAATAGAAAATCAAGCTTAGATCCAATTTCATAGTCATAATCCTAGGCAATAATCTCATAGTCATGAATCATAGGTGATTAGCCACAATGGTCCTTGTCATAGTCATAGGTAATAGTCTTATGTTCACAGTCATGGGCATAGGCATAGTCTTATGTTCATAGTCATAGGCAATAATCTTATGATCATAGTCATAGTCTTAGGCCATTAACAATAGTTTCAATGTCATAGGTATAGGCACAGTCTCATTGGTAATTAATCACAATAGTTCTTAATTAGATCCAAAGGCATATACGAGCACAGATTCAAATGAGGGGATCTGGCATATTCTTATATCCAGTTAATTACATGCCACAAATAGATAGACATTCAAATCTAAAAAGTAACTGACTTACAACAAACGACGAACTTGAATTCTGGATTTTGAATTCTGGAAGTGAGATACTTTCCTTTGGGTAGATAAACGTTGTTTTTATTTTTAGCTTTGAATTAGATTTGATTGTCTCTAAGCTTTCTTCAAGTGGAGGCTATTCTTGGCTTCCTTCTAGCAGCATGACGGCTCTAGCTCTATTTTATTTGTGTGAATTTAGGTTGAGTGTTGGGTTATATTTATAGAATTTCAGATTGATTTGAGCCGCCAGATGATCATAGAGTGAATCCAGACCATACACACCAAGAGGAGCCAATCAGAAAGTGACAAATCTGCCCTAATGACACAGCCAAGCCCCGGAAACCGAGCCAGGACCAGACCAAGCAGGTCGACCTGTAGGTCGACCCCCAGGTCGACTACATAGTCGACCTGGGTACCCAGGTCGACACCCAGGTCGACCCACTGGTCGACTTGGGTCCTGGGCGGGAAAATTCCCGCCCAGCCCAGTTCTGGTCCAGTTTTGAATTTTGAACCTGTTTTCGGGCTGTTTGAATTTTAAATCGAATTCTAAAACTTCCGGAGGCCATAACTCCTTCATACGGAGGCCGATTTACGCAAATTCGGACTCTACCTCAAGCAGAATTCCGAGAACGTAACCTCTTTCCCTTAATTCTTTCATTTAGAATTAAGTATACTTAAATTTGTGAAACTTAATGTTACAGAATTATGGGGCGTAACATGCCGCCTGCTCCTTTTTCCGCTAGTCGTACCTACTACCTTCCCCATTCGATCGGCTCCCTAACTCGTAGATACCCGTGTTGGTCCCACAGTAGGGCGTATCACTCCCTAAAGTGCAACCCGATATGAATGAAATGCATGGCTTATACCTACACGATGCAACAACGTCTTACCTACCATCCCGGGCCCACGCACGCACATAACCCCATTGGACTTGCGTTGCCACCGCTAACCCGTTTTGACCTCCTACAATCAAATCCAGTAAGCGTGTCCCGTCCTCGATCTAGATCGAGCTCACTTGGATACCAGATCGGTTACTGGTTGAAAAGGGTCCCCACACTTGACACAAGCTTTCCACCTATGCTTGGTCCCCACTAGGATTTCCCACTTAACCCCCTCTTATTCATGTCTTCTTACATGTTTCAACTTGGTTAATTGTTTATAATTATATCCCACATGTCACCCATGTTTCCCACTTATCAAATCAACATGTATTATTGGTTAAGTTTGTCTTAACCCTATCTACTTATCAGATCAATATATATATTATTGATTAAGCTGGTCTTAACCCTACCCACTTATCAGATTAATATATATTATTGGTTAAGCTGGTCTTAACCCTACCACTTATCAAATTAATATATATATTATTGGTTAAGTTGGTCTTAACCATTACCACTTATCATACTAATATATATATTATTGGTTAAGCTGGTCTTAACCCTACCCACTTATCAGATTAATATATATTATTGGTTAAGCTGGTCTTAACCCTACCCACTTATTAGAATAATATATATTATTGGTTAAGCTGGTCTTAACCCTACCCAATTAACATGTTTTGTGTATCATATATATATATATATATATATATATATATATGTATGTATGTATATATATATGTCGTATAACATGTTTTACTTAATTTATGATTAAGTACATCTTAGTTCACAGATATATTGGTTAAGAGAATAACTCCCTAAGTATCAACCCCGAAGACCGAAATCAACATCAGATCGATACTCAGAGAATTACTCAACTCAACCAATCTTCTGTTTGTCATTCATACTCGTCTTTGATCAGCATTAATTAATTATTAATGCACAGACCTCTCACATTAAGTCGATTGCTTGTGGCCGCTGGATATGCCAGGCAGTTCTGGGCAGACTTCCACCACAAGCCGGACTTAACCTCGTGTCTAAGCATCTTTTAATTATGCCTACGACCTCTTACATTAGACTGCCGTTTGCGGTTGCTGGATGTGCCGGGCGGGTCCGGGCAGTCTTATACCACAAACAAGTCTAACCTCGTGTCTTAGGCATTTACTACATATTTAATTTATACCTTAGACCTCTCACATTAGACTACCGTTTGTGGTTGCCGGATATGCCGGGCGGGTCCGGGTAGTCTTATACCACAAACGAGTCTAACCTCGTGTCTTAGGCATTTATTATTACACATAATTATTTAACCCCAATTTTAATTAATATCCCTATTTCAAATTTTCAATAATTTCTAATTTAATCTATGTTCATAATTATCACCTAAATTATGCTCATAATTTCTACGCATATAAATTATGCCAATTAATGCCTAAAATTAATTATATGCTTTTAAGCCATTTTATGTCAATTTCACAACTTCAATATTTAATATTTTCCCAATATCCCTACGTCGTTCGTACGTGTAATTCCTGAAATATGTTAGACTCGCAAATAGTCTAACTCATAAGAAGAAAAGAAACATCACAACTTGCATAACACATAAAATGCATCTAACTAGCATATAAGAATAGTCTAGCATGGATCAAAACTTGCATGATTATAATTCATATTAACATAAATTTGCATAATCAATAACTTACATAGGCAATAGGCATAATTTGCATAAACTACAAACTGGCACGGATTAAATTATATAAGATATGATTTGAAAAGATCTATACACACAAAGGTGAACTTGCATATATGAACATGGTTTTCACATAAACTTGCATATGATCTACATACCAACTTGTATTAAACTTGCATATGTAATTTAGACATGTAAACTAAGATTTACATATAAGCTTACATATGATTCGCGTACAAACTTGCATATGATTTACATCCATACTTACATATAAACTAATGTCACAAAAAAAATGAATCAAATTAAACATATGTGATTAGACATATGAAATGGATCCACCAACATAAGTTAACAAAAACTGGCATATGAACCAACATCATGAATCTTTGTACATAAGACAACAACTAGTGTATATTCACAAAATAGAAAATATCATATTGATCAATGATTCAACAGGCACAATCTTATAATCCAAATTATAACTCATCATAATTAATTTATTAATTATTTTGTGAAAGAAATTGTACTCACAAAGAATGGATTAGAAAAGAGAATAAATTCATTCGTCGTTTGTTCTACAATCTTGTCTCACAATTCCTTAGCTTTAAGAAGATGGTGAACTATTCCAGCAGCAGCATGGTGGCTAAGAGACTAATTTAGTTTAGGTTTAGAGATTGAGTCTAGTATGCTTATATAGAAGTTTAGATTAATTCTAGCCTTTAGATATTAGGTTTTTAATCCGCATCGTACACCTAGTGCTGAGTCAGCAAATGTATTATATATATTAATAACCTTCTGTTTTTCTTCCATTAAATTAATATGAATTGAACTTAAACATCTAATTGCATGTTTTCTTCGATTAGTGTATTCTTCTTAATTGATGTCAATTAACATTGAATAACAATTTTACTATATTCCTCAAATTAACATATTCTGCTTAATGTTAATTGACATAAGTGACAAATTAGCATAAGCATTTATACAAATTAAGATAATTACATGGTTTCCTAACAATACCCTATTAACATGTTTACAATTTGATGTCAAATAACATGCTTTTACAAATGAACATAAATGCCCAATTAACATTTTTTTTAATTAATATCAATTAATATTAATAACAAATTAGCACACACATATATAAACTAAGGTCAATTACCTGTTTTTCAATCAATGCCATATTAGCACACATCTACAAATTAATTTCAATCTATTCATGTTTACATATTCTTCCTTTACTATATACATTAATTGTCCATATATATAAATATAAATATATATATATATATATACACGCACCTATTCATAAATTCTAATATTGACAACTAATGCAAATTGATTGCTTACCTATTTTAAAAGTGGAAATCGAGTATATAATTTAATTCCCCTTTTTTCCACTTTCCTCGTAACATACAAAGTCAATGCATAATGAAGTTACCTATATACATATATATCTATTTATACATGCATAAATCTTTCCTTCCCAAATAAGTTGACTATATGTATCTTCTTCTTCTTCTTTTCTTTCTTTTTACTACATGCATCCACACATTTCCTTCCGCTTTTTTCTGTATTAATTGCATTAGTTTTTCTTTTACTGTAGCCTAATTAATTCGCATGCATTTTTTTCAATGCACATTTTTAAACTTGTACCTTCTTAACATAATTTCATATATATATATATATATATATTCATTTTTTCTTTACTAATTAATTAATCCTTTAATTAATTATCTTTACGGTATAGTATATCTAATTCATTTTGGTGATGTGGGATAAACTAATTTGGTGATGTGGGATAAATTAATTCATTTTGGTCCTACGTGAGTTTGTAGGATATTTCCGCCACTGATGACATGCATATATGTAATGGCGGGGAATTTCGCGACTTTGGTTATCGCTATAAACACGACGACGACTAACCAAACATCGGAAAAACCATGTCGTTATTGAAAGAAATTAGAAGATGAGAAAGAAAAGATAGAACTAATTAGAATAGAAGAAGAAAAGAAGCACTTACATCATCAGAGTAACACGAATCTCGCAGCGGAACGAATAACATATAATATATAACATAACTTTGAAATACAACAGTTATATATACAATAGCACTTATCAGAGTACAACACTTACAACACAACGGAAATAAACTATAGCTATATGATCCTGGGGCCTCCTGCTCCAAGCTCTCCAAGTATATCTGTAAATCCCGACTACTTGACTGCCCGTACAAATTTAGGCACCGAAGAGTTTAGGGAAACAACAAAGTAAACTCCGGGTCAGTCATGGGACTGGTATGAGTAAAACAGTTTAAAACAGGTATATGATATCTCATAAGACAACGCCGTGAATACGGAACGGGTTTTCCCTTATGAGTATCTGAACAACTTTGACAAGCAATATCATTGTGATATTATAATAGTGTCTATATACAAATAGATATTAATCTAGCAGAACGCTTTCATCTCACGTTCTACATATATAGTATAAAATCATAAACCGCAGGGCACTTATCGGAGAATGGATTCCAACAGACAAGGTATGGGAGCACCTTCTGATCAGTGTACTCTAGAGGGTATACACTGCAGGTTCAACAAGAACGTCTTGCAACCCGGCCACACATGACCGCTCACTCATTTAGCTTGAGTGTCGCGAATATATTTCCACCACGGTTATAGGCCATTAAACCGTCATCCGAAGATACAGAATCAAAAAGAAGTATAAATACGGATATTCCCTAGATCGGTGACAATACACCCTGCTTGGGGATGACCCAACTAGCCATGCTGCCTAGCCCAACTTTTGTTACTTCCTGGTGTGAGGCTAGAAGTTACGCTTTATCATCACATCAGATTCACTTCGAATGCCACATTGTCAGATCCATCGAGATCACTAATTTGACGTCTACAACCATACATTATGTGTTAGCTAAGAGAAGTTTCCTTCTCCGCTTCCACTCTTGGTACAGTCGAAGAAATCAAGGTACGTGACCTTTCTGGAAATACTCTGTCAGACATCCATCTTCATTCACTTAGAATGTCACATCGTCATACCCGCCAAATCACAAATTGACTTGTCCAAAAATAACACGGGTATACAGCTAAGAGAAACGAATTCCTCCGCCACCAAACGTGAATACGTTTGAACATATCAACTTAAGCGATCCATTGGATATACTCTGTCAGACCTTCTTCCATATACGTTGTCCTGGGACTGGACAAACCGAAGGCACTATTCAGTATATCCATCTTAGTCCTTGTTATCTAAGACTTATACAACAGCCCTTGCACTTTTCTCTGTCTTCAATTATCCTTGGCATATATGATTCGAAATGCGTATGCCAATACAGAGTGGCTCTTTGGATAATAAATCCAACTGGTCTCTCCATATTAACAACGTTAAAATGGTCAAACTTCGATAGTCTGTGAGTTAACTATCAAAGAAAAACAAGTGTGCAACCAATGATATTATTTCCAGATGGAAATTATATCGAACAAACATCATTTAACATTAATCTCTTTAACTCACTTATCTCCTGTTTCCCTATATTCAACATTTGCTATTTTCTAGATTTAGAAAATATATTTATTAACACTGGAAAACATTTCCATTTCCTTGAATTTCTACATTCACTTAACCATCCTTTCGAGTAACTATACTCGTTTAACTCCTTTCAATTTAACTCAATTGGACTGACCCTATTGGATCAACTCTATTGACCTAACTCCTTCGGATTAACTCTTCCAATGCTGTTCGAATAAACTATATTCGATTTACTCCTCCAACGCTATTTGAATAATCTATATTCGATTTACTCATTCAGCTAACTCTATTGGATTAACTCTTCGAATAACCAATATTCAATAACTCCTCTTTGGATAATTAATATTCGATAACTCTTCTCAAATAAATAACATTTGATTTCTCCACTCGAATAAACTATATTCGATTTACTCCTCCAACACTATTCGAATAAACTATATTTCTACTCAACCTTTTAGATTGAACCACAACTATTCCTTTGTCAATTCTGAAGTCAATCAAGTTGGGGTATAAATACCTCTCAGACCTTAATTGAACAACGTCCTTTACTGTGAAATAGATGAAGCTCAACACTCACTTTTTACAACCCTCTGTTACGCAAATTCTCGGATTCAGGTTACGAATCTACTTCTTATATGAAACGTTTGATTTTAACTATACCGTTATAATTCCTACTTCTAAAATATCTATCCTACATTATAACTTTATATTCTAACTCAATAATTAAATAGATACCAAATTTCTAAATCAATAAATAAATCTTGATTTAAACCTTGGAAAGTAAATAGTACTTTCCCGAATTCGATATAATCGAATTCGACTTATACTCTCTTTCGATTATCTCTAACTTGATAACTTAACTTGAAAATCTTACCTTGATAACTTAACTCGGTTACCTTAACTCAATTACTTATCTCGATTATCTTAACCCGACAATCCAACTTGATTGTCTTAACTTGATTTACTTAACTAATCACTTAGTTTAACTTAACTAATTCACTTTGGTTAACTTAACCAATTACTTTGATTTACTCGACTAACTCGCTTTGGTTAACCTAACCAATTTCTTTGTTTAACTCGACTAACTTGCTTTGGTTAACCTAACCAATTTCTTTGTTTAACTCCACTAACTTGCTTTGGTTAACCTAACCAATTTCTTTGTTTAACTCGACTAACTCGTTTTGGTTAACCTAACCAATTTCTTTGTTTAACTCGACTAACTTGCTTTGGTTAACCTAACCAATTTCTTTGTTTAGCTCGACTAACTTGCTTTGGTTAACCTAACCAATTTCTTTGTTTAACTCCACTAACTTGCTTTGGTTAACCTAACCAATTTCTTTGTTTAACTCGACTAACTTCTTTGTTTAACTCGACTAACTTGCTTTGGTTAACCTAACCAATTTCTTTGTTTAACTCCACTAACTTGCTTTGGTTAACCTAACCAATTTCTTTGTTTAACTCGACTAACTTCTTTGGTTAACCTAACCAATTTCTTTGTTTAACTCGACTAACTTGCTTTGGTTAACCTAACCAATTACTTGGATTAACTCCTATTCTTTTAACAAATAAATTTCTCCTTTAGTTTAATTCTATCTATTTATCAAATAAATATTCTTTGATTCGATTTATTTTATCAAATAAATATTCCTTTATTTTATTTATTCTATCCGATAAATATTCCTTTATACTTTTATTTATTCCCTAAATAAATACTTTTAACTCTTCATTTATTTCCTAAATAAATAATTCCTTTAATCCTTTATTTATTCCCTACATAAATAATTTCTTTTAATCCTTTATTTATTCCCTGAATAAATAATTCCTTTTATATTTGCTTTTAAATATATTTCCTATATATTTGCTTTCAAATATATTTCCTTTATATTTGGTTTTCAAATATATTTCCTTTATATTTGGTTTTCAAATATATTTCCTTTATATTTGGTTTTTAAATATATTTCCTTTATATTTGATTTCAAATCCCTTTTCTTTATATATATATATAAAATCTATCGATTTTATATAAATAAATGGTTTCAAAATATACTTTGAAAATCTCTTGTTCTACATTTTGGTATTTCTTATGGTATTTGACACACCATATGACAACGATAAATATCATCCAAACACACATAATCACAACAGATTATATACATCACATTTTACATCACAACATATAAATCACAGTAAAATAACTGTTGAGGAATCCAGTCGGATTCCTCCGACCTGTTTCCCTGCACCACAGATGTTAGACAACACCAGTAAAATATTCTGTTAAGCAGAATCAACATATAAATATTTAACAGTTTATATATATATATATACATATATATATATATATATAATTTCTACTAACTGACTAGTAGTTCAATCAAACAGTCAACACACAGTCAAACAACAGATAATTAACAGTTCTAAGAACACGTTGTAAAAATAGAACTGTATAGAGTTGGTGAGTTTTACTCACATTGGACGGTCATCGTCAATGACGATAACCATTGCTTGATCAGCTGGACAATTTATTTGGCTATAAATTGTGACGGACTCCAATCGAGTCGCGGTCAGTTCCATTGTGGAGTGCTCGTCCCCACGATCCCAACACAACTTACGGTTCGTCAATCTGACTCCGTATGAATAAGATACGTATTTTTAAAGTTTGCATACCTTTTAAATAAAAATATAACTTGATTTAATTAATTTGGGCCTTACCTACACAAATACCCGGCCCACCAACACCTTATATTCTTTGCCCGTTACCCCTTTAAACATACCAGACCCGCTTCGTTTGTCTTCTCCCCCAAATTAAAAATCACGAACTCCAGAAAATACCCCAAACCCGCTCCTCCTTACTTCGACAGACCCGCACACCTCGTCAGCCATCACATCTCCGGCGCCTCCCTCATCATTGACCTCGCCACATGATTCTCTCCGTGCCAGCGACCCTCAAAACAAATTCTGGTGCCCCAAAATCGAATGCGTCCTGGAGCCTGCAACCCCCATGTCGCATTTCACCCATGACCATCGGAGTCCGTCCAACCCACCTTGCCAGCTGCGCCTCGACCCTACGAACTCAGCTACACCCACACGACCTCCCCTCGTCGCCTCAATCTCCGACGGTTGCGAACCCTAGTTCGCTCACCATTTCCAGCGAATGGAAGCTGACGTCGAACCATACAAAATCTATACGGGATCGAAGAGAATGCTCCAGCGAATCCAGAAATATATGTGTAATGATTTTAGGATTTTTCTTCATTTTGTTTGAGGTTTTTCTTTTGGGAAATTGTCTTGCTGTGTTGATTATGTGGTTATATAGAGCTGTGTTGAGGTTGGTAATGTATGTGGCTGAAATACAAGGGTGCGTGGTCTTCCTATTGTCCACAAAAATGATGAGATATTTTTATTTTTATTTTCTTTATTTTTATTTCTTTGCTTTTATACTCTTCGTGGTCCTTAAAAATCACTGCGACCGCATATGATACCCAAAAATCACCAAACTGGACGTGTAGCTAGAGTTCGACATTACGGTCCTAACGAAACTGGTTTCGTCGAATTCCGACTCCGTATGTTCAAACTGCATATATTTAAAGGTCGATTTCTCGTCTGTTTCTCAGTCAAAAATCACGTACGGCCATATATGATATCCAAAAATCACCAAACTGGTACTCTAACAAGTATTCGACATTCCGGATCCAACAAAATTAGTTTCGTCGAATTCTGACTTCGTCTGCTCAAACTGCGTATTTTTAAAGCTCTGGATGACCCATTTAAATATATAAATATATTTAAATATTATTAAATTAAATATTAATAAATTAATATTATCGTATATATCCATATACAATGTCGTCCGGCTCCAGAATATCACCTCAGATTTTATGACTTGATTTCCAGACTCCAGATTATCCCGATATTCAGTTCGTATTGAAAAATCGATTTATAACGTATATAAAGCGTCGCAAATTATAAAGGAATTCCATAGCGACTTTTCTGAAATTTGATTTGGACATAACTCAAAATCTACCCGACGAAATCCCTATTTTTCTCTTCTACTAGAAAGATATATTCCACCAGCTCCACACGTTTCTTGTTTCACAGAAATCCGATTTAAAACGAATCCTGTATATTCAGTTGAAGCTCGAATCGCCAATTTACGAACTGCAGCGCCATTTCGAGCTCGATTTTAATTATAATATAATTATACGTTCAAACTGTCGTCGATTGAATATATATGTCAATATAATTCAACTCCAAGCTGAATTAAATCTAAGGGACGACCCCGTTCACAGAATATTGTGATTTCCAATTATTTCGACATTATAATATATTATTATATTATACACTTTAATTAAATATTCAATATTATTTAATTCAAGTCATCGATATCGCCCAATCGATATTTAATAATTAAATAAATTAATTATTCGACAGCTAACAAAACGCGCCATTACAGACTTCCCCACTTAAAATAAATTTCGCCCTCGAAATTGCTAAGTTAGAGGATGACCCTATATATTGGAACTCCTAAGATTGGTTTACCCCTTATTTCTGATTTCAACCGAACCAATTAATAACGACTGAAATATTTATTCTTCCGACTAACTAAAATTTTCAAAAATTCTGAAAATTTTCTAACACTTTAAATTTTCGGAAAATTTCGCCATAACCTCCTTTGTACAGCCCTATCGGTAAAACCACAACTCGCCTCTCTAGGCCATCTCCAACCCAAAAGAAAATCAAACAGCCAAGCGGCTTGCCAATTCGGCTCATAAATCTCATGCTTATATCAAATATGAACTTGTACCTTTTTGTCGGGCATATAAACTTTATCACTTTCACCTATTATCAACCCAACATATATTAATGTCATCTCAACAAATTCTCCAATCTGTTTTTATCCATAAATCCAACCATTTGTTTGTACCCGAGTCTAATTCAATTTCAAACCAACGTTACATTCCAAACTCTTAACCCGTCAACTTAATTCCAATCCAGATTATTCTCTAACCAAATCCCGATTTATTTAACTTGGTTCAAGTTAAATTTTAATCTACTTATTTGTTTTTACCATCTTGATCCATTTAACTTAACAAGTTAAATTTTAAATTTCAAGATTTAAATTCCTGGGTTTTATTTCAAATCCTAACACCAATTCAAAACCTTTGAATTTTTAAACAACTTGTTTTCTCAAAACAATTTGAAAACCAAATCCTTGGTAGTAATCCACTACTTAGAAACTCGAAAATCACACCGACGATGTATCGATCCATCCTCGGAATTATTTTCCAGTCATCCAGGTGAGTTAGACACTATATTTATTTCAAATTGAAAAACATTTTCAAAATCTCCTAGGAACTTAAAATTTCCTTATTTTAATTCCAAATCTGATTTAAATTCATATTTAATTCAAACTATTTCATATATTACATTCATATGAATTCTGATTGGTCATTTATAACCATATCACCCTTTTATAATCTTATTCGATTATACTAACAACTAACACAATCAATATACTATAATAATTTCAAGATATATATTTCTTCTATAAACAAATATATTTTGGGAAAAATTATTTCATTTACCCTCTTTCAAAACATACCATGACGGTTCATCGTATTCAGGTGTTTAGTAACCCTTATCGATACAGTGGATCAACTGATCGACCCGAATTCATAAGCCACTCAACCAATGAGTCTCCACAATATAAAATCATTTTATAGTGAATAACAATTACGCGCTCATATATATACACTCAAACTCAATCTAGGATATTACTTATCCCATCTCTATTGAGTTATGCCACAGAGCCAAGGTAATCACTTAACTTAAGCTCTGATACCAACTGTAACGGCGGGGAATTTTCGCGACTTTGGTTATCGCCATAAACACGACGACAACTAACCAAACATCAAGAAATCCCGGTCGTTAATGGAAGAAATTAGAAGATGAGAAAGAAAAGATAGAACTAATTAGAATAGAAGAAGAAAAGAAGCACTTACATCATCAGAGTAACACGAATCTCGCAGCGGAACGAATAACATATAATATATAACATAACTTTGAAATACAACAGTTATATATACAATAGCACTTATCAGAGTACAGCACTTACAACACAACGGAAATAAACTACAGCTATATGATCCTGGGGCCTCCTGCTCCAAGCTCTCCAAGTATATCTGTAAATCCCGACTACTTGACTGCCCGTACAAATTTAGGCACCGAAGAGTTTAGGGAAACAACAAAGTAAACTCCGGGTCAATCATGGGACTGGTATGAGTAAAACAGTTTAAAACAGGTATATGATATCTCATAAGACAACGCCGTGAATACGGAACGGGTTTTCCCTTATGAGTATCTGAACAACTTTGACAAGCAATATCATTGTGATATTATAATAGTGTCTATATACAAATAGATATTAATCTAGCAGAACGCTTTCATCTCACGTTCTACATATATAGTATAAAATCATAAACCGCAGGGCACTTATCGGAGAATGGATTCCAACAGACAAGGTATGGGAGCACCTTCTGATCAGTGTACTCTAGAGGGTATACACTGCAGGTTCAACAAGAACGTCTTGCAACCCGGCCACACATGACCGCTCACTCATTTAGCTTGAGTGTCGCGAATATATTTCCACCACAGTTATAGGCCATTAAACCGTCATCCGAAGATACAGAATAAAAAAGAAGTATAAATACGGATATTCCCTAGATCGGTGACAATACACCCTGCTTGGGGATGACCCAACTAGCCATGCTGCCTAGCCCAACTTTTGTTACTTCCTGGTGTGAGGCTAGAAGTTACGCTTTATCATCACATCAGATTCACTTCGAATGCCACATTGTCAGATCCATCGAGATCACTAATTTGACGTCTACAACCATACATTATGTGTTAGCTAAGAGAAGTTTCCTTCTCCGCTTCCACTCTTGGTACAGTCGAAGAAATCAAGGTACGTGACCTTTCTGGAAATACTCTGTCAGACATCCATCTTCATTCACTTAGAATGTCACATCGTCATACCTGCCAAATCACAAATTGACTTGTCCAAAAATAACACGGGTATACAGCTAAGAGAAACGAATTCCTCCGCCACCAAACGTGAATACGTTTGAACAGATCAAGTTACGCGATCCATTGGATATACTCTGTCAGACCTTCTTCCATATACGTTGTCCTGGGACTGGACAAACCGAAGGCACTATTCAGTATATCCATCTTAGTCCTTGTTATCTAAGACTTATACAACAGCCCTTGCACTTTTCTCTGTCTTCAATTATCCTTGGCATATATGATTCGAAATGCGTATGCCAATACAGAGTGGCTCTTTGGATAATAAATCCAACTGGTCTCTCCATATTAACAACGTTAAAATGGTCAAACTTCGATAGTCTGTGAGTTAACTATCAAAGAAAAACAAGTGTGCAACCAATGATATTATTTCCAGATGGAAATTATATCGAACAAACATCATTTAACATTAATCTCTTTAACTCACTTATCTCCTGTTTCCCTATATTCAACATTTGCTATTTTCTAGATTTAGAAAATATATTTATTAACACTGGAAAACATTTCCATTTCCTTGAATTTCTACATTCACTTAACCATCCTTTCGAGTAACTATACTCGTTTAACTCCTTTCAATTTAACTCAATTGGACTGACCCTATTGGATTTACTCTATTGACCTAACTCCTTCGGATTAACTCTTCCAATGCTGTTCGAATAAACTATATTCGATTTACTCCTCCAACACTATTTGAATAATCTATATTCGATTTACTCATTCGGCTAACTCTATTGGATTAACTCTTCGAATAACCAATATTCGATAACTCCTCTTTGGATAATTAATATTCGATAACTCTTCTCAAATAAATAACATTTGATTTCTCCACTCGAATAAACTATATTCGATTTACTCCTCCAACACTATTCGAATAAACTATATTTCTACTCAACCTTTTAGATTGAACCACAACTATTCCTTTGTCAATTCTGAAGTCAATCAAGTTGGGGTATAAATACCTCTCAGACCTTAATTGAACAACGTCCTTTACTGTGAAATAGATGAAGCTCAACACTCACTTTTTACAACCCTCTGTTACGCAAATTCTCGGATTCAGGTTACGAATCTACTTCTTATATGAAACGTTTGATTTTAACTATACCGTTATAATTCCTACTTCTAAAATATCTATCCTACATTATAACTTTATATTCTAACTCAATAATTAAATAGATACCAAATTTCTAAATCAATAAATAAATCTTGATTTAAACCTTGGAAAGTAAATAATACTTTCCCGAATTCGATATAATCGAATTCGACTTATACTCTCTTTCGATTATCTCTAACTTGATAACTTAACTTGAAAATCTTACCTTGATAACTTAACTCGGTTACCTTAACTCAATTACTTATCTCGATTATCTTAACCCGACAATCCAACTTGATTGTCTTAACTTGATTTACTTAACTAATCACTTAGTTTAACTTAACTAATTCACTTTGGTTAACTTAACCAATTACTTTGATTTACTCGACTAACTCGCTTTGGTTAACCTAACCAATTTCTTTGTTTAACTCGACTAACTTGCTTTGGTTAACCTAACCAATTTCTTTGTTTAACTCTACTAACTTGCTTTGGTTAACCTAACCAATTTCTTTGTTTAACTCGACTAACTCGTTTTGGTTAACCTAACCAATTTCTTTGTTTAACTCGACTAACTTGCTTTGGTTAACCTAACCAATTTCTTTGTTTAACTCGACTAACTTGCTTTGGTTAACCTAACCAATTTCTTTGTTTAACTCCACTAACTTGCTTTGGTTAACCTAACCAATTTCTTTGTTTAACTCGACTAACTTCTTTGTTTAACTCGACTAACTTGCTTTGGTTAACCTAACCAATTTCTTTGTTTAACTCCACTAACTTGCTTTGGTTAACCTAACCAATTTCTTTGTTTAACTCGACTAACTTCTTTGGTTAACCTAACCAATTTCTTTGTTTAACTCGACTAACTTGCTTTGGTTAACCTAACCAATTACTTGGATTAACTCCTATTCTTTTAACAAATAAATTTCTCCTTTAGTTTAATTCTATCTATTTATCAAATAAATATTCCTTGATTCGATTTATTTTATCAAATAAATATTCCTTTATTTTATTTATTCTATCCGATAAATATTCCTTTATACTTTTATTTATTCCCTAAATAAATACTTTTAACTCTTCATTTATTTCCTAAATAAATAATTCCTTTAATCCTTTATTTATTCCCTACATAAATAATTTCTTTTAATCCTTTATTTATTCCCTGAATAAATAATTCCTTTTATATTTGCTTTTAAATATATTTCCTATATATTTGCTTTCAAATATATTTCCTTTATATTTGGTTTTCAAATATATTTCCTTTATATTTGGTTTTCAAATATATTTCCTTTATATTTGGTTTTTAAATATATTTCCTTTATATTTGATTTCAAATCCCTTTTCTTTATATATATATATAAAATCTATCGATTTTATATAAATAAATGGTTTCAAAATATACCTTGAAAATCTCTTGTTCTACATTTTGGTATTTCTTATGGTATTTGACACACCATATGACAACGATAAATATCGTCCAAACACACATAATCACAACAGATTATATACATCACATTTTACATCACAACATATAAATCACAGTAAAATAACTGTTGAGGAATCTAGTCGGATTCCTCCGACCTGTTTCCCTGCACCACAGATGTTAGACAACACCAGTAAAATATTCTGTTAAGCAGAATCAACATATAAATATTTAACAGTTTATATATATATATATACATATATATATATATATAATTTCTACTAACTGACTAGCAGTTCAATCAAACAGTCAACACACAGTCAAACAACAGATAATTAACAGTTCTAAGAACACGTTGTAAAAATAGAACTGTATAGAGTTGGTGAGTTTTACTCACATTGGACGGTCATCGTCAATGACGATAACCATTGCTTGATCAGCTGGACAATTTATTTGGCTATAAATTGTGACGGACTCCAATCGAGTCGCGGTCAGTTCCATTGTGGAGTGCTCGTCCCCACGATCCCAACACAACTTACGGTTCGTCAATCTGACTCCGTATGAATAAGATACGTATTTTTAAAGTTTGCATACCTTTTAAATAAAAATATAACTTGATTTAATTAATTTGGGCCTTACCTACACAAATACCCGGCCCACCAACACCTTATATTCTTTGCCCGTCACCCCTTTAAACATACCAGACCCGCTTCGTTTGTCTTCTCCCCCAAATTAAAAATCACGAACTCCAGAAAATACCCCAAACCCGCTCCTCCTTACTTCGACAGACCCACACACCTCGTCGGCCATCACATCTCCGGCGCCTCCCTCATCATTGACCTCGCCACATGATTCTCTCCGTGCCAGCGACCCTCAAAACAAATTCTGGTGCCCAAAAATCGAATGCGTCCTGGAGCCTGCAACCCCCATGTCGCATTTCACCCATGACCATCGGAGTCCGTCCAACCCACCTTGCCAGCTGCGCCTCGACCCTACGAACTCAGCTACACCCACACGACCTCCCCTCGTCGCCTCAATCTCCGACGGTTGCGAACCCTAGTTCGCTCACCATTTCCAGCGAATGGAAGCTGACGTCGAACCATACAAAATCTATACGGGATCGAAGAGAATGCTCCAGCGAATCCAGAAATATATGTGTAATGATTTTAGGATTTTTCTTCATTTTGTTTGAGGTTTTTCTTTTGGGAAATTGTCTTGCTGTGTTGATTATGTGGTTATATAGAGCTGTGTTGAGGTTGGTAATGTATGTGGCTGAAATACAAGGGTGCGTGGTCTTCCTATTGTCCACAAAAATGATGAGATATTTTTATTTTTATTTTCTTTATTTTTATTTCTTTGCTTTTATACTCTTCGTGGTCCTTAAAAATCACTGCGACCGCATATGATACCCAAAAATCACCAAACTGGACGTGTAGCTAGAGTTCGACATTACGGTCCTAACGAAACTGGTTTCGTCGAATTCCGACTCCGTATGTTCAAACTGCATATATTTAAAGGTCGATTTCTCGTCTGTTTCTCAGTCAAAAATCACGTACGGCCATATATGATATCCAAAAATCACCAAACTGGTACTCTAACAAGTATTCGACATTCCGGATCCAACAAAATTAGTTTCGTCGAATTCTGACTTCGTCTGCTCAAACTGCGTATTTTTAAAGCTCTGGATGACCCATTTAAATATATAAATATATTTAAATATTATTAAATTAAATATTAATAAATTAATATTATCGTATATATCCATATACAATGTCGTCCGGCTCCAGAATATCACCTCAGATTTTATGACTTGATTTCCAGACTCCAGATTATCCCGATATTCAGTTCGTATTGAAAAATCGATTTATAACGTATATAAAGCGTCGCAAATTATAAAGGAATTCCATAGCGACTTTTCTGAAATTTGATTTGGACATAACTCAAAATCTACCCGACGAAATCCCTATTTTTCTCTTCTACTAGAAAGATATACTCCACCAGCTCCACACGTTTCTTGTTTCACAGAAATCCGATTTAAAACGAATCCTGTATATTCAGTTGAAGCTCGAATCGCCAATTTACGAACTGCAGCGCCATTTCGAGCTCGATTTTAATTATAATATAATTATACGTTCAAACTGTCGTCGATTGAATATATATGTCAATATAATTCAACTCCAAGCTGAATTAAATCTAAGGGACGACCCCGTTCACAGAATATTGTGATTTCTAATTATTTCGACATTATAATATATTATTATATTATACACTTTAATTAAATATTCAATATTATTTAATTCAAGTCATCGATATCGCCCAATCGATATTTAATAATTAAATAAATTAATTATTCGACAGCTAACAAAACGCGCCATTACAATATACATATACTACGATACTAGAGACATCTTTTTAAGTTAAGTTTTTTACTTACTGAATCAATAGACATTTTTTAAGTTAAGGTTTTTGTCGGGTTCGTGTAACATTGTAATAATTTTTTAGTGCATGGATCATAAATTTAGGATGCACTTCAATCGTATTTGAAAGATTCGAAGTGTACATGTCCTTGTTGTCTTGCATGAATCAGATTAATTTTGTCTTTGGTTGATCATTTAATTCCTTTCCAACTATGATTACTATGGTATGGTCGGTTATATCTATGGGTATTTATTAAAATCCTTCTGTAACCTTCATTCTGTCTTAATCATCTCCGCAGTCTAAATTAATAACCATTTCCATACTTTGTGGTGTAACCTCCACTTGATTAGCCTCCCCTCTTTTTCTTTTCTTCGATCAGGAAGCATATTACCTCAACTTACATGTTGATCTGTCATTAGTTAAGATATTTACTTTGGAAGGTTGTCTTTTTAAACCAATGTCTAAAGGATTTTCGAACTTGACTTGAATCTATTTCCCTGCCTAAAGTCACAACTAGAAGTATGGTTTCATTTATAATGCTCTAATGTGGCAAAATACATTTTACGCAAGCTAAACCGTTATGCTTTCACTATTCCCTATCCACTCTTAGTTAAAAAATTCACCAACAAAAGCTTTGGTGATACAAAAGCGTCCACTTCATCCAATGTCGATCTCTCAAAGAAAGTGCCATAGTGTTAGGGGTGGTCCTAACCATAAAAGATGTTTGGAAAGCCCTCGAATATGGGGGAATGCCAACCCGTAGCAAAAATTTGTTTTATGGACAAATCAATAAAATGGCCATATATACTCAACTTCAATAACTAGTATCAAACATAGGTAAATGGACCTGATGTAATCAACTCAAACAAGCTTACGTCCTAACTTTGAAAATCTACATTTTTGTTCCATATATTTATCTATTACACATGCGTATTTACAACCCTAACTTAAAAATTATATGACTTGAAATAAAATATATTGCTTAACAACTAATAATCAATTCTAGCGACATGTAATGTGTTTTCGTTAATATAACCATTTGATTTGTTTTTAATTCCATTGATTTGAGGGATTGAGGATCTTAGATCCCTTCTCCTCTCTGTACAATCCCAGGCTACCAGTTGACTTAATTCAGTGAACATCATATATTATTTCGATGAATTTCAACACTTAAGTACAATTAAAGGCTTGGACAGAAAGAAAGCATGTAAAAAAGATTACAAGGTAATTAATAATAGTGCAAGTTATTCTGATGCACCAATTAGCTTTCAAATGACCTAAACTCAAAGTAAACAAATCTAGAATAAACTTCAGCAATATTTTTACCTAGCTTTTTAGTCACATGTCAACAACGTGTACATTTTATTATACGCGCATATGTTAATGTTTTACAAGAAATCAAGTACAAATACTTGTATGTTGCATTACGCTTAACAAATAAATACTTGTGCTACATTACGCATATATTAATGTTTCAACTACACATCATGTATCTTAAATTAACTACTTTATTTTTTTATTTATTCAGATAATAGATTGGTATTGGGAACGGAAATCAAAATTTCTAGATGAAAGTGAAAGCTTCGTCTATATAAACACCGTTATGACCGTAAGTTTATGTTTTTCATAATATGTCATTATACTATAGTTGTACGTTTAATTAATTACAATATACTAATTTGAATATGAATTTTTTTGCAGAAAAGTGCAATCACAAGCTTTACTAGCACTAGAGAATCTTTATTCATACTAGCTATACAAAAAGCCCTTTCAAACAGATTGTGTTGCAACATATTGTTTCCTATCAATGATGTACATCATTGGACTCTTTTGGAATTAGATATTGCGGACTCTAAATGGTATTTGTACGATTCTCTTCAACCCCGTCGTACTGCATCTAAAAGAAATAATCACATGAAATCAGCGCTGAAAATTGTATGTTTTTTTTATTTTTTAAAATAAAAAGTGTTAAGTGTATAATTTTTCTCATAATTTGTTATCATTGTTTATATAATGTCTTTGCAGAAAAGTTTTGTAGAAGATGTTGCAACAAAATTAAAGAATGAAGGAGTACCGGTCAAGTTAAATAACAAAAAAGTGATTATGAATTCGAAGTGTACACAGCAGTCTAATGGGTAATTTCTTCAATTTGATTTATTTATTATTTATATTAATTTTCATACAATGTATTATATATTATGCTATGCAGAAAGATATTGGTGAGAGTTCATATCCATGTGTTTCATATACATGTGATTATTTGTTTATGTTTAGACCACCTATATCACGTTTGTTGCATGGTTTGAGTTGCCACTTATGTCGATACACTTCTTATTGGCATTCTTTATTTGGAGAGACTTCAAGACCTTAGGTTCCATGCATGACTTGTTAACTGCCGTTCAAGTTTCATTTTATTATTTTAATAAATCACATCACTTTATTTTGCTATTGGAACATTTGGTTATATCCTATTGTATGTTTGTTTACACCTGGATTTGAACTTGAATGTGGGAATATTTGGGTTATAATGGTTGGTTATATCTTACTGTATGGTTGTCTTATAATCCATACAACAACAAAAGCATTATGATTAATATTTTGAAAGTGTAAATGACAACGGTATAATTTCTAAGTGTGTATGGCATATGAGAAAGCTGGGTTATGCATTTCGTACTGTTCAATTCTATTTTTGAAAGTAAATTTGAAAATGTTATTTCATACTAAATTACAGAGTTCTGTTGATATACATCTAACCTTTGCATTTTATTTGCTGACAATTAGAATACTCCAAATATTAAAATGATTGTCGCTGGTAGTGTTAAAGACTTGAGTTGCTTATCGTGTTATTATTGCTAGATGGATATCCGATCAACTAGCAAATGGAAACTGTTTTTAAATTGTTCATCTGTCAACAAAACATGCAAGGAACTTAACGACTAATAAACGCGTGTTCATGAATATTTACTTTCGGTCACGATCATGTGTTATTGCTGTTAAACGTCCTTCACACGAAACAACTATTTGAAGTCCAAAGATGTTGACACAATTCTGGCTCATACAAACAATATTAGAGTTAAATCTTTCTCTTATCCATGTACATGTTGAAAGTCTTAAGTATAGCACAGGAGCACTCTTCTATCCAGTTCGGAGTCCACCTAATTAATACCCTAGGTATGAAGATAAGCATCAACATAGAGTCCATTTTCGTTCAAGATTTTTACAGATGTCCATTCACACTTAGAAATTGGACCGTTACCATTTTGTGTGCGTCAATGTCTAATTTTGTTGATGTAGGGTTTTCCATTGATTGACACTGTTTTTAGTTGCGTGGCAAATATATATCATGTGAGGCCAAGCTTATTGCTTAATATTTATTATATGTGGTCAGTTTCCATGGGATGTGTGAAATCTTTGAACATGAAGGGTATAGTAAGGTATAATTATTGTTAAATACATTGTCGCATTTTCATATGTAAATCTATGTCTCGAACAGTCAGCTATAGTAAAGACCATGTAAATCCATCTATAAGTCCAAATGCATGTATGTTATCTATTGTTTGGCTGTATTAGATAGATAATAGACATCAGTTATTACATCATTATACTTATATATTTATTACATTTTAAATTTTCAGAGTTGATTGTGGACTGTTTGTGATGCTAAACATGGAAAGAAGAGTGAAGGGATTGAACGTTACTGAAGATATATCTGAAAATTTAATAAGAAAAATGAGAGGAAAAATAGCACATGACATTCTGTCAGACAATCCACACGATTGGACAGTTGAAAGACTCTGCAGTTTTAAACAATAAAAAAATGCTGAAGGTTGAATTTTATTTGTTGTTTCTTAGTCTTTCTCCTTTATACGTACTTGATAAACTATTGTCGTGTAAGTTTGGTAAATTGTTGGGTACTTGAAATATATATAGTCTATTGTGTAAATTTGTGGTATTTAGTACGAGATTAGAGTAATTTGTTGTAGTTTGTTAACAGTAGAAAGCATGACAGTAGAAAGCATGAGTAGTTTGTTGTAGTTTGAAGTTTTAATACCACATTTTGTGCTGTTGTTTGTGTGTTTTAATTTCTATTGCTATCTATGTTGATTTTGCTGACAATTACAAGTTTTTGGAAATTAAGTAGTTATGCTGGAGCTTTATTTAAATAATTTTGTTGACAGTAGAGATTAGAGAATAGGTTCTTTCTGTCTTTCAATGCAACTGTTGTGTTGAAAATATATGGTAATAGGTTTTTTGACAATTTAAGATTCCTATTGTGGGAATGGTATTGCTTGTGGAATTGTGTGATGATTTGTGGAGTTACGTTGTTGATGCTACTTGGTAGCAGGGACATGGTACCTGTCATGTTAGATGTCATCTCTACGATTTTTCTATTATGGTTGCTTATGCCAACTTCAAAAGTTGAGAAAGTTTGCTCTCTATTTTGGTGGAATGCCCATGAATATATTATTGTTGAGTTTGTTATGTTAATGTATGAAAGTTGCTGCAACTTGGTACTTGCATATGTTATTTGGTGTCTCAGATTACCATCTTGGAGGTTGTAGAATGTGATGTAGAAGATGAAATTTGGTAATGTATGTTAGTAGGTTGTGTCCTTAAGTGATTGTGTTCTGTTTATTGTTCTCACCCTTCGTAGTGGAAGTAATGCTTGTTTTGTTTGGATTTGCAAATGTAAGTGTCGCCCCTTGCGTGGTATTTTGTGTTAGTGATCGGTCCACTCTAAAAATTGATTGTACTAATTAGGCGAAATGTTTATGACTTGTATCCATCTGTATTTATTATTCATTATAACAAAAAGCATTCGGATCATTTAAAAAGCGGTCGGCTATACCAAAACAATCATAATTGAGGTTTTTGATATCAATAAAAAAAACAGCCGTAGGACAAATCGTCTTTGAGTGCACATAATTCGAGATATGAAATGTTATACAAAAACTAATTTTAAAATCTACAAAAATTTATCCAGTTGCTAGTATATGTTTTTGTAACGTCCCGTAATTTTAGGGTATTATAATTAATTAATTTAATTATTTAAATAGTGATTTAGAGAATTAAATGGTTGTTTAATTAAATAATATTGAATATTTAATTAATTTAAATAATAGAATAATATATTTAATTCTGAGATAGTCGAAAATAGTGAATTGACAATATAATGTGAACTGGACAATTTAAAATATATAATTCAGTTTGGAATTGAATTCAAATAACGAATATATTATTTAAATGAAGTTTGAACGTATAATTATAATAAAATTAAAATCTAGCTCGAAATGGCGCTGCAATTCGTAATTTGGCGATTCAAACTTCAATTGAATATACAGAATCCATTTTAAATCGGATTTCTGTGAAACAAGAAACGTTCGGAGCTGGTGAAGTATATTTTTGTAGTGAAAGAGAAAAATTGGGATTTCGTCGTGTAGATTTTGTTTTACGTCCAAATCAAATTTTCGAAAAGTCGCTATGGAATTCCTTTATAATTTATATCGATTTATTTATATTATAAAAGGATTCTCAATATAAATTGAATATCGATTTAATCGGGATTTGAAATATCGAGTTAGAAATTCATATAGGATTATTCTAGAGCTTTATGGTATTCTATTGTGAATACATACGATAATATTTATTTATAAATATTTAATTTAATTATTTTTAAATATAATATTTAAAAGGGTTTATTTAGAGCTTTAAAAATAGCCACTTTTGCAAACGACCTCCATTTTCGACGAAACTAATTTTGCTGGATTTGTAATATTAAATTATTGTTAGATTTCAAGTTTCGTGATTTTTGAAGTTAGTATGTGGTCGTACCGATTTTTAATGTGAAAAACAGTCGATATTTTGACAGTTAAAAATACGCTGTGTGAGCAAACAGAGTCGGAATTCAATGAAACTAGATTCATTGGGTCCGTAATGTCGAGCTGTAGCTGCATGACCATTTTCATGATTTTTGGATATCGTATGTGATCACAGGAATTTTTAAGGACAAATACAAACAACGTTAAGTTAAATATTAATTAAATAATCAAAAAGAAAAATCTACCTATACAATGCCCCAAACTATCCCTAACCCTAAACCCTTCATTCAGCAGTCAACAAATTTATCCGCCGTTGTTTTTCTTTAGGAAAACGTGAGGAGTTCCACATATAAAATCATAGGAATTCAAATCAAAGTCTGTAAATTGTAAAACTAATATATTTTGATTCATGAAGACTTCCTCATTCTTTCAGTAAGGGTTTTGTGTAGTGCGATCGCTATTTTAGGTTCACCGTTCTAATCAGCGTGATCTAGGGCTTTGATTTTCATGAGATTGTGGCATTGATTGGTAAAATGAATTGTGTATTAGTGTTTGTGGTATTCTGTAGCATCAAATGGTGAAGTTTGGTGATTTGCGAAGTACATTGATGTCGCGCGTATGCCTGTAGCTGGCAGAAGAGTGTGATCACGCGGTAGTGGAGGTGTCGCCGAGGTGTATGGCTTGGGTATGAAGACGGAGAGCTTTGCAAGAGAAGAGTTTTGGTAATCTCAGATTGATTATCGATGAAGTGTTGGAGAAGAGGAAGCGGTTGAAGTGTTCAAAAATGGTCATTTTCCTGAAGTCGAGTTCGAATTCGGAGAAGAAGGAATAAACAGTGGGTCTGGGCTTTGAATTTGGAGTGGGCCGGGTTTTTTTGTGGTGAGGCCCATTTAATTTTATAATTATAAGTTTAACTTTAAATTAAAATAGTGTGCAACTTCCAAATCGTATATAGTTATCTCATACATTATCAGAATCTAGCGAAATAAGATCCATTGGGATCGTATGGACGGACACTACACAATGGAGATGACTGGTGTGAATTGGAGCTCGTTACAATTTATAGCAAAATAAATTGTCCGTCTGAATCAAAGATAGTTAATCGCGATAACTGTCCAATGTTAGTAAAACTCACCAACTCTACCAGATCATATTTTCATAACGTATTTTTAGAACTGATAAATTATGGTTGATTCTATGTGTTGACTGTTAGTTGTACTGCAAAGTGATTGGTTGAAATTATAGATAACGATATATATATCGTTAATCAAATATTGATTCTGTTTATTAGAATATTTCATATTGATATGAAGTTGATGTTAGTTATATTGTTTAACATTTATGATGCAAGGAAACAGGTTGGAGGGATCCAACTGGATTCCTCAATATTTACAATACTGTTCTTTTCATATATTGTAATATATGATGTGATATATAATCTGTGTTGATTACGTGTGTTGAATGATATCGATCATTGTTATTTGGTATTTTAAATACCATAAGAAATACTGAAATGTTTAAAGGTAATTTTCAATATATATATTGAAAAGAAACTATTTATAAAATCAAAAGATATTATAAAAGAAATATTTATCTAGAAAATAAATAAAATTAAAAAGGAGATATTTGTAAAACAAATAAATAGAATTGAAAATGAGATATTTGTAAAACATTTACAAATAGAATTGAAAAGGAGATATTTGTAAAACATTTACAAATATAATTGAAAAAGAAATATTTATTTGTTAAATAAATAAAATTATAAAAGGAATTATTTATAAAATAAATAAGATTTTATAAAAAGAATATTTAGGAAATAAATAGAATTGAAAAGGAAATATTTGTTGAACAAATAGAAGGATAAAAGGAATATTTATTTGGGAAAATAAATAGAAGGATAAAAGGAATATTTATTTAGGAAAATAAATAGAAAGATAAAAGGAATATTTATTTAGAAAATAAATAAGATATCATAAAAGGAAATATTTGGAAAGTAAGTAGGATTATAAAAGGAAAGAGAGTTAATTAATTAGAGTTAGTCGAATTAGAGTTAGTCGAATTAAAGTTAGTTGAATATTAGTTATTCTAATAGAGTTAATCGAATATAGTTTATTCAAAGAAAGAGAGTTATCGAATATTGGTTATTCAAAAAAGAGTTATCGAATATTGGTTATTCGAAAGAGAGTTAATCGAATATTAGTTATTCGAAGAGAGATAATCGAATATTAGTTATTCGAATAGAGTTAATCGAATATAGTTTATTCGAAGAAAGAGATTTATCGAATATTGGTAATTCAAAAAAGAGTTATCGAATATTGGTTATTCGAAAGAGAGTTAATCGAATATTAGTTATTTCGAAGAGAGTTAATCGAATATTAGTTATTCGAATAGAGTTAATCGGATATTAGTTATTCGAATAAGAGTTAGTCGAATACTAGCTAATCGAAAAAGGAGTTAATCGAATATAGTTTATTTGAATAGAGTTATTCGAAAGGAGTAATTGAATATAGTTTATTTGAAAGGAGTTAATCGAATATTGTTTATTCGAAAGGAGTTAATCGAATATAGTTTATTCGAAAGGCGTTAATCGAATATAGTTTATTCGAAAAGAGTTAATCGAATATAGTTTATCCGAAAGGAGTTATCGAATATAGTTTATTCGCAAGGAGTTAATCTAATAGAGTTATTCGAAAGGAGTTAATTGTATATAGTTTATTCGAAAGGAGTTAAGTGATAAGAGTTAATGAATTAAAGTTAATCGAGTTAAAGTTAATGGAGTTAGGGTTAATTGATTTGAGTTAATTGAGTTATATTTTGGAGTTAGATATTTCAGAAGTAGGGATTATAACGCTATAATTATAATCAATGTTTTTCAATAAAGAAGTGGATTCGTAAATAGAATCCAAGAGTTACGTAAGGAAGTTTGTTAAAGATTTAAAGGGTGAGCTTTGTCTATTTCGAGGTTAGAAATGTTATTCAGTTAAGATTTGAGAGGTAGTTATACCCCAACTTGATTGACTTTGTTTTTAACTAAGGAACGGTTAAGGTTCAATAGTGAAGAGTTAATTGAATTTAGTTAATAAGTGTTAATGGTTCGAGTTGGCTTATCGATGTTTATTTAAACATCTGTTTAAATCCAATGAACGAGTTTTGGAAATCTTTTCCAATTAAGAATCAGAAATGTTTTCTAATATAGAAAAAAAGAAATGGAAGTGTTTTCCAATGTCAATAATTTATATTTTCTAAATTTAGAAAATAAGAAATGTTGAATATATGGAAACAGGAGACGAAAAATGAATAAATTAATGAACTAAAGAGATAAATGTTAAATGATGATCAATCGATATAATTTCCATCTGGAAATAATATTGTTGTTTGCACACGTGTTTTTCTTTGATAGTTTACTCACCGACTATCGAAGTTTTTGACCATTTTTCCGTCGTCAATACGGAGAGATCGGGATCACATCCATTATATGAAAACCGTTCTGTATGGGCATTAGCGTTGCGAATCAAATATAATCACGAAATTTGAAGACGGACTTATGCAAGGGCTGCTCTGGCGATCCTAGGTATAAATTGCCTAAGATGGATTTAAAGAATAGTGCTTTTGGTTTGTCCGGTCCCAGGACAACTTGTATGGAAGAATGTCCGACAGAGTATGTTTAATGGATCAAGTAAGTTGATCTCTTCAAAAATATGTATGTATGTTTGGTGGCTGAGGAATTTGTTTCTCTTAGTTGTATACCCGTTGTATTTTTGGGGAAATCAATTTGTGATTTGGCGGGTATGATGATGTGACATTTAAAGTGAATAATTGTGTGATCTGTCAGAGATAAGCGTGGCCTCTAGCCTCACAACCGGGAAATGACAAAAATTGGGCAGGCAGCATGGCTAAGTGGGTTGCTTCCAATTAGGGCGTATTGTCACCTGATCTCGAGTTTTAATTACTTCTTTAATCTATTCAATGTTGACTCATTCAAGAAACGGTTGCTGATCCCAACTGTTGATATACATTCGATACACTCAAGCGAAATGAGTGGTCGGTCATATGTGGCCGGGTTGCAAGATGTTCTTATTGAACCCAGTGTATTCCTCTCTAGAGGTACACTATCGGAAGGTGGTTCCATACATTGTCATGGTTGGAAATCCATTATCCAATAAGTGCTCACGGTTTTGATTGTATACTATGTATGTAGAACATGAGATGAAAGCGTTTCTGCTAGATGATTATTATATTGTGGTTGATAGACATTATTATAATATCAAAGAGTTTTGATATAAAGTTTATCGTTTTTTTCAAAAGGATTTTGAAAGTTAAATCAAATGTTTTGGATTCTCATAAGGGAAAACTCGTTCCGTTATACGGCATGGTCTTATGAGGTATCGTCTAATTGCTCAAACTGTTTTAAATTGTTTTACTCACACTAGTCCCATGACTGACCGGAGTTTATTTTGTTTTATTTTCCCTAAACTCTTGGGTGCCCAAATTTGTACGGGCAGTCAAGTAGTCAGGATATTACAGATATACTTGGAGAGCTTGGAGAGGGAGGCTTCAGGGTTATATAGCTATTGTTATTTCCGCTGTGTTGTAAGTGTTGTACTTTGAAAATGTTACTGTATATATATAGTAGTTTTATTTCAAATTTATGTATCTATTATATATTGTTCATTCCGCTGTGAGATTCGTGTTTACTCTGATGTTGTATGTGCTTCTTCTTCTTCTATTCTAAGTTTCTATCTTATCTATTCTCACCCTCCAATTTCTTTTATGGACTATCCGGTATTTCCGATGCTTGATTAGTCGACATCGTGTTTGGTGTCGATAACCAGGATCGCGAAATCCTCGGGTCGTTACAGTGGTATCAGAGCTAAAGGTTAAGTTATTACCTTGGCTCTGTGGCCTGACTCAGTAGAGATAGGGTTAGCAATACCCTATATTGAGTCGAGTGTATATATATGAGCGCGTATTGGTTATTCAATATAAAATGGTTTTATATTGTGGATATTTATTGATTGAGTTGTTTATGGGTTCTGGTCGATTTGTTTGGTCCACTGTATCGGTAGGAGTTTATAAACACTCGAATACGATGAACCAACATGGTATGTTTTGAAAAGAGGGTAAATGAAATAATTTTACCCAAAGTATATTTTGATATAAAAGTGAATATATATATATTGAAATTAGTATATTTGATGCGTTGGTCACTATTATAATCGAGTAAGATTATAATTGAAATGGTTATAGAAACAGTCAATCAGAATTCATATAAGTGTAATGAAATAAATTAAATCTGAATTTAAATCAGAATTGAAATTTAAAACCCTGGAAATTTGGAAAGGTGTTTGTAGATGGAGTTGAAATTAATATATGAGAATTTTAAAATCCTGGGAGATTTTAAATTGTTTTACAAGCATGGTGAATGGTATTTTGAAAAGATTTCAAAATAGAAATGATTAAGAAATGGTTTTGAAAGATGATATAGTATTGAAATCACTTCGATCGTTGGGAAATAACTCTGATGATGATGGCCACATCATCAGTGTCATTTTCAAGTTGCTAAGTGACGGATTACTACCAAAGATATTGATTTTGAATTGTTTTGAGAAAAACAAGCTGGTTTAAATCCTGAAAAGGAAAGTTTGATTTTTGAGAAAAACAAAGCTGTTTTAAACTCCCAGAAATAGATTGTTTAATTTATAACAAATTAAACTAGAATTTGTAAAAGCAAATAGAAATAGAAATTGAATTGAAACCAGTTAAGGGGAAAATCAATTGAGATAGAAAATATCAAATTAGATTGGATTAAAGATAATCCGAAATGGAATTGGACTGGTAAGTTAAGAGTTGAAATTAAAAATGTATTCTGAGTTAAGAACAGAATTTGGCTTGGGTATAAGCGAATGGTTGGGTTGGAGATAAAAGAGATTTGAGTTTGATTGGGATGACATTGATATATGCTGAATTGATAACAAATGTAAAGGATATATTGATATGCCCAACAAAAAGGTAACAGTTTACATTACATATGGGTTTTAGATTTTGATGAGCCGAATTGGCAAGCCGTTTGGTTGTTTGATTTTCTTTTGGGTTGAAGAAGGCTTAGAGAGGCGAGCTGGAGTTTGAGCTGTTGACCAGTACAAAGGAGGTGCTGGCAAAAAATTTCAGAAATTTCGGGTGTTGGAAAATTTTCAGAATTCTTGAAATTTTTGGTTAATAGAAATGAATTAATATTTTAATTGAAATTTATTGGTTCAGTTGAAACTGAAGTTAAAAAGTAAACAAATAATTTTAAACCATTTAATAGGGTTTGTTTTCTACCTTATCAATTTCGAGAATGAAATTATTTTAAGGGAGGAAGAATGTAACGTCCCGTAATTTTATGGTATTATAATTAATTTATTTAATTATTTAAATAATGATTTAGAGAATTAAATGGTTGTTTAATTAAATAATATTGAATATTTAATTAATTTAAATAATAGAATAATATATTTAATTCCGAAATAGTCGGAAATAGTGAATTGACAATATAATGTGAACTAGACAATTTATAAATATATAATTCAGTTTGGAATTGAATTCGAATAACGAATATATTGTTTAAATGAATTTTGAATGTATAATTATAATATAACTAAAATTGAGCTCGAAATGGCGCTGCAGTTCGTAATTTGGCGATTCGAACTTCAATTGAATATACAAAATCCATTTTAAATTGGATTTCTGTGAAATAAGAAACGTTCGGAGCTGGTGAAGTATATTTTTCTAATGGAAGAGAAAAATCGGGATTTCATCGTGTAGATTTTGATTTACGTCCAAATCAAATTTTCGAAAAGTCGATATGGAATTCATTTATAATTTATATCGATTTATTTATATTATAAAAGGATTTTCAATATAAATTGAGTATCGATTTAACCGGGATTTGAAATATCGTGTCAGAAATTCATATAGGATTATTCAGGAGCTGTCTGGTATTCTATTGTGAATATATACGATAATATTTATTTATAAATATTTAATTTAATTATTTTTAAATATAATTAATATTTAAAAGGGTTTATTTAGAGCTTTAAAAATTTCCACTTTTGCAAACGAACTCCGTTTTCGACGAAACTAATTTTGTTGGATCCATAATATTAAATTATTATTAGATTTCAAGTTTCATGAATTTTGAAGCCAGTATGTGGTCGTACCGATTTTTAATGTGAAAAACAGTCGATATTTTTACGATTAAAAATACGCTGTGTGAGCAAATGGAGTCGGAATTCGACGAAACTGGTTTCGTTGGGTCCGTAATGTCGAGCTGTAGCTACATAACCATTTTTATGATCTTTGGATATCGTACGTGATCACATGAATTTTTAAGGACAAATACAAATAGCGTTAAGTTAAATATTAATTAAATAATCGAATAAAAATATATTAAAACCTACCTATATAATGCCCCAAACTATCCCTAACCATAAACCCTTCGTTCAGCAGTCAACAAATTTATCCGCCGTTGTTTTCTTTAGAAAAACGTGAGGAGCTCCACATATAAAATCATAAGAATTCAAATCAAAGTCTGTAAATTGTAAAACTCATATATTTTGATTCATGAAGACTTCCTTGTTCTTTCAGTAAGGGTTTTGTGTAGTGCGATTGCCGTTTTAGGTTCTCCATTCCAGACAGCATGATCTAGGGCTTTGATTTTCATGAGATTGAGGCATTGATTGGTAAAATGAAGTGTGTATTAGTGTTTGTGGTGTTCTATAGCATCAAATGGTGAAGTTTGGTGATTTGCGAAGTACATTGATGTCGTGCATATGCCTGTAGCTGGCAGAAGAGCGTGATCGACGCGGTAGTGGAGACCTTGCCGAGGTGTATGGCTTGGGTATGAAGACGGAGAGCTTTGCAAGAGAAGAGTTTTGGTAATGTCAGATTGTTTATCGATGAAGTGTTGGAGAAGAGGAAGCGGTTCAAGGGTTCAAAAATGGCCATTTTCCTGAAGTCGAGTTCGAATTTGGAGAAGAAGGAATAAACCGCGGGTCTGGGCTTTGAATTTGGGGTTGGCCGGGTTTTTTTGTGGTGAGGCCCATTTAATTTTATAATTATAAGTTTAACTTTAAATTAAAATAGTGTGCAACTTGTAAATCATATAACTATCCCATACATTATCAGAATCTAGCGAAACAAGATCCGTTGGGATCGTATGGACGGACACTACATAATGGAACTGACTGGGAGTGAATTGGAGCTCGTTACAATTTATAGCGAAATAAATTTTCCGTTTGAATCAAAGATAGTTAATCGTTTTTAACGATAACTGTCCAATGTGAGTAAAACTCACCAACTCTACCAATTCATATTTTCATAACATATTTTTAGAACTGACAAATGATGGTTGATTCTGTGTGCTGACTGTTGGTTGAACTGCTAAGTGATTGGTTGAAATTATAGATAACAATATATATATATATCGTTAATCAAATATTGATTTTGTTTATCAGAATATTTCATATTGAAATGAAGTTGATGTTAATTATATTGTTTAACATTTGTGATGCAGGGAAATATGTTAGAGGGATCCAACAGGATTCCTCAATATTTAAAATACTGTTCTTTTCATATATTGTAATATATGATGTGATATATAATATGTGTTGATTACGTGTGTTGAATGATATCGATCATTGTTATTTGGTATTTTAAATACCATAAGAAACACTGAAATGTATCAAGGGAATTTTCAATGTATATATTGAAAAGAAACTATTTATAAAATCAAAAGATTTTATAAAAGAAATATTTATTTAGAAAATAAATAGAATTGTAAAGATAATATTTGTAAAACAAATAAATAGAATTGAAAAGGAGATATTTGTAAAACATTTACAAATAGAATTGAAAAGGAGATATTTGTAAAACATTTACAAACAGAATTGAAAAGGAAATATTTATTTGTTAAATAAATAGAAGTATAAAAGTAATTATTTATAAAATAAATAAGATTTTATAAAAAGAATATTTTGGAAATAAATAGAATTGAAAAGGGAATATTTATTTGTTAAATGAATAGAATTGAAAAGGAAATATTTGTTGAACAAATAGAAGGATAAAAGGAATATTTATTTAGGAAATCAAATAGAAGGATAAAAGGAATATTTATTTGGGAAAATAAATAGAAGGATAAAAGGAATATTTATTTGGGAAAATAAATAGAAAGATAAAAGGAATATTTATTTAGAAAATAAATAAGATATCATAAAAGGAATTATTTGGAAAGTAAGTAGGATTATAAAAGGAAAGAGAGTTAATTAATTAGAGTTAGTCGAATTAGACTTAGTCGAATCAAAGTTAGTCGAATATTAGTTATTCGAATAGAGTTAATCAAATATAGTTTATTCGAAGAAAGAGAGTTATCGAATATTGGTTATCCAAAAAAGAGTTATCGAATATTGGTTATTCGAAAGAGAGTTAATATAAAATTAGTTATTCGAACAGAGTTATTCGAATATTAGTTATTCGAATAGAGTTAATCAAATATAGTTTATTTGAAGAAAGAGAGTTATCGAATATTGGTTAATAAAAAAAGAGTTATCGAATATTGGTTATTCGAAAGAGAGTTAATCAAATATTAGTTATTTGAAGAGAGTTAATCGAATATTAGTTATTCGAACAGAGTTAATCAAATATTAGTTATTCGAATAAGATTTAGTCGAATATTAGTTAATCGAAAAAGGAGTTAATCGAATATAGTTTATTCTAATAGAGTTATTCACAAGGAGTAATCGAATATAGTTTATTCGAAAGGAGTTAATCGAATATAGTTTATTCGAAAGAAGTTAATCGAATAGTTTATTCGAAAGGAGTTAATCGAATATAGTTTATTTGAAAGGAGTTAATCGAATATAGTTTATTCAAAAGGAGTTATCGAATATAGTTTATTCAAAAGGAATTCATCGAATAGAGTTACTCGAAAGGAGTTAATCGAATATAGTTTATTCGAAAGGAGTTAAGTGATAAGAGTGAATGAATTAAAGTTAATCGTGTTAAAGTTATGGAGTTAGGGTTAATTGATTTGAGTTAATCGAGTTATATTTTGGAGTTAGATATTTCAGAAGTAGGGATTATAACGCTATAGTTATAATCAATGTTTTTTAATAAAGAAGTGTATTCGTAAATAGAATCCGAGTTACGTAAGGAAGTTTGTTAAAGATTTAAAGGGTGAACTTTGTCTATTTCGAGGTTAGAAATTTTGTTCAGTTAAGGTCTGAGAGGTAGTTATACCCTAACTTGATTGACTTCGTTTTTAACTAAGGAATGGTTAATGTTCAATAGTGAAGGAGTTAATTGAATTTAGTTAATAAGTGTTAATGGTTCGAGTTGGCATATCGATATTTATTTAAACATCTGTTTAAATCCAATGAAGGAATTTTGGAAATGTTTTCCAAATAAGAATCAGAAATATTTTCTAATATAGAAAATAAGAAATGGAAATGTTTTCCAATGTCAATAACGTATATTTTCTAAATTTAGAAAATAAGAAATGTTGAATATATGGAAACATGAGATGAAAAATGAATAAATTAATGAACTAAAGAGATAAGTGTTACAGATGATTGATCGATATAATTTCCATTTGGAAATAATATCGTTGTTTGCACACATGTTTTTCTTTGATAGTTAACTCACCAACTATCGAAGTTTTTGACCATTTTTCCGTCGTCAATACGGAGAGACTGGGATCATCAGATTCATTATCTGAAAACCATTCCGTATGGGCATTAGCGTTGCGAATCAAATATGATCAAGAAATTAGAAGACGGAGTTATGCAAAGGCTGCTCTAGCGATCCTAGGTAGGAATTGCCTAAGATGGATTTAAAGAATAGTGCTTTCGGTTTGTCCAGTCCTAGGACAACCTGTATGGAAGAATGTATGACAGAGTATATTTAATGGATCACGTAAGTTGATCTCTTCAAACGTATGTACGTATGGTGGCGGAGGAATTCGTTTCTCTTAGCTGTATACCCATTGTATTTTTTGGGAAATCAATTTGTGATTTGGCGGGTATGACGATGTGACATTCAAAGTGAATAATTGTGTGATCTGTCAGAGATAAGCGTGGCCTCTAGCCTCACAACTAGGAAATGACAAAAATCGGGCAGGCAACATGGCTAAGTGGGTTGCTTCCAATTAGGGTGTATTGTCACCTGATCTAGAGTTTCATTTACTTTAATCTATTCAATGTTGTCCCATTCGGGAAACGGTTGCTGATCCCAACCGTTGGTGATATACATTCGATACACTCAAGCGAAATGAGTGGTCGGTCATGTGTGGCCGGGTTACAAGATGTTCTTGTTGAACCCAGTGTATTCCTCTCTAGAGGTACACTACCGGAAGATGGTTCCATACCTTGTCATGGTTAGAAATCCATTATCCAATAAGTGCTCGCGGTTTTGATTGTATACTATGTATGTAGAACATGAGATGAAAGCATTTCTGCTAGATGATTATTACATTGTGGTTGATAGACACTATTATAATATCAAAGAGTTTTGATATAGAGTTTATCGTTTCTTCCAAAAGAATTTTGAAAGTTAAATCAAATGTTTTGTATTCTCATAAGGGAAAACCCGTTCCGTTATACGGCGTGGTCTTATGAGATATCGTTTAATTGCTCAAACTGTTTTAAATTGTGTTACTCAGACCAGTCCCATGACTGACCCGGAGTTTATTTTGTTTTGTTTTCCCTAAACTCTTGAGTGCCCAAATTTGTACAGACAGTCAAGTAGTCAGGATTTTACAGATATACTTAGAGAGCTTGGAGCAGGAGGCTTCAGGGTTATATAGCTATTGTTATTTCCGTTGTGTTATAAGTGTTGTACTCTGAAAATGTTACCGTATACATATACTAGTTTTATTTCAAAGTTATGTATCTGTTATATATTTTTCATTCCGCTATGAGATTTGTGTTTACTCTAATATTGAATGTGCTTCTTCTTCTTTTATTCTAAGTTTCTATCTTATCTATTCTCACCCTCTAATTTCTTTCATGGACTATCCGGTATTTCCAATGCTTGACTAGTCGACATCGTGTTTGGTGTCAATAACCAGGATCGCGAAATCCCCAGGGCGTTACAGTTTTGATGAGATACGAAAATTCAACTTTATGGTCAAAATTTCACAAAGCATAATTGTCTTATTCATAACTAGCTATAAAAATTAAAATATAAAGTATAAAACATAAAGTATAAAACATAAATTAAAAAGTATAAAACATAAAGTATAAAATATAAATTGGAAAATAAAAAATAAAAATATAAAAAATATAAAATATTAATTATTAAATATAAAATATAAAGTAATATTACAAATTATATAATATAAAGTATAAAATATAGATTATAACCAAGGTTATGGGCTCGGTTATGGACTCGGTTATATGAAGGGTCTAGGTTATGGGATCAATTACAAATTCGGTTATTGACTCGGTTATGTGAAGGGTCTCGGTTATTGGCTAGGTTATGGAACTACGTATAAGATCGCTTATGGACTCGGTTATGGACTCAGTTATGCAAAGGGTCTCAGTTATGGGCTAAGTTTTGAGCTCAATTATGGCTCGGTTAAGGACATGTGATCGGTTATGGGTTCGGTTATGGTCTCAGTTATGACCTAGGCTAAAGGTTTGGTTATAACCACAGTTATGACCGTGATTATGGGTTTGCTTATGGGCTAGGTTTAGATCTTGGTTATGGGCTTGGTTATTCCATCGGTTATGGAATATAAACTAAATTGTATTTTTTTTTATTAATTATTGAATATAAAATATAAAGCATATATTACAAATTACATAATATTAAGTACAAATTATAAAATACAAAGTATAAAGTATAAAACATAAAGTATAAAATATAAAGTAAAAACTTAAAATATAAAGTATAAAGTATAAAACGTAAAGTAAAAGTATAAAACATAATGTAAAAAGTATAAATTACAAAATATAAATTATAAAATATAAAGTATAAATCATAAAATATAAATTATAAATTATGAGCTCAATTATAGGTTTTGTTGTGGACTCGGCTATGTGAAGGGTCTCGGTTATCGGCTTAGTCGGACTAGGTTATGGCCTTGGTTATGGACATGTGATCGGTTATGGGTTCGGTTACGGTCTAGGTTATAACCTAGTTTAAAGGTTTGGTTATGACCTAGTATTAAATATAAATTAGAAAATAAAAAATATAAATATAAAAAATAAAATATATTAATTATTAAATATAAAACATAAAGAAATATTACAAATTATATAATATAAAGTATAATATATAAAATATAGATCATAAAATATAAAATTTACAATACAAAATATAGATTATAAAGTATAAAATATAAAATATAGATTATAAAATATAAAATATATAGTATAAAGTATACATAATAAAGTATAAAATATAAAGTATAAATTATGGGTTTGATTAGTGGTTTGGTTAAGACATAAATTATGAGATCAGTTAAGGTTTTGGTTATTGGCTCGGTTATAGGCTTGGTTATGGACTCAATTATGGATTCGGTTATGGGCTCAATTACGTATTCGGTTATGGGATTGGTTATAAACTTGGTTATGGCCTAGGTTTCGAACATCTGATCGGTTATGGTCTTGGTTATGGACATGTGATCGTTATGGGTTAGGTAATGGTCTCGGTTATGGGCTCAACTATGGACTCGGTTATATGAAGGGTCTCGGTTACGGGCTCAATTACAAATTCGGTTATGGACTCGGTTATGTGATCGGCTATGTGAAGGGGCTCAGTTACTGGCTCGGTTATGGAATCAAGCTTGAGCTCGTTTATGGGTTCGGTTATGGACTCGGTTATGTGAAGGGTCTCAGTTATGGACTAAGTTTTGAGCTCAATTTTGACCTAGGTTACGGACATGTTATCGGTGATGGGTTCGGTATGGTCTCAGTTAAGGACATGTGATCGATTATGGGTTCGGTTACGATCTCGGTTATGACCTAGGTTAAAGGTTTGGTTATAACCATAGTTATGACCGTGATTATGGGTTTGGTTATGGGCTTGGTTATTCCATCGTTAATGGAATATAAGCTAAATTATAAAAAAATATTAATTATTAAATATAAATTATAAAGTATAAAATATAATTTATAAAGTATAAAACATAAAGTATAAAACATAAAATATAAAGTATATACTATAAAGTATAACATATAAGATATAAAGTATAAAACATAAAGTATAAAATATAAAGCATAAAATATAAAGTATAAATTATGAGCTTGTTTAGAGGTTTGGTTAAGACATAAATTATGAGCTCAGTTAAGGTTTTGGTTATTAGCTCGGTTATTGGCTTGGTTATGGGCTCGGTTGTGGGCTCGGTTATGGACTCAATTATGGATTCAGTTATGGGCTCAATTACGTATTCGGTTATGGGCTCGGTTATGAACTTGGTTATGGCCTAGGTTACGAACATGTGATCTATTATGGGTTCGGTTATGGATTGTTATCGGTTATGGGTTCGGTTATGGTCTCGGTTATGGGCTCGGTTATGGGCTCGGTTATGGACTCGGTTATGAAGGCTCTTGGTTGTGGGCTCAGTTACAAATTCGATTATGGACTCGGTTATGTGATCGGTTATGTGAAGGGTCTCGGTTATTGGCTAGGTTATGGAATTAAGTATGAGATCGCTTATGGACTCGGTTGTGTGAAGGTTCTCATTAATGGGCTATGTTTTGAGTTCGATTATGGCCTTGGTTACGGACATATGATTGGTTATGGGTTCGTTTATGATCTCAGTTATGGCCTCTGACACGTAAAACACTTTCGCACGCCAGGCCTAATCGGGTACTCCAGCAACAATTCTTCACCCAGTAGTAATTAGTTAACCAAGCGAGCACCCTCGACATGTAAAAGACTCATGCACGCAAGGCCTAATCGGGTACATATAACATGTAAAAGACATCCGCATGCAATACCTAATCACGTACTCCAGCAATGATTCTGCACCCAATAGGAATTAGTTAACTGAGTGGGTACCCGTGAAGCGTAAAACACTCACGCATGCAAGGCCTAATCGGGTACCTATGACATGTAAAACACTTCCGCACGCAAGGCCTAATCGGGTACTCCAGCAACGATTCTACACCAAGTAGGAATTAGTTAATCGAGCGGGTACACGTGACACGTAAAAGACTCACCCATGCAAGGCCTAATCGGTACCTATGACACGTAAAACACTTCCGCACGCAAGGCCTAATTGGGTACTGCAGTAACACCCAGTGGGAATTAGTTAACCGAGCGGGTACGTGTGACACATAAAAGACTCACGCATGCAAGGCCTAATCGGGTAACTATGACACATAAAAACTTCCGCACGCAAGGCCTAATCGGGTACTGCAACAATGATTTTGCACCCAGTAGGAATTAGTTAACCGAGCGAGCACCCGTGAAACGTAAAAGACTCACGCACGCAAGGCCTAATCGGGTACCTATGACACGTAAAACACTTCCGCACGCAAGGCCTAATCGGGTACTCCAGCAACGATTCTGCACCTAGTATGAATTAGTTAACTGAGCGAGCACCCGTGAAACATAAAAGACTCACGCACGCAAGGCCTAATCGGGTACGTATGACACGTAAAACACTTCCGCACGCAAGGCCTAATCGGGTACTCCAGCAATGATTTGGCACCCAGTAGGAATTTGTTAATCGAGTGGGTACCTGTGACATGTAAAAGAATCACACATGCAAGGCCTAATCAGGTATCTATGACACGTAAAACACTACCTCACGCCAGGCTTAATCGGGTACTCCAGCAACGATTCTGCACCCAGTAGGAATTAGTTAACCAAGCAAGCACCCATGATACGTAAAAGACTCATGCACGCAAGGCCTATTCGGGTACCTATGACACGTAAAACACTTCTGCACGCAAGGCCTAATCGGGTACTCCAGCAACGATTTGGCACCCAGTAGGAATTTGTTTACTAGGTGGGTACTCGTGACACATAAAATAATCACGCACGCAAGGCCTAATCGGGTATGTATGACACGTAAAACACTTCCGCACGCAAGGCCTAATCGAGTATTCCAGCGACGATTCTGCACCTAGTAGGATTTAGTTAACCGAGCGAGCACCCGTGACACGTAAAAGACTCACGGGTACCTTTGACACGTAAAACACTTCCGCACGCAAGGCCTAATCGAGTACTCCAGCAATGATTCTGCACCCAGTAGGAATTAGTTAACCGAGTGAGCACCCATGAAACGTAAAGGACTCACGCACGCAAGGCCTAATCGGGTACCTATGACACGTAAAACACTTCTGCACGCAAGGCCTCATCGAGTACTCTAGCAACGATTCTGCACCCAGTAGGAATTGGTTAACCAAGCGGGTACCCATGAAACGTAAAAGACTCACGCATGCAAGATCTAATCGGGTACTTATGACACGTAAAACACTTCCGCACGCAAGGCCTAATCGGGTACTACAGCAACGATTTTGCACCCAGTAGGAGTTAGTTAACCGAGCGGGTACCCGTGAAACGTAAAAGACTCACGCATGCAAGACCTAATTGGGTACCTATGACATGTAAAACACTTCCGAACGCAAGGCCTAATTGGGTACTGCAGCAACGATTTTGCACCCAGTAGGAATTAGATAACCAAGCGAGCACCAGTGAAACATAAAAGACTCACGCATGTAAGGCCTAATTGGGTACCTATGACACGTAAAACACTTCCGCACGCAAGGCCTAATCGGGTACTCCAACAATGATTCTACACCCAGTAGGAATTAGTTAACCGAGCAGGTACGCGTGAAACGTAAAAGACTCACACATGCAAGGCCTAATTGGGTACTTATGACACGTAAAGCATTTTCGCACACAAGGCTTGATCGGTACTGCAGCACTGATTCTACACCCAGTAGGAATTAGTTAACCGAGCGGATACCCATGAAACGTAAAAGACTCATGCACGCAAGGCCTAATCGAGTACCTATGACACGTAAAACACTTCCGCATGCAAGCCCTAATCAGGTACTCCAGCAATGATTCTGCACCCAGTAGGAATAGTTAACCGAGCGGGTGCCCATGAAACGTAAAAGACTCATGCACGCAAGGCCTAATCGGGTACCTATGACATGTAAAACACTTCCGCACGCAAGGCTTAATCGGGTATCAGCAATGATTCTATACCCAATAGGAATTAGTTAACCGAGCGGGTACCCTTGACACGTAAAAGACTCACGCACGTAAGGCCTAATCGGGTACATATGACACATAAAGCACTTCCGCATACAAGGTCTAATCGGGTACTCATGCAACGGTTCTGCACTTAATATGAATTAGTTAACCGAGCGGGTACCCGTGACACGTAAAAGACTCACGCACGCAAGGCCTAATCGGGTACATATGACACGTAAAAGACATCCGCAAGCAAGGCCTAATCGGGTACTCCTACAATAATTCTGCACCCAGCAGGAATTAGTTAACCGAGCGAATACCAGTGACACACAAAAGACATCTGCACCCAGTAGGAATTAGTTATGTGCTCGGTTATGCGTTCGGTTATAGGCTAGATTAAAGGTTTGGTTATGACCTCAATTATGACTGTGGTTATGTGCTTTATTACATTAGTTATGAGCTAATATAAAAGCTAAATTAGAAAACATAAAATATGAATAAAATATAAATAACTAATTTCGGTTACAAGCTACATCATAACCTCAACTAAGAGCATAGTTGTAAATTCAATTACAAGCTTGTTTAACAACTCGGTTATGGGCTCGGTTATGGGTTTGGGTTTGACTCGGTTATGTGCCCAATTATCGGCTCAGATATAGGCAAGGTTAAAGGTTTGGTTATGACCTCAATTATGACCATGGTTATGTGTTCGGTTATTACCTCATTTAGGAGCTAATATAAAAGATAAATAGTAAATATCAAATATAAATTATAAATTATAAAATACGAACAAAATATAAATAAATAATTTTGATTACAAGCTATGGAATATGGGATCAGTTTTGGATTTGATTTTGGACTCGATTATGTGCTCGGTTATTGGCTTGATTATGCGTACAGTGTAACGTATGAGTTTGTTATATGCTCGGTTATTGGTTTGGATTTAGTAATATTATTTGAATCCTTTTAAGTATAAAATATAAAGTATAAATTATAAAATATACAATACAAAGTATAAAGTATAAAATATAAAGTATAAAACATAAAGTATAAAACACAAAGTATAAAGTATAAAACAAAGAATACAAAGTATAAAGTATAAAATATAAATACAAAGTATAAAGTATAAAATGCAAAATAACCGAGTATAAAGTAAAAAATATAAAGTATAAAATACAAAGTATAAAGTATAATGTATAAAATATAAAGTATAAAGTATAAAATTTAAAGCATAAGTTATAATTATAAAACATAAAGTACAATTATGACCTAATCACTTAAATATAAAGCATAAAGTATAAATTATAAAATATAAGTATAAATTATTGCTAATGGTATAGGTTATGGTCTCGTATATAGGTTTGATTTAGGCTCAGTTATGTGCCTGGTTATGGGCTAGGTTAAAGGTTTGGTTATGACTGAATTATGACCGTGATTATGTTCTCGGTTATTACCTTTATTATGAGCTAGGTTTAGATCTTGGTTATTGGCTTGGTTATTAGACCGCTTATAGAATAAAAGCTAAATTAGAAAATATAAAATATTAAAAAAATTTAGATTACAAATTATAAAATATAAAGTATAAAGTCTAAAATAAAAATTATAATATATAAAATAAAATGTAAATTGTAAATTGTAAACTATAAAATATAAAGTATAAAATATAAATTATAATATAAAAATTATAAAATAAATTATAATATAAAAATTATAAAATAAATTATAAATTATCTAATATAAAATATAAAGTATAAAATATAAATTATATATTATAAAATATAAATTATGAATAAAATAAAAATAACTAATTTAAGTTACAACCTAGATCATAACCTTGGTTATAGGTTTAGTTTTGGACTCGGTTATGGGCTTGATTTTGGAATCAGTTATTGCAAAGAATATGCCTTTCATTATGAAAAGAATAAATTGACATTTATAGATTGCTTCTCTAATAAAACCAATTCCAATCTGCATTAATTCATATATGACAGTGCAGTACATAAACGGTCGTATGTGCTGATATTGCTCAACATATGTGAAGTCTCCCCTAATCCGATGGCTAATTAGTAAAGTCTGAATGGATCAAACTCATATAAATACAAAAAATTTGATACAGCTTTAAAATATATATTTTACATCCAAATTGTCACTTCAACCTTCAAGCTTAAAGTATGTAGCCAGTGTAAACTTGTATGTTCATATAAAAAAGAAAAATGTGCAAATACATAATCTACTGATTAATAATATGGAGAAGCAGCAAATAACTTGCATTCATATGACCCCTATTTAATATGTCTACTTCAGCAAATAACTTGCATTCATATGATTCCTATTTAACATGTCTACTTCATCAAGTTATACATTTGTTCACATTTGTTGACGGCTTGATGCCTATCAAATTTGCCAATAGAACAAAAACTACAACTACCAAATAAAATGAAAAAGATCTCCACAAATTCTAGAAAGACAAAACTCAGATTTTATTTGTGTAGGCACTTCAAAGTTATCAAATCGAATATTTCTTATGACCAAGACAGAGAATAAACAGTCCTTCGAAAAATCAAAACGATACAAACAAAATATGAATTGTTATTTTCTTTAAAAAAAGATTATACACCCCATCTGAAGAGGAGCAAACAATTCATAAGTTATTAAACTCTGGTGAAAAATTCAAGCATCTTCAAAATACAATGCAAGCACTCATTTTGAACGTACTGTAGCTCCACCAGTGTTTGGTCTGGAAAAAATTAAAAAACAAGTTATAAACAAATATATAGTTATATATATAGTAAAGCAATATGGGTAAATAAGAAATATTAAGATTAGTTTAATTCATCAAAGATAAGTGTTGCCATCTAAGTTTATAATTCTTAACATGTCAGTAAGAAGAAGGGATAACAAGATAAAAGAATGCATACAGTCCAAAAAAAACTTTAAAGGCGTCATAAATTCACCATTGTGCTCCTGTAAGAGTACCTATCGTAATAATTTGAAGTGGAAGCCCACAAGTAAACAATCCCCATACTCCAAGCTTCTTCACAGCCTGATATGGCCAAATGATAACAGTAAATTATCAAACGAAAATGATTAATACATAAGGATTTTCATAAAAATTAGACCAACTATGAGTATAAATTAGAGTGTATGTACTTACATCACCAATAGTGGTGCCTTTAGCATTGTTGAGAAAAGAAAAAGATTGTCAACATGGTGTGAGACAACAACATAGAAAATTCAAGTAAAATAACCACATGGAAAAATAACTCCAACCTGAAGAACCTTCGCTGCAGTGGTCTTTTGGTGTGTGGATCGCATATTTGTACAACCACTCAATACTGGTCTCGAAGAATGCAAATTTCATGATTGTATCTGCAAAAATTAACATGAATTAAATAAATAGATGTTTTTATATCATGCTGTCAAGTATATCATGCCAAAATTTAAAGAAAGTACTACAATATTGATTAGCTTATGCTAACATATTTGCAGATCATCAGTGAAAACTAACTTGAGTCCTTGTATCATGTTCTCAAAAATAGTTCACATGCTACAAAAACTAATCCATGTTGAAATACAAGAGCACGTTAAAAACATACAACAAATTTAAAAGTCACCTTAGACAAATGTGGATCTGTGAGATACATGTGCCTTGTGTTATCTTTCCAAGCAAACTGAAAACAAAAACCACAATTTAGCTACAATTACTCAGATAACACAATAGAATACATGAATGTTATGAAAAACTAAAAAGAAACCCGTGGGAAATTCTCTGGAAATGAAGTTAAACTATAGGAAACTATCAAGAGGGATTGGGTTAGCCAATACAACCTCAGTGGTACAACCTAAAGGTAGTTGAACATGTCGAGTTGCAACTGGGTCATATGCACGTGAAGCTTCACCAAGCAAATTTTGATTCTCTATCAGTTTAGAGTGTGCATCACCCTACGATGGAATCACAACTGATGAAAGTAAGTTATCAATTATGGAAATGTCTACTGATTTATCAACATTGATCTCTTGAGTCATAACAACTGCTATGTCATTTTGAAGTTCTGATCCTTGGCTAGCTTTAATATTTTCATGAGGCATAATCATGTTGACCTCTGAAGTGATAAAACTGCTTACCTGAGCTAAACCATTATCGTCACTACCAGCAACATCCATTTTAGAGTTAAGCACACTGAATTTGTTGCTACCCAGATAGAATGGCTTTCCATCTGCTTAAATTAACATTCTCAAGTGCTCCATTAGCATAACTAAATGGCAGCACATTTTTTGGTTGTTTATTTGCAACTTTTCTCCGAGTTTCTTTGCTTTAGAAAGAAGGTTTCTCTCTAATGTTAGTCACACTTGTTCCAGCTTCAACAGATTTTACTACAGCTGCCTTGGAAATAGGAACAACATTTGCAACCTTATCTTTACTGGTCTTAACTCTATCATTCAACCTCTTGCTATTCAAAGTACATTGCTCAGAGACATGACCAAAGTTTTTACATTCCAAGAAGATCTCAGGTTTCCACTATATTCAACAAACGTTGTCTGCTCAGAGCCATCTGGCAATAGTACTTGGAAATCCATGGTTAATGCAACTTCGGGTGTTACTTCCGACATACATTTTGCATATTCGAGCCTATCAATTTTCTGCGTTCATAAATCCATACACAAAAGCCTACCTATTCTAGTGGAAATCTAGCATATTCCTATCTTTGACCACGTGTATAATGGCAAATTAGTCATTTTGATCCATATAGGAACTTGTTTAACAATATTACACCCAACATTTAATTCCCAAGGCTTAATTAGAAAGATTTTGTTCCTTATTATGATTGGATCATAACGAACTATTCTATCACTATCATCTAAATCAGCTAATAGGAAAAAGAATACCTTGCCCGTAGACTTGACATTGATTTTTCCATTGGGCTTCTAGTGTCATTGTAAATGAGTGATGACATCGGAAAAGGACAACGGACGATCGAGGAAGTACCGCACCAGATAATTCTTCCATTGCTCTTTAGCTGCAGCGTAAATTTCTTCCGTGGGTGCCATTGCTTTTCCAGAGAATTTAGCAGAGAATAGAGGAGGCGCAAACATTCGAGCGTACTCTATTGTGTTATCTGAGTAAAAATTAAAAATGAATGCATGGAAGACATTGTTATTTTAAAATACCTTCACAATAGGTGGAAATAAAACAGAAAATGACTTCTCAATATTATAATAAACTGAAAAAGAGTAAATATTGACAATGAAGTTGTATACCAGTATCAACAAGAGTGAAACATATGGGTATTATGATGAAAACAAACTTATATGCAAGAGACTACTAGTTAGTAAGTATACAACTTTATGTTCTTCCAATCTTCCAGCCAAAATCAATCAAATTATAACAACTCCATATAAACATATTGCCAGATGCCTGTCACAAATAAATAATGACAATAAATATAAGTAAAAGACGGGAAAACCAGCATAAATATCACATATGACTACATCAACAAATGAAACAGAAACATTATTAAACGGATTGTGACTCACTTCTTGCACTGAACAACGATGCATGCACTGTAAAGATGAGTCATTTACACCAAATCAATACAAATTCCTTTATATACTTGAGTACAAACTTACTTGAATCATGATAATGATTTCAACACTGAGGACAGGTCCCGGCGGCAAACATAAAGGCATGAATCCAAACCAATGCTTGCATGCACAATTAAAAATTAATTATAAAAACAATTATAATAAGTTGATAATAATTATTATATAATGATAATATTAAAACATACCTTCAACACTATTTACTCCTATGCAATGCAGGAATGTATAACAATAAACCACCTTATACTTCAACTTCAACATTCAACACAATCATAATTTTAAAGAAATACTATTTCAGTTTGAATATTTAACATATAGGACAATCATAACATAGAGTACTGTTTCAGTTGATTACACTTTTTTTTTATATAAAAAAAAAGAGTCATACAAAAAAATTGTCAAAAAAACATCACAGATTGAAAAGAAGGGAAAAAAAATTCTACAACAGCTTGAATATTAAAAAAAAAGAGTATATGGTTTTTTCAAACATTTGTAACTATAATTAGCATCACATCTAAAATAAATTGATAATAAGACATGATAACATATTTTAAATCAGCTTACATTTCTAAACAAGAAAATAACATTTCATATCAAATATCTAAATAAGAAGATTAAAAAGCAAACATAACACTATTCAGACATTCACTGGACATCCTCTTCGATTGTTGCCTAATTTCTTGCATTTCCCACATTTATTCTGTTTTCCATGGAATACATCAGGACCTCCTAATCTATTAACTCTCGGCCTACCAGCTGCTCTAATTGATTTAGGAGGAGGAATAATTGAAGACCCTTCAACTACAATAAGTTGCTTGTCAACCATAGGAATTGGCTGAGTAACATGTGAATAACTAGCAGAATAAGCGACAGCTGTAAAATAATAGTCAACATAGTCATAAACTGAAAGTTTGCTGACTACTATACACTTCAAAGCATGAGCACAAAGGAAACCGGTTACTTTCCATTGATTACAAGTACATAATCTATTTTCTAAATCAACTTTATGAGAAATTGGAGAATGTACTTCGAAAACATGAGTTGAAGACTTCGAAACATTCCACCTAAATCCTTCTTCATTTTTTAGCGCCAATAGCTTAACTTCCATTTTAGGACAAAGAATACTATCACATTTTGGTGCTTCTTCTCTTCTATTTAACATTTGAATCATAAGTTTAGTTCTAATTCCATCAATACATGCAGTAATGGGAAGGTGTCTTTCATCTAAAATCCAAGAATTAAAACTCTATCCAACATTTGATTTATTTTCATCATAACGATTACCCGGGAAAATAGATCTACTATCAGAACAAGAAATGCTATTATTTCCAACAAAATTTATACGACCAATTTTCCTCAGCTTCACAAATAAAACCAAACAATCTTCTTTTCTATAGAAAGTCAAACACAAAATAGCCTGCAAACCACTATCTGTTTCGATAAATTTAGTCTTAGAATCTTTAATGTAGCAAAGATCAAAAGATAAAGGAGTAAGATTTCTCCACACTTCACAAATCCTATCTCTAATAAATGAAATTAAAGAATCCAAATTAATTCTTAAACTAAAAGTATGGTTGTTAAAATCAAAAACCACCATAATGGATTCGTCGTTCCTATATTTTTTTTTATCATTATATACAATAAAATAGAAAAACAAACTATAAAATATTTCAGTAAACACGATACATTTGTTCACCTAAATTATCCATCAGAAAAAAGATTACCAAGATCGCCTAGGGCAATATTCAGAGAATGATGACAGAAAACCCTAGAAATAAAATATATTAATTATAAAATATAAAACATATAATCTTACATCCTAATAATCTTACAGTATAATCAAAAACTATAACAAGCTAAATCGAACTACCATAACCGACATGAAAAAAAACTGAAAAAAACGAAATTACCTTAATTACAGAATAGAGATTCGAAATCAAAACTGTCCTAAAGCAAAAGTAGGTGAATCGCAGAAGAAAACCCTACTCGGTTATGCTCGATTACAGTTAGAAGTAAAATCAGAAGAACATGCTTTTTAATTTCGACGAAGAACTCGATTACAGTTAGAAGTAAAATCAGAAGAATTCGATTACAGTTAGAAGCAAAAGAAGGTGAATCGCAAAAGAACGTGATTTTTAATTTCGACGAGAAATAAAATCAGAAGGAGTAAAGAGAGAAGAGGGTAGAAGTGTTCTAATAAAATCGAGAATTGTCCTGAAAACGGAAAATATAATATTTGGGCCATAAAATAAGTCATTTAAGCCATGTAAACATAAAACAAATCCCGCGTCGTCTGCAAACAAACAAAACAGAGTACACAAGGTCTTGGAAGTTTTCTCTACTAGGTAGGGTAATATATTCGAGTAGAACTAACCGTTTCTTATTTATTATTTATTCATTAAAGATCGCTTTTTTCAAGATAAGAAATCAATGGCAACTATAATAGCTTTAGCCTCCTATTCTAAACGAAGTACCAAACAAGGGAAATATGTCAGCAGCCACTACCTTATTCTCTCACTATCGCCTCCGCCACTTTGGCCACCGTCTACCATATTTCCAGCCGCCCATAGTAACCCACAATATCCTATCGATTTCTAATAAACCTAGAAAAGGTTATGCACTAAAATCTAGTAGTAGCAGCGGTGTAAATACAATGGAACAAACACAAAACGAAAATTTGGATGAGCTAGTTGATTTCTTGTATAAAGATCTTCCTCATTTGTTTGATGAACAAGGCATTGATCCCAATATGTATGATGATTACGTCAAGTTTCGTGATCCAATTACAAAGCATGATTCGATCAATGGATATCTTTTCAATATTGGGCTTTTGAAAAACTTATTTTTACCTGAGTTTAAGCTTCATAGCGTGAGGCAGGTGAGTACCATGTATCCATTTTGCCTCTTCTTCTCCTTGTTTATTTGTTGAGTTGTTTTGCGAAGTTTTTTTGCATGTTAGGCGTTTGTTGGTTTGGTTACGACAGAAATGTTAAAGTACTCGAAAATTTCGGAAAGTCTGAAACGAACAGTGGATGTTCATTGAAACCAACTTCTATTTAAACAGCTGAATCTTCCTTTTACATTTCAATACACACATACACTCTAGTTTTCTATTCAAAAACTCCAATAAAAAATATGGATTTAGTTAACTTGCACTCTCCATGCACTAGAAATAACAATTTTACAAAACTTAGTAATTTAAAGTTTGCTTGATTTTACAAAGCCAACTGAACAGTTGTGGATATATAATGGTCATTTGGTTTTAGTAAACCATATCCAAGTAACATAGCATTTTACAATATTGAGTTGCCACGTTCGAATATTTGTATGTCTTTTGATTTTTTTTCTTCTAGTAGAACAACTTATTATTGCACTATACTTTATATAAATACATAAATGAATGACATTGAAATTTGCAAAAAAGAGACGATTATCCAACCTTTTCTTTTCTTCCTCCCTTCCTCTCCATTTGTTCGTGTTTTTCTATTGGGAATTTTTTGTAAAACATTCTGTTTTAAGTTTCAAAATACACAACCGTTTCTTATTAAAGACAAATTTGAAAAAACACCTCTGCTTGTAGTTGCAGTCAGAAAGTGCAAATGTTTGCAGTTTTTTACCCAAGAAATAGGGATGTGATTTAGAACATGTTTTTTAGTACGGTTTTTGGCTCATGAAACTTGAAATTAAGTGGTGGATCCTTGTGGGTTCAATGCACACTTCATTATAGTTTAGACGCAAAGTTTGGTTCTCTGGGTCTTATATTAAAAAAAGTTCTATCCAAGCTGTATGCGTTTGCACTTTGATGTTTTAATTATGAAAAAATTACCATCTTTTATTAAAATTTAATATATCGTAAACCCATAGCTTTTAACTCTGACTAAACACATTATTATTCGGGTTATTATAATTTTTAATTAATTTTTTTCAAGTTTTGGATTTACTTGACAAAAAAATAACTGAAATTTGAATAAGATATGCGCTGGAGTAGATATGAGAACAAGAATTAGAATAAGATAATGTTATGAAAGCGAGTTGATGTAAAATTTTCTTTGAATTGAGATCTTTGCGCTGATCCATTAAAATTTTCAAATAATTCTTGCACATTAAATTCATCTTTAGTTGTTAGTCATGCATTTCAAAGGTATGCAAAGTGAAACATAATTAGTTACACGGTACAAAAAAACTAGAAGCAATGTTTATTATTATTGTTGTCGTTGCTGCTGCTGTTGCTATTGCTGATATTGGTACTATTACTACTAGTCTACTACTGCTACTACTATTTTGGAATGAATGACAAATAATAGCACGTTAAGATCCTCTCTTAATAAATGTTCAACAAAGATTTGTTACTTTGGAGATATCATCTCTGTTATTACTTTTTATTATATTAATGTTTGATTTATTAAGTAGCTGTTTCATATTTTCTTTTTCACTATATTAAAGAATATCGATCGTTTTAAGAAAATTGCATGGTTAACATACTATGCGTGCTGTATGTATTTAATATTTTAACTGTTCAGTTCACTCTTAATGTTTTATGATTAAGATGGTAAAGTCCCATGAATAGCCTACTAACTTTATTCACTCTAGACTATCCTTATTGTTCACTATTGGGTTAATGAATTTTTTGTATCGACTTGTTTAAGTTTCAGTTCATTTATACTTCTAATATACATAGCAATTTATGTTTGTTTTTTAAACCTTTGTACTCCTAATTTCTGAATTCCAATTATTCATGAAGACAGGACCTTATAAAATTACAACTAGATGGACAATGGTCATGTCATTTGTGCTTTTACCCTGGAAACCACAATTGGTTTTTACTGGGCTATCCATTATGGGAGTCAACCCAATAACTCGGAAATTTTGTAGTCATGTGGTAAGTTAATGTGAGTACCTTTAAAGCGTTTTGTAAGCCATCCAATCTAATACTGGACAGATTGTTAGATTGAACAAACGGCGTTAACTTGACAGGATATATGGGATTCCATTGAGAATAATGAGTATTTTTCATTGGAGGGATTTATCGACGTTATTAAGCAGGTAATCTGTATGTTGTTGATGCATAGTCATGGTTCCATTGACAAATATTTCAAGATTTTCTTACGTGTAACCTGCTTACTTGTTGTAGCTGCGTATTTACAAGACTCCAGACTTGGAATCACCGGAATACCAGATTTTGAAACGTAGGGCAATTTATGAGGTGAGAATAATGTGTGGGTGCTACTTAAATTCTACCAAGACTATCGCTTGTGTAGCAGCAATCTCATCATAATTGCACTAAAGTGTTCATGTTTTGTACACATAGTTATGACATCCATACAGAAAAAGAAAAAGAAAAAAACTCTTGACATTCAAAATAAACTGCACATTTACATTGTTTCCCTTGTTCTTTAATGCATTTCTTGTAAGTATAGGTTCCCTGGCAAGCATATTTTTGTTGACATCATATTTGGCATATAAAAATTTAGAAAATTGGGTTTCAATAGAAACATTTGTTACTACAGCGATGGATAAATTAACTAACATTGATTTATCATCATGAGATTAGAACTTTATAACCGTGCTATATTTGCTTTCTTTTTTTATTTGTGGACGATCAAATGTTCTGTATTAAAATCATTTTGTTCACACCCGCACACACATATATTTATGTATATGCGTATGTGTATAATATTCTACTGCTATAGGTAAGAAGGTATGAGTCATTTGTTGTGGCTGAAACTAAAGGTGGAAAGCTTTCTGGCTCATCTGGCTTTAATGATGTAGCCGGGTGAGTAACCCTATTACACATCTCATATTGTTATCTTATGTTCATTATTTGATATATTCCCCTCTAGTATTTCGTCTTCTCAAAACATATAATAGGAAGAAAAAAAATTGACCCTTCAATGTATATGTGTGTGTGTGTGTGTGTGTGTGTGTGTGTGTGTGTGAGGAGCGCTCTATGACGCCTTTGTTTTGCAACACCCCTATCGAATCGTGAGCTACCCCATTTCGAACTTAACAAAATTTTGTAGATGTCTAATCCACATATTGATGATCATTTATTTAAAATTTGGGCTCATTTCAATATTTGTAGTTTTTTCTGGATTTCAACCCAACTATTCACCATTCAAACATTTATTTAAGCTGTTAAATTTAAGCAGCAAAGATATTGTGCTACAAATATCGAAATGAGTCCAAATTTTATTTAAATGATCCTCTATTTGTGGATTGAACATTTATAACATTTTTTTTTTTTTTAAATTTGAAATGTTTGAGCTCATAATACAATATGAGTGCTAAAGAGATTGCCGTAGAACAGAAGTTCTTTTTTATACATATATGGAAAGTCTACTGGGACATTAAATATAGACACAATCGATGATATAATGGATCTATACTGTCAGATTTCCCCTGATTTTCACTTCTCACATAATGACAAAAAGATCTAACAGTTCAGATTCCTTGTGTCACTAGTTGTATCTAATTTTGTGTTCAAATAATCATCTATATGTGTGTGTCTATGCACACACACACGCACACACACACACACATATATATATATATATATGTGTGTGTGTGTGTGTGTGTGTGTGTGTGTGTGTGTGTGTGTGTGTGTATGTATATATATATATATATATATATGTATATATAAAGAGTATTTTTTGTGTAATATTGTTTGTGAGATACTTGTAGTGAAGTACCTTGGCATGCACGATGGTTGAAAAGCATATCATTCCAAAACTGAATTTGAATTATGTGCTTAGCTGATCTTATAAAAGGTATGCGTCGACACATCTCTAGGCATCATTCAAGTTGTCACCTTAAGGCAAAAACATAGGTCTTGCCGCCTCAAGTTGCTGAAGCATGCACCTTACGGATTTTTTTTCCATCAAGCTGCAATAAAAATCAAGGCTAACAAAATTCACAAAATCCTAATTGGTTTGTGCAAGTAAATAAGATCAAGATTAAGAAGACAACATCGGTTATTTTTTGAAAATTTCAAGTTCAGCTTCAAAACTGGTTGAATCAATCAATTTCTAAACCAAAGTTGGTTATTAATTTCGATTTAACTTTTAAAAAAGGGAATCAGAGAGGATAAAGAATAAAATAAAAGAAACAAGTTACCTTTTTAACTACTGGTTTGAATGGCATGTTTATGTTTTCTTTTTGATTGTATAGAAACGGGATGATGCCTGTAATTGTGTATATCAACTTAAAATTGGATGCTTTAACTTGTAATAGCATGCTTTTAAATACAGCCTGTCTACCTCTTGTTTTACTTTCAAGCAATTAAAATTCTATTTATGTACATATGTAGTTCAGAAAGTTTTTAAATCGAATGTTCTATATGTATTGATTGTATTTTGTTTGACTCGGTTTTATCGTATGATGTTTTCACTTTACTACTCAACGACTCAAATCTTATGCCTTGGCTCAAGTACACAAAAATATTTTGTGTACACTTCCACCTTTTTAAACTTACGGCCTAACACATATAAATAATATTATATAGTTAAAACTATAAAGTTGGATTAATTGTCTTAATTATATTTATTTTCTAAAGGATATACAGAATTTTGAAACTTTTAATCCCTTAAGCCTTACGTTTTTGAATCAAGGACTAAATTTAATATTTTCAACTATTCATAATCGTTTGCTGTTTCGAAGGGGCTAAAAGCGTTGAAATGGTACAAATTTTGTGAGAATTATACACAATAAAAGAAGATCCGTCCAAAGGGATAGCTTAATTCAGAACCTTTTAACATGAAAAACTAATGGCAAATACCGGGAATGAAGCGATGAAGGTTGTGGAGTGTACACATACTTAGCACACACATGTGTAGTGTAGGGACTTTGCTTTGTTGATCGCAAGTATTTCAAAAATCATCTTATACTTAAGCACATACATGTGTAGGGATTTTTAATAGAAAAAAAAAAAACATCTTTCATAACATCTACGTATCAAGTTCTTGCATGTTATTTCTTTTCTTCATCATCATTGCGATTTTTATCAAATGGTCATTGTTGACAGCATGAATTTTATTTTACATATTCTCCTATTGGAGTCATATTGTTAATTAAATTTAGTTTTAAGGTCATTGTTAATACCTTCTCACTCGTTATTAATACATAACATGCCATGTTAGTTTAGATCTTTACAGTACAATGTCTCTTTGTTGGAACATGAAACTGACAATTAATTTTCACCACTAAATCATGAACTTGCTAATTTTTTTGAGATGATAGAAACAACACCTACACAACATAAAATTGGTAACTCAGACCACTTTCAAAAATATGTGATAAAATATGTGTGGTGCTAAGGACACCCCAATTTCCTCTTCCTATTACCACAACTAAAAAATTAGAACATATTAAATTTTCTATGTTTCCTAATACCACATTGATCTCTTTCTAATCTCTCACTCAACCATTGATTGTCGAAATAATCACGTATTCAACGCTAATCTAAAACCATGATTCATTCATTTTTTAACGTCGCTGCTTTTCACGGCTTCAAAATTCATACATACTTTTTTAACTATTTTGCTAAATTCGATCTTTATTCACAAAGTTTTTATTTGTATCCACTCATTCTTGTAGTAACGTAGAAAATTCGGTGAAAAAAAGATGGATGAACACGTTGGAAACAAAAATCATGGTAATCTAGGGTTTTCGAAAGAGAAAGAATGGATAAATTGAAGCTGAGATAGAGAAATAGGTATAAACGGTGGTAGCCCCTATTTTTTTAATGTGAGATGTTAGGAAGAGTGGAAGAGTAATTTTTGTGGTATACTTTAGTTGTGGTAATAAGAAGTGGAAATTGAGGTACCCTTAGCGCCACACTAAAATAATAACAATTTTAAAGGCATGTCATTAGAAACCTTACAAAATTTGTGATTTAATGGTGAAAATGATTATCAAATCCCACATTTCTATTTATAACATTTTAAATATTGAAAATAAATAAATAAATTGGTTTGGACATAAAGGGGTGAAGATATAATAACAATAAATGATAAACTAATTTTGAATGGAACAAATAACATACTTTTTAATTTGAAATTTTAAAATATTAGATTGATTTTATTATAGTATATATTTTAAAAACAGTTTTAAAAGTGAATTTTTCTTGTTCTTTTTGATTGATGAAAGGTGTTAAAATTTGAAAGCTATAAATTTTATATATTTGAAAGTTTGAATTTTTGGGAATTCAATTTTTTTGCAACACATTTGAATTCTGAATTTATTTTTTGAAATACAGTGTTTAACTATGTGTTTTTGAAATTTGAATGTTTTGAAAGTTGGGTTCAAATCGGATTTTTATTTTTATTTTTATTTTCTGCTTCATGACTTTTAGACTTGGATTATTTCAAATGTTGGTTTTTAAGAAGTTGAATTTTTTAAATTTTCGTTTTTTTTTTACAATTTATAGTTGAAATTTTAGTTATATAAAATTTAACATTTTTTAATGTCTATTTTATTTTAATTTGATTTTTGAAATTTGATATTTTGAAGTTTTTCTTAATTTGAAAAATAGATTATTCTTGAATTATGTACAAATTTTGCTGTTTGAAATTTAACATCTTAGAATCTGACCGGTTCTAAGTAACTTTGCACTAAAATCCGAATTTCAGAAGGATTGAACTTTTTCATTAGAGTCCAAATTTTGGAAAGATTGAACTTTATAAAACTTTTGGAACTTTTCTAATATGGTTTTTGATTTTTTTTAAAGTAAATTTTGGTCATATTCAAATATGGTACTTAACAAAACATTTCTTTCTTAAAATTGATATTTCAAAATTATTTTTTAAAGTCTCCCTTGTTTATCATTCTCGGTACCTGGTTTAATTTTCTTATAGCAATTAACAGATTTGAAGATTGTTCAAGGGAAACTTGATTCAAAAAGTGCTACATCAGTGATTTGCAGAGCCTCTGATGTGAGACCAGAGTACATTAAGCATTTTATTTTGGAGATGAATCATATGTATATCTGGTAGTCCATTAAACATAGGTCTTTACTCAGAAAAGTATGCAACTCTGGTGCATATCAAAGTTTAGGCATAACTAGGAATAAAGTACTAAGGGATACATTGACATAGTCGGAATTTTCCGTAACACTCGAAAAATCAAGTGATGGATACCCAGTGCCAAAGGCTTCCGTACTCAAGCGCGAGGACTTCCCAGGTCAGTCTCCCGTTCTGGTACTGTTCACGGCTTTTCGGGCTCTGGGGGTGGTCGATTAGCGTGCACAGCCTTTCCTTCACATTATGTGAAGAGGCCGGGGTTCGAACCTGTGCGCTCCAGATTACCAGCCGAGTAACCTTACCGTTGCGCCAGGCACCACCTTACTCGAAAAATCAAGTCTGAGCAATTTATTAGGAAGGTTAAAATATTTGACCGATTAAAGCTCAAAATGGTTTAAATTTAGTTAATCTTACTGTGTTGCTCACACAGCTTTTAATATTAATTTTTGTTTGTTTGTTTGAAATGCTATAATGTCCGGATGAAAAAATTACATGTATGTAACGATAGAGCTAAAGGAAGTGGTGTGCAATGCTAAAAACAATATTTTTCATCGTCGATAGAAAGCATGACCTCCAAATTCATTCATGTATTATTTATTTTGCATACTACTATTTTAGGTATATATTTGGAAAGAATTCTGCAAATGAGAAGATTCCAATGACAACACCTGTTTTCACAGAAGCCCTTGACCATAAATTATCAAACGTGTCTATCCAAATTGTTTTACCAATGAACAAGAACTTGGAAAAGTAAGTATTTTTTCTTCTTCTTTTCTTTCTCTTTCACACTTTATTCTTTCATAACTCTGCTGCCTTTATTAGCATTCAAAAATAACTAACACTAATGAAAGTGTATGTTAGAATTATTAATTTTTTAATGTGAATTTATATTATTTAGTTTACCTGCACCAGCCAAAGAGGACGTTAGTTTAAGAGAGGTAAAAGGAGGCATCGCGGCTGTAATGAAATTTAGCGGGAAACCAGATGAAGTGATCGTATACAAAAAAGAGAAAGAATTGCGTTCTGCGTTGCTGGAAGATGGTTTAAAGCCAAGAGATGGCTGCTTGCTTGCACGGTACAATGATCCTGGGAGAACGTGGAGTTTCATAATGGTACAAGCTGCATTCAGTTTTGCTTGATATTTTGGTTTGGTACTTATGATCTGACTTTTATGAACTACCAATTTTTTTTTTTTAAATTATGCAGAGGAATGAAGTGTTAATATGGCTTGATGATTTCACACTAGATTAACCTCTATAATTGTAGTAAGCCTTTATAAAATACGACAATGAAGATTATTGGCATCCTGGTATGTATTTAAGCACATCTATAAATATCTGTACCATAATTCCACTTTATGCTTCATTGTGATTTTTCTTTTTCTTTTTTTCTTTTTTTACTCGGTCCAGATTAACGCCTATGATTTACATGCTAATCTTAATAGATTATTGAATGTGATAATGTACAACATCTGCGAGACTGCGAGAGAGGGGATGAGTGTATCCTATTCTGTTCCACATGCATTGAAACCCTTGGCACCAATAATGTATGTCCGCAAGGAGTCCAGACGGAATTTCGACATAGTCTTTTTTCTTAACAGAAGAATACACACACAGACACCCCCAAAAAGAAGATAATAACCAATCTTCGGTGGCTAACAAAAACGAATAACCAGAAGAATTGGTAGTCAAAAATCAAACCGACACCAAGATAAACAAAACACATACAACAAAACCCCACTCACACAAAGGCGAACAAGTAGAAAAGCAAAGGGCTCCTGCCAGGAAGCGGAAGGCCCCGCTGAACGCTCCTGAACTGAGTTGCGACCGCCACAAAGACGAAGCGGAGAGGGAGTAGGGAGACATCCCACAGAACAACATCAAGAGGTCCACACCAGAACCAGTGCCACTGACCTCCAGTGCTATCCACCACGCGAGAGAACAACCAGAACCAGCTAAAACTGCAACAGGGCAAGAGGGTTGACACAGATCCAGATCCGGAGTGCACCTACGCGATCCAACGCCTAAAATCAACTTGAACTAAGAAACCTGAAAACTGGACCCAGCGCTTAACCGAAAAAGATCAGATAAAAAAGAGAGAGAACGGGGGGGGGGGGGGGGGGGGGCATCTGAGAGGAAGCAACACGCTAGTCACCACTCATGCCACTGAACCATGTGGATTCTCGACATAGTCTAGGCGTGAAGTATACATTTGCACATTTGATATTAATAGATGATCATGTGTTATAATTAAAGTATGAAAACAATAATCTTCAATTGTATACAGTTGATTCTTTATTCTAAACTCTCATCTGTTCATTGCTTTAGTATAAGTGATATATACATCTATCACAAATAATGTTGATAATAAACCAACAAATAAATATATCAGTAAAACATAAACACATCAAATAAAATGCAATTTTTTACTTTCAACATATCTGCATTTCAATATAAAATCAGACTGTTCAGAAATTTGAGAAAAACATTTTAAAAAGTAAAGCAAATAGGAAAAAGGTGAGAAAGAAGTAAATATTACCTTGTCTTTAGTTTGAACTGTTGGAAATGAATGAGAAAGAGAAAGAGGGATTTTGGAAGAAGAGAAAGGAAAACAACTTTTAGTCCCACATCATGAAATATGAGTACCAACTCTTCTACAATCTTATATAAATAAAAGAGAAGAGAGCTCATATTAAGTGTGGCTAAGCCAAGACACAATATTACATTGATGTCAACTTGGGCTTAATGCCTTGGGACTCTTGGAGTCCATGACACAATATTATATTGATGTCAAATCGGGCTTAGTGCCTTGGGACTCTTGGAGTCCATGACACAATATTATATTGATGTCAAATGTGGGTTTAGTGCTATGGGACTCTTGGAGTGCATGACACAATATTATATTGATGTCAAATGTGGGCTTAGTGATTTGGGGACTCTTGGAGTCCATGACACGATATTAGTGACAATAATTGGGCGTTGAACCTTGGGACTCTTGAGGTCTCATGGTTAAATAGGCCGCTGATTTCAGTTTGGGCCTATTGTGCTGAAACGAGTTATTTTGATCATTTTATGATCTGGTATGTGGGATACAACCGTTTCATCATAAATGCGCACACACATTTAAGCACCGCTTGGTTAAAGGGTCGTAACCTTTCCAAAGGTCATTAATGTTCGTATAGGCATTTCGTCCAGCCTATAAATACATAGCCCAAAAGGAGAGAATAAATATTAATTATTCTTCTCAATTGTTACTCCCTCTTCAAAGCATTACTCTGTTCAAGTTTCTATAATCTACTTCAGTTCGTCGGAGCTCCGTTTGCTGGCACTACACTACGGGGCTGGTCCGTTTTATCCTGGAAAACAAATTGCGATCACGTCAATCAGTGCATACGACGGCAATATTGTTTTAAGGAAACAGAATTATTTCTGGACTCGGACATTACGGTTGGTGACGGTTCTGTATCGCTCCAATCCAGTGCACAATCGGTCTTGCTTACTGACTTTTCTGCAATCACAGTTTGACTTGATAATTGTGGCATTATTGAGTAACATTGATATTGTTACTATTTATTTGCAATACAATTGTGTATTGACAAAAGGATCTAACTTTGTAATACAATTGTGTATTGACAAAAAGATCTTCTAACAATTTTAAAACAATATTGATTGTTGCAGACGACAATAAGCTGTGTCGCAAAATAGCAACAATAATTTTACACCGACACAGACGGTGACCAACGCTCTGATTGCGCCAAATGGTTCCAATAATGACTCTGCCTCGTGGAGAAAGGTCAAAGAAGTTCAACGTCATCAATATTAAGTGCTGACAATAGAAAAATGTTGCTTTGTCTAACAACATTGGGACTTGCCAAATTTCTGACTCTAAAAAATAAGAAAAAAAAAAATAAGAAAAAAAAAAATTGGCTGAAATCCCCAAAAGGACATTGCTGATATGAATTTATATACAGTAATATCAGAATGCAACCTGGAAAGGAACTAACTTTAAATGAGTTCTCTATGTTCCAGAAATTCATAAGAACCTGATTTCAGGATCATTGCTCAGCAAACATGGATTTAAAGTAATCCTTGAAGCCGAGAATGGAGTGTATGTAGGAAGAGGACATGTGTGTGATGGTTCGTTTAAAGAAAATGTAATCACTATTGTACCACACACTGATATGAATAAAAGTGAATGTTTTGTTTATATTGTTGACTCTTCCAACGTGTGATATTCTAGATTAGGGGATGTAAACTTTGATACATTGCACAAATTGATTAATCTAGACACCATTTTTAAATGTCAAATTTGTGCAGAAGCAAAATTGACAAGAATCTCGTTTTATTATGTTGAACGAGAAACAGAACCGCTAGATATAATACATACAAATGTATGTGATTTGATGTGTTTAAACAATACAAAGCGGAAGTTGAGGATCAACCCAACAAGAAAATCAAAGCTTTAAGAAGTGATAGAGGAGGAGAATATGTATCCTTTTGAAGAATCTTGCGCTGAACATGGTGTTTTACACCTAATTACAGCACCATATTCACCTCAATCCAACGGTATAGCCGATCGGAAGATAAAACTCTTAAAGAAATGATGAATACCTTATCCTGGCTTGCCAGATAATTTTTGGGAAGAAGCTATTCTTTCGGCAAATCATATTTTAAATAAAATATCCCGAAAGAAAACATCTCTATCTTCTCATGAACTTTGGAAAAACAGACCATCATCCTACAAATACCTAAAAGTGTGGGGGTGTCTTGCCAAAGTAGAGGTACCAAAACCAAAGAAGGTCAAAATTGGACCAAAAACAATTGATTGTGTATTTATTGGATGTGCACAAAGCAGTGCCGCATATCGATTTTTGGTACACAAATCTGAAATTGATGATATTCATGAAAATACCATCATTGAGTCGAGAAATGCTAAATTTTTCGAACATATATTTCCCTTGAAATATGGTATTGAAAATCATACACCTAAGAGATCAAGGAAAAAAAAAAAAAAGTTCATTACTCTATTGAGGATGCTGAACAAAATAACACTCAGCTAAGTAGTGTTGAGCAGCAAGTGGAGGAACCAAGAAAAAGTAAAAGGTCAAGGATGTTAAACCTTTGGAATGGACTTCTATACATTTATGTTAGAAGATGATCCATTGAAATACAAACAAGCTATGTCCTCCAGCGATGCCCCTTATTAGAAAGAGGCAATTAACAATGAGATTGAATCCATTATGTCCAATCATACATGGAAATTAGTTGATTTACCTCAAGGATGTAAGACCTTAGGTAATAAATGTATATTTAAAAAGAAATTGAAACCTGATGGTTCAATAGACAAGTACAAAGCTCGTCTGGTAGTCCAAGGATTTAAACAAAAGGAAGACCTGGACTATTTCGACAAACATCAATTAGAATGCTCATTGCAATTGCATCCATACATGACTTAGAAATACATCAAATGGATGATAAAACTGTATTCTTGAATGATGAATTAGAGGAGGAAATCTATATGGAACAACCTGAAGGATTTCTAAGCTCAGAAAATGAGAATAAAGTGTGCAAATAGGTGAAATCACTTTATGGCCTTAAGCAAACTCCAAAAACAGTGGCATGAGAAGTTTGATAATACTATGTTATCAAATGGATTCACAATAAATGAATCAAATAAATGTGTGTACATAAAACATACACATATTGGATATGTCATTGTTTGTCTTTATTTTGATGACCTATTAATCCTAGGCAATAACAAGGCCATAATAACATCTACAAAGGATATGTTATCCTCTAGATTCGATATGAAAGACCTAGGACTGGCTGATGTGATATTGGGTGTAAAAATTCTGAGAACACCACATGGATATGCATTATCCCAATCGCATTACATCACCAAGATACTTGAGAAATTCAAGCAATATAATGTAACTATTGCAAAATCACCAGTAGATATGAACCAAAATTGGGTAAAGAACACTGGTGATGGTATTTACCAATTGGAATACTCTCGTATACTAGGAAGTATCATGTATGAACTGTACTAGGCATGATGTCGCATATGCTGTAAGCAAACTAAGTAGATTTACCAGCAATCCTGGTAAGCATCATTGGAAAGCGATAATCAGAGTTCTAGGATATCTAAAGTATACACAGAACTATGGTTTATACTATACAAACTATCCTTCAATAGTGGAAGGATATAGTGATGCAAATTGGATCACTGGATCAAATGATACAAAGTCTACAAGTGGATACGTGTTCACATCAGGAAATGGAGCGATTTCATGGAAATCATCCAAACAGACTTGTATCGCTAGATCTACGATGGAATCAGAGTTTATTGCACTAGATAAGACTGCAGAAGAAGCAGAATGGATTCCAAGCTTCTTGGAAGACATTCCTAATTGGAGCAAACCTGTGCCTCCAACATGTATACATTGTGATAGTCAATCAGCTATTGGAAGAGCTAATAGTACACTATACAATGGTAAATCTAGGCATATTCGTCATAGACAAAAAACGATAAGACAACTTCTCTCTAATGGGGTTATCACGATAGATTACATTCGATCTAAAGATAACTTAGCGGATCCACGTACCAAAGGCTTGCCAAGAGAGAAAGTTCAAATCTTATCGAAGGGAATGGGGCTAAGGCCTATAGACTAAAGGTTTCTCTAAAATGGAAACCCCACCTAGTTGACTGGAGATCCCAAGATCTAGGTTCAAAGGGACAACGAAGTTTAAGAGAAACTTGATGGCACTGTTATACACAAACCATTCCTATGATAAGTCAGTGCATTATATGTTGAATAAGGATAAGTATTAGTACTTTTAATGATGTCTGTATTTGAGGAATTAAGAGAATACCCTTTACAGAATCACCTACGTAAGTGCGAAGGCGCCGCTTCAAAGAGAATTATGAGGCCAAATTCTCTAAGCACTTATGAGACCAGGAAGGTGTTCAAGGCAAAAACGAACACATACAGAGAACGAAGGGTTATAAGAAACATTTATCGTGTGTTATCTACTTTGGAATTACACAAAAGGCTTACAGTTCAAGGACAGTCAATGTCTACTGATTCGCCTGTGATTCAAATAGGTAATCACTAGGAAAGTTCAAGACCCATGTGCTACTTTAACCAATGCGATAAATGATTCGTGAAACTAAGAACGACTTCTCATTCATGTGGGGGATTGTTGGAAATGAATGAGAAAGAGAAAGAGGGATTTTGGAAGAAGAGAAAGGAAAACAACTTTTAGTCCCACATCATGAAATATGAGTACCAACTCTTCTACAATCTTATATAAATAAAGGAGAAGAGAGCTCATATTAGGTGTGGCTAAGCCAAGACACAATATTACATTGATGTCAACTTGGGCCTAATGCCTTGGGACTCTTGGAGTCCATAACACAATATTATATTGATGTCAAATCGGGCTTAGTGCCTTGGGACTCTTGGAGTCCATGACACAATATTATATTGATGTCAAATGTGGGCTTAGTGCTATGGGACTCTTGGAGTCCATGACACAATATTATATTGATGTCAAATGTGGGCTTAGTGATTTGGGGACTCTTGGAGTCCATGACACGATATTAGTGTCAATAATTGGGCGTTGGACCTTGGGACTCTTGAGGTCTCATGGTTAAATAGGCCGTTGATTTCAGCTTGGGCCTATTGTGCTGAAACGAGTTATTTTGATCATTTTATGATCTGGTATGTCCCTTCTATTGAAGGGATACAACCGTTTCATCATAAATGCGCACGCACATTTAAGCACCGCTTGGTTAAAGGGTCGCAACCTTTCCAAAGGTCATTAATGTTCGTATAGGCATTTCCTCCAGCCTATAAATACATAGCCCAAAAGGAGAGAATAAATATTAATTATTCTTCTCAATTGTTACTCCCTCTTCAAAGCATTCCTCTGTTCAAGTTTCTATAATCTACTTCAGTTCGTCGGAGCTCCGTTTGCTGGCACTGCACTACGGGGCTGGTCCGTTTTATCCTGGGAAACAAATTGCGATCACGTCAATCAGTGCATACGACGGCAATATTGTTTTAAAGAAACAGAATTATTTCTGGACTCGGACATTACGGTTGGTGACGGTTCTGTATCGCTCCAATCCAGTGCACAATCGATCTTGCTTACTATCTTTTCTGCAATCACAGTTTGACTTGACAATTGTGGCATTATTGAGTAACATTGATATTGTTACTATTTATTTGCAATACAATTGTGTATTGACAAAATGATCTAACTTTGTAATACAATTGTGTATTGACAAAAAGATCTTCTAACATGAACTACTTAGAATGAAGTGGAATTGTTCTTGTTTGATTTCGTATAATTTGAAATGAATATAAAAGGAGAACTAAATTTGAATTAAGCTTCAATAAATGAAAATTGGTTGACTGTTTTTGCAGGAATAGCGAACAATTTGGTCAAATTGGAAATATATCTATTAAAAACAATGCGAGTTCGAAACCCGGAATGACATGCTAGAAGGGTTTACCATGTGCATACGCTACGATTTATCCGCGGACCGGGCTAGATGCACTAGAGGGGTTTTACGGCTTCGGTCGGTTTCCCCCTGAACAAATTCGGAAAAAAAAAAAAAAAACGCCTCACATTTTTCTTGACATCCAATAATTATGGTGCCTCCCCCGCTGTGAAGAGAGAAAATAAGTGCCTAGTTTATTAAACAAGGTGTTGATTTTCCAAAATAGCGCCTTCCCAGCACTTCCCCCGAACAAATTTGAAAAAAAAAAAAAAGAATAAAAGGCCTCACATTTTTCTTGACATCCAATTATGGTGCCTCCCCCGCTGTGAAGAGAGAAAATAAGTGCCTAGTTTATTAAACAAGGTGTTGATTTTCCAAAATAGCGCCTTCCCAGCACTTCCCCCGAACAAATTTGAAAATAAAAAAAAATAAAAAAAAAAGGCCTCACATTTTTCTTGACATCCAATTATGGTGCCTCCCCCGCTGTGAAGAGAGAAAATAAGTGCCTAGTTTATTAAACAAGGTGTTGATTTTCCAAAATAGCGCCTTCCCAGCACCATTTCAAAGCGTAAATTTATCCTGCTACTTTGCAACCTCGTATCAATACTGAGCAAACATTATTAGAATATTATTATATGAATTTTGTTCATGGTAATTTTGGTAATTCTTGATGAATCCAGAGTATTTTTTAGGGAATATGAGTTGAGATACTTTGTACTGAATAGTGGATGTCAATATGGAGCAAGAACTTTTATTAACTTTAAATTTACATACTAGAGGATTCGTATGAAAGATATCTTATTCGAAGTTATCAGCGTGTTTTTCAAGACCAAGTTTCAGTGGGAAAGGATCCGTTATCTTATATACAGAGTAACAATGAAGAAGGGAAGGATAAGTTGAGGGAAGCATGTGCAAGATTCAGCAACCAAATGCAACACTATGAACAAAATGGCTAATTCTATTTGAACCAGCTAATTACTGAGTAAACCCATGAAGTTTTGAAAAAAATTGATAAAGCCCAACGTTTTGCTGAGTTCTCTCATTATAATATTTAAAAAAAAACAATTTTACCCTCCTTCATAGAGTCCGTACGAGGTTTCCTATGTAATCTAGTGAAGTCGCTATGTGGTTTCCTGTGTAACCTAGTAGAGCCCCTACGAGGCTTTTTATGTAATCTAATAGAATCACTACAAGGTTTCTTATGTAACCTAGTATAGTTCCTACGAGTTATGCTTAAAAAATTAAAAATTAAAAAAAAAAAAAAAAAAACCTTGCAAAACTGAGGCAGTTTGGTTATTAATTTTTCTGGATTAACTCAGCATTTTCTTGGGTTTAAACAGAATTAGCCGAACAAAATTAGGGAGAAGAGAATTGTTTTAATCATTGCCTGTATATTACATTCACAGGCCTTCTGTATAAATAAGCAAATACAACCGCTTTTGTTGTAACCAAATTGGACAGGTGTCCATACAGCATTGTAGCAAGATTTTAGCAATACTATCATTTCATAATTTCCTAATGTTTTAGTAAATTTGCTATACTTTCTCAGATATTGTCTCCACTGCCTTCTTGGTCTAACAACCTGTCAGCTCTCTAAGTTACAGTAAATTCAAGACTGGTGAAAACCAAAAGCAAATTAGTTTGTTCATGCTGTGACACTGATTCCATCTCCCTAACAAGCAATACGATAGTTTATGAAGATAAATTACTTTCCAGTGAAAGTGATTAATTCCTTTGTAATGACTTGATTTCCAATGCGTTAACATATTAGTCTGTTTTATTGACCTATATATTACCCATTATTTCATTTCTTATAAATTTAAGTTTAGTTGTCCAATCCACTTCCCATTTGTAGTTTTCTGACCATAACATGAACATCTGGGTCTTCTATCAAGTAGTTAATATAAAGCAAATGCTACAATGGAATGCAATCAACAAACCCAGAAGCCTACTTCCGGGTTCTCCATATCATAGAGAAGATATTAACATCAGTGATCATGATATAAATTCATGATACCATTATGTCCTATACAATGAAAAACAAACAGTACAAAATGCCAACCAAATTAATAAGTTTGTAGATTAGCAAGGTTGAAGAAAGCTCCTATTTTGCTCATAAGTTGAGCATAAGTGCTACGTTCTGCTACTTTTCCTTAATTAAGAAAAGCTATTGAGTCTAGGTTTTGATTGTACTGAGTCTCTGGGCCACCATTAAAGTGGTTCGACCAACTATACTTCGATCAAATGCTTCTTTTACAGCACTTCCTGATTGTGCATCAAGTGCGCTTGTAGCCCCATACAATAATAAAATTGTTGGGTTTCTTGAAATTGCTCTTGTGATTGCTATCCTTTGTTTTTGGCCTCATGGTAATTGTACTCCCTCTGCACTGTCTGTGTTGTACCCCTCCTCTAGTGACACAACAGATGAGCATTGATACATATAATTATCTGAAAAGGGATTTAGAAAAATAAGAGTAGTTTTACATGGGTTCATCATTTTGTTTCCCATAAGTGAAGTCAATTTAGTGTTAACTCATCATTACATTTTATTAAATTTCATAAAAATTGCATGTATGCATTTAACTTATAATATAAACCATTTTTTTCAGAAAGCAACTGTAAGAAGCCTTGAAGACTGTATGATATGTGAAAGGACAAAATTTTGAACTCGGCTGGTTTTTGAAACAATTTCCTGATCGGAACTGATTTGAAAATTTATTACCAAAAAATGCTGGTTTCTACCCAATCAGCCGCCATGTCAGCAAATTTTATAACAATCAAAAAATGGAGCAACTCTAAGTTGGTTTTTTTTTCTTAGTTAGGCGTAACTCAAAGTTGCGCCCATATAATAATAAAAAAAAAAATCAAGGCAGTTGTATGATAAATTTTGCAAGTCATATGGGCACAACTCAAAGTTGCGTTCATTAAAAAAACTGAAGAAGAAAAAAGCGCAACTTTGAGTTGCTTCATATTCTGGCAGTTACAAAATTTGCCGACGTGATTGTTGGTTGGGCAAAAATGAGCTTTGTTTGGTAATAGGTCTTAAACGCAAAATAGTTTCGAAAACTGAACGCTTTGAAAATTTATCCTATGTGAAATGTTGCACTCTTTGCTGACTTAAACTATTTTCTGGAAAATAACATTGAAAAGTTGCACATGATACACAAATATGATCTTTAAATGGAAGTTCAAAGTTATGTAGCAAACACTGGTTAGGTTATGTGCGCACATGCGAGTGCAGCTGTTAATATAGTTACCAAAAGAGGTCCATGGTTTCAGGTTTGATATTCTATTAAGTTGGTATAGCACGTGCAGTGTCAATCATGTCAATTTTGTAATGTCAATTTGTTGTAACATTTAGAATTTGTTTTTTAAAGTCTCGACTCAGACTTTTTAATGTCAATTCTATTAAGTTGGAATCCACACATGCATTATATATATATATATATATATATATATATATATATATATATATGTATGTATGTAGAGAGAGGAGTGCTTCAAGTCATCCCTCCTTTGCTGCACCCCAAAACTCCACGCTTTTAGCTACAAATATGAATTTGAATAATAATTTAAGGAAGGACGAATGAGTCAGAAGTAGAAACATGTGATTAAAATCAAATGACATTTTGGAATGTTGCATTGTTTGAGATGCAATAGAAACATAGAACTGTTCAATCATTTTGTCATTTTTTAGAAGGTGAAACTAGAGGTGCAATCTAATGGTGAAGATTCATTGCGTCTAAATAGACATTCCTATGTACAAACATACATACATACTAAATGATATTCCATGAGATATCATGTCTACTAATATTGTTAAAAAAAATTACAATTCAAAAGTAGGTCAACCGAATCTAAACACTATATACCTAAGCAATGTAGACATTAGTAAGTTACAACAGACCTCTATAAAATAATTGCCATTAAAACTGTCATAGTGAGTTATAATGCCTAACATAAATCCTTCATCTTCAAATCTTATTCTTGCACTTCTTTTTATGGTTTCTTCCAAAGTATTATTTTGTTGTAAATTCTTTTACAAACTCAGAGTAAATTAAATTTGGAGGGAATTTGGTGTCGGTTCATCTTTTTACAAAAACATTAGTCTTAACATACCTTCCATAAAACAACATAAATAAAATACCTCTTTTTATATGCATAAAATTACTGTTCAAAATATTGTTGAAACTTTAAACCGATGTTTAGTTTTCAGTAATTAACAGATCTTATATTTTTCATTTTAGTCGAACGTAAATTTGTTACTTGTATTTCTGAAAAATACTATTAGTTTGCTGTGCAGTTATTCTCCTATCCTATGTTAATCATAGCAGTTGCATTATTTGCCTTACCAGTGTTGTGCAAATACATGTAGTATGCTCACACGGAGAAACATATTATTATTGCGCAACAACACTCGTATGTTTAAAAAAAAGTCTATAATGTAGAGCAAATAATTTGATGGTAAATATTTGGACTACGTACATGTTGAAATCTAGCAAGTTTCGATCACACTCCAATGATTCCAGTTTTACTTCTTTGGTGGTAGCAAAAGATGAAACGTGCAGCTCTGGATGTGGAGTCAACTGTTGGTTGTCTCATGATGTTACTTACACCTTTAGCGATCAATATGAGCAACATTTTTTATTTTTTTTATTTTTTTTTGCAATCCAAATGTTATGTGCTTACATCGCAAAAATATGTAACCATTGTTGTGCAACAACACATATTTTTATATGTTTTTTGGCAAAAATATGTGACCCTTGTTGTACCACATATTCATTTTTTTTTTCCCAAGGCAAATATTATGAAGGTAAATATCTGCTCTACACGTTGATATCTAACGAGAGTCGATCATACTCCAGTGATTCTTGATTTGATTTCTTTGGTGGTAACGAAATATCACGTGTGGCTCTCGATGTGGAGTCAATTGCGGTGGTCTTACGACGTAACGCCTTTGATGATCTAAATTAGCAATTTCAATGAAAAATGGTTGAAATTTGATCGTCTAGAAACAAAAATTGAAGGAGCATTTGTGGGTGTCTTTTTGTAATGATCCAGATTTTTGATCAATTAATTTTTAAATATTTAAATTTATTTTAAATGTCGAGTTGATTTTATAAATGAATTTTTATATGGAGTTTATCGATTTAATAATCGAATACGATTTAAATTCGAATATATCAAATTACGTGATACAGAAATGAAAATATTTAAATTCGAAATTAAACTGAGTCAAAACGATTCAGATGATTAGTAAAAATTATATTTAAATAGAAATAGTAATAATAATAATTTATTATCAAGTAATTTATTTGTTTGAATTTAATTTATATTATATCGAAGTAGAATTCGAAACATGTTCCAGTGTATTCAGAGTAGTGATATAACCCTACGAATGTTGGTTGCTACGCTCAAATAGAAGTTCAGAAACACAAGATAATTTAAATTAAATAATTCCACATTGGTTCGAATTAAATTAAGGGCAACGTTATTAATTCCTTCTAACCTAAGATAACCAATGAAGGACAACCTAAATTTTCCAATGCAAAAGGCTATCCTAGCTCAGCTGCTCTTCCTTCCATATCACGTACGTTGGTCCCCAGCTTCACAACGAAGTAAAGCAGAAAACTAATGGCGATGTTCGTATTGTCGCCCTTTTCCATTTATATAACCGCAGGCAACCCTACTCTTTCCTCCCCCTTTCCATTCTTTCAATCCTCAGAACAATTCGGAAGCTAGAAATTTAAATGGCCACCGCACCCTTTCCTTTTTTCGCTGACTCGAGTGAAGCTTCAAAAATCAAAAATGGAGTCGGCCTCCTCTTTCAAAATTATATATATAAATATATATATGTAAGTGAAATCGAAGACCTCGTTATTTTAAACCAGCTCCCTCAAAATCGCGATATACCCCCTTGTTACTCCAATCTCGTTCAACATAAAGTAAAAAAGAAAATTGAAATGACCCGAAATCCCCCTTACGGGAAAGCCCGGATTGCTTTAAGAACACGACGCATCAGAACAAAGACAGAAGAACATTTCATTGCTATTACAACAGTTTGCATCAGAGTACAAGAATATCAGATAATAAATTACAATGGAAAAATAATATCAGAGATTTAATAAATTACAAAGCAACAGAAAATATAATATATGAATAAAATGTGCAGCAGAATACATCATACTAGCACAACTGATAGAAATACACGGATGCAAAGCTTTCCGAATATAGCTCCAGTTGTAATCCTGCGAAAAGAAATATCTGCAAATACCAAAACTACTAGCTGTCCATGTGGAAATTATGAGCACCTAGAGTTTAGGTAGAAACAATAAACTCCGAGTCAGTCATGGGACTGGTGTGAGAACTAAAATAGTCATTAAATCTTTACTTTAAAAGTTGGGAAATCATGGGACCACGCCGTATAAGACGGAACGGGTTACTCCATATGAATCTTAGTTTAAAATAAAACAACGCAATGCTTTTTGGAAAAAATGAAGCTATTATAAGACTCAGGACCCATCACATAATGCAACGCAAGCCGGAGGATAGAATTTCCCCTTATAATAGTTAAACATGTTTTGTACGTTTAAAACAAATCATTTTGATATTACTATAAGTGCATAGTGTCAAAATCAACTTCAGTATAAATGTATCAATCATAGACGGTATGGGTACCATATATCATGTCACTATACTAGTTCTACAACTAAAACCAAAGAATGTCGTATTGGATGTTGGATTTCCATCACGAGTTAAGGCAATGGATGTACTCCTTACCATTCGGACCATCTCTAGCGGAATGACCTAGGACTCTGATGCTGGCGAGGCCTTGGATCCTGCAATGTTGGTCCACACACACTTTAGTGGATTGGCTATTTCTGAACACGCGTTTCCCAGTCCTATTAGACCTCTAAAATGGTCAGTACGTCGACCATATCAAGAGCCACTAGAGACTCAAATCCGAGGCGCCTCGCAGTCCATCATCCACATAAGTAAAAATGTATGGGCTCTGTACCATGATACCACTCCCAGTTAGAAAGAAACATGTGCACTCACCGCGTCCCTTATCCCATTTTAAACTCATACCGAGGTGTGAGGCTCGCGAATTAACGCTATACACAAAGTTATGCTAATTAAAGCCGTGTTTTGATCATCAACCACAAGACTCTTCTTTTCAACAAAAGTCTTGATCATTTGCATCTTAGCATGCCACACTGACAATTCACGCCATACAACTGATGACTATCAATATATAACCTCTAAGCTCGTACGTCTCAGAGAAGGGTGTTAAGCAAGAGAATAAATTCTCAGCCACCAAACAAATATATATATATATATATATATATATTTAATAGAAATCAATCAACATAGAATGAAATCCAATGTCAGACACACATCCATTTACAAGTCCGTTCTGGGTCGGAATGAAACCAGAGACACATTTTTCCTCGTCCCATATGTCCAATACATGAGAGAGGTCCTCACATATCCGGTTGATCTCCAAGTACGTCTGGACGATCACCACTTATTACCTTGTCTTGGGTGTACGACCCAATCAAGACATCGGTAACCATCCAAACGATGTGAAGATCTCCGGTCTTCAACCACCGTCTTCATCGTCGACTTTTAGTCGTCGTATTAATTATTTAGAATGGGTTAAACCTGGTCTTTTCGAATAATTCGCGTATTTTATAATCAATAATCAAGTGCTATAAAAAAACATCATACGCCTCATTCCAATTCAGAATATTCTTTTACTCAAATATTCACATTTTTAGAGAAAGGTTCTCATTAATTTTATCAAAGATAAATTCATTTAAATTATTTCTTTAATCTTCCTTTAGATACTATTTCAAAAGAATTTATTTTACCTTTCCGCAATTTAAACCAAAACAAGGTTCATTAACTAGTCGGGATTATCGAGCCTTACCGAAGTAAACATTTATTTATTAATCCCAATCCCAACTTATTCATCCCATGGAGCAAACCTGGTAGTTCTCCATGTCTAACACCCATGGTGCTATCGGTAAATCTAATTATCATTTCACGTTCAAATCTAATTAAAGATTTAACTATCACCTGAAGTAAAACTGGTGGTTCTCCATCTCGAAACATTTCTTGAATTTGGTAAATTTAATTACCCAATTCCCATTTCAATCTAATTAAAGATTCATTAAAACTCTAGTTCGATTTTAATCTCCAAAAATCATTATTTAATGATTTTTCAAACTTAGGAAATAAATCCCGTCTTTAACTGGGTTAAAGAATGAATGTCCTTTAAAACATCATTCACTATAAACCCAAAATCCTCTTCCATCAAAATGGAATCTACGCGGAAACCATAACAGTGTATAATCGATATAAATTCCCGTATCAGACTAATACTATAAATGGAATAGCGGCTAAGCCTTTTAAATTCCATATATAGTAACGATCTTCCTTCATAGAAGCTCTTCTCGATTATTACCAAATCGAATTCCATTCGATTCCAATTTAATATATTAAATTGGAAAACTTTACTTTGGAAAATTTCCATTAAATCTTAATAAAAAGATTTATAAATTCCAAATCATATCTTTACTATTAATTGGGTTAAAGAAAAAATGTTTTTTAAAACACCGTTCACGATAAACCCAAAAACCAATTTCAATTCAATTCTAATTAAATATTAATTAATTGGTAAACTTCTCTAAATCTTAATTAAAAGATTTGTTCTTTTCTCAACTAGGTTTAAGAACAGTGTTATTTAAGACACCGTTCACGACAAATGCAAATTTAATTTGATATTAAATACAGGGCTCTGAATAGAAAATAACATCGGCTTATATTCAGTATCAAATTCTGCTACCAACAAATAACGTATTGGTAATAACGATATGTATATCTTCCAAATTCCTCGGCAATATATGTATAATCATGGAATCCAATATCGACATATTGCGAAGATTATTTCCATTCAAATCATTTGCAATTTAATATTGGAAATTTTGGTTATATCAAACCCATTTCAAATCCTATTTATTATTTCTAAAAACATTGGATTATTATACTAGTTAATAAGTAGTTCATTTCGATAATTTTTTTTTTATCTTTTCAAACTTGGAATTTTTCATCCAAAATCTTTCCAAATCATTAATTTTGGTTTTACATAATTTTTCCATATTTCTAGTAATTTTATTTATGCCCTTATGGTCGGTTTCCAATAATGGCCACCGAACTTCATCCAAAGCGACATTTTCCAAAATTGATTTAGACATATTTTAAAATATAACCATTAGACTTCAAATCTCTTATATTCATTGGAAAGCTCTTTTCAATACGAACCCAATGGTTCGGGTTTTAGGAGAATCCGACGGTCGGATCTTTCGTTATGCCAATTTGAAGTTAATGGTAGAAATTCGCGAACGGTCGTTGTGCGGCGTGTTCTACTCAAGCCATTAAATATATATAATATATATATCGTCGATTTCTATTCGAAACGTATTTTATAATTTCGTTTATAAATTCATTTTAAAACGATTTCAACTTCAGTTTCAATTTTAAATCAAAATTGAATATTCCATATCATTATAATTTTAAATTGATAATATTTTCAAAATATCAGATTTTGAAATCCATTTCTTTTTCGTATTCATTATCAAATGAATAAAATCGGTTGATAAACCTGTTCGGGTAAAATTGGCGTTTCTATACTTAATCCGGCTTCATATATTTTTATATTTTCGCATCCATCCAAAAATCGGACATCAAAATCTTATTTTGATTATTTATTGAATATTATTTTAAAATATTCCTTATTTTAAAATATTACTTATTTTAAAATATTCTTTATTTCTGAATCAGAATGTGGCTCAATCAATTACCATATAATTTCAGTTATATGGATTTCATACATCACATGTATTCAACAATAATGATAAATAATCATCAAACAGTCAATTCACATCAAGAGTGCAATTTACAACTGTATAAGTATTAAACAATTAAATAACGCTTATCACAGTCTGTCGAACAATCGATTGACATATAATTAAATTCAGGGGACATGTGAATAAATTATCGTCCCGAGACCCGTGTGGGGTTTCCAAACAACAACAGTCGATTCAAAATAATCACTGGTTAATAAATTTAACCAGTTCTAATTCGATTTGAATTATTTTTCTAATTAGGCAATTTTCACTTTTTAAATTATAAATAAAAATTTATAATTTAATTTCAACTACAACGAAATAATATTAAATTATTTTTAATATTTTAAACATCACAATCAACACACAATACAGTCAAAACACAATACAATCAATTAAATAGTCCATGGTCTGTGGATGAGGGAGGTGAGCTAACAGGCACTGTATACAATTTATAATGATTAACATTGATAAAAATTTACACTGGCAATTCTATTCATTTTTATATATGAATACAATAACATGATAAAATAATTTAGAGTGAGAAGAAGTTCTCACTTTGGTTTCCACTCCACCATTCTTCAATGGAGGATTTAATTCGGTTCGAGTTCAAATTTGTCTCAAATTCCAATTTGCTCCAAATTGGACCCAGTCAGTTCTGAAATGTAGAGCTCGTTCCCATGATCGCAACGCACCTGAAATCGCTGAATTTGGATCACATATGAGAAAGTTATTGAATTTTATATATGGATTACATAATTAGTTAATCAATTAAACTAATTAATTACATCTTCATCTTCCTAGAAAACAACCGGCCTCGATCGAAACCCATTGCCCCTTCTCTCTCCTTCGCGCCTCCTCCACAACAACGGGACCTAGATCGGGCGGGCCCATGAGGTGCGCCTACACGTCGCCACCACACTCTGACAACCATGCTCCACTCGGCCCCACCCTGGGCCCCCCATTCCAGTTCGACTTCGGCTACTCTGGGGAGGTAAATCCATCACCACGGTGATCAATATTCGATCACTACCATATGATTTTAAAGAGTAGGAAAAGACCTTCGATTTTTGTTTTGTGGCGTGGCCTAATTCGATGTGGATTAGGAGTTTTTATCGATCTAAAATTCGAGCTTTTTCCTTCATTCATCCAGGAAGAACGGCGGTTGGAGACGTTGACTTCAAATGAGGGCTTTGATCTACGTTTAGATTTTCTAGGGTATTTATGTTTTTATTTTATTAAATTCACTTGTTTAACCTTCGAACTCCAAATGAAACCCAACGACTGGCATTCCTAGCTAAATAACCCCATTCCGGACATAATGGGATATGTTTCGCAAGCCAATTCGACTGTTTCGATCAGTTTTCGTCAAAATTAAAATATAAATCAATATATATTGAATTTAAACGTACATTTTAATTTAAAGGGGCCACATATTGACTCCAAAAATTACAGAAAAATAAATCTAGCTATGTTTTGATGATACGGTCCTAACAAAACTAATTTCGTCGAATTTGAAGACCGTTTGAAAAATGGCCAATTTCCAGTCGACTAAATTCAAACTAAAGTTACCAAACACGTTTAAATTCGCTGCGCTCACATATTAATTCCAAAAATTATGAAATTTGAAACCTAACAATAATTTGACATTCCGGATCCAGCAAAGGTGGTTTCATCGAAAATGGAGGTCGTTTGCAAAATGGTTATTTTTAAGGGCTATATATTATATTAAAATACATATAAATTCCATAGCGACTATTTTAAATTTAAACTGGACATAACTTGCAATTTATAAAGTGGAATCTCAGTTTTTCACATTCGTTAGAAAGATACTATTAAACAGATTCAAATATTTTTGGTTTTACTGAAATCCGATTTATTTTGAATTTTGTACATTCATTTGAAATTTAAAATTGAATTTTCAAACTACCGCGCCATTTCGAGCTCGTTTAATTAAAATTAAAATTTATACGTTCTAACTTCGATTAAAAATAAATTTTTAGTCGTTATTATTTAAAATAAACCATTTTAAATTCTTAAAATCCATCAAATCAATTAAAAATAAAATTTTAATTTGGTTCCAAAATTTCGGATTGTTACAATCTCCCCCACTTAAAATCTTTTCGTCCTCGAAAAGGAACAGAGCTGAAAGTTGTTTAACTAACCAATTCAACTTTCATTCTGGCTTGAGTTCTTCAACTTTTTAGTTTCTAAGAACTTTCTAATTTCTCAAAAATTTGGCTAACACTCTAAATTTTTGAAAAATTTCGCCATAACCTCCTTTGTACAACCCTATCGATAAAACCACAACTTGCCTCACCGGGCACTCATCAATCCAAAAGAAAAAGGAAAAACCAAGCGGCTTGCTAATCGGCTCATAAAATCATCAAAACCCGAGAAATACAATAAACACGTACCTATTTGTCGGGCATACAATTTTATTCCTCTTCTTTGCTTCCATGTTATGACATGTTCACACATTTATATGTACATGTTTGCAATTCCACTCAATTTTTAATTCCATTCAATATTTGATTCAGTTTGGCTAAATTTACCTTTCATTCTCTTATTAGTCTTATCATTCCAATAATTTTATTAGTTAACTAATAATCACACATCACAACCAGCAATCAATTAATTGGTTAACTTTTCGAACATATAACTTTAATATATACTCAAAATCATATTTTTAATGACAAATCACAACAATAAGCCCTATCTAAGTTTTGGTTCTCATGCCAGTCAATTGGAAATATATAGATATCCCACTTTCAAAACTCGAACAAAAATACTGATGATGCTATAACGATCATGAGGATCATCTCCGGGCGACTAGAGAGTGATTCTATATCTGCCCAGTATATTCGAGACTTCGAATATACATCTCATCAGGCATATATTCAAAATCTTCTTATACTTGATTGTCCAAATTCAATATAAAATAAAATACTCAAATACGTACAATAAGGTATAATTTTCAAAATTAAATTCATTTTTACAAATAATACTCTTTAAACTCATTCTAAGGTATTACTAACCCTATCTCTAACGAGTTATTCTTATAGGATGATACTAATCCTATCTCTGATGAATTCTTTCGTTCGGTTCTAATGTGCCTTATTCTCGAGTTTTGTAAACCAAAGCTCTGATACCAAAATGAAACGACCCGAAATCCCCTTACGGGAAAGCCCGGATTTCTTTGAGAACACGACGCATCAGAACACAGACAGGAGAACATTTCATTGCTATTACAACAGTTTGCATCAGAGTACAAGAATATCAAATAATAAATTATAGTGGAAAAATAATATCAGAGGTTTAATAAATTACAAAGCAGTGGAAAATATAATACATTAATAAAATGTGCAGCGGAATACAACATACTAACACAACTGAAAGAAATACATGGATACAAAGCTTTCTGAATATAGCTCCAGTTGTAATCCAGGATCCCGTGAAAAGAAATGTCTGCAAATACCAAAACTACTAGCTACCCGTGTGGAAATTATGGGCACCCAGAGTTTAGGTAGAAACAATAAACTTCGAGTCAGTCATGGGACTGGTGTGAGAACTAAAACAATCATTAAATCTTTACTTTAAAAGTTGGGAAATCATGGGACCATGCCTTATAACACAGAACGAGTTTACTCCACAGGAATCTTAGTTTAAAATAATACAACACAATGCTTTTTGGAAAAATGAAATTATTATAAGACTCATGTCCCATCACACAATGCAACGCAAGCCGGAGGATAGAGTTTTCCTTATAATAGCCAAACATGCTTGGTACGTTTAAAACAAATCATTTTGATATTACTATAAGTGCATAGTGTCAAAATCAACTTCAATATAAATGTATCAATCATAGACGACATGGGTACCATATATCATGTCGTCATACTAGTTCTACAACTAAAACCGAAGAATGTCATATTGGAAATTGGATTTCCATCATGAGTCAAGGAAAGAGATGTACTCCTTACCGATTCGGGCCATCTCTAGCGGAATGACCCATGACTCGGACGTTGGCAAGCCCTTGGATCCTACAGTGTCGTTCCACACATACTTTAGTGGATTGGTTATTCTTGAACACACAATTTCCGGTCCTATCAGGCCTCTAAAATGGTCAATACGTCAACCATATCAAGAGCCACTAGGGACTCAAATCCGCGGTGCCTCGCAATCCATCACCCACGTAAGTAAAAATATCTGGGATTCCATACCATGACACCACTCCTAGCTAGAAAGCAATATGTGCACTCTCTGCGTCCCTTATCCCGTTTTAGACTCATACCAAGGTGTGAGGCTCGCGATTTAACGCTATACACAAAGCTATGCTAATTAAAGTCGTGCTTTGATCATCAACCACAAGACTCTTCTTTTCAACAAAAGCCTTGATCATTTTCATCTTAGCATGCCACACTGACAATTCACGCCATACAACTGATGTCTATCAATATATAACTTCTAAGCTTGTACGTCTCAGAGAATGATGTTAAGCAAGAGAATAAATTCTCCGCCACCAAACAGATATACATTTAAAAGAAATCAATCAACACAGAATGAAATCCAATATCAGAAACACATCCATTTACAAGTCTATTCTGGGTCTGAACGAAACCGGAGGCACCTTATTCCTCGTCCTGTATGTCCAATACAGGAGAGAGGTTCTCGCATATCCGGTCGATCTCCAAGTACGTCTGGACGATCACCGCTTATTACCTTGTCTTGGGTGTATGACCCAATCAAGACATCAGTAATCATCCAAACGATGTGAAGATCTCTGGTCTTCAACCACCGTCTTCATCGTCAACTTTTAGTCGTCGTATTAATTATTCAGAATAGGTTGAACCCGGGCTTTCCGAATAATTCGTGTATCTTATAATCAATAATCAAGTGCCATAAAAACAAATCATACACCTCATTTCAATTCAGAATATTCTTTTATTCAAATATTCACATTTTTAGGGAAAGGTTCCCATTAATTTTATCAAAGATAAATTAATTAAAGTTATTTCTTTAATCTTCCTTTGGATATCATTCCAAAAGAATTTATTTTACCTTTCCGCAATTTAAACCAAAACAAGGTTTATTAACTAGTTGGGATTATCGAGCCTTACCGACGTAATCATTTATTTATTAACCACAATCCCAACCTATCCATCTTATGGAGCAAAACTGGTAGTACTCCATATCTAACACCCATGGTGGTATCGGTAAATCTAATTACCATTTCACGTTCAAATCTAACTAAAGATTTATCTATCGCATAGAGCAAAACTGGTGGTACTCCATCTCAAAACATTTCTTGAATTTGGTAAATTTAATTACCCTATTCCCATTTCAATCGAATTAAATATTCATTAAAACTCTAGTTCGGTTTTAATCTCCAAAAATCATTATTTACTGATTTTTCAAACTTAGGAAATAAATCCCGTCTTTAACTGGTTTAAAGAACGAATGTCCTTTAAAACATCATTCACGATAAACCCAAAATCATCTTCCATTAAAATGGAATCTACATGGAAATCATAACAGTGTATAATCGACATAAATTACCATATCAGACTAATAATATAAATGGAATAGCAGCAAAGCCTTTTAAATTCCATATATAGTAACGGTCTTCCTTCACAGAAGCTCATCTCGATTGTTACCAAAACGGATTCCATTCGATTCAAATTTAATATATTAAATTTGAAAATTTACTTTGAAAATTTCCATTAATTCTTAATAGAAAGGTTTATAAATTCCAAATCATATCTTCACTATTAATTGGGTTAAAGAACAAATGTTATTTAAAACACCGTTCACGATAAACCCAAAATCCAATTTCAATTCAATTCCAATTAAATATTAATTAATTGGTAAACTTCTTTAAATCTTAATTAAAAGATTTATTCTTTTCTCAACTGGGTTTAAGAACATTGTTATCTAAGACACCGTTCACGACAAACCCAAAATCCAATTTGATATTAAATCCAAGGCTTTGAATAGAAAATAATATCGACTTTTATTCAATATCAAATTCTGCAACCAACAAATATCGTATTGGGAATAACAGTATCTATATCTTCCAAATTCCTCAACAATATTCGTATAATCACGGAATCCAGTATCGAAATATTCCAAAGATTATTTCCATTCAAATCATTTCCAATTTAATATTGGAAATTTTGGTTATATCAAACCCATTTCAAATCTAATTTATTATTTCTAAAAACACAGGATTATTATACTAGTTAATAACTAGTTCATTTCGATAAAAATATCTTCTTTTATCTTTTTAAACTTGGAATTTTTCATCCAAAATCTTTCCAAATCATTAATTATGATTTTACATAATTTTTCCATATTTTTAATAATTTTATTTAGGCCTTTACAGTCGGTTTCCAACAACGGCCACCCAACTGCATCCATAACGACCTTTTCCAAAATTGATTTGGACATTTTTTAAAATCTAACTGTTATATTTCAAATCTCTTATATTCATTGGAAAGCTCTTTTCGATACGAACCCAACAGTTCTGGTTCTAGGAGAATCCGATGGTCGGATCTCCCATTATGCCAATTCGAAGTTAATGGTCGAAATTCACGAACGGTCGCTGCGCGGTGCGTTCTATTCAAGCCATTAAATATATACAATATATATCGTCGATTTCTATTCAAAACATATTTTATAATTTCGTTTATAAATTCTTTTTAAAACGATTTCAACTTTACTTTCAATTTTAAATCAAAATTGAATATTCCATATCATTATAATTTTAATTTGATAATATTTTCAAAATATCAGATTTTGAAATCCACTTCTTTTTCGTATTCATTATCAAATGAATAAAATCGATCGATAAACCCGTTCGGGTTAAAATGGCCTTTCTATATCTAACCCGGCTTCATATATTTTTATATTTTCGTGTCCATCCAAAATCGGACTTCAAAATCATATTTTGATTATTTACGGAATATTATTTTAAAATATTAGTTATTTTGGAATATTCTTTATTTTTGAATCGGAAATGCGACTCAATCAATTACCATATAATTTTAGTTATATGGATTTCATGCATCACATGTATTCAACAATAATGATAAATAATCATCAAACAGTCAATTCACATCCCGAATGCTATTTACAACTGTAAAAGCATTAAATAATTAAATAACGCTTATCCCAGTCTGTCGATTAATCGATTGACATATAATTAAATTCAGGGGAGATCTGAATAAATTGTCATCCGCAGGCCCGTGTGGGGTTTCCAAACAACAACAGGCGATTCAAAATAATCACTGATTAATAAATTTAACCAGTTCTAATTCGGTTTGAATTATTTTTCTAATTTTCCAATTTTCACTTTTTAAATTATAAATAAAAATTTATAATTTAATTTAACTACCACAAAATAATATTAAATTATTTTTAATATTTTAAAAATCACAATCAACACACAATACATTCAAACCACAGTACAATCAATTAAATAGTCCATGGTCTAAGGACGAGGGAGGTGAGCTAACAGACACCATATACAATTTATAATGATTAAAACTAATAAAAATCTACATTGGCAATTATATATATTTTTATACATGAATACAGTAACATGATAAAATAATTTAGAGTGAGAAGAAGTTCTCACTTTGGTTTCCACTTAGCCATTGTTTAATGGAGGATTTAATTCGGTTCGAGTTCAAATTTGTCTCAAATCCCAATTTGCTCCGAATTGGACCCAGTCAGTTCTGAAATGTAGAGCTTACTCCCACGATTGCAACGCACACGAAATCACTGAATTTGGATCACATATGAGAAAGACACTGAATTTTATACTTTGACTACACAATTAGTTAATTAATAAATTAATTAAACTAATTAATTACGTCTTCATCTTCCTGGAAAACAGCCGTCCTCGATCAAAACCCGTTGCCCCTTCTCTCTCCTTCGTGCCTCCTCCACGAACGACGGGACTCAGATCAGGTGGGCCCACGAGGTGCGCCTACGCGCTGCCACCACACTACAACAACCATGCTCCACTCGGCCCCATCCTGGCCCCCCCATTCCAGTTCGACTTCAGCTACTTTAGAGAGGAAAATCCGCCACCACGGTGGTTAATGGCGGCTGGAGGCGTTGACTTCAAATGAGGGCTTTGACCTAGGTTTAATTTTTCTACGGTATTTATATTTATTTTATTTTATAAAATTCACTTGTTTAACCTTCAAGCTCCAAATGAAACACTACGACCATCTCCTAGCTAAATACCCTCATTCCAGACACAATGGGATATGTTTCATAAGCCAATTCGGCTGTTTTGATCAGTTTTCATCAAAATTAAAATATAAATCAATATATACTGAATTAACATACATTTTAATTCACCGGGGCCATATACTGACTCCAAAAATTATAGAAAAATAAATCTAGCTATGTTTTGATGATACGGTCCTAACGAAACTAATTTCGTCAAATTTGGAGACCGTCTGAAAAATGTCCAATTTCCAGTCGATTAAATTCAAACTGAAGTTACCAAACACATCTAAATTCAATGCTCTCACATATTAATTCCAAAAATTATGAAATTTGAAACCTAACAATAATTTGACATTCTGGATCCAACAAAAGTGGTTTCTTAGAAAATGGAGGTTGTTTGCAAAATGGCTATTTTAAAGGGCTATATATTATATTGAAATATATTTAAATTCCATAGCGACTATTTTAAATATTAAGCTGGACATAACTTACAATTTATAAAGTGAAATCCCAGTTTTTCACATTCATTAGAAAGATATTGTTAAACAAATTCAAATATTTCTGGTTTTACCGAAATCCGATTTATTTTGAATTATATACATTCATTTGAAATTTAAAATCGAATTTTCAAACTACCATTTCGAGCTCGTTTTAATTAAATTTTAAATTTATATGTTCTAACTTCTATTAAAAATATTTAGTCGTTATTATTTAAAATAAACCGTTTTAAATTCTTAAAATCCATTAATTCAATTAAAAATAACATTTTAAATTGGTTCGAAAATTCCGGGTTTTACAAAAATGGCCTTCGTTTTCCGAAAATCAAAAATCAAATCTTCCACCAAAATCAACGCACTCGAGATCCTTTGAACTCGAATCACCCTCCTCTCCAAAACGGGGTATGCGTTATAGGGTGCGACATTGTTTTACATTAGGGATGTGTATTTTTTGGGTTTACGGTCATCGACGATACCAAATGGGCATGGATTCATGATAATGGAAAATAACTGCATCTTGTATGGGAAATAGGTGAAGTTCGGGGTTAGTGCCAAGGAATTGCGTGGCACTGTGAAGAAGTTAGATTTCACTTGATTCAGGTTTTGGGTAAGGGATTGCTGGTGTTTACATTTGCGGGTGGAAGTGACTGTCAGTGTGAAAAAAATCTGGATTTCGTTAAGGAGACGAGAAAGAAGGGGGTCGAAGTTCATGATATGGGGAGGTTTAGTTCAGCCGTGTGTACCGATAGATTTGGGAAAAAGGGTAACAATATATTAAGGTAACTATCTTAATCTAGTGATTAATTTTTTTTATTTCCATTTAAATTGTTCAATAAATAATTAATGTCGTATCAAAATATATACAAGATTCTATGAAATAGAGCCAGTCGAACAATGCATAACTGCAGATTACATAAGCTGGAATTAAATTTGGAATCAGAATGGATCGAATAAAAAAATCAAAGTGAGTAAACTCACTCTCTGGATTCGTTTTTAATTTTATTATAAGCGATTTTTTTTATACGTTGTTTGTTAGTTGTTTGGATGCATTGAAATATTATTGTGGCTATTATATATATTAGTTATATTTAGGCTGGTGGTTGTGGTTTATATATATATATATATATATATATATATATATATATATAGGGTATCTCCCGCAGTACCATTAGTGGATGCCCGCTGTATCATTAGCGGATGGCTCTATCGCCCCACAATATATAAAATGGATGATCTTCTATACCTCGATATCCTGCCACGAAGCAGGTTGAGTATTATTTATGTTGACTAACATCTGTGGATGCAGGAAAATAGGTTAGAGGGATCCAACTAGATTCCTCAAAATTTATTATTTGTTGTTTTCATATATATTATCATATATGATGTGTTTGAAAACCTGTGATTGATAGTTGGGTGTTTTGGATGTTTAAATGTCATTGGCCCAAAATATTTATATATAAAAATATCGCGAAAAGGAATTTTGAGATTTAAAAGGGGAAATTTTATTTTTCTAAAATAGAATTTGAATTTTGAATGGACTAGAAATATTTACTTGCTTTGAATAATAAAAACAAGTAGTGAATTTATAAACGGTGTTTATAAATGAAATGGAATAATTTTCAATGGATAATGTGGGTAATGTAAATTCAAATGTGAATTTAAAAGGTGGAATTGAAATGAATTTTAAAAAAGAAAGATGAAATCTATTCCGATGTTCGGAATGTAAATTGAATTAAAATAAATCCATATGGATTTGCGATTTGAAATTCGACTACGTCGAATTCATAAAAATAAGTTATTACAATAGAAAAATGTTGGAATTGTATTAAATAGAAACAAAAATTTAATATTTAATATGTAAATAGATTTTCTATATATATGTTATAATAATAAAATATTCCAAATAGGAATAGAATTTCAAATGGATTTTGAAATGGAACTTGTTTTAATGTATAAAACAAGGAAGTAAATTTATAAACGATGTTTATAAATTAAGTGGGATAATTATCATGGGATAATTTAGAAATATAAATTCAAGCATGAATTTAAAAGGAATTGGAAATCGTTTCGAATAGAGAACGACGAATTTTATTCTAGAATTCGGAATATAAACCGGATTGAGTTAAACCCAAGTAAGTTAAGATTTGATTTCGATTATATCAAATTTTATAAAATAATTTATTTTCAAAGGGATTTGGAATTTATTATATAAGATTGAGTCATAAATAAATTTATAACCAGGTTACGAAATAATCGACAATTTCGGTTAATTAGAAATATTAAGCTGGATTGGGAAAATTGGTTTAATATATATTAAAATATATAAGAATGGAGTTGAAATTTATTAATAAACGAAGTTTAAACATTTATATTTAAATATAATTAAAATGAGCTTGTCTTAGTGCGGTAGTTCACAATTTGACGTTTCGAACTTAAATTGAGTATATAGAACTCAATTTAAGACGGAATTTTTTGAAACAATAATCATCAGGACCGATTGAATAATATTTTTCTAATAGAAGAGAAAATTGTGGATTTTTTCTTATAAATTTTGAGTTATTCAAAATCAAAATTTCCAGAAAAAACAGTGGCATAATCGTCTATAAATTATAACGATTAAATGAACAAAATCGAAGGATTTTAAGTTAATAAAAATTTGGATTTTCATTATGAAATTCCAGACTTGAGTTATAATAAATATGGACTCAAGTGAAGTAAATGGATTGATTTTTGAAGCAAAATCAGATATTTATTATTGAATAGAATTAACTAAGTAGAAGAATAATTAGTTAATCGAGTTTTGGATCGAGTTTGACTTTGGATAAGTAAATTGGATTTGTGAATTCATATTTGAAATCGAATATGAAACTTGAATTAAAAATGGAATTCATCTAGTTTATAAGCAAGCTAAAATATATTTCAATATGTTATGTTCAAATAAACAGTAAAATAGGCAAAAGAGCTAATTAGAGAATGAATTAGCAAATTGAGTTAAACACGATTGGATTGAGTTGGAATAAATTGGGAATGATTAGATATACGTCAAGCATGTTTGGAATGAAAAGAATAAAGATTTTATTTTGAGTGCCCGACAAAAACGTACATGTTTAAATTTCATATGAGATTTTATGAGCCTAATGGGCAAGCCGCTTGGTTTTCTATTTTCTTTTTAAATGGAAATAGCCTGGAGAAGCGAGTTGTAGTTGTACCGATTGAGCCGTACAAAGGAGACACTTGTGAAATTTTCTTGAAATTTAAGGAGTTAGAATATTTTTAAGAAAATTTGATAACTAGAAATCAATATATCAAAATATATAAAATCCGGTAAGGAAACAAACTTAGAATAAAATATTATAAACAAAAAGAAAATCTATAAATTTAAATATGGTAAGAATAGAAAGAGAAATGTATATACGTTTAAAAAAATGGATAATTGGCTTTATATGATGTTGATTATTCGAGATAAGTAGTCCTATCCATTTTGAAGTTAAGAATCTTATTCAATCAAGGTCTGAGCAGTAGTTGTACCTCAACTTGATTGATTTCGTTATTAACCGATAAACAGAAAGATTCAATCTCGAAGATCAATGTTTAAATAATATTTAGTTGAATGTAGTATTTTAGGTTATTGTAACGATGTTTTACACAACATTCATTTTAACCCAGGTAAGTGGAATTTTGGAAATATAATAATGAATATTTCCTAAGTATAAGAATAATAAGTTTGGGAAAGAGATAAGTAGTTGGAATGTTTCCAATTATAAATAGAAGATATTTTCTGAGTATAGAAAATAAAAAAAGGTGATATATGAAAATGTTTTCCAAATAGCGTAAGAGGCCAAGATGATTGTTGAAAATATTGGGTTAACAAATATTGATAAGAAAATGGAGAAGTGGTTTAATTAATGAAATATTAATTAAGGGGCCCAGAGATTGTTTGATGCTTTGGATGATGTTTGTTTTTCTTTGATAGTTAAATAACCGACTATCGAAGTATTCACCACTATCATTATCAATATGGAGAGACCGGTTGGATTATTATCCGAGAACCACTCCGTATTGGCAGCAGCATTGCAAATCAGATTATATGAAGACAATCGAAGATGGAGTAAAGTAAAAGAGCTTTTTCTGTTAATCCTGGGTCGAAATTGCCTAAGACGGATTAACGGAAATTGTGCCTTTGGTTTCGTTCAGCCCCAAAATGGACTTGTATGGACGAATGTCTGACAGAGTATTTCCAATGATCGCATAAGTTGGTCTGTACAAATATATATTTGGTGGCGGAGAATTTATTCTCTTAATATCCAGAATATATTTATGCAAATCAATTAGTGGTTAACGGATTCGACGATGTGACATTTAAAGTGAATGGAGATGTGGCATTTCAAAAGATAAGCGTGGCCTCAAACCTCACAATCGGGAAATGGTATAAAATTGGGTAGGTCGCATGACTAAGTGGTAGCTCTTAATTTTGATCTAGAGAAATTCCATTTGTTTCTTCAAGCTATCGATGCTGTCCCTTTTGGGAAACGGTTGCTGATCCCAACCGTTGGTGATAATACATCTGGAACACTCAAGCGAAGTGAGTGGCCGGTCATGTTTAGCCTGGGTTGCAAGATGTTCTTGTTGAACCTGGTGTATTCCTCTCTAGAGATACACTGTCGGAAGGTGGTCCCATATCTTACCAGTTGGAATTCATTATCCAATAAGAGCCCGAGGTTTTGATTGTATACTATGTATGTAGAGCGTGAGATGCAAGCTTTATTCTAGATTTATATTTACTTGACTTAGACGCTATTGTAATATCATATTAATATTTGTTCCAAAGAATGTTTTGGATTATCGTAAGGTAAAAACCATCAGTTTTTGTGTGTAGATCGGTCTTATGATTATCCTTTCTTTTAAAAGAATTTTTAAAAGTTAAACCAAGTGGTTGAAGTTTACTCACACCGGTCCCATGACTAACCCAGAGTTTATTTTGTTTTACTCTAAACTCTTGGGTGCCCAAATTTGTACGAGCAGTCAAGTAGCTCAGGTACTTACAGATATCCTTGAAGGAGCTTGGAGCAGGAGGCTTCAGCGTTAGATAGCTATGTATTATTTATTTCCGTTGTGTTGTAAGTGTTGTACTCTAATAATCATATGTTTACATAGTTAAAAATTTTGTATTCCAAAAGATGTTATATATATATATATATGATATTTTATTCCACTGAGATGTGAAATTCTATGTTGTTGCTTTTGTTCTTCTTCTATATTCTTTATTTCATAATGATTCGTATTTCTGTTCAATTTGGGTTGGACATGAGGTGTATTTAGTCAACTCAGATAGTGCGGAAATTTAGGCCATTATACTTTTGATGTGGTTTTTGACAAAAGTCCTATTAGTGGTGGTCGGAGTGAATGGACATGCAATAAAGACGCGAATCGGTGGTCAATTGTTGATCAAGATTAGGATATTGTACAAGATGTTAGTTACAAAAATTTGTAGAAATGAAATGGAATATCTTGCGATGTAGTTTTTGAAGAGAGGGATGTATGCCAAATTTTCCACCTAAACTAGTATACAATTTATTTATCATAATTCTTATATTAGATTCCACCGTTTCTTTTACGATATTTTTTATTTTTAACATAATTTAGTATTTTTATAATCCGTTTCAAACTGATTGATTAGTCCAATACTATTGGGATCTTTAGCTAATAGAGGGATACGAGGATTGTACGTTCATTCACATTAAATGTTGGTTAGTTTTTCTTTATGTTAATATTGATATTTATGTATGATTATTTTGTCTATAATATGTTTTTATTACCCTAAAAAAAGTAAAACTCACATATTATTTTCTCAAATTTTAATTTTAACATAGATCAAATACTCGTTTGTTTTATTGTGTACATATTTTTAATGCTTAGATATAACCAAGGGCCTTGATAATCTATATCGATAATTAGTTGAATTTTGAGGATTTTAATTAAGCTAGAAAACAGACTCGGTGGCAATGAGTTCCTTCATACTATAGTATTCTCTAGTCCAATTTTTTGTTTGTATTCGTGGAACTCTAATATATATTTTAATACAAATCATCAGAATTATCTAAAAAATATTTTTTATTTGATGCACGTTTTTAGAATAATAATAATCATGTAAGTTTTTTTTGGGCAAAGCCGAGCAATTTTTAAGGTGACCGCAATCACCTTTTAGTTATAACTAATAATAAAACTCAGTATACTATAGGTGATTGTTAGTTGACAATCAACAATTCGGTTTTTAAGGTGGTCCGACCACCATCTACGGAGTTTATAGTGTTTCGTCCTGTAACGACAAGGAATTTCGCTCGATCCGAATCGATCGTTAAACCGACCAAGACCGTTCGAAACCCCTGATCGTTTTGAGAACAGGACAAAATAGAACACAAACAGAAGAACATTTCATTGTATATTACAACAATTCCATCAGAATACAAGAATATACATAGTATAATTGAATAAATTACATTCGACAAATATCAGAGATTACAATAAATTACAAAGTAGCGGAAAAACAATAGAAAACACAACTGAAAGTAATACACGGATACAGAGCTTTCCAAGCATCATTCCAGCTATAAACCAGGATCCTGGGAATATAAATCTGCAAAACCAAAACTACTAGCTGCCCGTGTCAAAAATAGGGGCACCCAGAGTTTAGGTTAAAACAATAAACTCCAGGTCAGTCATGTGACTGGTGTGAGAACTAAAATAGTTATTTAAAACTTTACTTTAAAAGAGAGTAATTCAAGGGACCACGCCATATAACACGGAACGAGTTTCCTCCCAAGAATACCAGTGCATAGAAAAGACAACGCAATGATTTTTCGAAAAATGAAGCTATTATAAGACCCAGGTCCCATCACACAATGCAACGTAAGCCGGAGAATAGGATTTTTACCTTATAATAGCCAAGAATGCTTGATACGTTTAAAACAAATCATTTGATACTATTGTAAGTGTATAGTGTATAAAACAACTTCAAATCATAAGTATCAATCATAGACGGCATAAATGCCCCATCCCACTATGTCGCCATACTAGGCTCTACAAATAAAACCGATATACACGTATTGGAAATTGGATTTCCGTCATGAGTCGAGGCAAGGGGCAAGCTCCTCTCCGCTTCGAGACACTCTAGCAAATGTCCCAGGACTAGACACTCTGGGCAGCCACTTGGATCGGTTGGGCCGGTCCTCTCTTACGTTTGAGGATTAGTTATTCCTGAACACACGTTTCCCGGTCCTTACAGACCTAAAATCGAGGCGCCTCATTCCAACAACCACATAGGTGAAAAGTATATAAATGTCAGGGCTGGTAAGTCACTGACACCACCAAAGCTAGAAAGAAATGTCGTGTTCTCCCAACGGTCCGTATCCCGTTTTTGACTCATACCGAGGTGTGAGGCTCACGAATCCATGTTATACACAAAGCTATGCCACGTAGGTCGTGCTTTGATCATCAACCACAAGACTTTGCTTTTCAACAGAAGCCTTGATCAATTGCCACTTAGGCGTGCCATACAGGCAATTCATGCCATGCGATTGATATTTATCGATATATAACCTCTAAGCTCGTACGTCTCAGAGAAGGGCGTTAAGCAAGAGAATAAATTCTCTGCCGCCAAACAGATATATATCTAACAGAAATCAATCAACACAGAATAAAATCCAATGTCAGACACACAATCCATTTACAAGTTCGTTCTGGGTCTGAACGAAACCGGAGGCACTTTCCTTGCACATCCATCGATCTCTAAGTACGTCTGGACGACCACCAACTGATTCTCTCCTCTTGGGTGTACAGCCCAATCAAGATCATCAGTAATCACCCAAACGATGTGAAGACTTCCGGTCTTCAACCACCGTCTTCATCTTCGACATATCGTCGAATCGGTTATTCAGAATGGGTATAAACCCGGCCTTTCTGAATAACCCGCGTATATAGTAAACAAATGTTACACAAACACAGCATACGCCTCATTCCAATTTAGCAGCCACTAACCGTAAATCAACAAGAGAACAATTTCCCAAATATTAACCCTGAAGGCCGAAACCAACATCAGATCAATACCCAGGAAACAATTTTTCTTAGCTAACCTACAGCTAGTTTCTAAATTTCATATTCTTGGGGAAAGGTTCCTATTAATTTTATCAAAGATAAATTCTTCAAATTTATTCTTTAATCTTCCTTTGGATGTCATATCAAACCAAATTATGGGTTTTCAAACTAGACGGGATTAGCGAACCACACCGAAGTAATTATTTATTTTATTTCCCAATCCCAACCTATTCATCCCATGAAGCAAAACTGGTAATACTCCATATCTAATACCACGGTGTTATCGGTAAAATTAATTACCATTCCACGTTAAAATCTAATTAAAGATTTGACTATCGTTTTGGAGCAAAACTAGTGATACTCCATTCTCCCTCACTTTGTAAATTTGATAATTTAGATTATCAATTCACATTTCAATCTAATTACAGATTCATTAAGACTCCTTTTACTGGGTTAAAGAACTAATGTCATTAAAAACACAGTTCACGACAAACCCAAATCCCATTCTATTTATTATCGGGTTAAAGAACAATTGTCATTTAAAACACCCTTCACGATAAACCCACAAATCAATTCTATTTACAACCCATTTCAAATCCAATTTATTTATTTAAAAATAAATGGGTTTTAATTTTAGTTCAAAACTAGTTCATTTCGATAAAAATCTATTTTTATCTTTTCAAATATGGAGTTTTTCATCCCAATTTTTCCCAAATCATTTCTCATGATTTTACACAAATTATTACTATTTTTAATAATTTTATCAAGGCCCGTACAGTCGATTTCCATCAACGGCCATCGAACTGCACTTACAGCGACCTTTTCCAAATTTGATTTGGACGTATCTCCAAATCCAACCGTTAGATTTCAAATTTCTAATATTCATTAGAAAGCTCTTTTTGATACGAACCCAACGGTTCCGATTTTAGGAGAATCCGACAGTCGGATCTCCCGTAATGTCCGTCCGAAGTCAATGGTCGAAATTTACGAACTGCCGTGGCGCGGCGCGTTCTATTCAGGCCATTATATATAATATATATATATTATACATATTTCGTCGATTTCCCCTTTTAAACGAATTTTATAAATCGTTTTAAATTTGTTTCAAAAACAATTTCAACATTCATTTCAAATCAATTTCAATTCTATTTCAAATTTGCTTTCTATTCAATTCAATTCAAATTCGTTTTCTATTCAATTCAATTCGAATTCGTTATATATTCAATTCAATTATAAAAACGAATATAATCGATATAAATATCGTTCGCATCAAAATAGCGCATCTCTAATCAATACGGCTTTATATATTTCAATAATTCCGTTATTCTATTCAACAAATGAATATTTATCCTATTCAATACGTGAATCTATATTTTGGTCAACACATGAATAATCTTAACGAATGAGTACTGTCCACGTATTATTATTTTTGTTATTTAATATATTTTATAAAAATAATGGTATCTTTCGTTTGATTTCAAATCAGACTCCAACCGTAAATTAGTAAGAGAACGATTCCTTAAATATTAACCCCGAAGGCCGAAACCAACATCAGATCAATATCCAGGAGACCACTCATCTTATCTATTTTCCAGTTAGTTTCTAATTTTATATCTAATAAAGATGTAAATTTTATTATTAAAATATTTCGTTCAGCACATGACTAATCTCAACGGATGAGTATGGTCAACACATGAACCTTTATTTTATAAAGAGGTTAGTTTCTAATTCTATATATAATAAAGATGTAAATTCTATTGTTAAAATATTTCGTTCACTACATGACTAATCTCAACGGATGAGTACTGTCAACACATGAACCTTTATTTTATAATATTCTTTATTTTCTAAATTGGAATGAGGCCCAATCAATCACCATATAAAGTTAATTATATGGATTCCATACAACACATGTATATAATAGCAACGACAAATAATCAACCATCATCCAAAGTGCACTACACTGTATAAGCATCAAATATAGATATCTAACGCTTATAACAGTCTGTCAATCAATCGATCGACATACAACTAATTATTGGGATTAGTGTATGTCTTATATTATCCTAATACCCGTGTGGGGTTTCAAATCAACAAACACAGATTTTTATTTGTGCAGTTGGGCGATGTGTAAAATTTATCGTCCCAATCAATGTCCTTCAAATAGGTGTACATAAACAAACCGTCCGGTTTGTAAATGAATATTTATTTATTCACGTTCACGTTAAAAGTTATATTTTTAACGACCAAATTATTTTATTCAACCTATGAATATTCTATTCGGTTCATTTATTAAATAAAATGATATCTTTATTTTTCTAACTTATTTTAGAAAATTACGGCGGCATAACGGCACGATACTAGATACGGGACAAGGCCTAGCCTTGCCCCCGGTCTAATAATGGCCCACGCCATACACATATCAATCAAATCCCTTCCATTTCACCAAATAATCAAATTCAAATCAAATAATCTAACCAACTACACAACCAAACAAACAAGTCCATGGTCTGTGGACGATGGTGTCGGGTGCTACTAAACACCGTCTGCATCCTAGTATATATTTATAACTAGAAAAGGAGAGTTAAAGTGAGAAGTTCTCACCAAAGCTATCCCAACTTCACGACACTTCAAAAGTAGAAGTCTTCACCGTCCTCGTCTTTCGTCACTTTCGTTACCCGTAGCCACTACATATATAAAAATCACATTTTTATATTCTCTAGTGTATAAAAGTCATATTTTTAATTCGCTATATATATAAAAATCGAATTTTTATTCGTCCACTCTACCTAGTCAGGCTTACAGCGCTGAAGCTAGCTAAATTACTAAACTACAAAAAGTGTCTTCATGCAGGAAGAACAATCATATTGGCAAGTCAGTTACATAACATATTGCATTTCCTATTGGTAAAGGCCACGAAAACATTACATACTTCACAAGGAAGTCTATTATATAATGTATACATCACATAACTGTACAAACACATGGCTTACGCAGTGAAATAAAGTAAGAGTATGTGACAAGATTACATCAATATGGTAGAGAATATCTCGAGCTCCACACCAGTATCGTACTGTTCCAAAGAGGTACGAGCAGTTCTTAGGTGAAAAAAAACGTACACACAATTGAGAGTGGCAGAGCTTCACCATGAGTGCCTACAGTGGAGGCAGTGACCAACGAACCCAAAAACAAACATACAAAACCAGAGACAGTGAGTTGATTACCAAAACATTGGCTAAAATACCCACCTGCTCCTGATCGTAACCTGCCCAGAAAGCGCCACCAAACAGACAGCTAAGGTCAGTGCCATGGCATCTCGTGGATAGCCAACTGTCAGTGATGATTTCTAAAACAGTAACAAGACAAACAAGGAAGAAAATCAACACCTTGAACACAGCAGTAACCAACAAAACATGTAAGAACTGAGCACAAACAAACCGGAAATGACAACCAAACCACCAAATCACGCAACCATCTGCTACCACAAGCCACAAAACCAACAACCAAAATACTATCAACAAGACGATAAATAGGGAAACATTGGAGACCTTTAAAGCAGAGAGTACCATCACAGAAGAAAGCAGAAACTCACGACAAGATGCGAAGACAATCCACGTAGAAAGGATTTGTTGTTTTCCAGTCAGCTCCACGTCAGTGTCAAATTCTAGATCGACGCATAGGCTAGTTGAATAATTTGAAACCAAATAGTTGCCTGAAGTCACTACGCAGAGGAATTGGAGGGGTCAGTTGTGATTTAGAAGGAGAGTGAGCGTATCTGATGGAGAAGATGAAAATAAGGTTGTTGAACTCAGAAGCGATTTCATAGTTAAGCTTCAAAAAGGAATATATAAATTAGTTAACAGTAGGGCATCCGCGCACGACGTAAGCTAGGAGGAGAGGGGAGGCAGACAAGAGAAGGTGAAGGAAGATGATTTGTTTTAAGGAGTTTCAGAAGCGTGAAGGATGGATATTGTTATTTCCTAGACGCCATTAATGAATGCCTACCGAAAACGAAGGTTTTTTTGATTGGATGTAAGCACTGATGTAATTTTTTTTATTATGTGATTTAACTCACTTGTTTTATATTTATACCATCTTTCACATTAGGTTAGATATATTTATAAGGATCATTCAATTTCAAATTATAATTTATTCTCATACATTTTCACTCTGATTACAAGGTGATTCCAAAATATTTTAGACGATAATGACCACTATGGCATGTGCTTCGTGCATGATGATAACGTGTAGGTCTTTCGTCAATTGTTTTTCTGCAAAGTGTATATTTTTAGCACACTCAAAAGACAATTATTTGTAGAAATGTTTAATTATATTTTTATGTAAAAATCATCTTCTGTTAGTTTAGATTTTGTTTTTAAGTTGCAAAACCTTTAATTTAGTTTGAATTTTTCTTTATATTATTAATTAGTTAATTTATTTGGTATTTTCTATTTTTAAGCGATATTAAGTTAACAGTATTTATCTATGAAAGTTTAGCATTTTTATAAAAAAAATATGTTTGTTAGGTGCAATTTTTAAAAGATACGAAATTTTGTTTAGTTTTTATATAAAATTGCCCTAGTTTTAGTTTTTATATAAAATTTTGTACATGCACATTTTCAAAATGCACATGTATAGAAACGTGTATGGTGGAAAATATGCATATTTTCATAATAAGTTTTGAACGGGGTGTAAGCATGAAATAAGTGTTTTTCTTGTCAGACTCTTAGAATGAAAATTTGATGTTTAATTAATTTTCATCAATGAATCAGATCATTTGATTGTTTGATTTCTTATGTATCTCAGGTTTTCTTTCACAGGCTTAATTATAGTCTCTGCTATTAGTTTTCTCACATGTAAATTTTATTGACTTTTTTTTCATGCACTAAGATCTGCATTTACTCATATCTGGTTTCTTACTTGATGTCAGAAGTGGTAGGAGAAGGTTAAATTTTATTAGATAAGGTGACCATGTTAATTGTAAGGAATAATGGCATGTAGTTATTGTTACCAAGAATGTTTCTAAATTTTATGTCCTATGGTTATTTTAATGTAGCATTTGAAATGTTCAAGGTATCGTTTGATTTTATGTTCGAGAATTAAGCGAAACACAACATGTGCCTAGTTAAACCTTTTATCTTTCCATTGAGTACCCATATATCTAAAATTTCTCAATTTCTTATTTTGTAAACTAACTTCTAAAACAAACTTTTCTTTAGTTTTAGATAACTTCAATTATCCTTTTATTATTAAAACCTTAACTCAAAAATAAAATTGTTATTTATTTAAAATTTGACATATAAATAAAAATGTAGCAATAATGATTTTACATCTAAACCCCTTTTCAATTGTTTTTAAAACCCTTTCAAATTCAAAAATTGTAATGTTTAAAATTCATACACATAAATACAAACATGCATACACATATACTGTTTTAAAAAACACGTCTGAAGCACGCCTTGAGACGAGGCGCAAGCAAGAACTCCTTGAGGCGCAGATCAAAAGCCGTTTTACCTGTAAGGCTTTTGAGGTGTAAAAAACATGAAAAACGTACGCCTAAGAGCATTAATTGGCTGAGGCATACATATATGAAAAAAACAGTCAATTTTACCTGTGTTTTACTTTTAATTTTTACCGTTGCTTGCTTATTTACCCTAGCCAGAGGAAAAAAAGGTAAACAATTATTTTTTAATTTAGAATCTATTCAACTTGAATCGAATTCGATTCCTTAACTAGAATTGAGCTCGATTCCAGTGAAGGAATCGAATTTTTTCAAGACTTTTTTTTTGTTTTTCTATTTGTTTGTTGTGTTTGCTATTGTAATTGTTTTCTCCTTTCTGTTGATGTCATGGTTAATTTAAAATGAGAAAACGAGATATCGCATGGAAGTGGGTCAAAAGTATACCAAATTCTACCAATTCAAAATATTTTCGTTGTGGATTTTATGATCATAGATGCACCGGAGGGATTGCTCATTTTAAACAACATTTTGCATTCACTCGTGTTGGAATTATTCCATGGCCAAAGGTCCCACAAACTATGAAAAATGAATGCATTGCAGCTTTAAAGAAAATTAAACACGTTAAACAATCAAAACTTGATATGTTTCGTGAGATTGGTAAGAGTGAAAGCATTGGAGATGAAGATACTAATTTTGAACTTGAAAGTGGAAGTGGTAATGTTCCTAGGCCTATAGGTGCAATGGATAAGTTTGTCAATTTAGAGGCAAAGCAAAGTACATTGAACAACCCAGTAAGAAAGATGAAAGAAAGGAAGTTTGCAAAAAAAAATTGGATTATAATTTTACGCTAGTGCAATTCCATTCAATGCGGCGAACACTCCATATTACAAGTGGCAATAAATCATATTGCAAAATATGATCCTAATTTTAAGCCATCTTCTAGTCATGAATTAAGGACTTGGATCATTAGAGAAAGCATTGGAGACGTTGACAACATGATTGATGCTTACAAAAAAGATTGGGAACTATGGACGCACAATTATTGTAACGACCCGGAATTTTCCCGATTTATTTTGAACATTTAAATTCGTTTTAAATATTGTATTAGAAATATAAATGGAGATTTATAAGGAATTTATTTAATTAAACGACGTTATAACGTATAAATTATAATATAATTTAAAACGAGCTCAAAATAGTCGCGGTAGTTCGTAATATTCGATTTCAAATTTCAAATGAATGTACAAGATTCAAAATAAATCGGATTTTAGCGAACAAGGAATATTTGAATCTGTTTGAAAATATCTTTCCAACGAATGTGAAAAATCCAGATTTCATAGCGGGGATAAAAAAGTTATGTCCAAATCAAATTTTCAGAAAAGTCGCTATGGAATCACATATAGACCATAACGGTTTATTTAATATATTTAAATATCGGTCTTGAATTTAGACAAGCCTTTTGAGACGTAGTTATAATTTAATTTTTAGAATTTTACTATAATTTTTAATTAATTAAATACACAACTTTTTAATTGGAGTATTTTGCACCCTATATCAATATTTTGGGGTTTCATAATATAAGTTAAACTACCGATATTATTATATTTCTGGAACCGTGACTCATCGCTCAACATGGCCATACCTTTATTTCTATCCATAACGGCTCGTACGCAAATAGAATTTTATAAAACCACGTACCCTACATTTTTTTTTACTTGAAAACATAACAAATGGAAAACATTCAGCGATAGATTTAAAGCAAAGAAATAAACGGAATACCACCTTACCCCATATGCTTCAACAATATGTTCTCCACACTTTAAAAGCCGTGTCTATTAAGGTATTTTATATATACATATAAAATAAAATAATAGGAAACGTTACTGCCAATCGATTTAAGCACCGTGGGTATCAAGCTATTGCGAACTGTGTGTCCCAAGCCAATCCAGTTTCGTGATCTTCAAGCTGCTTCGTTGGTGCCAATATAATAAGGAACCGTGCTTGCCAATAAAACAAAGAGCCATGATTTGCAAGCTAATATAGGACCGTGCTTGCCAAGCTATTGGAAACCGTGGGTGCCAAGCTACACAAATACCTTTATAATACCAATGAGCCATCCACTTTTCATTTCGTTCCTTCGGCTAAACGAAGAACTCCTCCCTCAAAAATAAAATCCAAATAAAGTCATGGTTGACCTATCTTCCTACTACAAACCAAACTCCTAATTCATTGCTCCTCTTTGTAAATTCAATCAAAACGAAGCCATTCTTTCTCATTTCTTCAAAGAATTCTTATAAATCATTTACTAAATGAAATCATTCCATTTCCAGTTCATTCAAATTGTTTAGGCGAGAATTTCGTCCTAGTACTTCCAAAAATAGTGCGATTGAATTGGTCTGAGTCTCAAAAAATGAGCAGTCGACTAGGTTTAGACTTTTTGGGATTTTGAGGTTGCAATTCATGCTTTTAATGTGGTATTATTGATCGTAGAAGAGTTTGGCATCGGTGGAAAAATATTTGTAGGATTCGACACATTTATATGTCGCAACTTGTAAGTGAAGGTCGAGGTGTTGGAGTTAGTTTTGGGTCGATGCATTGGACTTGGCTGGTGTGAGTACGAAGAGAAGGCGAAGGGGAAGAGTTCGAAGTTGATAAAACGTTGATGAGGATGAAGGGCTCGAGAGGTGGAGATGAATGGTTAAGTCTGGTGGAATTCTGGTAAACAGTTGGTCGCGGTTTACTGTGATAGGGTTACCGTTGCGTTGAAACTACGATTCAGGATGGTGCTGAGTTAGGTTAGCGTGAGGAGTTTCTTTTGCAGGTGACGGGTATTTCTGTTAGAGGGGAGAAGAGCTTAGTGGTGATGTTTATTTTGATGTTGCTGAGGTAATGTTTGAATTTATGGGGTGCGAACTAAAATCAGTGGTGAGAAGGTGTTGTACGGTGGCGCTGACGAAGGTCTGAATGGAGGTGAAATTTTTGAATTGGAAAGTTCAATATTTGGGTTTACTAGTTGATCTGGATGAAAAAGTATTAGTCATTAACAAGGAAGAAAACGTGGGTTCTCTTATTTAGCCGCTGACATTTGGCAATAAGGGGACAAGGAGGTTTGTTTATCATTTTGTTGAGGGTACCTAAGATAACTTGGTTCGCCATTGTTACTGTAGCTCGGGTGTAAAGGTGCTGAAACGACGGGGTCTTTGGAAGGGTCAAGCTGGTCATAGTTGTAAGTGGATGAAGTGGTGAATGGCATTGGTTATTTAATCAGGAAGTTGGGTGGACGATGAATTATGTGATGATGTTAATGGGTTGAAGGGGCAGAGTGGAGTGGGTTGTTTTGACAAAAATAGCAGAATGAGCTACTATGTTTGAAACGATGGAAGGAGAATTCGGTGGAGGAAGGCCGACTGTTGCCGTCTTGGGTGAAATGTCGGGCTCGAATGGTCACATGAGATGGAAGATTTTGCCGCTTGATACGAACTAAAGGTAATTAAGAAAATAATAATATAATAATTTATCAATTATTATTATTCTTAAAATAAATTAAAAACTTATGTTTTTGATAATTATTTCATACTTCAATAGAATTTCACGAATACAGTCACATCGAAATCGTAACAACAAGATCTGCGTTTTGGAACTATTGAGGTTGAGAATAGAGATTTGGAAATTTCATAGAAAAATCAAACGCTGTTTGATTTTAAAACGAAACAAAAGCAGAATAGTCAACTGCAAAACAAGGTGAGTAAACTCACTAACTCTGACTCGTTTATATTTTTATATAAATGAGTTTTAAATTTATTTATAGTAATTTTATTATGTGCAATGGTTGATTGGTTGAATAGTTGGTAAAATTGGTTGAAATGGTTGATATGATTACATCGTTGATCGATTATCAGTTGATATTTCATATTGATGTGAAATATTATTATTGATGCTGATGAACATATGTGGGTGCAGGGAAATAGGTTGGAGGGATCCAACTGGATTCCTCAACATTTATATTACCGTTCTTCATTCGATTGTGATATATATTCGGTGGTTGATTTTATTGTGTTTTATTACCCTGGCCTTAGAGATTTGGTATTTAGAAAGACCGTAAAATATTTTAAAATATATAGATAAATTTGGAATTAAAAAAAAGAAATTAATTTCCAAAATAGAAATTAAATTCCAAATATACATGAAGTTGAATCTTCTTTAAATGGTAATACCAGAGATGATTATAAATGATGTTTATAAATTCAGCGAAGTACTTATCTTGAGATAAACTGAAATAAAATTCAAGTTGAATTTATATAGATGTAACACCCCACCTCCGCTAGGGTCACTCACAAAGGGAATGCACTAGTTTTGGAGGAGCTTTATCGAGGTAAACAATCACAGAAATATTACAAGACAGAACATAAATAAAACAACGAAAGAGTCAAAAGATAAATTTCATTACTTTCAAAAAGGGTCAAAACCTTTTACATCCAAAGTACCAAATAGACAAAGTCAATATTTTCCATTAAAACACATTATGTCTTGCATAAATAAAGAAGCATAAACTTAAAACAACAAAAGTAGCTTAATTCCCCAAGGTAGCAGAAACGCAGCCATAGCATAGCTCAAGATCAAACCGTACATGAGCTGAACCGAAAGCAAGCGAAATCCAAGTTAAGTGCTAGAGTTTCCTCCCTGAGAACCTGGGGTGAACGAAAGAAAAAGAGGCGAAAGAAAACGATCAGTCATAAAGACTGGTAAGTCCTCGTGACTTTCAGCATAAAAACAGGTAAATGTAACATGACATGTATAAACTGAAAGTAAACATAAGGATGATGGCAAGATGGGCAGGATATACTAAGATAGCATGATAATTCAAGTGTAAATCAAGTTTAGCATCGCATGTTCAAGATTCGCTGCACCAACTGTACTAGTATCCCAAACCCATGTTATATATTAACCATGAAATGATCCCGTGGCCCAATATCCTGAATGGCCCATTTCGGGGTCCTACGGAACGATCCATTAATCGATTGACTCCCTACAAGTTCTAGCTCGTCGTGTGTCTTGTCATACGGCCCTATCACGAATGTAGTTACTTGTGCTAGGTCCACCATTGGGTGTATCAAGCCCTAGGGTGCCAACCACCGACACGAATCAAGCATGCACAGTGCAAACCTACTGATGCCCAATGCCTGCTTTTTCAACTCCGGACTACGTGCACGACCATAGTCCGCCTGAACCTACACTGGCGCACCAACTCAGCCGTCGTTCTGGTCGCTTACAATCATCTCAGTAATCGTGCCCCACCCTGCCTAGTTCCAGGGTACCATGATACATCTAAGTGGGTTACTGCTGAAATGGACCGCGTAACTAGGGTTTCGTTCAGCAGGTTAAGTGTTGTCATTTAAATTTGTGACTTAACCCTTATCAGTCTAGCATGTCAAGTTGGTTAAGTGTTGTCTTTCATGTTCATGACTTAACCCTATCATGTAGCATTAATTCATTAATGCACCCCAACCTCTCACATCAGACCTGTTGTTGTGGTCACTGCATATGCCAGGCGGTTCCGGGCATAATTACACCACAACTCAGTCTGACCTTGGGTTTTCAAGCGCGATATGACCAACTACCCACATTGGATCCTATTGTTTGCAGTCACTGGATTTGTCGGGCGGTTCCGGGCAGAATTACACTACAAACTCAACCCAACCTCGAGTTGGCCATTTTCAAGTTCATTCTAGTGTCATGTCCGTGTTCAGTTTCATGTCAAGTTTGTGTCAAGTTTCATGGCAAGTTTCATGTCAAGTTTCAACTTATGCCTATTATCAAGTTCATAATTCATGTTCATTACCAATTCATGTTTTGCCTAATCTACCCTAATCGTATTCCCATCGCACGTAAACGTGAATCGATCTAAATTATAAGTAAATCCAAATCTAGAAATAAGGGGAATAACATCAAAACTATGATAGGCAAAAAGGACAAGCATAAAGTGATAAAATGGATTACAAGACTAGCATGACATAACTTGAGATAATTGGTTACAACATCACTGGCATATAGAAAATAACAGGATTTCAAATCTAGCATAATAAGGTGACAGTCATGGCATAAGGTGATAGTCCCAAACTTGTAAATGATAGACTGATTCAACATCACAGGCATGATAATGTTATGGACATGAAAGAGTTTGATTTACAACATGAATAGGTCCAAACTGATTTCATAGCAATATTCCCAAAATTCAAGATCCAAGATGGAAACTAGAATAGATGTGAGTCGGTTATCATACTTAAGTCCAATTTCACTTTATATCATGTCCAAATTACAATTAACAAGTTCAAATCTTAAAGTAACTAGAACTTACAGATCATGGTCTAAGAAATTGAGATGCAGAAGTTGAATCTATAAACTAGTCGTCGAATTGTTGAATCTTGATTTGATTGTAGCAAAAAATCCCCAATATGCAATTCCTAGCTGTAGTCTTCAAGAAATAGTCTTCGTGTTTTAATTTACTTTTAATTTAATTTAGAAGAAGCCGTGTCCATCAAGAATTTGTGCAGCATAAGGTTAGAGAAGAATGGTGTAAAGAGAATGGGGCTAGGAGGTTGTTTATGTAGGATTAGGAGGACGAATCTAGACTGAAAATGAGACCAGATACATCAGAATGAACCCAGGCTCAGAACTGGTCTTCAGCAGCAGGTCAACCCCCAGGTCGACCATAGGGTCGACCTGGTCCTTGGGAGGTTGACCATAGTGTCGACCCCCAGGTCGACCTGGTCCTGGGTGGGAAAATTCCCGCCCAGCCTGCATTGGGGTTTGAATTTGAATATCTAATTCAAATTCGAGTTGTTCTTCTGTTCTGAAAATCCTTGAAACTTCGGAGGGTCATATCTCCCTCATACGGACTCCATTTCTCGAAAACTCGGACTCGTTTCCAAGCAGAATTTCGAGAAGAACGCAATGGAGTAACCCATTTTCCCTGATTCTTATTTTAAAAATTAATTCTGCCTTGATTTATGGTTTTAACATGTTATTAAAATACGGGTTGTTTCAATAGAAAAGTGGAAATCGGGTTTGAAGCCGATAATTGTAATTGGATTTGGAGTTAATAGTTATAAAGAAAATTATTAACGAGATTTAAAATACTTGAAGGAAAAGGAGATTTTTTGTATGTATAATTGTAAATGAATAAAAGAAATAAAAAGGGAAATTAAAGAATTTAGATTTAAGATAGTATCAACTGATTTGATTTTATAAGGAAACAATATCATGTTTAAAGTGAAGAATGATAAAGTAAGTATTTTGCGGATAGGTATATTTTTAAAGAAAACATTTTGCAAATGAAATATTTTTAAAGAAAATTTAGTTTTGAAATATGAAATCCATATTGATAATTGAATAAAAAGTAAATGGATAATCGTTTTAAAAGAAACGATGAGTTTTATTCCAACATTTGGAAAATAGAATAAATTGGGACAAGGTTTTGTAAACTGAAATAGGTATAAAGGATTCTGGTAAGAATTCAGAGAGCGTAAATTCAAAAGTGAATTTGGGATTTTGAATTACCCTGAAATGGTAGATAAATTCTGAAGTTTGGAATATTTATCGAATATAGAGTATTCGAATGAGAGTTGTTTATTGGAATTCAATTATATCGAATTTAAGGAAGTAGTTATTTTACTTTCCATTTGAATCAAATTTAATAATTTAATTATTTATTTATTTACTTATTAATTTATTTATTGAAATAAATAAATACAAGTTGCATTTTTATAAACCAAATATTTGTAAATAGCGATTGTAAATGCTGCCGTTATAATAAATGTTTTGGTAAATCTAAATAGCGATTTTAAATGATGCCGTTATAATAAATGTTTTGGTAAATCTAAATAGCAATTTGAACGATATTGTTATAATAAGTGTTCTATATTTCTAAACAGCGATTGTAACACTGTTGTTAAAGGTAATGTTTTATAAATCAAATATTTGAAAACAGCGATTATAACGCTACTGTTATAATCAATGTTTTCCCGTAAAAGAAGTGGATTCTTAGATTGAATCTGAGAGTCGCGCAAGCGAGATTTTTTTTAAAGTGGTGAGCTTTGACTATTTTAAAGTTGAGAATGTTGTTCAGTTAAGGTCTGAGAGGTGAATATACCCCAACTTGATTGACTTCATGATTGATGGAGAAATAGTTAAGGTTCGATAGTGAAGATTGGTTAATATTCTGGTTAGTTAATAATTGGTTAATATTTTGAGTTATAATAACGATGTTTTATAACATCGTGTCAATTTAAAAGAATTTGAAATGTTTTCCCAATAAAATGAGAGATATTTTCTACGTATAGGGAATGAAATGAATTGGTCAACGAGGAATTAAGAAAGGGAATTTGGAAATATTTTCTAATATTAATGCGGTATATTTTCTTAATATAGAAAATAAGGATTTGTTAATATATATATATATATATATAGAAATGTTTTCTAATTGGAATAAGAAATATTTTCTTGAATAAAGAAATTGGAAATGTTTTTCAAAGAATCGAGAGGGGAAATCGAGCTTCAAAAGGATACAAAAGATAGGGAAACAGGAATTGGAAATAATAATATAATCAAAAATTGATTTAAAGGGGCCCAGTGTTGTTTGATGCTTGATCGATAGAATTTCCATTTGGAAATAGGGTCGTTGATCGTATGGATGTTTCTTTGATAGTTAAATCACCGACTATCAAAGTTTTGATTTATTTTATACCTCCATTGTCAATATGGAGAGACCGTGATCAGATTTAATATTTGAAACCACTCCGTATTGGTATAAGCGTTATGAATAACCTTATGATGAAGATAATTGAAGACGGAGTAAAGTGCAAGGGCTGTTTTGTTAACCCTAGGACAACTTGTATGGACGAGTGTCTGACAGAGTATTTCCAAAGGGATTATATACGCTGATTCCTTCAAATGTACGAAGTTGGTGGCAAAGAAGGGAAATTTATTTAGCCTAACAATCTGAGTATTTTTGTGGGAATCAATTAGTGATTTTCGATGGATCTGACGATGTGGCATTCAAAGTGAATGATGGCCAGATGTACTGGAAGATAATTCAAACCTCAAGCCTTACAACCGGGAATTGACCAAAAATCGGGCAGGCAGCATAGCTATGTTGGTCGCTCCCATTAGAATGTATAATCACCTATTGTAACACCCCACGTCCATTAATGTCACTCACAAAGGGAATGCATCAATGTCCATGAAGCATTATTGTTTGTATAGAATAGATAAATTACAAGAATAAATAAATAAAACAACACAGCGGAAGATAAAACTTATTTTATTTCATCATAACTCAAAACGAGTTTAAATAAGTAGTTTCCAAAGCCATTACAACAGGATCAGTAGTCTTTTTCAAAAACTTCAAGGTACATAAAGAAGCAAATACTTAAATAACATAAATGCATAAATCCCCACTGAGCATAAGCAAAGCCATAAAGATGAGAGAGTCCCAAGCGATACATCTACTCTCTTCAAGCAACTGAAAGAAATCGGCACTAAGCTGTAGTATTCCCTCCTTGCAAACCCGAGGGGGGGGGAGGAAGAAAAGAGGTTGAAAGAAAACGGGGTCAGACATAAAGTCTGGCGAGTGTGATAACTTTAACAATATAATTATCAAAATAACTAGGCTAAGGCATAAGCAGGAAAATAAGGAAATGACTGTGAACAATTGGGTATGACAGAACAAAACGAGTAAATAAAATGAACTAAGATATCATTAAAGGCACCCCTAAGCACTATAAGATAATTACTACACTGCACCACCAGTAGTCACCCTAAAGGTTGATCCCGCCTATGGAACTTAATAATGATAATGGTAGTTTAGTTTACCCTTAGCTACCTTCATAGGTGTCGTCTGCCCCTATCTTCACTAGGTGTACCCACTACCCCTCATTGGATCGGCTCCCTAACTCGTAGATACCCTTGCTGGCCCCATAGTGGGGTGTATCACTCCCTAAAGTGGCAACCCGATACAACTAAAAATGCACGACTTATATCTACACGATGCAACAACGTCTTACCTACCAGCCCGGGCCCACACGCGCATATGAACCCGTTGGACTTGCGTTGCCACCGCTGACCCGTTTTGACCTCTTACAATCAAATCCAGTACGCGTGTCCCGTCCACGACTTAGGTTGAGCCCACAAAGATACTTAATGGGTTACTAGTTTGAAAAGGGCCCCCATGCATGACACAAGCTTTCCACCTACGCTTGGTCCCCTCTAAGGTTTTTCCCCACTTAACCCCATTCTTAATCATGTCTTTTACATGTTTCAATCTTGGTTAAGTGCATCTAATCGTATTTCAGAATGCCACCCAAGGCACCCACTTAATTCCACATGCCACCCAAGGCACCCACTTCACCCCCTCACGTCCCACTACATGTTATTCTGGTTAAGTGTTTCTTAATTCATTAAGACCGTAACCTTGTAAAGACCTCCCACATTAGACTGGCATTTGTGGCAGCTGGATTTGCTCGGTGGGTCCGGGCAGTCTTACACCACAAACGAGCCTAACCTCGTGTCTTTACAACTGTTATGCATTTAATTTATGCCTAAGACCTCCCACATTAGACTGGCATTAGTGGCAGCTGGATTTGTCGGGCGGGTCCGGGCAGTCTTACACCACAAACGAGTCTAACCTCGTGTCTTAGGCGATTAATTACACCTAATTAATTACCCCCAATTTGAATTAATTTCCCTATTCAAATTGCCAATCAATTACAAATTTAACTATGTCCATAATTGACTCAATTATGTCCATCTATTTAGGGTATATAAAATTATACCAGTTAACATCACATTTAAGGCATTTATGCCAATTTTCAATATTAAATCTTTTAATATTATCCCATTGCCCACGTTGTATGTTCATTCGTTTAACGTAAAATATACGTTAGACTCGAATATTCTAACTTATGGAATAAAGAGAAAACACCACAACATGCATAGAATAAAAACTAGATCTAAACATAAGGGGTGAACTTGCATGTGTGAATAAGGTTTTTCATCCAAAAACTTGCATGGGCAAAAGTTATAAACTTGCATAAACTATGGATGTCATAGATCTAATCATAAGGTGTAAACTTGCATAGGCAATAGTCACAAACTTTGCATGATTCGTATTCCTACATATATATATATATATATATATATATATATATATATATATATATATATTTGCATATGTGATTTACACAACATAAACTATGATGTAAACTTGCATCTAACTCACACATGTCATAGCCTAATTTTAGATCCAATTTTCACATAAGATAGATGTCATGAAACATGTAAGGTTATATATGACTCTCACTAACTTGCATATAATTCATACCTAAATTAACATCTAAACTTGCATACATACATATGATTTAACATATGAATTAGTTCCAACAACATAACCAAACTAGCATATGAAACATCATTATGAATTGATTGTACATAAGCCAATCATAGATTTACAACATCGATGATAACATCACAGCTTTACAACATAGATAATAACATCATAGAATTTACAACATAGATGATAACATCATAGAATTTACAACATAGATAATACCATACGGTCAATGATTCACAACATAACCATATTATCCAAATCATAGCTTAATCCAATTAAATTGTTAGTTATCTTATTAAAGAAGTCGAACTCACAAAAAGAAGGTCTTGCTTTCTGAAATCCGAGTTCTGAAGTTGATTTAGCTCGCCTTTGTAGTAGATTCGTTATTGTTTAGATTAGAGTTGAATAGAACTGAATTGATTAGCTTTGATTTCCCTCTAGTAGGTGGTGGTTACTCTAGGTTACAAGATGACAGCGTGACGGCCATGATTCAGATTTTTATTTGATTTTAGGGTTTGAGTCTACCCATGTTTATATAGAATTTCAATTTATTATAGCCGTCAGATGATCTTAGGGTTAATCAAAACCAATCAGTCAGGATAGGGTGACACCTCAGCCCTAATGACTCAGCAAGGAGTCAGAAAGAACTCAGCAATGAGTCACAATATGGATCAGGTTGCATCAGAAAGATGTGCAGGCTTCCTGTCCGGCCTGGGCGCACTTGGCAGGTGCGCCAGTGCATAATTTGTACTGGCGCACTTCCCAAGTGCGCCAGTGCAATTTTTTTCTTTTCTTCTTGTTTTTCCGCCTAACTTCGTTCGTCCATATCTCCTTCATCTGTTATCTGTTTCCTGCAAACTCGGAGTCTATCTCAACCAGAATTCCGAGATGAACACAATGGCGTAACCTGTTTCCCTTAATTCTCACGTCTGAGATTAATTATTCTTTGAATTTAGTTAATTCGATTATTCAAAAATCCGGGGTGTTACACCTATTTAGAGAAATTCCAGTTGCTTCTTTAATCTATCGATGTTGTCCCTTTCGGGAAACAGTTGCTGATCCCAACCGTTGGTCATATACATTCGATACACTCAAGCAAAATGAGTGGTCGATCATGTGTGGGCTAGGTTGCAAGACGTTCTTGCTGATCCCAGTGTATTCCCCTCTAGAGGTACACTATCGGAAGGTGGTTCCATACCTTATCATGATGGAAATCCAATCTCCAATAAGCGCCCTGCGATTTTTGATTTTATATATATATATATATATATATGGAGCGTAAGATGCAAGCGTTCCGCTAGATTCTATTTATTTGTTGTAGACACTATTATAATATCACTGGATTTGATATCAAAAATATCTTGGGTTATCGTAAGGTAAAAACCATCCGTGTCCATGCGTGGATCGTTCTTACAATTATCATTTCTTTTGAAAAGGATTTTGAAAGTTAAACCAATGGTTGGAGTTTACTCACACCAGTCCCATGACTGACCCAGAGTTTATTTTGTTTTGTTTTCCCTAAACTCTTGGGTGCCCAAATTTGTACGGGCAGTCAAGTAGTCAGGATTTTACAGATTCACATGGGAGGAGTTCGAAGCAGGAGGCTTCACCAGATAGCTATAGACTATCATATTTTCCGCTGTGTACTATGTTGTATCTGGAAACAGGTGTTTATGACTGTTGCAGGAATGACTGTTGTGCTCTGATAATTGTATGTATACAAAGTTACTGATTTGTATTTCAAAGTTTATGTTATCTAATATATTTTATTCGTTCCGCTGTGAGTTTGTGATCTTCGTTTTCTTCTATTCTAATATTTCTTTCTTTCTATATCTCATCCTCTAATTTCTTTCTAATAATGATTTGTATTTTTGTGCAATTTGGGTTGGACGTGTGGTGTAATTAGTTGACTTAAAGAGTACAAAAATTCGGGCCATTACAATTATGTCTGATGGTTGGACAGATGGAAAGAGTAGGGTTATTGTTAATTTTTAAATTAATAGCCCTGAAGGTACATGGTTTTTGAAATCAGTTGATGCATTAGATATGATAAAGAATGCAGATTTGTTGATTAGATACTTCAACAATGTTATAGATGTAGTTGGAGAGGATAATGTGATTAAAATTGTTACGAATAATGTTCCTAACTATAAAAGAGAGGGTAAACTTCTAATGGAGGAATGAAAGAAATTACGATGGACTCCATATGTGGCTAATTGCATTGATTTGGTGCTTGAAGATATCAGTAAATTGATGTGTTTAGCCAAACCATTCAAAAGGCAAATTTTGGGGTGAAATTCATATATGGTCATTCTTGGGTTTTTGCTTTGATGCGGTAGTTGACCAAAGATAAAGAGCTCATTCGTCTTGCAGTCACTAGATTTGCCACCTCTTTTCTTACTCTTCAAAGTTTATACATGCAAAAAGAAGGTATTGTTTCTTTATTTTCTTCTAAACAATGGGTGGAAGGTCCATTTGCTAAAAATGATGATGGTATCCAAAGAAGAAAATATGTATTATTTGACGGTTTTTTGGGCAACATATTGCTTATTGTGTGAAAAATGTTCTCCCTCTTGTTTGTGTTTTGCGAGAGGTTGATGGAGAAGATGGACCCGCCATGGGTATATATATATATATATATATATATATATATATATATATATATATATATGAGTTGATGGATGTGGCAAAGGAAAAAAATTGCAAAAAAATGTTGGGAACAATGAGAGAAAATACAAACATATTTGGAGTTGTATAGATAGATGGTGGGAATCACAATTACACCAAACATTACATGCAGCAGGCTACTATTTGAATCCACAATTTCATTATGAAGATTCTTTTTCTAATGATAATGAAGTAAGAAAAGGTTTGTATATTTGTATGGATAAAATGCTTGGTAGTAATAGCGAAGAACGTCTCATTGTGGATTGTCAATTGGACGTGTATGATCGTCAAAATGGTTTATTTGGACATCCTATGACAATTAAAAGTAGAAAGATAAGAAGATTGGGTTAGTAATTCACTTGGTAATAATGCATTTTATAATAAAATACGAAGTACTAAATATATGGTTTTTCGTGTTTTATTGATGGATTAGTGTATTGGTGGGAAACCTTTGGGATTGACACACCCGAATTGATGAATTTTGCAATTCGGGTACTAGATCTAACTTGTAGCACATTTGGATGTGAGCGAAATTGGAATCCATTTCAATGGGTAAGTCACTTAAAAATGTTCTAGTAAATCATTGTAATTTTATTTTCATAATGAATCAAATTTATCTGGTTTACTCTAGGTGCATGCGAAGAAAATAAATAGACTTGAACATAAAAGGTTGCATTCTTTGACGTATGTAAAATATAACACCACTTTGAGGCAAAGAGAAAGCATGAGAAGAAGAAAGATGGATCCAATTATAGTGGAAGAAATTGAATCTGATAATGAGTGGATTGCAGAATTAGAAAATCTGGTTCTTCCCTCTGATCCAATTTGGCTTAAAGAAGAAGAAGATCACTTTCCTGATGTTGATGCATAAGGAATATGCCCGCTCCGATATATGAAGATACTTTACGCATTAGAGAACCAATAATTCAAAATAGTGAACCTACACCTTTTAGAGATCCTACTCCACCACCACCAAGAGAATCTAATCCTTCAGCTCCTCCTATTATTGTATTCACAAAAACGCGCAATAACGGTGGTGGTACAAGTAAGTAATAAAAAAAATTAGGAACAAGCAAACTGTTAATTTTAAAATACAGAATTAGCTTATATTGCTAACTTTATAGGCAATGATCTAAAAGCAAAGAGCGTGAGAATTGATAATGATGATGTTGATGATTATGATCCTTTGTTTGAACCACGGAAGCGAGATCTTTTAGATGCTAGTGATGATGATAGCTTGGATGACAATATCGTTATGGATGAGGAGGAAGATATCATTTGATCATTGCATTTTATATTAAATGTGCAAGAATAATTGTATTTTGTTTGAATTGCTTCGAATGCTTTATGGTTTTTACTTAGTATTTCACGTTTAATGTTATTCCATATTAAAATTTTAGCGTGTGTTGCGCTTTTTTTTAACTAGAAAGGCTTATGCCTCAACGCTTCAAGGCTTACGGCTCGCCTCACAGACCCGAAAACGCCTCGCGTATGCCTTTTTCATTTTAAAACATTGACACACAAATATATATATATATAAAGGTTCTATGGCATCACTATCTTGTATTACCCCTCTTATTGTGATCCACCTATTTATATTTAAAAAAACTTAGTGGGAGGAGAGAGAGTTGGTGGGCAGAGCGAGAAAAGAGAATATGTGGTGGAAATTACAGAAGCTATAGGGATGATGTATTGTTTGCGGTGCTCTTGATCATATCTCATATATATGTATGTGTCTGATATATATATATATATATATGTGTGTGTGTGTGTGTGTGTGGTGAGCATTCAATGGCACCCCAAAAACTTAGCACCCCAAAAGCTTCCTGATATAAATCCCGCATTTATATTAAAATAAGTGAGTGAAAGGTGAGAGAATGAGTGGAAGGTGAGAGAGGGAAATACTTGGTGGAAAATAGAGAGGCCAAAGGGGTGCTCCACTGTTTCGGGTGCAATTGAACATGTCTCATTGAACACAAAATTAGACACAAACAGAGAGACACAAAGCCTCGACCGTTGGATCTCTTTGTCTTTATATGAAGAGGTGGAATTCACGGGGTGATCTAACGGTGCAAATATATATATATATATATACACACACACACACATAAATATATATATATATATATATATCTAAACACAGTTGGTGAGACGATTGATTTGCACCGTTATATCACCCCGTGAATTCCACCTCTTCATATAAAGTCAAAAAGATCCAACGGTTGAGGCTTTGTGTCTCTCTGTTTGTGCCTAATTTTGTGTTCAAATTGCAGCCTATATATTTTTTTTTTCAAAAAAATAAGTATATACTAAAAGTTGAGAAAATCAGTCTTTCTCCCATGGATCACAAAAGCAAAACACCACAGCCGGACGCTTTTGGGTCTAGCAACCCAAATACAACACAACACAAAGAAACTGTGACGCCCCACGTCCGTTACTATCACTCACAAGGGGAATGCTATAAGTTTCATGAAGCGTTATAGGTAAACAGACACAGAATATTACAAGACAAATATATATAATAACAGCGGAATAAAAACTTTATTTATCATAAGATACCGTGGTCCAAAAACATCACAAGTCTGAAACATAAAATCCCATTACAACATAAAAGTTACTATCTTGTACTTTAAAGATATCAGAGTACATAAAAGAAGTAAAATTCCCCAAGAACAAAATATAGCCATAGCAACAAGGATAGGACCTTGAGCCATACATATCAGCAGCTCTAGCAAAAGCAAGCAGAATCATAGTCAAGCTTGAGTGTTTCCTCCCTGAGACCCTAGAAGGGGGAGAAATGGAAGAAAGAAGGAGAAACAATAGGGTTAGACATAAAGTCTGGCGAATATAGTGACTTTTAGCAAGTAAATAAATAAAAGTAGCAAGATAGGCATATAAAATGGATAAGAGAGATCCCTACATAAATGGAAAGAGTGACAAGGTAGACAGGATAAGGTGTATACGCTTCTCTAATGATTACTCTGCATTATTATTAGTATAACCAGAATGAGATGATCCCTTCCACTATAAGGTGGTAGACTTAGGGCATATGTCCAAATGTACCCTAACCATTACCCTAATCGATCGGCTCCCTACTCCGTAGATACTCTGTGTCGGTCCCACAATAGGATGTATCACGTCCTAAAGTGGAAACCCCTCACTAATATGCACAACCCCATATCTATAGGTGTCACGGTCGTTTTATCCCCCTCTGCTCGGCTCAAGCACGCACATGACCCGGTCGGTTTGCGCCGCCTAAACCGTCCTCCACATTCAGATCTCTTACAATCAGTCAGTAAGTGTGCCCCATCTCCGCCTAGTACGGAGTACTTTGTTTGATACCTACTACGGGTTACTGACCGAAATGGGTCCCATACAATATGTACAAGCTCTACCCTTTTTCTTGTATCCCCACTAGGTTTTCTTTGACTACGTATACCACTAGGTGTCTTTAATTACATAACCATATTATTTCTACAAGTTATGCTTGCCCTAAAAGGTGTCTTTGATTACATAACTTTATTATTTCCTCCGATCATGTATACCGCTAGATGTCTTTAATTACATAACCTTATCGGGTTAAGTTTGTGGGCCTATATATAAATATTACCCACCTCCTTCAGATTTACTTAACCCATCCACTATCCAACCAATTTTACTTAACCCGAACTTTAGTTCATAATCATACAATCCATATGGATTAAATTAGGTTAAGTAGTCCAATTCATTATCATGTCCATTTATGGTTCATAATGGGCTAGACCTCCCATATTAGGCGTACAACTTATGGATGCTGGATATGCTGGTAGGGTCCAAGCAGTCTTAGACCTCGTGTCTTAGCCCAATTCGTATTTGCGCACTTAGACCTCTCACATTAGTTTCAACATTAGTGGCTGCTGGATATGTCGGTCGGGTCCGGGCAGACTTCCACCACTAATGCAACCTAACTTCGTGTCATAAGTGCCATTGCAAATCCTAATTGTAATTACTAGACATTTCATTCTTAATTATACCTATGTCAATTATAGGTTTAATACCCCTATTTCCCAATTATGTCCATAATTGATTTTATGCCAAATTTATTCATATTCATTACTCTAATTAATATCCAAATTAACATTCAAATTTCCAATTATGCCTAAATGTCCAATTATACTCATAATGGATTATATGTCCAATTCATATCAACTTATGCCAAATCTAATATTTTTCCTAATCCCCTATCTAATGCGTTCGCATATATTTGGCGGCATACCTAGGCTAGAAAGTAGCCTAGGCATATACAATAAAAAGGGAGTGGTGTTGGGAAAAACGACACTAGTGATCATTCTAACAAAGGTGACATGAACATATATACTGGCATAGACATGTTTTGGCATAATAATAAGGTGGACATTAAAACAGATATAACATAATTAGGATGACATAGTAGCATGTTTAGATCTAAATATGGATTCACATGTCCAATTTACAACATATCTAAACTGACCACAATATGACAGGTGAAAGGTGATTTACATAAAGAATTAGATCTAATCAATGTTGTAATTGTCCAAATTAACAGATTTACATTAACCACAATATAGTTTCAAATCAAGCTCCACAAAGGCGACATAATATAATAACCACAATTGAATTAGATCTAAGGAAGTGGATCTGTCACGACATAGTATAAGATTTAACAATAGCATAGATTCATAGTTTACAACATATCCAAATCATAGTCTTTCACAATTTACTTTTATTCATTTAAATCTAAAAGTAACCAACTCATAGTGTTTGGATTGTTAAGAAAATACAAAAGAAGTTAGTGTTGAATGTATGCTTGAATCTCAGAATTTTATTTGTAGAAGATGAATAAAATTAGGTTTGGTCCATCTACTCATAGCATCTGGCCTCCATTGCATTTCAGGATAGAAAACAAGTGAAAATGGACCTTTATTTATTGCTGCCAGCCTCCAAACCGACTATGCCACGTCAGCCCTAGGAGTGTCGACACCCCTGTGGGTAGGTCGACCCATGGGTCGACACCCCTGTAGGGGGTCGACCCCCCAGAGTGGGAAATTTGTCGCCCATTCTGTTTTCACATGATTTTGAATTCTGAACCCTTTTTAGCTAAGTTCTGACTCATATCTGACTCATATGTATATATATATAATTCTTCTACACGTATACAAACTTAAAACCCTCATAACTTCTCCATACGGTGTTCGTTTTATGCAAACTAAATGTCTATCTTGACCATAATTTCGAGACGGACGTAATGGCGTAGTCCGTTTTCATTAATTTTGAATATTAAATCAATTATTATTTTATTTATCCTCTTTTAGTGTCATTAAAAATTCGGGGTGTTACATTCTCCCCTACTCAAAGGATTTCGTTCTCGAAATCTCAAAGTTGAAAAGAATGTATCCTACCATCTATCATCCATCTACTCATCCACAAATCACTGGCATCCATTTTCCTTAAAGATTTCTAATGCTTATATGAATATATGCAAAGTTTTGTGTATATGTCCCAATACTAATGCAAAAATAGGCGGTCTACTGATTCAGTTGACCCCCTTAATGCAATGTATGTTAGTGCCATGAATCCAATATGTATGCAAATAATCCTCTTATAACATGTGAGTTCTATATGTATGCACACTCATTCGTCCAAGTGCAACATCCATATGCTAAATCATCCATTTCCATCCATAAACAAAAAGAAAATGCACAAACATCCATATGCAGTATGAGAGTGATTGAGCCGATCTAGTGCCTAATGTGTGTGTATATGCATCCACAGGCAACCACTAGCAAACACTTGCATCCACTTGCATCCATCAAACATAAAGTGCTTCAAACACATGTTTACATCCATAGGATTCCTGTCTAAAGGTCGAAAAAAACTATGGATAAGATAAACTCAAATGATAGAAACAAGCACTGATAAAACTTTGAAAAAAGGAGTTAAGAACATACCCTCGAAAAGGAGAGGATACGAAGCACGAATCTTGTCTTCGGTCTGCCAAGTCGCATCCTCTGGGTTATCTCCCCATTGAACCTTTAGCAATTTGATCTCTTTATTTCGTAGCTTCTTAACTTCTGGTCCAAGAATACGGGTAGGGGCTCGCTTGACTGTCGCCTCCCGTTCCTCTTCTACTTCTTCCAACAAACTCGGCTCAACAATTACTGTTGTGTCAGGCACTTCCACAGATGGAAAACATGAAAAACATCATGAACACCAGATCGATTTTCTGGAAGCTTTACTAGGCCATTTGGCTAATCCTCTTGGTTATAGGAAATGGTCCAACATACCTAAGTGCGAACATCCCTACTGATCCGAAGTGAACCACATTCCTCAGAGGTGATACTTTGATAAAAACTAAGTCTTCCACTTCAAATTCAATGTCAGTCCTTCTCTTGTCTGCATAGGACTTCTGTCTATCTTGAGCTGTCTTCATCCACCGTCGAATGAGTTCAATCTTTTTGGACGTTTCTCTAACCATATCTGGTCCAAGTAATAATCTTTTTGTAGATTCCCGCAACAAGTTGGTGATCTACAGGGTTGTCCATACAATGCTTCGAAGGGTGCTATGCCGATGCTGGACTGATAGCTGTTGTTATAGGGAAACTCTACTAAAGGAAGATGCACTTCCCAAGTCCCTCCGAAGTGTAGGATACATAGCCTTAAAAGATCTTCAAGAATTCTGTTCACCCTCTCCGTCTGCCCATTGGTCTGAGGATGATAAGCGGTGCTCAAACACAACCGTGTACCTAACGCTTCTTGCAAGCTCCTCCAAAATTCACTGGTGAAGATGGCATCACGATCGCTCATGATGCTGGAAGGTACTCCATGAAGACGAACTATCTCACGAACATAGATTATTGCCAACCATGATGCCGTCCTCTTACTCTTCACTGGAATGAAATGAGCGCTCTTAGTCAATTTGTCCACTACTACCCAAATAATGGTGTTGCCTTTTCTTTGATCTAGGCAAACCATCTTTGAAATCCATCGATACGCTCTCCCATTTCCACTGAGGAACCTCCAAGTAGACCACCAGGCTTATTTGGCTCAGCTTTAACTTGCTGGCAAACTAAACATTGAGAAATGAATCTGCCCCATCTTTCTTCATCCCAGCTTAAAAGAAAACCCTTTTCATGTCTCTGTAGATCTTGTCACCGCCTGGAAGAATGATCATCTTAGAATGGCGGGCTTCTTCTAGGACGTCCTTTATCAAGCTTCCAGTTTGAGGAACACAAAGCCTTCCATCTCGTCGCAACCACCCCTTTTCATCTATGGCATATCTACTGAGGTGACTAGAAGTCTCCCTTTTCTGAGCTTTCCCATAATGTTTAAAATCTGTGGGTCACCTTGTTGCGAAGCTCCTATCTGGTCCATAAGAGTTGGTCGTATCTCCAAGGATGCAAACAAATCAGACTAAATCTCGATGGAGGGTCTAAAATCAAAAGCTGATATAAACTCCAAGTTCTTTCTTTCCATCCTCTGCCTACTTAGTGTGCCTGCCACCACATTACCCTTGCCAAGGGTATAAGCGATCTCAAAATCATAAGAAGCTAAAAACTCCATCCACCGTTGTTGCCTTAAATTGAGGTCTTTCTACGAGAACAGATACTTGAGAGATTTATGATGGTGTATAACTCGAACTTCTCTCCAAGTAAATAATGATGCCACGTCTTTGACGCGAATACTATGGCAGCTAGCTCTAGATCATGGGTGGGGTAGTTCTTTTCATGAACTCTCAACTGTCTACCCCTATAACATACTACTTTCCCTTCTTGCATCAGAACCGCACCAAGCCCTGTACCACACGCATCAATGTAAACGGTAAACACCTTACTCCCGTCAGGAAAGGTCAAGACTGGGTATGTTGTCAGAGCCCTCTTCAGTCGTTGAAAAGCAATGTCACGGTCTATATCCCATGAAAATGCCAAGTTCTTCTTCGTCAGCCTGGTAAGTGGGGCTGATAGCTTTGTGAAGTCCTTAATGAACTTCCTATAATAACCTGCCAACCCCAGAAAGCTCCTAACCTCGGTTGCATTTTTAGGAATCTTCTAATCTTGCACCGCCACCACCTTGGTGGGATCTATAGCTATCCCTTCTTTGGAGACCACAATCCCTAAGAATCTCACATCTTTTCTCCAAAAATGGCATTTGGAGAACTTCGCCTTAAGCTAATGGTCACAGAGAGTTTTCAAAACTTCTCTCAAATGTTGGGCATGCTCCTCTTCGCTTTTGGAGAAGATCAAAATAACATCAATAAAGACTACAACAAATCTATTTAAGAACTCCCGAAACACCCTACTAATCAGATCGACAGAATAGGCGGATGCATTCGTCAGCCCAAAAGGCATCACTGGCCATTCAAAGAAACCGTCAGAGTTCTAAAAGCAGTCTTATCTATGTTGTCCTCAGCCACCCTTAACCGATGAAAACCCGTGGCCAAGTCTAATTGGGAAATACCGAGGCACCAACAAGCTGATCAAATAATCATCAATCCTCGGAAGCGGGTGCCTATTCTTCTTGGTGAGCTTATTCAGCTCTCTATAGTCAACACACAAACGAAGCAAACCATCCACCTTAGTTACGAATACTACTGGAGCACCCTATTCAGATATGCTTCGTCTGATAAACCTTTTCTCAAGTAGCTCCCCTACTTGCTTATTCAGCTCCCTCCTTTCCCTCGGAGCCATGTGGTGCACTTGCAATGCAACTGGCTTTGCATTGTCCACCAAATATATACGGAAGTTGATCTCGCGCCTCGAAGGTAAACCCCGAATCTCATCAAAAACATCGGAATAATCTCGGACTACTGGAACAGATTGCAAGTCATCGATAGATGCATCAAGAGACTCTAGGAAACTAAGCATAACCGACCCTTGTGCGTCATAAGAAATCTCGAGGGTCCTCCCATGACAAGTCAGAAGCCTAACAACCCTCTTCTCACAATCTAAAATAGCACCATACATGGTAAGCCAATCCATTCCTAGAATCAACCCATAGCCCATAAACCCGAGCACATACGCGTCATATTCAAACTTGACGCCTAACACATATATTTTCAAACCCCGACAAATCATAGATAAATGAGCCGAACCACCAATGGGGTTTGAAACAACTATGGGATCCACTACCGTACTAGTAATTAAGTGCAGAGATTCAACCACAGAACTAGATATAAATGAATGTGAAGCGCCAGAATCAAAATGTGTTCTAATAGGGTGGTTTGAAAGAGAAATCAAACCTTCCACAGAAATTTTTCTACCTCTATCAGAAGCACTGATCGCGAGAGCATGCACCTTCCCTTCGACCTTGTCCCTATGATCCCTGATTCTTCGGGTACTCCCTAGAAAAGTGTCCGATCTCTCCACAATGGTAGCAAGAGTTCTTCCTTCTCTTACAGTCTTTGATCAAGTGACATTCCTTTCTACAATTGTGACATTTTCTCTTATCCTTGCCTTTGTCATTCTTTCTTCCTTTCTTCTGTTGTTGCTGCTATTAATGTTGCTGCTGCCCCTTCTTAGGCTATACCTTCCTATTTTGCGATGTCTCCTAAGCCTTTGCTTCCTTCTTTTCTCCCTTGTCTTCCTCATGCATTAGGGCCATATAGACAAGCTTTTCAAAAGTGGCCCACATTGGAATATTGGACATGGCTAACCCATGCAGAGGTTCGTTCAGCCTTTTAGCAGACCGCAAAGCCCTTTTGTGCGGGGTATCCACCAACTCTAACCCGAACCTTGCTAGGTGGTTGAATTTGTTCACATACTTTTTCACCGTCAAGTTTACTTATTTGAGTGCTAAGAACCTCTCCATCTGCATGCTTCTCTCAGCTTGGGAGAGAAATTTCATTTCGAACCTCTATCTAAAATCTTCCCAAGTTTCCACTGGACGTCCAGCTTGGGTGACTTGCCACCAAAATGAGGCTTCGTCTTTCAGTAGCCAGGCGGTTAACTGGATTTTCCTTCTATCCTCTACTTTAACCATTATGAACAAGTCCTCGGTCTCCTTGAGCCAATTCCGCGCTTCTACGAATATCTTGTTGCCATGGAATGGCTTCCCTCCCATAGCACGAAAGTCTTTGAAGATCTTGGCGAAGTTATCTTCTCCTGGAGGAGGAGGAGGAATGACTAGTGCAGCTGGGAGGAATATTTTCTTGGACTTCGGCAGGCGCCATGGCCTCTAAATACCTACGGAACCATCCGGGTATCGTGACACCCTCTGGGATATTAGGAATGTTTGTTCCCCAGACATGCTGATAAAAGGAAAAGGAAGACATTTAGACAAAGGATCGAACGATATTACATATGGCTTTTTGGGGAATGTTTTTTAAAATAGACTTTTCCTTTTGAAAATGCTTTCTTTTAAAACCTTTTTTGAAAGTAATTTTCAAAAACTTTATCCAATCTGGTACCCTTTAGCTCTGATGCCAAGTGTGACACCCCATGTCCGTTAATGTCACTTACAAAGGGAATGCAATAAGTTTCATGAAGCATTATAGGTAAACAGACACAGAATATTACAAGATGTATATATATAATAACAGCGGAATAAAAAAATTATTTATCATAAGATATCATGGTCCAAAAACATCACATGTCTGAAACATAAAAGCCCATTACAACATAAAAGTTACTGTCTTGTACTTCAAAAATATTAGAGTACATAAAAGAAGTAAAATTCCCCAAGAAAAAAATATAGCCATAACAACAGGGATAGGAGCTTGAGCCATACATATCAGCAGTTCTAGCAAAAGTAAGCAGAATCACAGTGAAGTCTAAGTGTTTCCTCCCTGAGAACCTGAGAGGGGAAAGGAAGAAAGGAGAAACAAAAGGGTAAAACATAAAGTCTGGCAAGTCTAGTGAGTTTTAGCAAGTAAATAAATAAAATAGCATGGCAGGCATATAAAATGGATAAGAGAGATCACTACATAAATGGCAGGTGTGACAAGGTAGACAGGACAAGGTGTATACGCTTCTCTAATGATTACTCTGCACTGTTACTAGTATAAACAGAATGAGATGATCCCTTCCACTATAAGGTGGTAGACTTAGGGCATATGCTCAAATGTACCATAACCACTATCCTAATCGATCGGCTCCATACTCCGTAGATACTTTGTGACGACCCCACAGTAGGATGTATCACGTCCTAAAGTGGCAACCCCTCACTAATATGAACAACCCCATATCTACAGGTGTCACGGTCATCTTATCCCCCTCTGCCCGGCTCATGCACGCACATGACCCGGTCGGTTTGCGCCGCCCACATTGTCCTCCACGTTTGGATCTCTTACAATTAGTCAGTAAGCGTGCCCCCTCTCTGCCTAGTACGGAGTACTTTATTTGATACCTACTCCGGGTTACTGACTGAAATGAGTCCCATATAATAGATAGAAGCTCTCCCCTTTGTCTTGTATCCCCACTAGGTTTTCTTCGGTTATGTATACCACTAGGTGTCTTTAATTACATAACCCTATTATTTCTACAAGTTATGCTTACCCTAAAAGGTGTCTTTAATTACATAACTTTATTATTTCCTCCGGTTATGTATACCGCTAGGTTTCTTTAATTACATAACCTTATCGGGTTAATTTTATGGGTCTATATATAAATATTACCCATCCCTCCAGATTTACTTAACCCATCCACTATCCAACCAATTTTACTTAACTCTAACTTTGGTTCATAATCATATAATCCCTATGGATTAAATTAGGTTAAGTAGTCTAATTCATTATCTTGTCCATTTATGGTTCATAATGGGCTAGACCTCCCACATTAGGCATACAACTTGTGGATGCTTGATATGCAGGTCGGGTCCAGGCAATCTTATTCCGCAGTTGGGCATAACCTCGTGTCTTAGCCGGATTCGTATTTGCGCTCTAAGACCTCTCACATTAGGTTCAACACTAGTGGCTGCCGGATATGCTGGTCGGGTCCGGGTAGACTTCTACCACTAATGCAACCTAACCTCGTGTCTTAAGTGCCATTACAATTCCTAATTGTAATTACTAGACAATTCATTCTTAATTATACCTATGTCAATTATAGGTTTAATGCCCCTATTTCCCAATTATGTCTATAATTGATTTTAGGCCAAATTTATTCATATTCATTACTCCAATTAATAACCAAATTAACATTCAAATTTCCAATTATGCCTAAATGTCCAATTATACTCATAATGGATTATATGTCCAATTCATATCAAGTTACGCCAATTCTAATATTATCCCCCGTCCCCTAACTAACGCGTTCGCATATATTTGGTGGAATACCTAGGCTAGAAAGTAGCCTAGGCATATACAGTAAAAAGGGAAAGGTGATGGAAAAAATGACAATAGTGATCATTCTAGCAAAGGTGACATGAACATATATACTGACATAGAAATGTTTTGGCATAATAATAAGGTCGACATAAAAATGGATCTAACATAATTAGGATGACACTGAAGCATGTTTAGATCTAAATATGGATTCACATGTCCAATTTATAACATATCTAAATTGACCACAATATGACATGTGAAAGGTGATTTACATAATGAATTAGATCTAACCAATGTTGTAACTTTTCGAATTAACAAATTTACATTATCCACAATATAGTTACAAATCAAGCTCCATAAAGGCGATATAATAGAAAAACCACAATTGAATTAGATCTAGGGAAGTAGATCTATCATGACATAGTATAAGATTTAACAATAGCAATATAGAATAGATTCATAGTTTACAACATATCCAAATCACAGTCTTTCACAATTTACTTTTATTCATTTAAACCTAAAATTAACCAACTCATAGTGTTTGGATTGTTAAGAAGATAGAAAAGAAGTTGATGTTGAATCTGTGCTTGAATCTCAGAATTTGATTTGCAGAAGATGAATAGAATCAGGTTTAGTCCATCACTGACAGCATCTAACCTCCATTGCATTTCAGGATAGAAAACAAGTGAAAATGGACCTTTATTTATAGCTACCAGCCCCCAAACCGACTATGCCACGTCATCCCTAGGGGTGTCGACACCCTTGTGAGTGGGTCAACCCGTGGGTCGACACCCATTTGGGTGGGTCGACGCCCTAGGTGGTCGACCCCCTAGAGCGGGAAATTTGATGCCCATTCTGTTTTCACGTGATTTTAAATTTTGAACCCTTTTTGGCTAAGTTCTTACTCATATCTGACTCATATGTATATATATAATTCTTCTATGCGTATACAAACTTAAAACCCTCATAAATTCTCCATACGATGTCCGTTTTACGCAAACTAAATGTCTATCTTGACCAGAATTTCGAGACGGACGCAATGGCACTGTCCGTTTTCCTTAATTCTGAATATTATTTAATTTATCCTCTTTTAGTGTTGTTAAAAATTTAGGGTGTTACAGAAACACCGCAAAAATACAAACAAAAAGCCAACACCACTCTAGAAACAACAATTCTAGAAGCAAGACAAATAAAAAACAACAGAGCAATAGACCAAGAAAAGACGGGAAAACTACAAACCGCATAGAGAATGGAGGAGGCAAGGCCATCCATATGACACCAAGAAGAAAGAACCTCATTGAACAACACTATTCGGCCTTCTACCAAATGCCAACCTGCAAATCTGAGCACACCACAAGCTGCCACCAAGAGCTACTGCTAACATCCTAAAACCCAAGCATCCCAAAGAACATGCACCGCAACAAATCTAAAAAAAGGATTCACCTCACCCCCCTCATGGGGGCGAACCCCTCGTGTGATAGAGAAAGCACATGGTAGATAAGAAGAAAGAGAATTCAGGTTACACATAAAGGGCCTACCTCGAAAAGCAAAAAAAATCATTGTCTGAAACCTTGCAAATGGTAGTAAAAACAACAATAGGAGTCTCGTCAAAGATAAACTGGTTCCTGGCACACCAGAGGTGCCAACAAATGAGACAAGGGATAAGCATGAAAAGGATCAATCTAAGATCCTTTCCCAATCCCTAGCCCACCAAGCGCGGAGTACGGAAATTAGCGATATATGAGCCTCTTGAAGGCCAATCTTACCTCCAAAGGACGACCAAAAGGACCGCTCTTCGTAAAAGAATAAATGAGCGATAGAACCCTCAGAACCATAACCGCAACATCGACAATGTGACACCAGAGGGATGCCAATTCGTTTAAGGTTATCATCCAAGTGGAGTCCGATATGGAATATATTCTATATAAGGATGGAGACCTTCGGAGCGATATAAGGATGGAAACCTGGGGACTGAAATTCTAGTAGAATTCCAAGCCATCCTAAGGGATAAAGCTTTCTCATTCCAATTAAAGGCCCAGCCATGAGAATCAGAAAAAACTTTGACCAACTGCACTTCCACGTCTCACTCGCATAAGAAGGGGAGCCAGAGTAGTCCGTCAAGGACAGATGGCGATACTTGGCATGAAGGAAAGAAGGCCAAAGCGAATCATTCGCTCTGAACCTAACCCAAAACTTACAGGCATAAGCCATGCACAGACCATTTGGGTTACGCAAACCTAAACCACCTTCTCTTTTGGAATGACAAATCGAATCCTAAGAAATCCATTGATGCCATTGCGCTTTGTCTCTTTTACCCCAGAAGAAGGACGAAGCCAAAGGTTGATACAAACGAAAAAAGGTCGAAGAAGGAGTCATGGCAACGAAGACATACGAACCTAGAGAATCGACAGCTGATTTTATGAGAACCAACCGACCTGCCTAGGGGATAAGGTAAGTGTTCCCCTTAGGATCTTTCCTCTAGCTTTATCGGTTAGGGGATCAAAAATTGCACTAGGTTTGCGACCACGATACAGGACAATACCCAAATAAGTAAGAGGAAGGGACTCGACCTGAAAACCCGAAAGAGTCTCGTTCCATGATATCCTAACAGGATCCAGGGATTTAGTGTGAACAGAGAAGCTCTTCGAGACATTGACCAACTACCCTAAGAAATGCTCATAGAGATGCATAAAAGAAAGGAGTCGGCTAAACGAGTGACGATGCCCATTCATGAAGATAATGATGTCATTGGGAAAGGGACAAGGAAGAAATTAGGGAGCAACCGTTCGGGATACCAAACCGATGAATCTTCCCAGCAATAGTGGAAGAGTGAATCTCTGATGAGAGCTTCAGCAGCTATGACGAAAAGAGTGGGAGAGAGGATCCCCTTGACGCAGACCTTTTTCTGATCGGAAGAACCCTTTGGATGTTCCGTTGATAAGAATGGAGAACTAGCAACTTGAGATCAATCTCCAAACCATATCAATAAAAGTTTTAGGAAACCCGAAAGACCATAGGGCTTTTATGATGAAGAACCAATACATGTGGTCGTAAGCTTTCACCATGTCCAGCTTTATTAATAAATTGGAGTCAATATGGGAAATAAGCTCTTGGGCCAGAAGAACATTAACAGTGATTAGACAACCTTTAATGAATCCCGCATGTGAGGGGAGATAACATAGTCTAGAATGGTGGCAAGCTTAATAGCCAAAATCTTGGAAATGAGGCATGTTCAAGAAGTTACAAACATTTTGGAATAAGAGTGAGGTTCGTGGACGTCCAGCTCATTGGAAACGTGGCACCCGAGAAGAAGGAGTGGATAAGAAGGGAGAAGTTTACCGAAATGGTCTGCCAAGCAGACCAATAAAAGTCCTCATTAAACCCGTCAGGCCCACTACCACTATCCTGGCTAAGCGAGAAAACACTCGTATGGATTTCTTCCATCAACGGGGAGCTACCGAGAGCCGAAGCCTCTATAGGCAACACCATTGATGGGACGAAAGAGAGGAGGGTCAGGGAGGAGAGGACCACTGAAGAGGATCCCAGGAAAGACTGTTAATGAGAGACGATCGTCTCCACCACCTCCGTTGGAGTCATCGCCACTGATGCTCCAGACGAAGGATCTAATGAATAGCAAGAAGATTATTCTTCTTACGAATAGAAGAATTTCGAGTTAGAGCCGTCATCGATAATCCACTTGAACCTCGCTCTCTAACGGAGAAAAGCATTCTCAATGCTCGACTCCTAATTGAAGGCGAGTTGGGATTCAACCCATTCCGCCTTCAAAAATGGAGAAGAATCGACATCAAAAGAGGCTTCGGCCAAAACGACCGCCTCTTCCGCCACTCGAACACGATCAAAGATATTCGTAAAGACATGTGTATTCATTCGGCGAGGGGGAGCTTTGTTTGTGAATACTCCACTTCTTCAATTTATTTTGTGATGTGAGACTATTTATTCAAATCGTTATTGCTACCTTAACAACACATGAGGCAATCCTAACAGTCTCCCCTTTGACTCGCATCCTATGAGTGACCTTTAAGAGTACTGCCTTGCCTGCATGGCCTTGTCATAACATTTGGCTCTGATACCACTGTTATGTAATGACCGTCGGAACAAAACCCCTCATGCCAGCATGAGACACACGCATATGAGTTGGCACATACATGCTTGTAACAAAAAGAATATCATATTGTTACGTGTCTAACAACTCGTATTGTACTTCACTCCTACTACGTTGGATTAACAAGGCAAATGACATCATCCTACTACGAAGGAGTGGAATAAATTACATGAATATCTTTTACGCGAGCTTTTACCTCTTCCGCTTTTCTGTGCTATTTGCCTTGTTGATCCAATGTAGTAGGACGATGCCATTTGCTTTCTTCATTAGTGGTTGGTTAATGATATCACTTCTTCTACTCGTCATTATTGGAAGGATAATGCCACTTTTGTTGTTCATTCGATGCTGGATCCACTTATTATGTTCATTGGTCATGGTTGTATGATGCCACTTCTTTTGCTCAGCAATATCGGAAGGATAAAGCCATTTTTTTCAGTCGATGTTCGTTGGCGCTACATACTCCGTTCTCCAATGATTGATCTTTGTTCCGACCGTCATTACATAACAAGTATATTAACAAGTTTTAGAATATAAATCAGGAAAAATTTAATTTAGATTGATTTTCAAAACTGTTACTAAAAATAGCTAAACTATTTGAAAGTATATTTTATTTTTGACAACTTAGTTATTGATTTTACTTTATCAAAATATTTTGTCATATGCATGCAACTGTCAATTGCGTTAATACTTAATACACAAATGTATTGGAGGAATTGAAATTGTTTCTCTGTGTTTTGTATCAAAGAAATTGGCATTTGCTTCCCTATAATTGATAAAGGAGCAATTGCCAATTGCACCAAGGTAATTTGTTATGTATAAACCTTGAGAAAAATAATTAAGTTAATGAAAACTATTCTATATTTGAAATTAGTTTAAAAGCTGGTCTACTTTTACTGATAGTTTTAATAGTTGGCCTTATTTGAAAACTAAACTGAATATCACACTGTAGAAAATATACATGGTATTTACCGTAACTTACCATTGTGGTTATACCCATAGAAGCTTGATCAAGAGCATTAATCTGCACCAGCTTTTCTGATTCTGAATCAAGTGCACTGGTAGCTTCATCGAGAAGGAGAATTATAAGGGTTTTGATTGTTGCTCTCGCAATAGCAATTCTTTGTTTTTGCCAGCCAAATAGCAGTGCACCTCTTTCGCGCCAACCTCGATGTAATGATAATGGACATTAACGCTGCAGTCTTTGCTGCATCGTAAATTTCATGGAGCACGTAACATCAACCTTGCTGTTCTCCTTCATGGAGGTCCCAATGAAAGTATGCTTTTGGCTGACCATTCCCATTTTGCTTCTAATCCCCTTCAGATTAAGCTTCTTTATATGGATGCCTTCTATTTTAACTGTTCTCTCATTTGCGTCTCGGAATCGCCGGAGCAATGCAATGCAATGATGGTTCACTTTCCACCACCGCTGGTCCCTACTATAATGCAATGGCTTGACCAGATGGGGTTTTCAGGCTGAAATTATCTAAGAATATAGACTGGGTCTCGATGGATATATAAACCTGATGTTCTGGAATTTGTTTTAGTTCTGGTAGTGTGCCATTCCTAGAGCCCTGCATCATGCAAATTATTTTGTTATTTTTATTGTCTTTTACTGCATTTAGTTAATTATGGAATCCCTAGCTACAAAATTAGTAAATCTCTTTGCTACACTTTTTTTTTACCCCATTACTCCATTAGCGTCATTTTTCAAAACATATTGTTTAGGTTTACTACAGAAAAGTGAAATTTAATGAAGCTGATAGTTTACCATTTTGCCGAAATTTTGTACTAGGGTTGTTTGAAATAGTATAAGTACATTATCTTTTTCAAAAAAAATAAAAAATAAAGTACTGTTTTTTGAAAAAGCGGCAATGCAATATTCATCCTTTTATTTTATACAAAAAAGAAAATTGTATTAGTTGAAATACGTCCAGTACAAAATGATCTTTTATGTCACATAAGTGGAATTTTTTTTTTTTGAAGGATGTCACCATATAGAATATCAAATTAGCGCCCCTCTATCAACCAATTACTCCACTCATCTACTCACACACCATTAGTTTGCATGTTTTCTAGATTTCACTTTGTATTTTCAATTCGAAACCCAAATATTACGTTTCTATTTTTGTAAGAAAGATGCACCATTTTCGAGAAGATTTTTTGTGAAATATTTGATGTTTTATTTATTTTCTTACCAATACATATGGAAAAAGGTACATGTGTGACGGCCCGCCCCGCACCAACCAACATTTACTCCAAAAGTGCGCTGTACACATGTCCAGTTAGCACGGAACGGGTCGTCAGAAGGAAAAAGGGAAGAAGGAAATGAACTAACAAAAACCTGTAGAATATCTCAAAGCGCATAGGATAAAATATAATAATAACATACTTGACATAAAACAGGTGAGACAGTGCATAAACTGAAACAACTAACATAGCAGCGGAAAATGTAAGTACATCTTATGATCCAAAGTTAAACATTATTACAACATTTCAAGCTGTCTCAAAGCAAAAGCAAGATAAAGGAGGTACACCACTAATGCCCAAGTAGCGACCACTAACGACACAGGGAGAATATATATATATATAATACGTGGAAGCCTCCTGCCCGCCTCTGAATCAGCTACTCGCGCATCACCAGCTAACCTGTCTCTAGTCTGCTCGTGTGAGCACCTAGAGCAATAAGAGGAGACATAAAATTCTGGGTCAGACATAAAGCCTGGTATGAGCGATAAGCATCTAAAGTGAACAATAACAGGTAGACTAGAAACATACCTGAACCTGCAACCAAAGAGTTAGCACTACATACTGTACAATACTCTAAGGTGCCATATCAAATGGTGTAAAGATACGGAGGTGGGGGTGTGCATGTCATAGTGATGGCAAACAATCAAACATAGCATCCATCCTCACATCTCTCACTCCGTGCGTAAAGCATACGATATTCACCACTTCGATCACCCCACATACCTTGCTACGATCACTTTGCCCCATGAAGTCATAAATGGATTCACTGCACTGATAACATAGCCACTAATCCTTGGCTATGTCCACTTGCCCCATGGAGTTATTCACCCCATCTGCGCTGGCTCATAGCCTTACCAATCCTTTACTATGTCCACTTGCCCCATGGAGTTATTCACCCCATCTGCGCTGGCTTATAGTTACTATGTCCACTTGCCCCATGGAGTTATTCACCCCATCTGCGCTGGCTCATAGTCTTACCAATCATTTACTATGTCCACTTGCCCCATGGAGTTATTCACCCCATCTGCGCTGGCTCATAGTCGTGCTACCATCACCTTGCCCCTCGAGTCATAATGACTCTACTGCACTGATAAGTAGCCTATCATCCATTTTTAGTGGTGAATCGAAGTTATGAACGTCGACAACTCCTTAGCACACGTCCCGCAGCAAAGTCCAACCATGAAGTGAACTTATCGGTTCCCAACTGGATCTTGAGCTCTAACTTACCATATTGGACTACCTTTGCATCTCGGGTTATTGGTCAATACTGGGTCGGGTCGGGTTCCCCCTCAAGCAATACGTTCGGGTCGGTTCCCCTGCGTTGCATCTGTCCGGGTCTTCCTCTGTAGCGGCTTGGGTCGGGTGTCCTCCTTCGGGTCAGGTCGGGTGTCCTCGCCCATCTAGTTCGTGCTTCCGCTCCGATCCGCTCCCTCGTTCTTCATGTACTCCGATCCGATCCCTCCTTCTCTATCCGATCCCTCCTTTTCTATCCGATCTGATCCCAGTTCAGTTAGCGTGGCCTTCCTTTTCGCCAGTTCTCTTAAGTGTCAGGTTCCGATCCGACCAGATTCCTTGCCCAGTTCAACTTATCCGATCCGAGCCACGATATCCGATCCGATCCGAAACCTGCACTGTTTCCTGAAGCTTTTCCAGTAAGTGTTTACGCCATTCGACGACGTTTTCGACCATTCTAACTATTGAAATCAATCACAAAGCATATCATACAGTCATAGAAACATGCATAATCAACCACAAACGCAAAAACATCAATATGATAGGTTAAAATGGATCAAACATACCCAAAACCCCATATTTCCCCTTAAGCATGTTTAGGTGAAACTAATGATAGGATTAGCAAAACTTAACCAAATTAACCCAAATTCATACCAGAGGTCTAAAACATCATTTAGGAATTTATGAACATTTTCCCAGAATTTTATCGTGTTTAAATTCGCTAATTACCACTAATTACCCTTAATTAGCCATAATTAGTGCAAAACTATGCAAATCACTCACCCTAGCCACAAACAAAACTAAGATCTGAAATAAATCTCTGATTTGATGCGAATCCCGATGCTAAACAGCAGCTCCAATGTGGATTTGGTGTAGATCTCCCTTGATTTGATGTTGCTAAGCTTAATTCTTGATCAAAAGATGATTTGGAGGTGATTTAGAGGTTAGAGGCCATTTTTAGGGTTTCTTGGAGGTAAGTGGAGGCTAGAAAACTGAAATGGAATGATTCTCTACTTCATTTCAGCCTCCTCATAACCCTAATCCCGAAATGGGTTATGGGCCTACTCACTAATCACCCTATTTGGCCCGGTTAAGTAATTTTTCACCTTCCAAACCTTATTTCAGCCATATCTCCCAAACAGTAAATCCGTTCGGCTATTATGACCACTCTACGGAAAGGTAAACCATTAAACAAATCTAATGGAAGTGGTTTCAAATCAAAATTCCTTTCCAATCAAAATTTATGGCCAAAACAGTACCGACTAGGGGCAAAATGGTCATTTAAAAATCGACAAAAATCATAAACATGGGAAATGACTCTAATAGATGTTTCCCAAAGTTACATGACCATACAACTTCATATGGGAAAGAAATAAATATTCTACGATCCCCCGATGCGTAGAATACGGGTTGTTACACTCTCCCCCGCTTAAGAAATTTCGCCTCCAAAATTCCCTAACCAAAAACACACAAAGGGTCCCGCATGTCTATCAACCATAAAACAACAATCAAACATGCAAAACAAGCAAAATAAGTCTACCCTAGCATGCAGAAAAACTAAATTACGAAGTAAGTCTTACCAGGCAAAGAGTTCTGGATACGCCTTCCTAATGCTCTCCTCTGTCTCCCAAGTGCAATCATTCTCGTTCTCGCCCCACTGAACCTTGACTAGCTTCACCGCCTTCCTTCGAAGTTGCTTCGTATCGTGCCCCACAATACGAATCGGCTTGCGGTTCCCAACCGCCTCGGGCTCTACTTCGAAGTCCTCTAACTGATCAGGTGAAATAGTCACATCTGAGTCGTGAACGAACTTCCTTAGTTGGGAAACATGAAATACATTGTGAACTCCCGCCATCTTCTCTGGTAAGCCAACTCTATATGCCAGATTCCCGACTAGTTCAAGAACAGGGAACGGGCCAACAAATCTTGGTGCCAACTTGCCTCTCCTGCCAAATCGTATCACGCTCTTCAACGGAGAAATCTTGACAAACGCTAAGTCACCAACGGAGAATTTTAAGTCTCTTCTCCTCTTATCAGCATAACTCTTCTGCCTATCTTGGGCAGCTTTCATTCGTTGCTGAATGATCTTAATCTTATCTGAAGTTTCCCTCACCACATCTGGTCCAAGCATAAACTTCTCGCCAGTCTCTATCCAACATGATGGTGAGTTGCACGGTCTTCCGTACAAAGCTTCATATGGACCCATACCGATACTGGATTGGTAGCTATTATTATATGCAACTAGATGCAAATGGTCATCCCATGATCCCCCAAAATCCAATATACAAGCTCTCAAAAGATCTTCCAATATACAATTCACCCTCTCCGTCTGACCGTCGGTCTGAGGATGATATGCGGTACTGAGATGTAATCCTGACCCTAGAGCCTCTTGTAAGCTCTTCCAAAACCCACTAGTGAACAACGGGTCTCGGTCACTCACAATGCTTTTAGGTACTCCATGAAATCTCACTACCCACTTCATATACAATTCTGCCAACTTGGCTGCCGTTCTGGTCGATTTGACTGGTATAAATCTTGCGCTCTTAGTCAATCGATCCACAATTACCCAAATGCCATCATACCCCGATCTAGTCCTTGGTAGACCATCGATGAAATCCATCGAGACTTGCTCTTATTTCCATTCGGGAATTTCTAATGGTTTCAACAATCCACTAGGCTTCTTCTGCTCGGCTTTAACTAGCTGGCAATTCATGCATTTGGATATAAACTTCCCAACGTCTCTTTTCATCCCTTCCCAGTAGTAAGTCTGCTTCATGTCTCGATACATCTTATTACCACCGGGATGTATAGTCAGTTTTGAGTGATGACATTCTCTAAGCACTTCATCCCTCAAACCATTCACGTTGGGTACAACTAGTCTTCCATTCCTCCTAAGCCATCCATCTCGATCAAGCCCATACACATTCATCTCCTCACCGTCGATGTCCATCTCTAACTTGGAGATGATTTCCAATAGATTAGGATCATCCCTCTGGCTGGAACCAATCCGCTCTATCAAAGTGGGTCTAATCGCCAAACTAGCTAGCATGACTGGATCCAATTCGCACTTTGGTCTAAAATCAAACCCCGCGATATACTCCAGTTGCTTCCATTCAAGAAACATTGCCCCTAAACTGGCATGTCTCCTACTCAAGGCATCGGCTACCGCATTACCTTTCCCAGGTGTATATGCGATATCAAAATCATACGAAGCCAAGAACTCTAACCATCTCTGCTGACGAAGATTTAGATCCTTCTGGGAGAAGAGATATTTTAACGATTTATGATCGGTGAACAACTCAAATCTTTCTCCCAAGAGATAGTGTCTCCACATCTTCAGCGCAAACACGATTGCTGCTAATTCCAAATCATGGGTAGGATACTTCTTCTCATTCGACTTTAGCTGTCGACTAGCATAAGCTACAACCCTACCTCCTTGCATCAATACAACACCTAGTCCGGTGCTACAAGCATCCGAATATACCGTCTTCTCTTCATTCCCCTTAGGAATGACTAGCACTGGTGCACGCGTCAACCTTTCCTTTAGACTCATGAATGCCTTTTCACACACTCCGTCCCAGACGAAGGACTGATTCTTCTTAGTCAACTGAGTCAACGGTGCTGCTATCTTGAAGAAGTCCTGGATAAACTTACGATTATATCCAGCTAACCCCAAGAAACTTCTTACATCTGTTGCATTCTTGGGCATAGGCCAATCCTGTACCGTAGCCACCTTCGCAGGGTCCACGACAATACCTCTCTCTGAAACAACATGACCCAAGAATCTCACTTCCCTTCTCCAAAAGTGACACTTAGAGAATTTCGCTTTCAATTGGTATTTCCTCAACACCTCCATCACTATCCTCAAGTGTCCCTTGTGTTCCTCCTCTGTCCTGGAGTAAACAAGGATATCGTCCACAAACACAAGAACAAACTTATTCAACTGATCTCTGAATACTCGATTCATAAGATCCACAAAGTAGACTGGTGCATTAGTCAACCCAAATGGCATGACCAACCACTCATAAAATCCAGACGGCGTCCTAAATGCCGTTTTCGGAACACTCTCATCTGCTACTCGAAGCTGATGAAATCCTGTCACGAGGTCTAACTGGGAGAACACTCTTGCTCCTTCCAGTTGATCAAACAAATCATCTATCCGCGGTAGAGGATACTTATTCTTCCTCGTTACCTTATTCAACTTGCTATAGTCCACACACAAACGAAGGGAACCATCTGCCTTAGAGGCAAACACAACTGGTGCTCCCCACTCGGAGACACTTCTTCTAATAAATCCTTCTTCAAAAGATTGCTAACTTGCACCCCGAGCTCTCGCTGCTCCCTTGGTGCCATACGACGAAGTGGCATCACTATAGGTCTGGCATCTTTCATTAAATCAATACGGAACTCAATCTCTCGGTGTGGTGGAAGCCCGGTCACCTCCTCGAAGATGTCCGGATACTGGCCAACCACGGGCACATCTGACAACTCATCCTGCGGGATGTCGAGGGAATTTACAAAACTAGCCATAACCCCATCACTAGGTAGACTACCAAACACTACCCTCCGCCCATCATCCGCCCTCACTGTCGCCAAAAAGCCCTCACAGTCTACCACCACCCCGTATCTTTGGAGCCAATCGACTCCCAATATAATGCCATACCCAGTTAAGCCCAAAACGAAGCAATCACATACAAACATACATCCATGACTCGATAAGACCAAATTCCTGCAAATCATACTAAGGCTAGTCGAACCACCAATCGGGTTCGTCACAACCAATGGTCTATCGACTATCTCGGGTTCCAGTCCCAACCTATCTACCAGGTCACTAGATATGAAGGAACGGGAAGCCCCAGTATCAAACAAAACTCGAACTGGTACATCATAAATAGAAAGCATACCTTGAATAACAACATTCTTTCCTTTCTCCGCCGCAGTTGGGGCATTCGACGAAGAAGGAACAACATCAATAACATATGCTTTCACAATCTGCTTCTCCTTAAGAGGTTGCGGACACTTATCCTTGAAATGTCCCACTTGACCATAGTTGAAGCACTTCTTATCCGCTGGCTTGGCCCGACAATCTTTATCATAATGGCCCTTCTTACCACAGCTGAAGCACTCAACATCTTTCTTGTTCTTTTTCTGGCCACCCTTAGATTGGTCCTGCTTCCTCTTATTCTGAGAGTTTTTCTTGCCTCCACCGTCTGCTTGCGGCTTTGGCCCTTCTGCAGATGCAGCCTCAGTCTTCATCTTGGGGTAAAGACTCTCTGATCTCAAAGCCTTCCCCACAATCGATTCAAAAGTCTCATCGATGTGGTTGATAAGCCTTTCCCCTAAGTATCCATCCAAACCAGTAATGAACTTCTCATTCTTCTTCTTAGGAGTATCGATAAGAGATAGTCCATACTTCGACAAGGTGTCGAACTCAGCAATATAGTCAGAAACTGCCCTTTCGTTCTGCTTGAGTTCCAAGAACCTCTTGAACAACACTGACTTCTGGGCGGCTGGAATAAACTTCTCGCTAAAGCGAGCCTTGAACTGAACCCAAGTAACTTGATCTTCTGGAGTAGCTGTTCTAATGGCAGTCCACCAATTCATCGCTCGCCCTTGCAGCTGACGAGACGCTAGCCTTCTCTTCATCGCATCCTCAAGACCTAAGTCATCGAAGAAACGATCACAGCTATCCATCCAATCTTGAACATCTGTGGCCGACTCCGTCCCGTGGAACGGCTTCCCACCAAGGTTAGTGTAATCTTTGCACAACTTGGCGAAATCGACCCTAGGCGCCTGCACCACTGGGCCAACACCAACTCCGGGATTGGGAACTGCCCCTTGCACTTCTCTGAGCATGTCTCTCATGAGGTTAGTAAACATCGCCCTCATGTCAGCGGCATTCCCTTGGTTGGTCCCTCTACGAGCACCCCTCGTGTCTCGGCTCATCGTCAATCTGAAAAAGGGAAACGATTAACGACCACATAGTGGTGCTAGTGCAGTGCGATTTCATTCTTATACTACCAATAGCATATATATATAGCTTTTGAAAACCAAAGTAATCACAAATACGCTCTCTCATATACGTACTATCTCTCCCTAGTGTCTTTCCCTAGGTTAACTAGGCAACCTAGAGCTCTGATACCAAATGTGACGGCCCGCCCCGCACCAACCGACATTTACTCCAGAAGTGCGCTGTACACATGTCTAGTTAGCACGGAAGGGTCGTCAGAAGGAAAAAGGGAAGAAGGAAATGAACTAACAAAAACCTGTAGAATGTCTCACAGCGCATAGGATAAAATATAATAATAACATACTTGACATAAAACAGGTGAGACAGCGCATAAGCTGAAACAACTAACATAGCAGCGGAAAATGTAAGTACAGCTTATGATCCAAAGTTAAACATTATTACAACATTTCAAGCTATCTCAAAGCAAAAGCAAGATAAAGGAGGTACACCACTAATGCCCAAGAAGCGACCACCAACGACACATGGAGGATATATATATATATATATATATAATACGTGGAAGCCTCTTGCCCGCCTCCAAATCAGCTACTCGCGCATCACCAGCTAACCTGTCTCTAGTCTGCTCGTGTGAGCACCCAGAGTAATAAGAGGAGACATAAAACTCTGGGTCAGACATAAAGCCTGGTATGAGCGATAAGCATCTAAAGTGAACAATAACAGGTAGACTAGAAACATCCTGAACCTGGGCCTGCAACCAAAGAGTTAGCACTACATACTGTACAATACTCTAAGGTGCCATATCAAATGGTGTAAAGATACGGAGGTAGGGGTGTGCATGTCATAGTGATGGCAAACAATCAAACATAGCATCCATCCTCACATCTCTCACTCCATGGGTAAAGCATACGATATTCACCACTTCGATCACCCCACATACCTTGCTACGATCACTTTGCTCCATGAAGTCATAAATGGCTTCACTGCACTGATAACGTAGCCACTAATCCTTGGCTATGTCCACTTGCCCCATGGAGTTATTCACCCCATCTGCGCTGGCTCATAGCCTTACCAATCCTTTACTACGTCCACTTGCCCCATGGAGTTATTCACCCCATCTGCGCTGGCTCATAGTTACTATGTCCACTTGCCCCATGGAGTTATTCACCCCATCTGCGCTGGCTCATAGTCTTACCAATCATTTACTATGTCCACTTGCCCCATGGAGTTATTCACCCCATCTGCGCTGGCTCATAGTCTTGCTACCATCACCTTGCCCCTCGAGTCATAATGACTCTACTGCACTGATAAGTAGCCCATCATCCATTTTTAGTGGTGAATCAAAGTTATGAACGTCGACAACTCCTTAGCACACGTCCCGCAACAAAGTCCAACCATGAAGTGAACTCATCGGTTCCCAACTGGATCCTGAGCTCTAACTTCCCATATGGGACTACCTTTGCATCTCGGGTTATTGGTCAATACTGGGTCGGGTCGGGTTCCCCTCAAGCTATCGGTTCGGGTCGGGTCCCCTGCGTTGCGTCTGTTCGGGTCTTCCTCTGTAGCGGCTCGGGTCGGGTGTCCTCGCACATCTAGTGCGTGCTTCCGCTCCGATCCGCTCCCTCGTTCTTCATGTACTCCGATCCGATCCCTCCTTCTCTATCCGATCCCTCCTTTTCTATCCGATCCGATCCCAGTTCAATTAGCGTGGCCTTCCTTTTCGCCAGTTCTCTTAAGTGTCAGGTTCCGATTCGACCAGATTCCTTGCCCAGTTCAACTTATCCGATCCGAGCCACCATATCCGATCCGATCCGAAACCTGCACTGTTTCCTGAAGCTTTTCCAACAAGTGTTTCGCCATTCGACGACGTTTTCGACCATTCTAACTATTGAAATCAATCACAAAGCATATCATACAGTCATAGCAACATGCATAATCAACCACAAACGCCAAAACATCAATATGATAGGTTAAAATGGATCAAACATACCCAAAACCCCATATTTCCCCTTAAGCATGTTTAGGTGAAACTAATGATAGGATTAGCAAAACTTAACCAAATTAACCCAAATTCATATCAGAGGTCTAAATCATCATTTAGGAATTTATGAACATTTTTCCAGAATTTTATCGTGTTTAAATTCGCTAATTACCACTAATTACCCTTAATTAGCCATAATTAATGCAAAACTATGCAAATCACTTACCTTAGCCACAAACAAAACTAAGATCTGAAATAAATCTCTGATTTGATGCGAATCCCGATGCTAAACAGCAGCTCCAATGTGGATTTGGTGTAGATCTCCCTTGATTTGATGTTGCTAAGCTTAATTCTTGATCAAAAGATGATTTGGAGGTGATTTAGAGCTTAGAGGCCCTTTTTAGGGTTTCTTGGAGGTAAGTGGAGGCTAGAAAACTGAAATGGAATGATTCTCTACTTCATTTCAGCCTCCCCATAACCCTAATCCCGAAATGGGTTATGGGCCTACTCACTAATCACCCTATTTGGCCCGGTTAATTAGTTTTTCACCTTCCAAACCTTATTTCAGCCATATCTCCCAAACGGTAACTCTGTTCGGCTATTATGACCCCTCTACGGAAAGGTAAACCATCAAACAAACTAATGGAAGTGGTTCCAGGTCAAAATTCCTTTCCAATCAAAAGTTATGGCCAAAACAGTACCGACTAGGGGCAAAATGGTCATTTAAAAATCGACAAAAATCATGAACATGGGAAATGACTCTAATAGATGTTTCCCAAAGTTATATGACCATATGACTTCATATGGGAAAGAAATAAATATTCTACGATCCCCCGATGCGTAGAATACGGGTTGTTACAACATGCGATATGGAAAACTATACGTTATCTCATTTTATTTTTTACCTTAACTAAATGTAAAAAAGAATGAAAAAGAAGCAAAATGGCACTCAATATGCTTTACTTTTTATTTATTTTGTCTATTTCTAAAATGCAAGAACTACAAAAGAATCTGAGCTGGTGTTCAGACTAATTTTGTACAAAAGTATTTTCATTGACAAACCATCAAATCAGAAACAAATTTCGATCTTAATTAAAATCACGCACAATAAAGTACCCTATCCGATATTTACATACTTTTTATCTTGCTTGAGACTAACATCGGGAAATTGTTTAAAACCGAGATAAAATTAACAAGCATGATTCTAGGTCTCTTATATCTCATCCGAGATTGCATGCGATATCTCCCATTCACAATTAGACGAAATGAGACATCAAATTTCTTCTATATCTCCTTCGGTTTTCATCTCGTTCGATATGTTCAAATCTCAATACTAAATATGGATCAAAATATTTCTTTTTTCTTTTTTGCATAATATTTCTTTTTTCATTTCCATATAGATTCAGTGGAAACTAATCAATCTAATAATCATTCATTAAATATTTGAACATCTTTTTTAGGTTTTTTATCTTAATGAGTCACAACATAAGAAAGAACAACAAAATACTTTGTTCTTTCTTATGTTCAAATAACATGGTATTATTCAAGGATTATTAAACAAATTAAGCTAATCAAGCTATTACTCCTCCTTGAAACATTAGTTTAATTATTTTTATGACAACATGTATGTTGCAATTTTGTTTTTTTGCTTTAAAAATTTTAGACACTTCGAGATTTCACGTTACGTACTTTAAGATCAAAAATATCAATTCTAGCCGTATACCGAAGATAAACTTATCTCGTCCAAATTCTCCTCTTATACAAAATAGATTGTGTTAAAATTCCAAGATGAAGTATAACAACTGCTCAAATTTCTGGCAAGTAAAAAATATGCCTACTAGCACATCAATGTACGACCCTTTCCAGTTCAGTTTGCATAGCAAGACTCAAGCTGGTATATAACCTTTCACCTGGCCCAGTCCAAGCCGATCCATATTCATCCTAGCCTCGTCCCGACTAATCCAATGAGCAAGTTTCCCATAGACAGGCCTGAACTCCAATGCCTAATATGAACCTTATTAATTTTAAGATGGTAGACCAATCAACTCATATAAATTTGTCCAGCTCAAAAGCGATCGTTCTATGATCCAGCTGTCTCACCCTGCCTAGGATAAATCACCTACAGCTCGTCCCATAACTACACGATCGGCTCAGCTTGCCTCCTTCAGGTTCGTCCTTGGCCATCTTCAGCTATGCTCTAAGTAATCTACGGTAACAACAAATTGACCATCATTATGTACAAGGATCTACGTTCTAGCTTTGCTACCAAAGTGTGCTAGACGTCCAAAAGTTCGACCGAATATGCCTACTTGGCATGTCTGCCAAAAGCGTACAGTAGCATGTTGTCTTTCTCTACACAAAACACGTGCTTAATATGACATCGCAGTTGACATATACATAGTAGTCACATTTTTCAACCACCTTTTGAGCTATCATCCATAAAGTCAAGCGATTAGATCTGCGACGGGAAACGTTTCCCTCCCCTTTTCAAAATCATCACAACCATTCATTTATCCATTTTAGCTTTTATAAGTATCCACTGTCATACAATATCAAATGGGCTATTTAAGCTGTTATAAATACCCTTTGTTATACAATATCACAGAGGTTGATTCCCAGTAGAATTTTTGCTATCCTCTCACTCAGAATTCATTTGTTGCAAGCAAAACTTCAAAAGGTATTTTGTTTAGTGGTATTATAAGCTTAAATGCCATATTTCTTATCATTCCTTATAATTTCTTTAATTGTGACGATGTTTGACAAATTTTAGATCTATAATGAAAACTTCAGAAAAGCTTCCATGAGAAAATTTTGGAGAAAACCTCAAAAAGACGTGAGGCTTTAACTATTATTTATATCAGTGCATTATAGGTTGTCAACTACAATTTGCAATAGAAAAGTACTGCATGCTAACAATACAACTTGCAACATTATATACAAAGTAAAATGAATACAGCAAAAACAAACTATTAACTAATTGCTGGAAGATTGTTTCTACCATCCCCCTCAAACAACGACAAAATTGTTTTTTAGCAACGCAAAAGCGTGTGTCTTTTACGATGCTCATGCGACGCTATTAAAATTAGCGTCACATAAGCGTCTTAAATGATACACCCTTTTGCGTCGTTAAAGACTAGTTTTGTCGTAGTCGGGTAGACCCCGCATGAAGTTCGGACTTAAGATAGTGAAACCTGTTGATTGGTAAAACCTTAGTAAGAATGTCTGCCACTTGATCCACTGATGTAACATATAAAGCACAGCAAGTTCTCGAGCAATAATCTAGTCACGAACAAAGTGCAAATCAATCTCACTGTGTTTACTTCGATCATGAAAAACCGGATTAGCGGATAGGACAGAGGCACCCTGATTATCCACCCATAATACTGGACAGCTAGGTAAAGTGACATGCAGTTCATGTGACAAAGAAACATGGCACTTGATCTCAACTGCAGCAATGGCTAAAGCACGAAATTCACTCTCTGTACTCGAACGAGCCACTACCTGTTGCTTCTTTGCTGACCAAGAAATTAGATTAACACCTAAAAAACATAGCATAATCATAGTGGATCTCCTACCATAATGGCAACTAGCCCAATCTGCATCAGAATAGCTTTAAAGATTAAGCATAACTGCTGGTTTGATGAGTAAAACCTCTGAAATGGTACCCTTTAAGTATCTAAGAAGTCTCTTACTTGCCTCATAGTTTGTAACTATAGGAGCTTGCACAAATTAGCTCAGTTTATTTACAATAAATGCAACATCTGGATGGGTTAATGTTAAGTACTGTAAAGCTCCTATTGTACTTTGATATGTAGTAACATCATCAAATGGAACACCTTCTTTGAGAGACAATTTATGAGTAGAGCTAGTGGGACTAGAATAAGCTTTTGCTCCTTCAAGTTGAAGTTTAACCTGCAAGTCAGTGATATAATTAGTTTGAGATAAAAACACACCGTTGCGGTTCTACGGACTTCTATACCAAGAAAGTAGTGCAAGGATCCATGATCTTTGAGAGAAAAACTGGTATTGTAATCAGATATTAGCATATATATGAGGTTGATATTTGGGCCAGTCACTAAAATATCATCAACATAGATAAGAAGAAGCACTAAATTCTATCCTGAGCCATAAACAAAGAGTATCAGACTTGATGCTATGAAACCCCAGCTAAAAAGAGTGCATTTGAGTTTATCAATTATGCTCTCGAAGCTTGCTTAAGACCATATAAAGCATTGTGCAACTTACAAACATAACTTGGTTTTGATGGATCAACAAAGCCTTGAGGCTACTGCATGAAAACTGCTTCATTTAGAGTACTGTTTAGAAATGCATTACTAACATCTAGTTGTTTAACATTCCAATTTAAAGAAACAACCAACGTCAACACAATTCTAACTGTGGTTGGTTTAACTATAGGACTAAATGTTTCTTCATAGTCAATACCAGGTTCTTGAAGATACCCATTAGCTACAAGTCTTTATTTGTACTTGTCAAGGCTTCCATTGGCCTTCAGTTTAACTCGAAACACCAATTTATTGCCAATAAGATGCATGATAGGGTCATAAGGCACCGAAGTTTAAGTTCCTTTAATGATAAGAGCATCATATTCTTCTTTCATGGAAGCAATGCACTTAGAATCTTTTAAAGCAACCCTAGTAGTAGTTGGTTCGGAAGGTAAGAGTGACTGGGGAAGAAGATGTTTGGTGGCCATGTAAGCTTTAGGTTTGTATATTCCATGTTGAGATCTTGTAATCATATGATGAGTCCTTGTAGTAGGGATGGTTTGGCCTTCAGACGGAGCAATTGTGGTGTTAGGCACAATTGTAGTAGGACATAGAGGTGAGCTTTGTTGATACTGGTGAGATGAAGATTTTGGTGATGAGGATGGTTCTGGAACATCAGTAACTATAGCTTGGCTAGGTGGCATTTTAGCATTGCAAGAAGGCAATTCGGATGAATTAGGTGCAGTAGTAGTGACAACATCAGAATTTGCAACGATAGAAACATCACTAGGTGTGAATATGAAGCAATAGTAGAAAACCGGGCTATAGAAAACTTATGCGAATTAAAATCAGATACTTGATTCTCTGTTGTGGAGATGGTATAATGAGTTTCATTAAACACAACATTGTGAGCGATAAAGATTCTCCTTGTTTTATTCTCATATATATATATATATATATATATATCCTTTATGATGCATTGAATATCCCAAGAAGATGCAAGCTTCAGGCCTGAAACTCAACTTATGATTATTGTAAGGTCTCGAGTGAGGATAACAGATGCATCCAAAAGTGTTTAAAAATTTGTAATATAGTGCATGATGAAAGAGACACTCAGAGGGACTGATATCATTCAGAATAGAAGTGTAGCCTTTATCCGCAGAGGACAAGACAACACCAATAGTGCTCCAAATGTTGTTGGAAGTGATAAGCTTAATAATAAGTCTCATTAGATAAACCATAGATGCGCATTGTCCTGCTCCCATGCTAAGGAGATTGACTCTACTGAAAAAAATTAAGTGTTAGGGAAGTAAATAGTTTATTTCTTTCAAAAATGATTCTGATTGTAAAATTCGAATAGTGAAGGTTGTATTTTACCTGTTAATTGCAGAATGAAGACCGACCTCCTCAATATTGTTCAAGGCGGTGGCTGTCTGAGTGATCATAAAGGGATTATTCAGTTAGAATGCAATAATAAAAGAATTGGAGCTTCTTTTTACAAAAGCATGCATAATAATAAAGCATATCACATATATGAGTGGTATTTAAAAAGTCGATGTGTACGACTTAAGCAGGATATATACGGATATAGAGGAAATGTAGATGATATGTTAATTTGTTAATTTGCAATAGTTACGCAGGTAAAAGCTAAGTTATAGAGATATATCACAAGCAAGAAGTAAATGCAATAAGTGAAGTAAAGTGACACCAAGAATTTTATACTGGTTCAGACTTCCCATCCTACGTCCAGTCCTGAAGCTCCTTTTCGGGATTCACTAACAACGCCCTCTCTTAAACCGGGAGGAATAGGTCAGTACACCCGAGCCCCAACAAGGATGCCTCTTGCCTGAGCAACTACACAGGTCTTCAACAATTATAAGTATTTGACTTTTGCTTTGTGTTCTTGAATCAACACGGATAGTCAACGGTTTAAGTACAACCTTCCTATAATCTAATCCTCGGGTATATGATTTGAATGCGAAGATTTAAAGAAGAAAATTGCTTGTTGATCAAGTGATATTAAATCAATTCAAGCATTCAACAAGTATTTGAATTTGGAGAGCTTTTTATTTGCAAAGAATGTAAATTCAGAGAATGGAGAGAATAGAATAGTAATTTGTAAAATCGGCGATTGTAAAACATGTTTGAAGTGGGTTATATAATAGTATATGAGTAGCATTCCTTCATGAAGAATTTCTATAAAAGTTATGTCCATTTTCATTGATTATTGAAGAGGAATCTCTTTATGAAAGATGGTGACTCTTCATAAAATAGTTTCTGGGTTGAATCAGTCGACTGGTTAAAAATCATCAAATGACTAGTTGAATTAAATCGTATATATAAAAAATTTCAAAACTAGCCGTTATATACAAAAACAGGCTGACTAGTCGACTGGTTCTTTTTCTACCAGTCGACTAGTAGATCAGTTTTTGTATATTCCTGGCTTTTTAAAGGCTTATATATATATTACTTTGTTTTGCACGTTCATGTATACTTGAGAATAAATTTTAACATAATTCTAACATGAGTCAATGTATGTGTGTGTGTGTGTGTATGTGTGTGTGTGTATAACCTTATCTCTATGACATGATTCCCATTGCAACTTCATTTGTTGGCATCAATCAAAATCTTGTTATCAACATTCTCCCCCTTTTTGATCGATGACAACACTTTGGATTTTCTCCCCCTGAATGTTTAGCTCCCCCTGAATTTCTGCAATATTTTGTTAGTTAATAATTTTTTATAATCTTACCATTTGATTCCTGCAACGAAATATGTTAGCACAAATTTTCCAATAGCATGGAAGCATAAGAGTATATTAGCATGGAAATATAAGAATGGTATATAACATATATAGCATGTGAGATATTTTCCCCCCTTTGTCATCGATTAAAAAGAATTTAAGATGTCATAAGCAGAAAGTAATCAAATAACAAAGATGCAAAACATAACCATTAAAAAGTGCATGAAGTTCAACACAACCAAAATAGAGTTTTCTATCACAAGTTATTACACAACCAAAAACATAAGTTCAGAAGATACTAAAGCAAATAGCATACATAACAATCTACTAAGCTAAAAGTCATCGGATTCGGTACTTTTAGAGGAAGTCCAATTGATAGGTGAAATAGGTTGTTTTTCCGGATCTGTTACATGACCAGTAGCCGCAAGAGAACATGAGATAGATTTCCACATCCTTCCAAGAAAATCCTTGACTTTGCCGAACTTTTTATCCATTTTCTTGTCCATTATTTTAAGTCTCGCTTTCTTAACTCAACACAGAAATTTGAGAATTTTCTATTGAAATAGAATCTTGTAATTTTCTAATTTCTTATTCTAAAATTTCTTTTTCATCTTTTTAAAGATCTCTCTCAATTTCTACTTTCTTTTTATCTTTGTTAGCTTGTTTAAACTTTCGCTTAAACATTTACCTGGACTCTAAGATTTTAGTATTAATTTCTTTTGATTCATCAAAAGTAAAATCACTTACATCATTATCCTTAGCCATGAAGCACATGCTTGCTTGCTCACTATCACTATCACTATCACTATCACTTTCAGAAGATGAATCCGAGTTGTCCCAAGTGACTGAAAAAGCTCGTCTCTTTGATTTTTTATTTTTGCGATTTCTCTTTAGCTCTGGACAATTCTTTTGATAGTGTCCGGTCTTGTGACAGTTGAAGCACACTACTAGAGTAGCATCCGGTTCTTTTGATGAATTCTTCTTTATATTCTTGCTTTGGCTTTTTCTGTATTTTAGAATTTTTCTAAAATTCTTAGCAACAAATGCAATATTCTTCATCTGAATCGGAATCTTCTTTTTCAGCATGAAAAGCTAAATTTTTATTATCTTGTACATGTGCTTTCTTTGCCTGCAAATTCACTTCATAAGACATTATATTACTGATCAATTCTTCCGGTTTCATGACAGAGAGATCATTAGCTTCTTCGATTGCTAATACTTTTCTCTCTCATTCGTCCGTTAAAGAATTCAATTTTTTTGATACTATATCAAAGTCAGAATACTTTTCTCCTAATCCTAACAAAGAGTGATAAATGTTTTGAAAACGTGAATATATATCATTTATGGATTCATTTTAATTCATCTTAAAATTTTGAAACTGATTCTTAAGCATAAATATTTTGCTTTGTTTAACTTTGTTAGTACCTCCATGAGTAATCTTAAGTGTTCTCCTGAGTTCATATGCAGTGTTGTACATACAAATCCGATTGAACTCATTTCTATCTAAAGCACAATGCAACATGTTCATAGCCTTAGCATTGGCACTAGCCTCTGCTTTTTTCATATGCAGGCCATTCTATGAATAGTGTAGTATGTTGTGTGTACTCTTTTTGTGTGATATTCCATGCATCAAAGCTATTTGCTTGCATATAAATCCTCATTCGAGTAGCCTAATAACTATAGTTCATGCCATTAAATAAGGGTGGTCTAGAAGTTGATTGGCCTTCAGTATATCCGGTGTTGTTGCTAGTACTAGTGTTATTATCCATATTATCTAAATATTAAATAACGATCTTATGGTTATGTGATGACCTTGCTCTGATACCAAATGAAAAGTCGATGTGTACAACTTAAGCAGGATCTATATGGATATAGCGGAAATGTAGATGATATGCTAATTTGTTAATTTGCAATAGTTACGCAGGTAAAAGCTAAATTATAGAGATATATCATAAGCAAGAAGTAAATGCAATAAGTAAAGTAAAGTGACACCAAGAATTTTATACTGGTTCGGACTTCACGTCCTACGTCTAGTCCCGAAGCTCCTCTTCAGAATTCACTAACAATGCCCTCTCTTAAACTTGAAGGGATAGGTCAGTACACCCGATCCCCGACAAGGATGCCTCTCGCCTGAGCAACTACATAGGTCTTCAACAATTACAAGTATTTGACTTTTGCTTTGTGTTCTTGAATCAACACGAATAGTCAACAGTTTAAGTACAACCTTCCTATAATCTGATACTCGAGTATATGATTTAAATGCGAAGATTTAAGGAAGAAAATTGCTTATTGAATCAAGTGATATTAAATCAATTCAAGGATTCAACAAGTATTTGAATTTGGAGAGCTTTTTATTTGCAAAGAATGTAAATTAATAGAATGGAGAGAATAGAATAGTAATTTGTAAAATCGGTGATTGTAAAACATGTTTGATGTTGTTTATATAATAGTATAAGAGTAGCATTCCTTCATGAAGAGTTACTATAAAAAGTTATGTCCATTTCCATTAATTATTGAAGAGGAATCTCTTTATGAAAGATGGTGACTTTTCATAAAATAGTTTCTGGGTCGAATCGGTCAACTGGTTAAAAATCATCAGTTGACTGGTTGAATTAAGTCATATATATAAAAAACTTCAAAACTAGCCCTTATATACAAAAACAGACTGACTAGTCGACTGGTCCTTTTTCTACCTGTTGACCATAGACCAGTTTTTGTATATTCCTAGCATTTTAAAGGCTTACACACACACACACACACATATATATACATATATATATATATATTACTTTGTTTTGCACATTCGTGTATACTTGAGGATAGATTTTAATATAATTCTAACACGACTCAATGTGTGTGTGTTTGTATAAAACCTTATCTCTATGACCTGATTCTCATTGCAACTTCATTTGTTGGCATCGATTAAAATCTTGTTATCAACAGTATTATGGTGAATCGAACAACTCAAGTCATAAAGAAATTTTTTTTTTCTTTAGATCTAAGCAATATGGAAGCTGCTAGTTTGAATCGAGGGATTTATAACTCCTCTATAACCCATTAAAACAACTGGGAGCATCGAAGCTTGATTTCAATGACTGGAATCATACTTCAAACCGAAAGCATGCTCTTAGATCCTCGCTTCATAAATACAAGAGAATTTACTGCTAATAGCAACAATTTTGGAGAAGAATAAAAGGATGAAGAAGTTAGGAAGCCATCATGAAGTGGCGATTTGGAAGACAAGTGCTCAAGCAAGGATCTGCGAGCTGCCATTTCCATTCTTCGTGTTTTGGGGTTAGAGAGTGTTGTGGCACTGTTGTTTTATGTATGTGTTCTCGGGTTGGTACCCATTTTATTTCTCTGCCCTAAGCATTGTTGGGCTAGGCTTCGGCCTTTAACACTTTTTAAATTTTTTTCAAAAAAAGAAGATGAAAAAAGCAAGTTAGTCTCTAACCCATGATAAAAGAAACTCTAACAACATAAATTCTACTTTCACCGTTATCAATAATAGGCTTACTTCCATACCACGCAAGGAAAGCTTATATAGAAAAGGACAACCCTATACTTCCTATTGTAAATCCCTTTAACCATTCCTTGGTTTACTCGAAGTTTCAAGGTTTCCTCTAGCATTGCTGCATACTCTTCAACATTTTTTTTCTATAGTAAATGAGTACACTATATTGACTGAGCTGAGAGCCCGTGATTTTTTTGGAAATTAATACTTTGCGGAAGCATGCACTAGGATCTTAGTCATCCAAATCATAAAGCGATAACTTAGATTGAAAACAAAACAAAAATTCAATCATAACACAAACACAAGATATTCCATCCAACCACCCTTTTTATTTATTCACCAAAATAAATTTAGTTTACACTTATTGGAACAAGCCAAAAATAAATAATTTATAACTGAATCAATAATTTAATTAAGAAAGGAAAATAATATCTAGATGACCAATATTCTTGGAGAGGAAGAACCATAAACAACGATAGCTAATCCATCAAAAAGGAATTCTATATACCTAAGACATAAGCTTACATTATACAAGTCATACCACAACCAAGCGGGACACACAAGAGGATACAAACACGAGCTTAGACCTTAATCTTAGTATAAGTTACCCAACCTCTGTGTTTTAGGTATTGACACAAGAAATTGCTTAACACAAGACGAAAGGCTCGGAAATCACTAAACCACAAAATTCACTAAAATCACAGAAATCACGTGAACCTCTGAAAACACATGAATCATTAGAATCAGAAGGATCACTGAAATCACATGAAATACTGGAATTACAAAAATTACTGAAATCACAATATAAGGATTAATACTTCGATAGATTGAAGCAAGTATATATATATATATATATATATATATATATATATATGTATGTATAATAGTAGTCAACACGAAAATAGTGAAATCATTAATAACACAAATATACACAAACAACATGAGGCAGATCTGCGCAGACTACAATGACCTTGACAAGATCGCTAACATCTCTCAAAGCAGTTTCTCCTTAACGACAAAGCCGCTGACACCTATCCAAGCAGTTTCGTCGGCCATGGCAAGGTCGTTGACACCTTCTCAAGTAGTTTTGCCTTAATGATAAGGTCGTTAACACCTCCCAAGCGGTTTTTCCATCATGACAAGGTTGCCTACACCTTCCCTAAGCAGTTTTGTCTTAAAGAACAAGGTCGTTAACATCTCACAGGCAGTTTTGTCATATATCGATAGAATGTGCCATAGACTCTCAAATAATCATCTGAATAGTGATAATTGTGTGTCCCATGCCACATGTCTCACTTGTCATTTTACACCTCGCAGGTCAGCTCCATACTAGAAATCACATGAACACGGTAACATGAAAAAACAAGAGAACACCAAAAATAATGACTTCGATAGTCGAGTTGGGAATACATATTGTTATAAACAAACTTTGAAACCAATTAATTTCATTCTTTAAAATGCTTAACAATACACAAATTCATATTACTATTATTGCCTTGAGACGAATTTCAAACAAAACATTGAAAACCAGTTTGTCTTAAAGCTACAGAATATGTGCGCATATATGTAGATGCTTGGAAACCACTTCAAAAAATGTGCATGCGTCACATGAAAACAAAAACTCTATATGGAACAATACTCCAAACCATTACGAGAATGAGCCGTAAAACACAACGGAAACCCCAAGATATTCATACGATCCGAATAACGAATCCTATACATATTAGTCTTCTAAAATCATGTTTGAAGCCATACTTAAACAACTCAAATAAGCTCAGGAATATTACTAAGTATCAGCAAGATAAAAAGATAGATAGCAGGAAAATACAAGAGAGGTGTAGGAATTCTCCTATGCAAAATATACTACATAGGAGACCTATGGGTCAACCCATACTATGTGTGTGTTGACCTATGGGTCGACACAACGCAAGCCTGGGTCGAACTAATTCAATGAAGTTCAAATTCTTGAAATTCAATATATTTCAATTCCATATCGAATGCCGATAAATTTAATTCAAATAAAATTCCTAATTCCATTGAAATGGAAATAATATTCATTAAATTATTTCAAAACGATAAATTTCAATTCAAATTAATTTAACTATCGAGAATATCACAATCAATCTGCAACATCCAGTTCAATTAAATTTCAATGTTAGATGTTAGCTAGCAACGATGTTAGCATGTCAATTTTATTTTAAATTACCAATTGAGAATATAAACTAACTATCATAGAAATATATCTATCGTGAATTCGCAAATTTTACTTAGCATACGAATATATAAATCGTGAGCTAAACACTCACCTTTGCCTGTGAACGGGTTGTTGTGTGATACGAATAACGAGACACTCCCTTGGATGTATACACATTGACACACATGTCCTACCATTCTGCTATAGCAGGCTTCTGCTCGGATTAATGAATTTCCTAATTAGACCATATATAGACGTCGCTTCCATCCTGAGTGCGATTTTGTTGACATCTTTTAAGGGATGTCAACAAAACACTCGGCCCTGATTGGTAGAAATCAGGGAGGCCCATATGGGTCCCCCTAATTTCCACCAATCAGGATGGAGTGTTTTGTTGATATCTTCAAAAAAGATGTCAACAAAATCACATTCCTTCCATCCTTTGTTGAAGAAGAAGATATGCCGTGCAAGATTCCTTCTCCGCTCTGATTTTGTCATGTCATTGCTTGGTTTCAAAGCGTATCTTCCAGCCCATGACACGCGTACATAAACTATTTTCTTGCTATTTGTTTGTCACAGATTCTACGCCTTCATATGCCCCTCTATTTGATTTCATATGAAGCAGGTAATAAGGCGCGTCACTCCAATCATGTCACGCATGCTTTCAACATGCAGTAGCTACCAAAACCTCACGCGGTGGGGATGCATGACCAAGCAGTGAGTTTCACGGTGGAGATGTAGTACAAGAATTTGCAAGTGGTTGGGATGCGATCGGAGGGCGGAGCAGTGGTGGTAGAAGCTTGCGCTGGAGGTGGGTGCAAGGCTGGGGACGTTCGGTTAGGGTAGCTTGCATGGTTTTATATTTTTTACTTCTTATAATAAGCAGCGTTTTCAGTTGAAACAATAGATGGGGAGGATAACCAGCCTTAAATAGACAGTGGAATGTAGAAGAAGTAAACGCAACAGCAAAATTAGGAATTGAACATGAAAGCTAAAAAAGACCATTCGAATTTGAACTGGAAGATAATATCGGACAAAGTCTAATGTTTTCTTTTATTATTTATTTTACTTTTGCCGTTTCTTTTTTTTATACTTGTATTCGAATAACATGTACATATGGATATAATAGATAACGCGATGAAGGAAAGGGGAGAAGACATATAGAAGAGAATGACGTATGTTTAGCAAGAGCAGGTTGTTCACATGCGTATCAAATTGGCACTTTGAAAGGCATATATTTTATCCTATTTTCAAAAAATTCATACATACGATTATTTGAATGTTCGAATTTCACGAAACGAAAAATGTCGTTTTCTTCTGAATACAGTTTAGTATTTTTAGTTCAAATTTGCTCAAATTCCAACAACATTTTGTTCGTAGCGATTTATTAAATATTTAATTAAATTAACGCCAACAGAAAAAACTTGCATATTTTTTAACGAAATTCATTCCTCTGCTAGATCTAATTAGACGTATCTCAAATGTTAAATTTTTATATTTAATTTTTAATCTTACATTTTTATTATTATTTATGATGTATCGATTGCCGCTAACTACCGCAAATCAATCGTCAAAAATCGATTCAAATGGGACGAGCGAATTTAGACATTTTCAGTATAAAATTGTTTAGATCACTTCTATATGAAAATAATACATCTTAATGATTAACATTTCAGCATAAACCGATTTCTTATTTTTAGTTTTCAACTAAATACATTCGGAATTAAATTAGTGTTTCAAACTTGATTTATTTATTAATGTAAACTTATAGTAAGAAATGAACACGTATGGTTTGTTTGGTTATTAATGTTGTCATAAATTTTGTTGACTCCACTAATTAAAACGTATGTTATATATATATATATATATATATATATATATATATATATATATATATATATATATATATATCGTTGACATTACATTTCTTTACAATTTCTCATAACAATTAAAATTTTAAACATTAATAATTTATGTATCAATTATCGTATTAGTTCTTATATTAAAGCCTTAAACAAATCAATATTCGACTACTATCTTTTCTTTTATAACAATACTTCAAAGTTAATGATTTCAAACATACATACAATTTGATAATTATTTCCATTGTTATAAATCACCATTCATCATATCAAAATTTGTTGTTTATTAGAAATAATTATGAAATCGTTCATCAATAACATTATACATTGAAATTAAAAACCATCTAAATTCAAATATTATATTAAATTTAATTATTTAAATGGTCGAAATTTACAAGATGTTAATAAATGTGTTCTTTATTACCTCTTCTTTTGGAGAATTAACCAAATAAGACATGATGTGCAAGTGAAGAAGGAAAAAAGTAAAGAAAAAGGGAACCTGACAACCTATTCTGCACCTTCAGTTCTGCTAGACTTTGGACTTACAAAGTCAGTATCAATCTCGATGAAACAAGGTCTTGCAAAAATGTATAGCTTACGCAGAGAGGTGTGTGATCATGTTAATTGATCTAGTGTATTATAATGCTATGATTTTCAACTTTGATGAAATGAGTGCCAAGGCTGGTCGATTTCTTTCTTCAAAATTTTTGATTTACAACATAAACACTACAACAAAAAACACTTTTCGCAACAGGCAAAATCTGTTGCAGTAGGCCTATTGCAACGGGTCAGCGCCCGTTTGTATAGCCCAAGTTGCTAAAGGTCTGCAACAGTTTTTGCCCGTTGCAATAAGATGTTGCGGTATCCTTTTTTGCAACAGACTTTTGCTATTGCAACAGATCATTTTGCAACAGTATATGCCTGTTGCAATAGATCCACAAATCTGTAAAAAAAAAAAATTGCAGCTTATATATATTACATATTAAATGTATTCGTTTTAGTAATAGTGTATATCACAAAATAAAATAAACAAATAAAAATTTTATTTTCACAAAGTTTTAATACTACAAACAATTACAACAAAAATTTCTATAATTTTCATACACTGCTCATGTATAACAATTTCTCTCATACAACACATTTTTTTCGAATAGAATATTTTCTAATCATATTTCTACTCTATCATCTAGTGTATATCTGAGACATCAGCAAAAGGCTCTCAGCTTGTTGCACCTACTGGCTAGGTCCATACTAGTGTTTAGGCTGCTCTTTGAGTAATCTCCTGACATTTTTTCCCTGCAACATGCGAAGCATAAGTAACGTCATTCATTTGAAATGAAGTAATGCAGTTTTTTGTTAAACCAACCAAAGAAAAAAGATTAACAGAATGAAATAAAAGATAATTAAAACCTCTATCAGGGTTAAATAGCACACAGCTCACATGACTATCACGTTGATACCACAATTATATTTAGTTATGTTGTGAATTATGGAACTCTATATCTTTGTCAAACTGTATTTTGTAGGACTAAAAAAATTGAGGTGGTCGAAAAGGTTGGTGCAGAAGAATTCAGCAAGCTAACATGGTATATAATTTTATAGTTGAACTTGGACATGGTGATTGTATTCAAGGGAAACTGTAAATAATAAAAGAACATGATCATTTTATAGTTGAACCAAACCAAAAAACTGTACATCTATAAGCTGACATATCCTACCAAAAGAGGGGAAACATTGAATATAACTGTAAAATATTAACATGCTATTTTCAAGGTTATAAAAGACAAGTGTTTGCTATAGACAATTGTCAGCTGTTTATCCTGTTGAAAATAGCAAGCACTATAGGAAAATAGCAAACACAAGAAAACATAGTTTTCAGGAAAAATGATCAATAATGGAATTCTTAGTTTATTACAAAGCATGACATTATGAAATTAATACAAAATCTCAATTGCAGATGGCACTTAAATCAGTTTTATACCTCTCGGCTTTTAAAAATATTTAATATTATACAGAGTTATAATTGAACCAATACATGCCACTCAAGCATTTTAACAGCGAATTTACAACAGATTTAATTGATACCTAACCTATATGCAGACGACACTAAAATCAGTGAAGACTCGACAGGGTCAGACATAACACATCTGGTATGAGTGTATTTATAAAATAGGTGGCATATAAAAATTGGTTTACAATCTTCGTGTATTACATTTTACATTTTACCTTACAATTATAAGAAAGTAAGACACCAACCTAGCTAAGTATAGTTCAAATGCAGTATTTTTCCCCAAAGAGCAGTTGGCATTGGTGTAACAACATTAACTGATAACATCCATATTAATATAAATATACATATGTCAGGGGTTCCTCAAACAAAGCACATTTGTATTAAACTGTATATACAATTTATATAACCATTTAATAAATTCACTTTCAGTTTAAAAGCATTCAACCCCTTGTAATGAATTAGCAAACTTACGCACAGATTAATCATAACATATATATATATATATATATATATATATATATATTTTGTGCCCCCCCAACCCCCCCCCCCCGCGTGGCATATAAATATATATATGATCATCTATACTCTTACTGGCCAATTTATCCTATACGTCATTTAGCAATTTCAACACTTCGGCGCATAAATCTTTATTGTAATTCTCAGTTTTAAACTAATCATTCCATCGACAGATTGAGCTGTCTAAACCATGATATAGTCCAATTATTCATCCACGAACAAAGCACATATTTACTACTGTCTATATAAGCATATAGCAGCTGGTAAACTATACTATATGACTTCCAAATGATGATATGGTGGTATCTAAGCTAACATGATCATAATAACCTTCACACTTGATGATTTCTTTTTGACTAGCACGATATACAGAATTATATCAGTAAGCACAAAAACATGCACAACAAAGTTGTATATGCAGTATATTTATATAACAATTTATGTGTTGTCAATCAAGGTGTGTGTGTGTATATATATATATATATATATATATATATATATATATATATATATATATATATGTATATATGTATACACACATCTTCATGTATGCATGCATGTATACATATATACATATCCATTCAAATTTCCGAATAATGAGACAGATTATCCAATATATATATATATATATATATATATATATATATATATATATATAGACACACACACACATATATATATATATACACACACACACACATACATCCCTTTCCATGTATATATATGTACACATTTCAACTTAATTCCAGTTTCACTTAATTGTTTATACCCGCTATTCACAGCTATATTTAAGTATTCATCTGCCTGTACTATTTAGCCAAATATTAATACTAATTAGCATCTGACTCTTTGATATACATGTATATACACACATTTACATGCATATATACATATATATCCATTTCCATTTTCATCTAGCATAATGTTGAGTCAAAAATGTCAGAAATACCAAGGCCAGGAAAGTCAAACCGTCAAGTGGCAACTAAGTGGGTTCATGAAATGTATATGGCAGCATGCATATAGTACGAAATATCATGAAGACTAAAATATGGGATGTCATGAGATTCAATATTCACTGGTGTCCCAATTTCCACAACTTAGCATGATTTATTCTCGGCAAAGTTAAATTCAAGAATTTAAACGTTTCCAGGTAACCGTATGACATTTTCCAATCTTACAGTAGGTGTATTGAGCATGAAGACAATCAAATGTTTCCAGAAAATGTCAAAATAACACAGATTATTTTCCAGAAATCAAACAGGTGGTTCACGGCAATAAATCAACAATCACGCAAGTGCAAAATAGACGAGATTAGTTTTTATTAATTTCTACGGTTTCAAAAATTCAGCAGCGTCCAAAACAAGGTAACTAAATCACGCAGAGCATTCAATGAAACATAATACACAAATGAGCTGCCTATAAAAATGTCCTATTGCCTAGAGGAGGGAAAATACACTCACCTAAGTCTCGATTTCATCCTCTCAGATTTTTGATTGGCTCTCGAACCCTTAGATTTGGCCTCGAAGTCTCAGAACCGATGTTGCTTTTCCCCTCTAGCATCCATCTCCCTCACGAATCGGCTCCATTGATGCGAGACGTTGGATTTTTATTGATTTTCCCTAATTTGTTCTCCTAGGGTTCAGCCATTTTTTTTCTTTTTATTTCTGGTGAACGAGAGAAAATGAAAAGGGTCGGCTTGTTTTCTTTAGTTTGCATTGGTGCATACGGCTAGGGTTTCATTTCATAGCCAATTCCCATTTTGCCCCTATTTATTTTCAATCGATTTACAAGGAAAGAAAGATATTGGGCATTTAAACTGAAAGTGAATGGGCCCAATAATACAAAGGGAGAAACACTAGAAAGGCTGACTTGCTTGTAAATATAGATAAATAAATTGTTTTTAGCAAAGCATTTAGATTATAGGATTTCATATGTAAAAGCGTGAAACGAAATTATTGAGGTAAAGACAACGGGAATATATAGTTACGAACAAATTAAAAATAAATTATTGTAAACTTATTTGGAATTAAAGCATTTAGATATGAAGCCAAAAAAGCATGTTGAATTATAAAACTTGTAGTGTCTTCTATAATCCAAACTTATAAGGCTTCAATACACGTTAGAACAAATTTTGTTCTAAAATGTAACTTCTTATAGAAAATTTAAAATTCTACTTTAAAATTTTATGAATATTTCAAAATTGACGCTCTCTCTTAATCTGTTGTATTATATTTTAAAAATTTTTAGTTTAATGAAAATTTTAAAGAAAAAATTTAAAATTTTGTGAATATTTTGTAGTTTTGTTTTAGTCATAAGTTTAGAATTATTTAAATTATTGAATATTTGATATAATTATCAATTATAATTATTAAACTAAGTAATAATTATATTTATTATTTTTTAGCTATTAATTATTATTATTTGTTAAATATTAATTATTATTTTTAATTATCAATTATAAATACTAATTTATAATAATTAAATTTTATTATTAATTATTAATCTTTTACAATAATTACTAATTGTTAATTATTTAATAATAACTGTTTAAGATTAATTATATAAAGTTAATAGTATGTTTTTCGCAACTGGCTTTACCAGTTGTAAAAAATGCAGTTATTGCAAGTGGTGAAAATAGTTGCTAAAGATATTTATTCGCAACTGGCTTGGAAGTCCAGTTGCAAATAATATGTTTGTTGCAACTGTTACGAAAGCACAGTTGCGAAAAGTATGTTTTTGCAACAGGAAGGGAAGCACAGTTGCTAAAAATATGCTTTTTGCAACAGAAATAAAAGGCCTGTTGCTAAATCTAATCTATTGCAACTGCTATAATAGGTCTGTTGCTAAATATCGTTTACTGTAACTGTCGTTTATCGCCTGTTGCAAATAGCTAGTTGCAATAGGGTATTTTTCTTGTAGTGAATATTATATCTTGTTGAAGATAATGTCTCAAAAAAAAAAAAAAATCTTGAATAGAATTTCAGCCAAAAATTTTCAAAAGGTAAAACCAAAAATATTCTCATAGAAAAAAAAGAATGATATTAATTTGACTGTTTTATATGGCATTAAAAATCAGTTGCTATCATGCCTTTACAAATGAGTGAACTTTTATGTGAGTGCATACACTATAGGGTACTTCATAAGAGAAGTAAAAGGTTAAAATGCTTGAGGATAAGTAGAGCATGACATATTAGTCATTATGAAGGATGCTCTTACTTCATGAACTTGGATTTTCTAAGGGAAGAAAAGGTGTAAAAAATGTTTTACCATGAGAAAATTTCGTCAATTCGGGATTTATGCACGCATCGAACATGTTTATATACTCATCAATTCAAAAACGAAAAGAAATAAGATTTTCAAATTCAAACTTAAAATAAAAAAAATAAAAATAGTAACATATCATTTTGATTTAACCGAATTAATAAAAAGTTGCAATAGATCTTTTATATAAATTATTCTATCAAACGGTCGATTTTTCCACCATTGTGCGGTTATACTAGTATATACAAACTATAATTTAGATAGAATCAAACTGATGTTTTTATATTTGTATAAATGGATCTTGGAAAAAAGGTATAAAAATTACCAACTTTCAGTCCAAAACTCGGCATACCCCGTTGAATTTTACTCATATGTTCGGCAACATCTTCATAAATTTCAACCGAGTTTTTCCTAATCAAAACTGGAACTTCACTAATAATACCCAGAATAAACTTGCTTGATTAAGGAGAAAATAAAATTGAATTAAATGGAATTACTTCAAAAAAAAATAAAAATTAACAAACATATCCTACTTTCTAAACAAAAATGCCCTAGATCTCTTTTAGACGTTTTACTTTCTACGTCTTGTATCAAATAAAAAAGCCAAAGTAAACAAAAAGTAGATAAAAATAATCTATTTAGAATAAGATTAGCTAATTCCCTTCTCTACGACTGCAAATATCACATAGCTTCTTCCTTCCTTCAACAACTTCATCCAAGAAATCATCGATCTGAGTTTCCAAATTACAAGCTCCGATTCTCAAAATCCCAAACCAACCCTTCACGTTTTTATAGCCATCGTCGTCAATTCCGTCAGTCTCTCTTCTAATTGCTTCAATCCCTTCTCTTGCTTTTACCAGTTCGTACATCACGCCACATGATCTGTAATCGTAATGGAGAATCTCCATTTCCTCCTTCATCCTCTCTTGCACCCTTGCCACAAATTGCATAAATCTCGAGCTGTTGCTTTGAATATCCCACTCCAGAGTTGAGCTAAAGGAAACGGTACCCCATATCAGAATTACGAAGAGAAACGAGCCTACGTTTCTGAAGGTATAAAGAACTCCTCTAAAACCATTAAATCCTTCGATTTTAGATGCTATGTCTATGTCATTGAATCTCAGATTCAGTGGACCAATCATCGTCTCGATCAACACTCTATTATCCCGTTCCATCCTCCTTGCTTCTGTTCTACAGCTTGCTGTTGCTTCAACAATCTGAAACATGCAGGAAAAATAATAATTAGCATAATGTTAATGTTATCATCGTCTTTTTCTTAGAAGTAGAAAAATAAAATAAAAATGCATACTTGACGCAAGAGCGGAGCAGAAGAAGGGTTGTATTTCCGTTGGTCGAGAAAGGAAACCAAACGATGACCAGAAAAGCAGAAGTTTTCGATGCCGGACATGCCTTGTTTGATGACATTGCATGCTTTAAAGAGATGAGCGGTTTCATCCATGTATTCGTCGAGCCATTTGCCGCCGGGTGGAAGGTGAAGTTCCACTGCAAGATGGACAACGTAGGAGTGAAGCGAACGGAGAAAGGAGACGGTTTGCTCAAGGAATTGAATCGAGAAAGAGTTGTGAGAGGAGGGTAAGGAGTTTTCGAGTTCGTCGATCCCCTGAAACAGGGAAGAGTAGAAGCCATTGACGGATGTTGAAGGTTGCTCCATGTTTGCTTTTGCTGCGGTGACCGAAAGGACTGATTTTATTTGGGGATTTAAGGAAAATATAAAAAGGGTTTATTGTGCCCTAATCTGTGATTGAAAAGGAGCGAGTCAATCTCTAATTTAAATTTTCCTATTCCGTTGAATCTCCTAATTAAATATCCTGAAAAATATTTCCATTTTAAATGATTATTACTTGTTTTAAAAAAAAATCCAGGTTGAAAATATCCATTTCTTTTATGCTTTTGAATTGGGGTGACAGAAGAATTCGTTTTCTTTTAATTTAGAATAACTAGTACAATTGTGATCTCATACCATATTTGAGTTGTTTCTACAAATTATTGAGTTGCCGCTAATACTTTTATACGTGTAATTAATGAACTTTTGCCTTAAATTTGCAAACAATTAGAATAAGATAATGTTATAATGACTCTTGACATAGTTTAAAGATTTGTGTAATTTTTGCTATTTAAATTGTTTTGATAGATAAAATTTTGCATTCATCCAACGAACTTGCTTGACGTGTTAATTATTTCACAATAAAATAAACTGTTGGATTTATTTGTCTTTATGTGTGAGGGGTAATTCAGGAGGAAATATAGTAGTTGAGATTGTTTGTATTTATATTTGTATCACCATTTTGTGTTTAAGTAGAATTTCCCTATATAATGTCATTTAACTAACACAGTTGACCCTAGGATTTAAATGTAACAGATACTAAAACAAAATCAACAAAGTAATGTAACAGTGGATAAACTACATAGCCAGACATTAAATACATATTATGTTACAACTTAGTAACATTATCAGAACATTATCAGTAAATATTATAAGAGTCGAATGATTCATAATAATATTACCAAAAAGAACATCCTGCTGTGATTTGAGTTGTATGAAATATATTTTGATAATACAAAACTGATAAATGCTGCGTTTTGAGATGCAAAAATGATTAACACAAAACATATTTTTAAAATTCCTTTCATGCAAACTAATAACAAGCAGCATTGCATATTAGATTTTCCTATTAATGACGGACATATTCCCAGCTTCCATATTTTAACAATACTATGCAGTCTTTCCAATAATCATTAGCATGCCTAATAAAGTTATAGTTTTAATATCTACACCCATGAAAACAAATTCTAAAAAAGTAGTAATTAAATACAATTGAATGAGAGTTAAACATGGATGGATATGCTTTGAAATTATAAACCAAAATTAAGATATTAAAAAGCATACGGAATCCCAATAACAATTTATGTATCTTGTGTTAATAAAAGAATCACTTTAAAAATCGAAGATACATAGCATATTACTAAACGCTATAGTCATCTGTTGAAGATCCAAATTAAATTTCCATGTATCTTCAATGAGACAGAAGTTATCACAGTTGCTTGCCTCTAGAAAAAGCCATCCAGGCACGTGAACACTGATGTCCAGTACTTTGAAGGAAACGTTTTGTACTCCTTTACCTGGTATATTTAAAATGTTTGAAGCATATTAGCCTTAAAACTTGTTAAGCTGCAATGTAAGTACTTCCACAATTCATCAGACTGCAAGCATCATTGCTAATAAGGTAAAAAAAACATGAAATATGCAATGTTTAAGAAAAACTTTTAACTCATTTAAGCATTTAGGGTGTTGAAATTGGTGATACACAAATCACAATTTTGAGCAACAAATAATCTTACATATTTTGTGAAGAGATTTGTTGTTAAATTTTATGGAGAGATTTGTTGCTAGATTTTATGGAGAGATATTGGTTGCTGTATTTGTGGGATAATTAAGGCAAAAATTATTTGGCACTTATCTAAATAAATTTATTACATATATGAAGATAATTTGGATGACAAATTTACTTGGATATGAAGCAATCACTCTATAAAACGCCTAGCTTCATTAGATGTGGAAAAATTTGTCATTATTCTTCATTGTATTTCTCCTCAAATAACCTATTTTTCAATAAGGTTATTGGTTCAAGTTGTAATTGTTTGTAACGATAATTTAGATCGATTGTAAATAATTTTTATTCGTGAATCAATAAAGAGGGTGGTTGGATGGAATATCGTGTGCTCATATTTCCAATATTTTGTGGTGTTGTTTATCTTTTCAATCACATTCATCTTCAAGTGATTGGATGATAAAGATCCTATTTTTCTTGGCGTTTTGTCAAACTTCCGCTGCGCACAAAACCCCAACAGTTTGGTATCAGAGCATTTTTTGCACAACAGTTTGGTATCGGAGCCAGGTCATCGCATAGCTTGGAGTGTTTGTTGGATTGAAAATTGGAGATGTCGGAGATGATGACATTTTCGAAGATGGCTATTTTAAATGGGAAGAATTGGGGCATATGAAAGCCGAAAATGGAGGACATTATATATCTCAATGATTTGCATGATCTCATTGATGGAGATGGGGTGAAGCCCTCAAACATGGATGAGGGAAAGTGAAAGAAAATGGACAAAAAGACGATTGCGTTGATTCGCCAATATTTGGATGATTCTGTATTCCACCATGTGGCTAGTTGTGAATCCGCGAAGGCGTTGTGAGACAAATTAGTATCTTTGTATGAGTCGAAGAGTGCTACAAGTAAGGCCTTTCTGGTACGAAAGTTGGTGCAACTTCGATTGGATGAGGAGAAGTCTGTTGTAGAGCATTTGAACGAATTTTAAGATGTGATCAATCAATTGGCAAACATAAAGGTCAATTTTGATGGTGAGTTGCAGGCTCTTTTGTTGATAGGTTCTCTTTCGGAAAGCTAGGAGATTTTGGTTGTTTCATTGAGTAATTCCAATGTTAATGGAACTATCTCTTCGGAAACAGTTCGAAGCAGTCTTTTGAATGAGGAGCTAAGGAGAAAAGGGTCGGAGTTGAAATTGGTTCAAACTGAGGCGATAGTAGCAAGAGACTCGGGGAAAGATACAAGAAGCAAGAAGAAAGGTGCTGATAATAAAGGTGTTATCATTTGTCATTATTGTGGTAAGAAAGGCCACAAACGCAATGATTGCTATTCATATGTACGAGATATGAAGAAGAAGAAGGCGCAAGGTGATAATAATAGTGATTTGGCACAAGCAGGTTTTGTTGAAGGTACCGAAAGTGATTCTTCATATGATGTCCTATTTAGTGTTGTGGAGCCTTGGAAGATGGATTCAGGAGCCAGTTTTCACATATGTTGTGATGTGAAAAGTTTTTCTTCATATGAGAAGAGTGTTGGCATGATAAAGACGGCCAATGGAGTTGAGCTACAAATTTGTGGAGTTGGAGTTGTTAGGGTTCGGATGCATGATGGAGTGGTGAGCGAAGTGGCCGGTGTGAGGCACATACCCACTTGTTCGCATAACCTATATCTCTCAGTCAGTTAGATCGTCGCGGTTGCACTTATGAGACTCGAGGTGGAGTTTTGAGAGTGAAGAAGGGTGGTCGTGTGATGATGCGAGGAGTTTTGGAGGAGAGAAACCTATATAGTTTGGTCAGTTCGGTGGTCAACAATGGAAGGCGGGTGACGGTTGAAGAATCTAGTCCACAGCAAGGTAGAGAGGTTAATATGGTCACTGCTGATGGTTCTAAGGTGGAGGATCATGGTATCGACAAGGTCTAGATGTAGATGATGCTCGAGGAATTTCGGAGATGGAAAGATCATGTCAAGTGGAAGACGAATGTCGAGTTGTGAACTCCACAAAGATGTGATGGAGGTCTTTGTGGTATTACAAACGCTTTTGAAGAACGTTATTAGTGTGATGCACAGATGAAAGAGGTGCATCATTAATGGGAGATGGTGGAGGTTTGTAATGATATTAATTGAGAAAGGAAGGTTGAAAGTGAGAGCTAAGTTGGCTGGTTTTGAGGAGATGTTGTGATTTGTTATCAAGGTGGAGTGTTGAAATTGGTGATACACAAATCACAATTTTGAGCAACAAATAATCTTACATATTTTATGGAGAGATTTATTGTTAAATTTTATGGAGAGATTTTTTGCTAGATTTTATGGAGAATATTGGTTGTTGTATTTGTGGGATAATTAATGCAAGGATTATTTGGTGCTTATCCAAATAAATTTATGACATATATGAAGATAATTTGTATGTCAAATTTACTTGGGTATGAAGCAATTCACTCTACAAAAAGCCTAGCTAACATCTTCATTAGGTGTGGAAAAATTTGCCATTATTCTTCATTTTCTTTCTCTTCAAATTTTTAGCCGTTAGATATTCTCTACCTATTTCTCAAAAAGATTATTGGTTCAAGTTGTAATTGTTTGTTACAATAGTTTAGATCCATTGTAAACAATTTTTATTGGTGAATCAATAAAGAGGGTGGTTGGGTGGAATATCATGTGCTCATATTTTTGTGGTGTTGTTTATTTTTTCAATCACATTCATCTTCAAGTGATTGGGTGATGAAGATGCTATTTTTCTTGGCATTTTGTCAAACTTTCGCTGCACACAAAACCCCAACATAGGGCACTCCCAATAGTGGGGAAAATGAGTTGAAACGGTGGAAAAAAGGAAAGCTCACGCTTCAGCAGTATCGGGAAGGGAGTGGGCAGGAATTGGAAATGGTGATGCCCGCCATTTGCAAAAGCAAGCGGCGATAGGTAAACGGTTTTCAAAAACCGTATATATATTATTCGGTTTTCAGAAAACCGTTTAACGTATAAACGGTTTTCTGCAAACCATTTGTTAGAAATAGGGTCATTGTGTTGGACTGTCAGCTGTAACCTGTATAGCTCCTTTCTTATATTGCTTTTTGTTTTGATAGCGGGCTTGGTCCATTTTGGGCTTAGCCCGTTATTCACTTTGTTTGGATATAAAGTAACAACCAACTCTCTGTAAATATGTGTCGTGACTTACACAATAACAATCCCATTTATATGTTCTCAATTCAATACAATATCAATTCAACACAATCTCTAGTATCAATTCAATACAATATCAATTGAACGCAATCTCTAGTATCAATTCAATACAATTTATGATTTACATCATTACATTTTATTGCAAATTCTTGCTTAGTATCAGAGCACAAACGCTTCGCAGCAATTTCAATTATGAACTGGGAAGATTAGCAGCTTCCACCAAATACTTCAGATCACTATTCCAAAGAATATTGAAGTCTATCATCAAATTCGAAGAAACACAGGATAATTTTTCGAAAATTCTCCCATGAGATTGATCTTCATCACCTGGGAGTTTACATATCTGAAATTAAGCATCGTGCCAAAGAATCACTTGAATTCTTGGTTGCATCATTAATTTAACAAGTAAACTGGTTAGGAAATTAAGAAAGCCAGTTCAGAAATCAAGTTCTTTCTTCAACGAAATCAGTCTCAGATTAGAGCCATCCTAACCTTGTTGAAGATACTCTTCAACAAAGTGGTTGCTATTAATACATTATGTAACAACCCGAATTTTTAATAACATGTTAAAACAAGAAATCAGGGCAGAATTAAATCCTAAGTTAAGAATCAATGGGAACGGGTTACGCCATCGCGTTCGTCTCGAAATTCTGCTTGAAAACGAGTCCGAAATTTCGTAAATCGGAGTCCGTATGACCAAGTTATGGCCCTTAGAAGATTTTAGAAAATTCAAATTAAGCCCGAAATTCAAAATCAGATCCAAGCAGATTTGGACGGGAAATTTTCCCGCCCTACCCCAGGTCGACAGGGGGGTCGACTGGGGTGTCGACCTGCCCCCCCCCCTCCCTTAGGTCGACTGGGGTGTCGACCTGGGGGTCGACCCCCCCTGGTCGGACCCTGCTGGTCAGGTGCACCAGTTTGCTCCTTTGGTCTGTTTACTTAGCCTGTGATGGGATTTGATGGTTCAGATCTAAATTAGGGTTAATCCTATGGCCTAAACTAGTCCCTACACCTATTAAAACACCCTAATACCTAGCCTAAACCATCACAAATCATCCTAACAACTAAATTCTGCCAAAATGCTCCCTAATCATGGCCTCCATCTTCATCTTGAGAGCTTCTAAGGCAAAAAGGAGCAAGCTTTCTTCTTTCTATCAAAGGAGCTACTTATTCTCAAGGCTATTTGTGTTGCTACATCATTCCTAGAGCTTCTACAACATCTCTATCTTGTTCTATTTGGTTCTAGTTCTCATAGCCACGCTTTGTAAGCCCCACTCTACTCTTAGATTTAAACTATGAAGTTAATATGATCATGTAGCAAGTTGAAATGGGACTTTTGGTATAATATTTGTCTTGGGGCTATATTTGTATGCATAGATCCATTTATGACTCTTTTGATCTATGATTGGGGCACTATCATGAACCTAATATCATTTACCTTGATTTTTGGGTAGAAAGCTATGAGCTTTATTTGGTGGTTATGCATAATGCAACATAGAACTTGGTAGTTATGCATAATGCAACATAGAACTTGGTAGTTGTGCATAATGCAACATAGAACCTCTCATAACCTTGATGTTAACTTGCATATGATGTTGAACTACATGCTACCCACAAGTTTATCACTCTATGTCAACTATTATCATGTTTCACCTTAGCCTATGATGTTGGACTACATGCTAGTTTATTTGCTAAGTTTGATGTCATGCATGTTTTGAGGCCAATAACCTTATATGCTAGTTGTGATGAACACCTTTGCCTCAAATATCATCATGTTTAACTTATGACCACCTTTACAACCTTATGCCCCTTTTGGTCATATTTTTGTGTTCCTTGATTCACTTGTGTTGATGCGAATTTACGTGCGATGGGGATACATTATGGGTAGTTAGGCAAACTTGAAATGACATGAAAAACATGACTTGAAATGTGACATGAAACTTTATTATGCTTGAAACTTGAATATGGTCATGACATGTAGAAAATCATAAAGTGGCCAACTCGAGGTTGGGTTGAGTTTGTAGCGTAAACCTGCCCGGAACCGCCCGGCAAATCCAGTGGCTACAAACAATAGGACCCAATGTGAGAAGTTGGTCACATCACGCTTGAAACCCGAGGTTAGACTAGGTTGTAGTTTAAAGCTGCCTGGACCCGCCCGGCATATCCAGTAACCACAACAAAGTCTAATGTGAGAGGTTGGGTGCATTAAATTAATTAATGCCACATGTTAGGGTTAAGTCATGAGCCACTTGGATACACTTAACCAACTTGAAACATGATTGGATAGGGTTAACCACACTTAACCCGTTAGAAACCCTAGTTACGTGGTCCTTTTCAGCAGTAACCCTCTTGAATGTATCACGATACCCTAGGGACTAGGCTAGGGTGGGGCACGATTACTGGGCTGATTGTAAGCGACCAGAACGACGGCTGAGTTGGTTCGCCGGTATAGGTTCAGGCGGACTATGGTCGTGCACATAGTCCGGAGTTGAAAAAGCAGGCACGGGCACCAGTAGGTTCAGACTGTGCGTGCTTGATTCGTGTCAGTGGTTGGCACCTTAGGACTTGATACACCTTAAGGTGGACCTAGCACAGTTGAGTACATTTCGTGATTAGGCCGTATGACACCGACACTCGACGAGTTAGGCTTATAGGGAGCTGATCGACTAGACCGTGTAGTTGGACCTTGATTTGGGTCATCTCATGATATTGGGCCAAGGGATCGTTTCTTGTTTATACTTGACATGGGCCAGGATACTAGTACTTTTGGTGCAAAACTAAACCTTGTATATGCGATGTCACACTTGATCTACCTCGTTATCTATTTATCATGCCAGTTAGTTACCATCTTTATGTTTCATCTCAATTTCTCATGTTTAGTTAACTTTATTAGTTTTTATACTAATAGTAGGTAGGACTTACCAGTCTTTATGACTGACCCTTTTTCTTTCGCCTCTTTTCTTCCGTCCCCCCCCCCCCCTTCTCAGGGAGGGAACACTAGTGCTTAGCTTGGACACTTGGCTTGCTTTCTTGACAGCTCATGTACGGTTTGGACTTGAGCTTGCTATGGCTTCACCACATCTATCTTGGGGATAGTTTACTTTATGTTATTTTCAGTATGTTTTCTAGACTTGTGGTAGTTGGAAATAATGACTAAGTACTTTGATGTAAGTTGACTATTTGGTTTTGAGATGATGGTTTTTAAACTTCTACCGCTGCTTTACTTATTTATTTATCTATGTTCTGTCTTGTGATATCTCTGTGCATGTTTACCTAGACAACACCCCTCCAAAGCTAGCGCCAGCACTCGTGAGTGTGGCCCTGGCGGAGGTGGGGTGTTACATTTGGTATCAGAGCATGAGGTTTTACTAGACCGGACAAAAGTTTTAAAAACCCTTTTGAAAAACTATTTTCAAAACCAATTAAGTATTTTTCCAAGAAAAGTCTAGTTTATTTTAAAAAGGCTATTCCCCAAAAGCCATTAGCACTATCCCTTGTTTCCTCATTCTAAATCTATCTTTTCCTTTTTCAGCATGGCCGATCTTAATCTTCCTGAGGGAGTACCCATACCCGGATGGTTCCGAAGGTACTTGGAAGCTAGGGCCAACGATGCGGGCCCAGCAAACACTCCCACTCCTCCTCCCGTACCTGAGGTTCCTCCTCCTCCTCCTCCTCAGCGTCCACAAGCGGATTTCGCAAAGATTTGCAAGGACTTTAAGGTGATGGGTAGCAAGAATTTTGTTGGGACAGAGACTTATGTTGAGGCAAGAAACTGGTTAAAGGAAACTGAAGATCTTTTTGCTATCTTTGAAGTAGAAGACCGTAGGAAAATTCTGTTGGCAGTATGGCTATTGAAAGAGGAAGCTGCTTATTGGTGGGAGGTCACCAACGCTACTAGACCTATAGAGACTTGGGCCGACTTTAGGATGAGGTTTGGGCTTAAGTTTCTATCATCTGCTGAGGAGAATCTGCAAATGGAGAAGTTTATATCTTTGAAGCAAGGGGACATGACCGTGAGGGAGTATGTGAATAAGTTTAACCAGCTTGCTCGATTCGGTTTAGACATGGTTAACACACCTCAGAAGAAGGCTCTACGCTTTGCTCGAGGGTTGAATGAGCCATTACAAGGTTTGGGCATGTCTCATATACCCATGGGGGCCACTTTTGAGAGCTTAGTGGATATGGCCTTGCTGCAAGGAGATGATAAGAATGGCAAGAAAGAAGTTAAGCTTAATGAGACTAAAGCTAAGAAGGCGGACTCCAAGTGGGGAGGCAACCAGAGAAATCAGAGCAATCAGAACAACAAGAATAACAAGAACAACAAGGGAAACAAGGCCAACAACAACAAGGCAAAGGACACAAGAAAGTGCAACTTCTGTGGGATCACTGGACACATAGCCAAAGATTGTAGGAAGAAGAAGAGGAAGTTGGGAGAATGCTTTCATTGCGGAGAGACTGGACACTTCAGTAAGGATTGCCCAAAGAAGCAAGGACAGGGGCAAGGACAAACTCAGCGAGCAGGACCTTCTGGAGGGCAGATGCATGCTCTCAACACTACTCCAGCTCCGGACCGAGGTAGTATTTCTGTAGAAAGCCTTGTTTACATTTCTGGTTTTCCTGTTCGAACTTTATTTGATTCTGCCGCATCGCATACCTTTATCTCTTCTGACATTGTTGAAAGTTTGCACCTAAGTACTAGTCTAGTTGAGGATCCCGTTAGTGTTTCAAATCCAATTGGGGGTTCTGCCCATCTATCTATGATTTGTATGGATTTAAGGATTTATATCTTGACCGTAGAATTCACATGTAATGCTTATGTTCTCGGGTTCATGGGATACGGGTTGATTTTGGGCATAGATTGGTTGTCCAGTTATGGAGCCATTCTCGATTGTGAGCATAGGGTAGTGAGGCTTATGACTCGCCTTGGCAATACCCTAGAGATTTCTTGTAACCCTCTGGATCCCGTCATGTTATGTTATATTGAATCCCTCGACTCATCTATTGACAATCTTCAATCTGTGAGGGTGGTCCGAGAATATCCTGATGTTTTTGATGAGGTGAAGGGGTTACCCCCTAAACGCGAGATAGACTTCCGTATTTATCTTGTTGATAATGCCAAGCCAGTTTCATTGCCTGTTAGGCATATGGCCCCGCGAGAAAGAAGAGAGCTTAGCAAGAAAATCAAGGATTTGCTTGAAAAAAATTCCATTAGGCGAAGCATTTCTGAATGGGGTGCTCCTGTGGTATTCGCTACTAAGGCGGGTGGTTCGCTTCGTCTATGTGTTGATTATAGTGAGTTAAACAAGCTGACAAATAAGAATAGGCACCCGTTACCGAGGATTGATGATCTCTTTGACCAGCTTGTAGGTGCTTCTGTTTTCTCTCAGTTCGATCTAGCCACCGGATTCCATCAGCTTAGAGTGGCTGAGGATAGTATCGATAAGACTGCGTTTAGGACTCCAAATGGATTCTTTGAATGGCTTGTCATGCCGTTCGGTTTGACTAATGCACCCGCATACTTCGTTGATTTGATGAGTAGGGTGTTTAGGGAGTTCCTTAACAAGTTTGTAGTTGTCTTCGTGGATGATATTCTGATCTTCTCTAAGGACGAGGAAGGGCATGTTATACATCTCAAGGAGGTTATGGATACGCTTAGAGGTCATCAGTTAAAAGCCAATTCTCCAAATGCCATTTCTGAAGAAGTGAAGTTCGGTTCCTTGGGCATATAGTTTCTAAGCAAGGCATAGCTGTGGATCCCGCTAAAGTAGTGGCGGTACAAGATTGGAAAGTTCCGAAGAATGCAACTGAAGTGAGAAGCTTTCTCGGTCTGGCGAGATTTTATAGGAAGTTCATTAAGGACTTCGCTAAGATTTCAGCCCCTCTCACTAAGTTAATGAAGAAGAACTTAGTCTTTGCATGGGACTTAGAGTGTGAGTTTGCTTTTTAAAGGCTCAAGAAAGCCCTCACCACAGCTCCAGTTCTAGAATTACCCGATGGAGGGAAGATGTTTACCGTGTACACCGATGCATGTGGCTCGGGATTAGGCGCTGTCCTGATGCAGAAGGGGAGAGTGATATGCTTTGGGGGTAGGCAACTCAAAGTTCATGAGAAGAACTATCCCACTCATGATTTGGAATTGGCGCCGATCGTCTTTGCACTCAAATCTTGGCGCCATTATCTTCTAGGTGAAAGGTTTGAGTTATATACTGATCACAAGTCACTCAAGTACCTCTTCTTGCAGAAAGATCTGAATCTGAGGCAGCAGAGGTGGATGGAATTCTTGGCATCATATGACTTCGATATAGCTTATACCCCTGGCAAGGGTAATGTTGCGGCGGATGCGCTAAGCAGAAGAAGGTTGACTTTGAGTCCCTTGTTTGTTGAGATGAAGAGCCTAGAGTTTTTGGCAACCTTTGATTTTACACCTGTTGTTGAGTCGATGACTGGTTCGCTAGCATCCCTTGAGCTTAGACCTACACTTCTTGATCAAGTTGGGGCTTCACAGAGGGAAGACCCGTAGATAGTCGAGATCATGGACAAGCTGATTCGTGGTGAGACGTCAAGTCACCTCGCTAGATGTACTATTGATGACAAGGGATGGCTAAGGCGTGATGGAAGACTATGTGTCCCACAAGTGGGAGACATAGTCAATAAAGTTCTTGAGGAGGCGCATCACTCGAGGATGACCATACATCCCGGAGGGGATAAGATGTACCGGGACATGAAGCGCATTTTCTTTTGGGATGGGATGAAAAAGGATGTTGCAGAGTTTGTTTCTAGATGCATTGTTTGCCAACAAGTAAAGGCCGAGTCGAAGAAGCCCGGTGGGCTACTACATCCATTGGAGGTCCCACTATGGAAGTGGGAAAGTATCTCTATGGATTTTGTGGATGGATTGCCGAGATCAAGGAAGGGGAATACTAGCATATGGGTCATAGTGGATAGACTCACGAAGAGCGCCCACTTCATTCCAGTGAAGAGCAAGAGGACCGCATCATGGCTAGCATCTGTTTATCTTCGAGAGATAGTGCGATTGCATGGAGTTCCTTCTAGCATAGTGAGTGATCGTGAACCAATCTTTACTAGCCAATTTTGGAGTAGTTTGCAAGAAGCGATGGGTACGCAATTGAATCTAAGTACAGCCTATCACCCACAGACGGATGGCCAGACTAAAAGGGTGAATAGGGTACTAGAAGATCTGTTGAGGCTATGCATTCTTGACTTTGGTGGCACTTGGGAAGACCATCTTCCTCTCATAGAGTTTGCTTATAATAACAGCTACCAAGCAAGCATAGGGATGGCACCATTCGAAGCTTTGTATGGGAGGCCGTGCAAGTCACCAACATGTTGGTGGGAGACGACGGATAAGCTTATACTTGGGCCCGACATGATAAGGGACACATCCGAGAAGGTTGAGTTGATTCGAAGGCGGATGAAAGCGGCCCAAGACAGACAGAAATCTTATGCAGACAAGCGAAGGACAGACTTAGAGTTTGAAGTTGGAGATATGGTCTTTGTGAAGGTTTCTCCTTTGCGAAATGTGGTTCGTTTTGGAGCAGTTGGAAAGCTAGCACCAAGGTTCGTAGGACCCTTCCCTATCATCGAGAGGATTGGGCAAATGGCTTATAGAGTGGAATTGCCCGAAAAGCTGGCTGGAGTGCACAATGTTTTCCATGTCTCGCATCTCCGAAAATGCCTACATGAATCAACCGAAGTAGTTGAGCCTAGTATTCTTAAAGACATGGAGGTAGAGAAAGAGGCAACCCTGAGGCGAGCTCCGATTCGTATCTTGGGAACAGAGATCAAGAAGCTGAGGAATCGAGAAGTCAAGTTAGTAAAGGTTCAGTGGAGTGAAGTTGATGAAGATGCAACTTGGGAAACCAAGGAGAAGATGCATGGGTTTTATCCATTTCTTTTTTAGGGTACATTCTCGATCTCTTTTCCTAGTCAGCATATCTTTCTTTTACTATCCATGTTTATCTTGTTATCTCGTTAATCTTGTCATGAGAACCTTAGGTAGAAACCCTTTGGATGAAACATGTATTTGAAACATGTTATGCTTGATGGTTGCAAATGGCTGCAAGTGTTTGCAAGTGGTTACTCGTGGATGCATGATACACGTTAGGCACTAAGATCGGCTCACACACTTTCATATTGCATATGCATGAGTATTTATGCTTATTCATGGATGAAACTTGTTATGCTATCACGTGGATGTTGCATATGAATGAATGTTATGTGCACTCATGTAGAGATTATAAATTATGTTATGAATTTGCATACATTTGGACTCATTTCACTAACATATTCTGCAATAAGGAGGTTTACTGAATCAGTAACCGCCTGATTTTCGCATTAGATAGGTGCATACACACACACTTTTGCATATGTTCATACAGCATTAGAAATCTTCTAAGGACAATGATTACTTGTGAATGATGTTTTGAGTAGATGGATGATGGATGGTAGGATACGCTCTTCCTAACTTGGAGATTTCGGGGACGAAATCATTTAAGGTGGGGAGAATGTAACAACCCGAATTTTTAATAACATGTTAAAACAAGAAATCAGGGCAGAATTAAATCCTAAGTTAAGAATCAATGGGAACGGGTTACGCCATCGCGTTCTTCTCGAAATTCTGCTTGAAAACGAGTCCGAAATTTCGTAAATCGGAGTCCGTATGACCAAGTTATGGCCCTTAGAAGATTTTAGAAAATTCAAATTCAGCCCGAAATTCAAAATCAGATCCAAGCAGATTTGGGTGGGAAATTTTCCCGCCCTACCCCAGGTCGATAGGGGGGTCGACTGGGGTGTCGACCTGCCACCCCCCCTAGGTCGACCTGGGGGTCGACCCCCCTCGGTCGGACCCTGCTGGTCAGGTGCACCAGTTTGCTCCTTTGGTCTGTTTACTTAGCCTGTGACGGGATTTGATGGTTCATATCTAAATTAGGGTTAATCCTATGGCCTAAACTAGTCCCTACACCTATAAAAACACCCTTATACCTAGCCTAAACCATCACAAATCATCCTAACAACTAAATTCTGTCAAAATGCTCCCTAATCATGGCCTCCATCTTCATCTTGAGAGCTTCTAAGGCAAAAAGGAGCAAGCTTTCTTCTTTCTATCAAAGGAGCTACTTATTCTCAAGGCTATTTGTGTTGCTACATCATTCCTAGAGCTTCTACAACGTCTCTATCTTGTTCTATTTGGTTCTAGTTCTCATAGCCACGCTTTGTAAGCCCCACTCTACTCTTAGATTTAAACTATGAAGTTAATATGATCATGTAGCAAGTTGAAATGGGACTTTAGGTATAATATTTGTCTTGGGGCTATATTTGTATGCATAGATCCATTTATGACTCTTTTGATCTATGATTGGGGCACTATCATGAACCTAGTATCATTTACCTTGATTTTTGGGTAGAAAGCTATGAGCTTTATTTGGTGGTTATGCATAATGCAACATAGAACTTGGTAGTTATGCATAATGCAACATAGAACTTGGTAGTTATGCATAATGCAACATAGAACCTCTCATAACCTTGATGTTAACTTGCATATGATGTTGAACTACATGCTACCCACAAGTTTATCACTCTATGTCAACTATTATCATGTTTCACCTTTGCCTATGATGTTGGACTACATGCTAGTTTATTTGCTAAGTTTGATGTCATGCATGTTTTGAGGCCAATAACCCTATATGCTAGTTGTGATGAACACTTTTTCCTCAAATATCATCATGTTTAACTTATGACCACCTTTACCACCTTATGCCCCTCTTGGTCATATTTTTATGTTCCTTGATTCACTTGTGTTGATGCGGATTTACGTGCGATGGGGATACGTTATGGGTAGTTAGGCAAACTTGAAATGACATGAAAAACATGACTTGAAATGTGACATGAAACTTTATTATGCTTGAAACTTGAATATGGTCATGACATGTAGAAAATCATAAAGTGGCCAACTCGAGGTTGGGTTGAGTTTGTAGCGTAAACCTGCCCGGAACCGCCCGGCAAATCCAGTGGCTACAAACAGTAGGACCCAATGTGAGAAGTTGGTCACATCGCGCTTGAAACCCGAGGTTAGACTAGGTTGTGGTGTAAAGCTGCCCGGACCCGCCCGGCATATCCAGTAACCACAACAAAGTCTAATGTGAGAGGTTGGGTGCATTAAATTAATTAATGCCACATGTTAGGGTTAAGTCATGAGCCACTTGGATACACTTAACCAACTTGAAACATGATTGGATAGGGTTAACCACACTTAACCCGTTAGAAACCCTAGTTACGTGGTCCTTTTCAGTAGTAACCCTCTTGGATGTATCACGATACCCTAGGGACTAGGCTAGGGTGGGGCACGATTACTGGGCTGATTGTAAGCAACCAGAACGACGGCTGAGTTGGTGCGCCGGTATAGGTTCAGGCGGACTATGGCCGTGCACATAGTCCGGAGTTGAAAAAGCAGGCACGGGCACCAGTAGGTTCAGACTGTGCGTGCTTGATTCGTGTCAGTGGTTGGCACCTTAGGACTTGATACACCCTAAGGTGGACCTGGCACAGTTGACTACATTTCGTGATTAGGCCGTATGACACTGACACTCGACGAGTTAGGCTTATAGGGAGTCGATCGACTAGACCGTGTAGTTGGACCTTGATTTGGGTCATCTCATGATATTGGGCCAAGGGATCGTTTCTTGTTTATACTTGACATGGGCCAGGATACTAGTACTTTTGGTGGAAAACTAAACCTTGTATATGCGATGCCACACTTGATCTACCTCGTTATCTATTTATCATGTCAGTTAGTTGCCATCTTTATGTTTCATCTCAGTTTCTCATGTTTAGTTAACTTTATTAGATTTTATACTAATAGTAGGTAGGACTTACCAGTCTTTATGACTGACCCTTTTTCTTTCGCCTCTTTTCTTCTATCCCCCCCCCCCCCAGGTTCTCAGGGAGGGAACACTAGTGCTTAGCTTGGACACTTGGCTTGCTTTCTTGACAGCTCATGTACGGTTTGGACTTGAGCTTGCTATGGCTTCACCACATCTATCTTGGGGATAGTTTACTTTATGTTATTTTCAGTTTATATTTTCTAGACTTGTGGTAGTTGGAAACAATGACTAAGTACTTTGATGTAAGTTGGCTATTTGGTTTTGAAATGATGGTTTTTAAACTTCTACCGCTGCTTTACTTATTTATTTATCTATGTTCTGTCTTGTGATATCTCTGTGCATGTTTACCTAGACAACACCCCTCCAAAGCTAGCGCCAGCACTCGTGAGTGTGGCCCTGGAGGAGGTGGGGTGTTACACATTATTAACATCATATTTCTTGAAGAAAGAGTTAATGCCTAAAGGCTTAGACAACCTCCTATTTTTCTTCAGTTTCTTGAATCAATGATATGTTCATCATGTCTAGAGACAATCAATCTGAAACTGGAAATGTTGAATCCAACTTGCCTACCCATCAAAACCTTTCTGATCTCACCAATGAAGCCAATAATCTGATAAAAACCGTTACTAGTCCAGAAAGTCAGTTAATAACGATACAACTAGAAGAACATAATTATCTCTTATGGAAACTGCAAGTTCTGATTGCAATATAAGGCTACAACCTTGAAGGTTATAACTTTGGCACAGTGTCTATTCCTTGTAACAATGCGTATTTTTAATAACATGTTATAATGTAAATCAAGGCAGAATTAAATTCTAAAATCTGAATCAAGGGAAACGCGTTGTGCCATTGCGTTCGTCTCGGAAAAATACACGAAATAGAGTCCGAGTTTTCGAAAAACGGAGTCCGTATGACCAAGTTATGGCCCAATGAAGTTTTCAGAAAATTCTAAGCCCGAAAACAGTTCAAATTCGAATTTCACCAAACAGGATGGGCGGGAATTTTCCCGCCCCAGGCACGGTCCACACAGGGGTCGACACCAGTGTCGACCCCCCCAATGGGTCGACACCCATGTCGACCCAGGGGTCGACCCCCTCGGTCGAACCAGTTTTTCTGGTGCACCATTTGTGACATGTTCAGTCTTGCTTTAGAAGTTTCTGACGAGATTTGACGGACCTGATGTGTTTTAGGGTTAATCCTATGGTCTAAACTAACCTAATCACCTATAAAAAGACCCCTAGACCTAGCCTAAACCCTCATTAATCATTCCTACAACTAAACTATGCCAAAATGTTTCTTGATCATGGCCTCCATCTTCATATCATGGCCTCCATCCTCTTCATGAAAGTTTGAGTGTCCTAAGCTAGTAAAAGAGCCACCTTTCTTAATCAAAACAAGGATCTTTCTTTGTCTTTGGGATTATTCCTTCTTGTTCTCATGTCTTGAAGTGGAGTTTATCGTCTTTGGTTGCGGATTTGCTAGTGTGGCTTCGTCTCAATCTTATTTTATATTAATTTTAGTCTTCATAGCATTGTAAGCCCTATACTACTCTTAGATTCTAACTATGAAGTTAAATATGACATATTGCAAGTTGATTTTGGACCTAAGTTTGATATGTGCTTTGATCCTATCATGTTATGCATAAATTTATTCTATGCATGTTAGTAAAGTTACCACCTTTACCTTATGCATAGAAAGCTATAAGCTTTGTGTTGAAATGTTGCATTATGCAACATGAGAACTCTCACAACATATATGATAACTTGCATATAATGTTAGATGCGAACTTCTAGTCATCATTCTATGTCATCTAGGACCATGTATCACCTATTTGCTAAGTTTGAATGTTATGCATGTTTTGAGGCTTATAATGTAATATGCAAGTTTATGATCTCTCATACACCTTATGTTATCTTGCATATGATGTTATATGCGAATCACTAGCTATCATCCTATGACATTTATGATCATGTTTCACCTATTTTCTAAAGTTGATATCATGCATGTTTTGAGGCTTATAATGTAATATGCAAGTTTGTGAACACATTTGCCTCATATGCCACCATGTTTAACTTGTGGCCAAAGCACCCTTATGCTAGTATGCATGCTTGTGGCCAAATCACCCTTATGCTATTTGATATGTATGAGGCCAAGTCACCTTTTATACTATCATACATGTTGAGGCCATATGCTAGTATGTTGAACCCCTTTTGGCCTCAAATATCGTCACGTTTAATTTGTGATAGATTTTCCCATCTTATGCCCACCTTGTCATATAGTTATGTTCCCTCTTTGATCTATTTGCGTTGATACGAATTTACGTGCGATGGGAATACGTTATGGGTAGTTGGGCAAACTTAAATAACATGAGAACATGACTTGAAAATATGACATGAAAGTTTGACATGTGTTTATGCTTGAAACATGGACTTGGACATGACTTCTAGGAAACATGAGAATGACCAACTCGAGGTTGGGTTGAGTTTGTAGCATAAATCTACCCGGAACCGACCGGCCTAACTAGTGGCTACAAGCAATAGGACCCAATGTGAGTAGTTGGTCATGTCGCACTTAAAACCCGAGGTTAGACTAGGTTGTGGTGTAAAGCTACCCGGACCCGCCCGGCTTAACTAGTAACCACAACAAAGTCTAATGTGAGAGGTTGGGGGTGCATTAAGTTAATTAATGCCACATGGTAGGGTTAAGTCATGGACTACTTGAATACTTAACCAATTAAACACGATGGATTGGTAGGGTTAAGTCATGGACTACTTGAATATACTTAACCAGTTGAACACGATGTATTGATAGGGTTAAGTCATGAACTGCTTGGACACACTTGACCGACTCAATACATGGTTAGGTTAGGGTTAACCACACTTAACCCGTTTAAAACCCTAGTTACGTGGTCCTTTTCAGCAGTAACCTACTTGGAAGTATCATGGGTACCCTGGACTAGGCTAGGGTGGGGCACGATTACTGGACTGATTGTAAGAGACCAAAAGAGATGGCTGAATGGTGCACCGGTTGTTCAGGCGGACCATGGTCGTGCACATTAAGTCCGGAGTTGAACATGGGCACCGGTAGGTTTAGACTGTGCATACTTGAATTGTGTCTGAGGTTTACACCGTAGGGCCGGATACACCCTAGGGTGGACCTTGCACGGTTAACTACATTCCATGAATAAGCCGTATGACACTGATACACGACGAGTTAGGCTTATAGGGAGCCGATCGACTAGACCAAGTAGTTGGACCTCGATTTAGGTCATCTCATGATGTGGTCCAGCTTTGGTCCAAGGGATCATTTCTTGTTTATACTTGACATGGATTGGAATACTAGTACACACCTGGTGCAACTTAACCTTGTATATGCGATGCCACACTTGATCTATCTTGTTAACTTTTCACCATGCCAGTTATCACCCTGCATCTCATCTCTATTTTACATGTTCAGTTAACTTTATTAGTTTTTATACTAATAGTAGATAGGGCTTACCAATCTTTTTGACTGACCCGTTTTCTTTCGCCTCTTTTCTTTCGTTTCCCCCCCCCCCCCCCAGGTTTACAGGGTGGGAACACTGGTACCTAGCTTGGATCTTTAGCTGCTTTTCTGGATAGCTCATGTACGGTTTGGACTTGAGCTCGCTATGGCTTTATTCTACCTTGGGGATAGTTACTTTATGTTATTTCCAGTTTTCAGTTTATGTTTCTAGACTATGTTTTGTGGAAAATAATGACCAAGTACTTTGATGTAACTTGACTATGGTTTTGAAATGTTAGTTTTATCCGCTGCTTTATTTACTCTGTTTTACTTATATGTTCTGTCTTGTGATATCTGCATGCATGTTTACCTCGTTTAACGCCCCTCCAATGCTAGTGTACTTGCAAGAGTGACCCTGGCGGAGGTGGGGTGTTACATTTGGTATCAGAGCATAAGGTTTACGAGATTGGACAAAAGGTTTTTAAAACTTACCTTTTGGAAAACTATTTTCAAAACCAATTAAGTATTTTCCAAGAAAAGTCTAGTTTATTATAAAAGGCTATTCCCCAAAAGCCATTAGCACTATCCTTCATTTCTTCATTCTGAATCTATCCATCTTTTTTCCTTCGTTTCAGTATGGCCGATAATTTTGCCATCTCGGAGGGTGTACCAGTACCTAGTTGGTTTAGAAGGTAGAGGCAAGGGCGAATAAAGCCGGCCCCGCGGATATTCCTCCTCATCCTCAGCATACACAAGCAGATTTCGCGGAGCTTTGCAAAAACTTTAAGGCAATGGGTTGCAAGAATTTTGTCGGAACGGAAACTTCTATGGAGGCAAGAAACTGGTTAAAGGAAACTGAAGACCTCTTTGCTATCTTTGATGTGGAAGATCGTAGGAAAGTTCTGTTGGCGGTATGGCTATTGAAAGGGGAAGCTGCATATTGGTGGGTAGTCACCACCGCTACTAAACCAATTCAGACTTGGGATGACTTTAGGAGAAGGTTTGGACTAAGGTTTTTATCATCAGCAGAGGAGAACCTTCAGCTGGAGAGGTTCCTATCACTAAAGCAAGGGGACATGACCGTTAGGGAATATGTGGATAAGTTTAATCAACTTGCTCGGTTCGGTTTAGACTTGGTTAACACAGCTCAGAAGAAGGCCCTACACTTTGCTCTAGGATTGAACGAGCCATTGCACAGTTTGGCCATGACTCATATACCCATGGGGGCGACCTTCGAAAATTTGGTGAATACGACCCTACTTCAAGAGGAAGATAAGAGTGACAAGAAGAAGGTCAAGGCAAATAAGTCTCAAGGCAAGAAGATAGACTCCGGGAAAGGAGGAAAGAACGACAACACGTCAAGTAAGAAGAGGAAATGCAACTTTTGTGGGATCAAGGGGCATCTGGCCAAGGATTGCAGGAAGAGGAAGTTAGGTGAGTGTTTTCATTGCGGAGAGTCTGGACATTTTAGCAAGGATTGCCCGAAGAAGCAAGGACAGGGGCAAGGACAAACTCAGCAAGCAGAACTCTATGGAGGGCAGTTGTAGGCTCTCCTCGCTCTTCCATCTCTTGATCGAGGTAGTATTTCTGTAGAAAGCCTTGTTTACATTTCTGATTTTCCTGTTCGCACTTTATTTGATTCTAGTGCATCGCATAGTTTTATTTTTTCTGATCTTGTTGAAAGTTTGCACCTTAGTACTAGTCTAGTTGAGGATCCCGTTTGTGTTTCAAATCCAATTGGGGGTTTCGCCTATTTATCTATGATTTGTGTGAATTTGAGGATTTCTATCTTTAGCGTAGAATTCATGGGTAATGCTTATGTTCTCGGGTTCATGGGATACGGGTTGATTTTAGGCATGGATTGGTTGTCCAGTTATGGAGCCATTCTCGATTATGGGCATAGGGTAGTGAGGCTTATGACTCGCCTTGATAATACCCTAGAGATTTCTTGTAACCCTAATGGGTCCCGTCATGTTATGTTTTCTTGAATCCCTCGACTCGTCTTTTGACAATCTTGAATCTGTGAGGGTGGTCCGAGAATATCCTGATGTCCTCGATGAGGTGAAGGGGTTACCCCCTAAACGCGAGATAGATTTCCGTATTTATCTTGTTGATCATGCCAAGTCAGTTTCATTTCCAGTTAGGCACATGGCCCCTCGTGAAAGAAGAGAGCTTAGTAAGCAAGTCAAGGAGTTGCTTGAGAAAATTTTATTAGGCGAAGCATTTCTGAATGGGGTGCTCCAGTGGTATTCGCTTCGTCTGTGTGTTGATTATCGTGAGTTAAACAAGTTGACAAAGAAGAATAGGCACCCATTACCGAGGATTGATGATCTCTTTGACCAGCTTGTAGGTGCTTCTGTTTTCTCTCAGCTCGATCTAGCCACCGGATTCCATCAGCTTAGAGTAGCTGAGGTTAGTATTGATAAGACTGCGTTTAGGACTCCAGATGGATTCTTTGAATGGCTTGTCATGCCATTCGGTTTGACTAATGCACCCGCCTACTTCGTAGACTTGATGAGTAGGGTGTTCAGGGAGTTCCTTAACAAGTTTGTTGTTGTTGTCTTCGTGGATGATATTCCGATCTTCTCAAAGGATGAGGAAGAGCATGCTAGGCATCTCAAGGAAGTGATGGATACGCTTAGAGAGCATTAGTTGAAAGCCAAGTTCTCCAAATGTCATTTTTGGAGAAGGGAAGTTCGGTTTCTTGGACATATAGTTTCTAAGCAAGGCATAGCGGTGGATCCCGCGAAAGTGGTTGTGGTTCAAGACTGGAAGACTCCTAGGAATGCAACCGAAGTAAGAAGCTTTCTCGGTCTTGCAGGGTTTTATAGGAAGTTCATCAAGGACTTCGCTAAGATTTCAGCTCCTCTTACTAAGTTGACGAAAAAGGACTTAGCCTTTGAATGGGAATTGGAGTGTGAGCCTGATTTTCAAAAGCTTAAGAGGACTCTTACCACAGCACCAGTTTTAGCTTTACCCGATGGAGGGAAGATGTTTGTCGTGAACACCAATGCACGTGACATGGGATTAGGCGTGGTCCTGATGTAAGAAGAAAAAGTAATATGTTATGGGGTTAGGCAACTCAAAGTTTATGGGAAGAACTACCCCACGCATGATTTGGAGTCGGCGGCGATTGTCTTTGCGCTTAAATCATGGCACCATTATCTTTTGGGCAAGAGATTCGAGTTATATACGGATCACAAGTCGCTCAAGTATCTCTTCTCGCAAAAGGATGTCTATGCTAAGTGTTGAGTTTGGAAGTAGGAATTAAGAAACTACGGAATTGAAAGGTTAAAAACAGTCAAAGCATAATGGAATTAAGTTCAAGGAAATGCGGCTTAGAAGGTTGAAGACTAGGTACGCGCATCATATATCTTTTTAGGAGTATATCCTTGATCCCTATTTTTCCGTGGAGCTTACTTGTATACTATCTCCTCGATCTCTTTTCCTAATTAGCATATCTTTCTTTTGCTATCCATGTTTACCTTGTTTATCTTGTTATCTCGTAATCGTGTCATGAGAACCTTAGGTAGAAACCCTTTGGTTGAAACATGTATTTGAAACATGTTATGCTTGATGTTTGCCAGTGGTTGCAAGTGTTTGCAAGTGGATACTCGTGGATGCATGATACACGTTAGGCACTAAGATCGGCTCACACACTTTCATACCGCATATGCATGAGTGTTTATGCTTATTCATGGATGAAACTTGTATGCTATCACATGGATGTTGCATATGGATGGATGTTATGTGCACTCATGTAGAGACTATAAGTTATGTTAGGAATTCGCATACATATGGACTCATTACACTAACATATTTTGCATTAAGGAGGTTTACTGAATCAGTAACCGCCTGATTTTCGCATTAGATAAGTACATATACACACACCTTTTGCATATGTTCATACAGCATTTATAATCCTTTTAAGGACAATGGTTACTTGTGGATGATGTTTTGAGTAGATGGATGATGGATGGTAGGATATGTTCTTCCTAACTTGGAGATTTCGGGGACGAAATCCTTTAAGGAGGGGAGAATGTAACAACCCGTATTTTTAATAACATGTTATAAGGTAAATCAAGGCAGAATTAAATTCTAAAATATGAATCAAGGGAAACGGGCTGTGCCATTGCGTTCGTCTCGGAAAAATACGCGAAATAGAGTCCGAGTTTTCGAAAAACGGAGTCCGTATGACCAAGTTATGGCCCAATGAAGTTTTCAGAAAATTCTAAGCCCGAAAACAGTTCAAATTCGAATTCAGATTCGAATTTCAGCCAAACATGATGGGCGGGAATTTTCCCGCCCCAGGCAGGGTCGACACCAGTGTCTACCCCCCCCCCCCCCCACCAATGGGTCGACACCCATGTCGACCCAGGGGTAGACCCCCTCGGTCGAACCAGTTTTTCTGGTGCACCATTTGTGACATGTTCAGTCTTGCTCTATAAGTTTCTGATGAGATTTGACGGACCTGATGTGTTTTAGGGTTAATCCTATGGTCTAAACTAACCTAATCACCTATAAAAAGACCCCTAGACCTAGCCTAAACCCTCATTAATCATTCCTACAACTAAACTATACCAAAATGTTTCTTGATCACGGCCTCCATCTTCATATCATGGCCTCCATCCTCTTCATGAAAGTTTGAGTGTCCTAAGCTAGTAAAAGAGCCACCTTTCTTAATCAAAACAAGGATCTTTCTTTGTCTTTGGGATTATTCCTTCTTGTTCTCAAGTCTTGAAGTGGAGTTTATCGTCTTTGGTTGCGGATTTGCTAGTGTGGCTTCGTCTCAATCTTATTTTATATTAATTCTAGTCTTCATAGCATTGTAAGCCCTATACTACTCTTAGATTCTAACTATGAAGTTAAATATGACATGTTGCAAGTTGAGTTTGGGCCTAAGTTTGATATGTGCTTTGATCCTATCATGTTATGCATAAATTTATTCTATGCATGTTAGTAAAGTTATCACCTTTACCTTATGCATAGAAAGCTATAAGCTTTGTGTTGAAATGTTGCATTATGCAACATGAGAACTCTCACAACCTATATGATAACTTGCATATAATGTTAGATGCGAACTTCTAGTCATCATTCTATGTCATCTAGGACCATGTATCACCTATTCGCTAAGTTTGAATGTTATGCATGTTTTGAGGCTTATAATGTAATATGCAAGTTTATGATCTCTCATAAACCTTATGTTATCTTGCATATGATGTTATATGCGAATCACTAGCTATCATCCTATGCCATTTATGATCATGTTTCACCTATTTGCTAAAGTTGATATCATGCATGTTATGAGGCTTATAATGTAATATGCAAGTTTATGAACACATTTGCCTCATATGCCACCATGTTTACCTTGTGGCCAAAGCACCCTTATGCTAGTATGCATGCTTGTGGCCAAATCACCCTTATGCTATTTGATATGTATGAGGCCAAGTCACCTTTTATGCTATCATACATGTTGAGGCCATATGCTAGTATGTTGAACCCCTTTTGGCCTCAAATATCGCCATGTTTAATTTGTGATAGATTTTCCCATCTTATGCCCACCTTGTCATATAGTTATGTTCCCTCTTTGATCTATTTGCATTGATACGAATTTACGTGCGATGGGAATACGTTATGGGTAGTTGGGCAAACTTAAATAACATGAGAACATGACTTGAAAATATGACATGAAAGTTTGACATGTGTTTATGCTTGAAACATGGACTTGGACATGACTTCTAGGAAACATGAGAATGGCCAACTCGAGGTTGGGTTGAGTTTGTTGCATAAATCTACCCGGAACCGACCGGCTTAACTAGTGGCTACAAGCAATAGGACCCAATGTGAGTAGTTGGTCATGTCGCACTTAAAACCCGAAGTTAGACTAGGTCGTGGTGTAAAGCTACCCGGACCCGCCCGGCTTAACTAGTAACCACAACAAAGTCTAATGTGAGAGGTTGGGGTGCATTAAGTTAATTAATGCCACATGGTAGGGTTAAGTCATGGACTACTTGAATACTTAACCAATTAAACACGATGGATTGGTAGGGTTAAGTCATGGACTACTTGAATATACTTAACCAGTTGAACACGATGTATTGATAGGGTAAATCATGAACTGCTTGGACACACTTGACCGACTCAATACATGGTTAGGATAGGGTTAACCACACTTAACATGTTTAAAACCCTAGTTACGTGGTCCTTTTCAGCAGTAACCTACTTGGAAGTATCATAGGTACCCTGGACTAGGCTAGGGTGGGGCACGATTACTGGACTGATTGTAAGAGACCAAAAGAGATGGCTGAATGGTGCACCGGTTGTTCAGGCGGACCATGGTCGTGCACATTAAGTCCGGAGTTGAACATGGGCACCGGTAGGTTTAGACTGTGCATACTTGAATTGTGTCTGAGGTTTACACCGTAGGGCCGGATACACCCTAGGGTGGACCTTGCACAGTTAACTACATTCCATGATTAAGCCGTATGACACCGATACACGACGAGTTAGGCTTATAGGGAGCCGATCGACTAGACCAAGTAGTTGGACCTCGATTTAGGTCATCTCATGATGTGGGCCAGCTTTGGGCCAAGGGATCATTTCTTGTTTATACTTGACATGGATTGGAATACTAGTACACACCTGGTGCAACTTAACCTTGTATATGTGATGCCACACTTGATCTATCTTGTTAACTTTTCACCATGCCAGTTATCACCCTGCATCTCATCTCTGTTTTACATGTTCAGTTAACTTTATTAGTTTTTATACTAATAGTAGATAGGACTTACCAGTCTTTTTGACTGACCCGTTTGCTTTCGCCTCTTTTCTTCCGTTTCCACCCCAGGTTTACAGGGTGGGAACACTGGTACCTAGCTTCGATCTTTAGCTGCTTTTCTGGATAGCTCATATACGGTTTGGACTTGAGCTCGCTATGGCTTTATTCTACCTTGGGGATAGTTACTTTATGTTATTTCCAGTTTTCAGTTTATGTTTCTAGACTATGTTTTGTGGAAAATAATGACCAAGTACTTTGATGTAACTTGACTATGGTTTTGAAATGTTAGTTTTATCCGCTGCTTTATTTACTCTGTTTTACTTATATGTTCTGTCTTGTGATATCTGCATGCATGTTTACCTCGTTTAACGCCCCTCCAATGCTAGTGTACTTCCAAGAGTGACCCTGGCGGAGGTGGGGTGTTACATTCCTCCACAGTTTGTTACTAACAATGAAAATAAAATTGTCAGTAACAATGGATATAAAAAGTATTCCAGGCAAGATAGATTGATAAGTTTTTGGCTCTTATCATCAATAAGCACTAATCTTCTGCCTCAAGTTATTGACCACAACTCTACACATGAAATTTGGTCCACCACTGAAAGAATTTTTAGTACTCAATCAGCAGCAAGAGCTATGCATTAGAAGAGAGAATTGCAAAATATTAGAAAGGAAGGTTCTGAACATATGAGGGATTATCTTGCTAGAGTCAAGAAACTGTACAATTTGTTTACTTCTGTAGGTTATGGAGTTAGAGAAGACGAACATGTATTGACCATTCTAAATGGTTTAGGTCATGATTACGAGGCAGTAGTGGCCATTTTATCATCAAAAAGAAATACTCTAGACGTGCAATTTGTGTACCCAGTACTTCTTGCTCATGAAGCAAGAATATATCATATGAAAGCAATAAATCCAGACATGTCAATCAATTATGCTGCTAGTAAATAAAACAAGAATTCAAGAAGTGAGCAAACTAATCAAAGAGGTGGTTTTTCTGGTAGATCTAGAGGTAGAGGAAGGTGGAACAATAATTCAAAACCTAAATGTCAAATATGTGAAAAACTAAGTCACATAGCAGCAAAATGTTATTTTAGATTCACTCAAGGTTACACACCAGGTCAAGGTTCAGGAAATCAAAGAAACAACAGTGGAAGTGCTAATCTAACTCAATCTAAAGAAGATTCAGACCAACATGATGCAATCAAAAGCTGTCAATTGAGTGAAGTGACTAGACCACAACACATACTGGACGATGCACGGTACCCAGACACAGGGGAAACAAATCGTATAACAAACAATTTGGAGAATCTAAATTTTGGCAATAGAGAATATAAAGGTAAACAACTTTTGTATGGGCAATGGTGATTGCATAAATCACTACAACAAATTGACCATATTACAATAGTGGAAAACAGTTGTAAAATACTTTTTACAACGGTGGTGTAAAACCGTCGTCTATTAACAAGTTGTAATAGATTAACATCTTTTACAACTGTTTTGCACCGTTGTACATATATATTTTACAACCGTTTTCCACCGTTGTAATAAACTTTATTACAACTGTTATGCTCTGTTGTTGTTATAGATATATTTTATTACAACTATTATTTTATAGTTGTAATATATGCACAAATTATATACATTAATAATAAAAGAATTCATTCTAGAACATATTATATACAAAACTAAAAATATCAAACAAACTTAAACCACAAACCAAAACAATATATTAATTTTTTCAAACTCTCATCATTTTTTTACATAATACTCTGAATTTATAAATCATATATATAGCTCAAGTACATAAATATATGAATGCAAGGATATCAAGCACATGACTCAGCAAAACTGCTTCATGACTCAGTTGTACATAGATATGTGGGTTTTCAACCTTTCATCCAACTATTTTTGTGCTCAGAATATTAAGCGTATGACTCAGCAGAACTACTGCATAAGGTATACTGGTATGCCAGTATAAATCCATGGTCATTGTAAGAAGAAAACCTGAATGCACAAATTGAATAATTCAATATAGACGTATGAATAAGCTTAGACATCCATACTTCCCAAATCTAGCACAGGTCCCATGAAAAAACCATAAAACAAAGATAAGCCAACGAAAATTGCAAACTCAAAATATCCAATAAATGCATTATTGAGTAGAATCAATAGTGTGTTGTATATACAATATAGTAGTAAAGGTGAAAAGGTGCAGAGTACCCAAAGGCTTGCAACTTAAGCATCATTTTTTGTGTTTTCGATACAAAAATCTGCAGTTAAAAACTGCTTTTAAATTTACATAACTGCATAGACATCCATTTTGAGAGTCGAACATTATGAGTTCAACATAAATCAACATATAATTTCACAAGAGCGTAGGTTTTTCTGTAGACTTTTTTCTATTCATTTTTCTAAATTCTGAGTTTGCTAATAACTTTATTAGGTCAAGTATGCTGAAGAGGATAGAGAGTTAGGGTCCAATTTGGGCATTATCAATTTTTTAATCTCATGTCGTGTAATTGGTTGAGATATGTCATGTTGGGTTTTGCACTTTCAACATCTTTTGTGTTTTATCTGTGCCTTAGACCACCGAGAGGGACTAAAAGCTTAATGCATATGCTGGTATACTGATGAATATAATGAATTGAACAATATAATAAAATGAGATTCTAAAAGAAAAGAAAAAATGTATAAATAAGAATCTCGTAGAAGTGGTATAGCCAGATGAACTGGAAGAGGCTGGCTTTTGCTTGTTCTCCAAATCACTGATTTTCTGCAAAAGATTCCTCAAGTAATCCACTGCAAAAGTAGGCAAGGCAACCCCAAGTACTTCATATCCCTTCATAAACCTCCTAATAGGAACACAACATCCAGATCCGGGCGACGATGACTTCTGCTTCGTAACCATAGTGAAATCATATATCAATTTCTAACATCAAAAAAAGAATGAATCAATCCAAAACAAAATCATCAAAAGAAAAAAATCAAACGAAATCAAAATAGATAATGACCGAAACATAAATTGTTCTTATACATAATGATATATGTTTGTAATATTTTGATAATCCTTGATACCAAATGACTATGTATGGATCTAAGTTATGTGGCTATTAACATAGATACAGATCAAAAGTTTCAGAGACACCTCGTTTATATTTCCTGGATGATGAATCCCAAAAAATTTGCCAACAATCTTATTCAAGCCTAACACTAAGCTCAAGTTGTTCAGCTTCCAAGCCATTCTAACTATTTAAGCACTATCAATGTACAGCGAAACAAGAACTGTTGCAACTGGTTGCTTTCTTATTCAGAATAAATAAGATGGAAGAAGCTACTTGTTTATAATTTATAAAGCTATTTCAAAAACAATTTTTATTATATGTTTCTAGTTAGAACTCAAATATGTTCAATTTTTTTAATTGTAAATTGATTTCTAGGGTTGATGTCTTTGAGCTGAAACTAATCATCACATCATTCTTGTAAATATTATAACCAAATAGTTCTTACTTGGTTGTCCGATACAATTGTTAATTGCAAATTGTTAATCGTAGAATCACCAGCAACTTGAGGGTAAACTCAAGCTTCCAATCTTTGATTCAACCTCTACAAGGCTGCACCACTTCAAAAAGGATAATTTACTTTTACCAAGAATCTTCAATCAGAAGCAACAGACCCAGATCTGAAATAAGCAAGGCAAAATCGCAGATTTTATCAAAGCCTCATCATTATCACAATAGCATCAACACAATAACGTTCAATAACTTATCTACATGCCATCGTCTCACAGTATATACTGAACCTCAATAGACACACAATGCTAGAAACGACTCCGTACAATGCAAGACGATCTCAAGGCATGACAAATTGCCTTAAACTCCCCCATTTCAACACAAAACAATTTTTTTTACTAACATATTTCTCGGTCAACCAATCGAATCGCGAAATCCAAATCGCGAAGAACTAAAAAAAGAAAGCAGAAAACACGTTCGAAAGTATGGCTAAATAAAAGTTGATTTGGTACCTAAACAATGAGAACACGAAATTGAGAACAATGTCAAATTTCTAGGTTTTATTGTTTTGTTGGTCTCCGTGAGAAGGCATGAGATTTTTTCGTCAAAATAGAGTAGGAAGAAAGGCGGAAATTAATGGGTCGGCTTGGATGCGGAGAATGTAGGGTTTATTTTGGGATGTGAATCGTAAGCGGGAATCGAAATTTTGGTTGAAACGTGGGCGGTAACCAAATTACTGAACAAATGAGCACGGAAACTGCTTTTGTTAGCAAATAAAGAATAATGAATATTATTATAAACTTTTATTTTCTGGACTTTAGAAAAAGTTTAAATTTTAAGTGAGTACTAAATAAGCACTATTTTTATATTTCATGTATTTTGAATATTAATTGTTAAATGTTAAAATTTGACAATATAATATGTATAAACTAATTTTGTGTTTGTATTTCAAACTATTAGTATGTAATGAAATTATAATATGTATTGTTAGGGTTTAATTATTTAGTAATAATCACTAACTAATAAAAATTCAATATTAAAAATTATTTTTAAAATTTTAATTTTTAATCATTAGTTGTTGATTTTTAAATTATTAGAAAGGGGTTTAATCTCATTAGTTATTGACTATTAAAAAGACTTATTAATCTATATCTTAATTATTTAGTAATTATCAATTGATTAATACTAACTACTAAATTTTATTTACTATTAGTAACAATTTTTTTATTGGTATATTATTATTAACATTAATTATTTAAAATTTATTTTTACTTATCAATTACTTAGTAAAAACATAAAAGTAAAACATTTTAGGGAGAATAAGCATACTAGTCCAATTGCCAATCCCTTGAAACCTGTTGTAAAATAGCTTCAAAAAATAGAAGACGTAAACTGCGCCTCCATTTGTAATGGAACTCAATGATGAAAAACTAATGACGGAAAATCACTACAATTTGCTATGGTTTAGCGTCGGAAAAGAAAACTCGAGGGTAATAATTTAAAGCAAGTTGAAATAAAAATTCATACATAATATCCCTTACAGATTCCAAGGTAATCCATCACCAATTTGCAACGGTGTTTTTTGCTACTAAAATCTACCCGCTATTTGCAGTTTTGCTTGTAGCGTACAAGAGATATTGACCCGCCTAAATTGATTTAGAAAGGATGTTAGACTTTAGTGCCATATTTTCAATTTCCTCACCAAAATTTCTTCTTTTTACACTTACAATGGTATAAATTAAAGTGAATATTAGGCTCACATCCCTATTTTGAAACTTAATTAGGCTCACATCCGGTCATAAATTTATTATAAATTAGGTCCCTTTTTATCAAAACTTTATAAAATAATAATTAAAAATAATAATAAAAAATCGTAAATTAATAATAAAATAAATTATGCACTATACAAAAAATTCAGTTCAAAAAACAACAAAAACCATGGCAGAAAGATGAAAACAGCAAAAAAACAGAAAAAACTGCAGTTAAATGCATAATATTATGCAAATACTTGATTTTATTGCATGCATATGTGCATATATTCCAGTTCTTACAGCCGCATTGATTTATCTGCATATTTCTGTGCATGTATGCACATTTATTGCATAAAAGGATGCTATAATTCATAACAGTAAAATTCAGTTCATTTTTATTTGCATCCAACTGTGCAAATAACTCGGAAAACATGCACACATGTGTGCAACATATTTATAGGCTAACACGTTAGCTGAATCCCATGTATGCAATAGTTGCATATATGTACGCAACTATAAGCAATAGTTGCATACATATATGCAACTTTTTTTTTTGATTTGCGTGGACTTCTGGGAATTTTTTATGATTTTAGAAAGAAAAAAAATAATGCACTGGTGCATTTTTTTGCTGGAAATGGAGGAGGCGAAGGGAAGCAGCAGGAGGCAGAAGTTTCATTTTTGAGGAGGCGGCTGGTAAAAGTAGGGACCGGATTTGGATTTAAAACATGGGAGGGACGTGGAGTTTATTTCAAAACTTAATAGGGACCTCTTAAAAAAACGCACCCTAAAGTGAATGTTATAAATCAGAATTAGTAAGTTAAAAAATTATACTAAGTATAGTATGGATTTCTTTATAATACAAAATATTACTTACTGATAAAAGTTAATATTTACTACTACTTATTTCCTCTTAGTTGCAATTGAATATTAATTATTAAAAGCTTGGTATGTACATGTTACTAATTCTTAATTGTTACACGCTTAACATTAATTACTCAAAAATAATTACTATTTATTAAGTATTAATTATTTAATAGTAATTTTAATTTGTAAAATTATTTATATATTTTAATATTATTAAATATTCGGTGTTATTAATAGGTGTCTATTACAACTAGTAAAAAATAAGAGTTTATAAAAATAGGCATCTATTACAACTGGCCAAAAAGGACAGTTGTAATAGGCATTTATTACAACTGTGAAAAAAAACAAGTTGTTAAAAATTTGTTTATTACATCTTTAAATAAATGACAGTTGTAAAAGATCTTTATTACAACTGTCATTTTGTTACAGTTGTAAAATTAGAGTTGTAATATGTGTTCTCGTTGTAGTGAATATTACACACATTTGAAGTGCACACATCAAAGGGAAAAGGCAGTTTATATTTAAATAACTTACTTATAGTAACAAGAATTAGAAAAAAATCTCATTAGTGTGTCCTAATTTGCTAGAGACAATAATGTATTTTCCAAATTTTATCTAAAATACTGCTTAATTAGAGACATACTAGCTAAAGAGATTTTATTACAAGGTGAAGCTGACCATGGTCTCTTTAAATTATGTTATGTTATTGGCAATAAATCTGCTAAGTCTAATAGTAACTGTAATATTTCTGAAGTTACTCTTGATGATAAATGTAGCAATGATATTTCTGAAACTATTATTGATAGCAGATGTAACAATATATTTGATACTTTGCATAACAAATTGGGCCACCCAAGTGAGAAGATTGTTAAGAAAATTCTTTTAGACAACAATGTTCCCTTTGATAATAGTATACTTCCACATGTGTGCACCTATTATCGATTTGGTAAAAGCCATAAGTTGCCTTTTGCTAATTCTGAAAGTAAATACAATCAACCATTAGAAATAGTTGCTTCAGGTCTTTGGGGACTTGCACCTATCAGTTCAGATTATGGTTTTAAATATTACATATCTTTTATTAACTCATATTCTAGACATACTTGGATCTATTTTTTAAAGAGTAAATCTGATGCTAGCAATGCAGTTGTGCAGTTCATAACTACGGCAGAAAAACAAACCGGTAGTCAGATGAAAGTGTTTCAAACAGATGGTGGTAGTGAATATAAAACACCCAATGATTACTTTCATAAAAAAGGGATAATTACTAGAATATTTTGTCCCTACACATCTAAGCAAAATGGTTTACTTGAACGAAAACATAAACACATAGTAGAATATGGTTTAACTCTATTGGCTCAGGCTTCAATGCCATTCAAATTTTGGTTAGAAGCTTTTAACACATCTGTTTATTTAATTAATAGATTACACACTAAAGTGTTAGAAGATCTGTGTCCTATAGAAAAATTGTTTGGAGTTTAACCAGACTACAAAATGTTGAGAACATTTGGATGTTTGTGTTTTCCATGTATTAGACCTTATTATAAAAACAAGCTCAACTTTAGATCTAAGTCTTGTACTTTTATTGGATACAGTGTCAATCAAAAAGGATATAAATGCCTTGATGAGTTAAATGACCCAAACTTCCCCTTTTGGGAAAGCCCGGATTGAGTTTGGAACACGACAAATCAGAACAAAACAATAAAATATTTCATTATTATTACAACAATTTACACCAGATTACAAGAATATAACAGAGTATGAATAAATATTACAAATTGAAAAATACATATCAGAGATTTAATAAATTACAAAGTAGCGGAAAAATATAATACAATGCATAGCCGAAAATACATCACTAGCACAACAGAAAGAAATACACGGATACAAAGCTTTCCGGATAAAGCTCCACCTGTAATCTAGGATCCTATGAAAAGAAATATCTGCGCAAACCAAAACTACTAGTTGCTGGTGTGGAAAATATGAGCACCCCGAGTTTAGGTAGAAACAATAAACTCCGAGCCAGTCATGGGACTGGTGTGAGAACTAAAACAGTTATTAAATCTTTAATTTAAAAGTTGGGAAACCATGGGACCACGCCGCATAACACGAAACATGTTTACTACACATGAATCTCAGCTTAAAATTAAACAACGCAATGCTTTTTGGAAAAATGAAGCTATTATAAGACTCTGGTCCCATCACACAATGCAACGCAAGCCGAAGGATAGAGTTTTACCTTATAATCGCCAAATAATGCTTTATACATATAAAACAAATTATTTTTATATTATAAGTGCAAAATGTTTAAAAACAACTTCAAATATAAATGTATCAATCATAGACGGCATGAGTACCATATATCATGTCGCCATACTAGTTCTACAATCAAAAACGGATGATGTCGTATTGGACGTTGGATTTCCATCATGAACCAAGGCAAGGGATCGTCCTTACCGAATTCGAGACTCTCTAGCCCGAGCCTCAAGCTACAACCGCAACTGCACCTAGGAAAATGCAGGGCCGGTTCACCCTTATGTTAGTGGATTAGTTATTCCTGAACAATACGTTTCCCTCCATATGGGGCGTAAATCAAGAGCCACAAGGGACTCAAATTTGAGGTACCTCACTTTCCAAAAACCACATAAGTAAAAACGTCTGGGCTCCATACCATGACACCACTCCTAGCTAGAAAGAAACCCATGCCCTCCCCGCTGTCCTTCATCCCATTTCTAGTTCATACTGGGGTGTGAAGCTCGCGAAGTAACGCTATACACAAAGCTATGCTAATTAAATCTGTGCTTTGATCATCATCCATAAGACTCTACTTTTCAACAAAAGTCTTGATCATTTACATCATGGCATGCCACACTGACAATTCACGCCATGCAACTGATGTCCATCAATATATAACCTCTAAGCTCGTACATCCCAGAGAAGGGTGTCAAGCAAGAGAATAAATCCTCCGCCACCAAACAGATATATATTTAATAGAAATCAATTAGCGCAGAATGAAATCCAATGTCAGACACACATCCATTCACAAGTCCGTTTTGGGTCTGAACGAAACCGGAGGCACCTTATTCCTCGTCCCATATGTCTAATACAGGAGAGAGGTCCTCGCATATCCAGTCGATCTCCAAGTACGTCCGGGCGATCACCACTTATTACCTTATCTTGGGTGTACAACCCAATCAAGACATCACTAATCATCCAAACTATGTGAAGATCTCCGGTCTTCAACCACCGTCTTCATCTTTGACTTTTAATCATCGTATTAATTATTCAGAATGGGTTAAACCCAGTCTTTCTGAATAATTCGCGTATTTTATAATTAATAATCAAGTGCAATAAAAACACATCATACGCCTCATTCCAATTCATAATATTCATTTATTCAAATATTCACATTATTAGGGAAAGGTTCCTTTTAATTTTATCAAAGATAAATTCTTTTAAATTTATTCTTTAATCTTCCTTTGGATACTAGTTCAACCAAATTAAGGTTTATAAACTAGTCTGGATTATCAAACCATACCGAAGTAATCATTTCTTTTACTATCCCAATCCCAACCTATTCATCCCATTACGCAAAACTGGTAATACTCCATATCTAACACCACAGCGTTATCGGTAAAATTAATTACCATTTCACGTTCAAATCTAATTAAAGATTTAACTATCGCCTAGAGTAAAATTGGCGGTACTCCATTCTCGATCATTTCTCGAATTTGATAATTTAAATTATCGCATTTTCATTTCAATCTAATTAAAGATTCATTAAAACTCTAATTCAGTTTTAATTTCAAAAATCATTACTTAATGACTATTCAGAGTTAAGAAATTTATCTTATTTTATCTTATCTTTACTGGGTTAAAGAACTAATGTTATTTAAAACACAGTTCAAGATAAACCTAAAATCATCTTTCATAAAAATAGAATCTACACAGAAATCATAACAGTACATAATCGATATAAATTCCCTTGTCAGACTAATAATATAAATGGAATAGCGGCAAAGCCTTTTAAATTCCATATATAGTAATGGTCTTCATTCACAAAAGCTCATCTCGATTATTACCGAATCGAATTCCATTCAATTCCAATTTAATATATTAAATTCGAAAACTTTACTTTGGAAAATTTTAATTTAAATGTTAAAAAAAGATTTATAAATTCCAAATTATAGTTTTCACTATTAATTGGGTTAAAGAACAAATGTCGTTTAAAACACAGTTCATGATAAACCCACAATCAACTTTCATTTCAATTCTAATTAAATATTAATTAATTGGTAAACGTTTATAAATCTTAATTAAAAAATTTATTCTTTTCTCAACTGGGTTTAAGAACAGTGTTATTAAACACACTCTTCACGACAAACCCAAAAATCCAATTTATTTTATTTTATTCCAATTAAATATTAATTAATTGGAAAACCTCATTAAATCTTAATTTAAAGATTTATTCTTTTCTCATCGGGGTTTAACAACAGTGTTGTTGAAGACACCCTTCACGAAAAAGCCAAAATCCAATTTGACATTAAATAAAAGGCTCTGAATAGAAATTATTTCGGCTTATATTCAATATAAAATTTTGAAATCAACAAACATCATATTGGGAATAACGATGTTTATATATCTTCCAAATTCCTCAAAAATATCTGTATAATCACGGAATCCAATATTGAAATATTCCGAAGATTATTTATATTCAAATCCATTCCAATTCATGCATTGGAAAATTTTGGTTATGTTAAAACCATTTACAAAGTCTAATTTATTTTATTTAAAACCTATGAGATTATTATTCTATTTAGTAACTAGTTCATTACGATAAAAATATTTTTTTATCTTTTAAAATATGGATTTTTTCAACCAAAATCTTTCTAAATCATTTATTATGATTTTACATAATTTTTCCATATTTTTAATAATATTATTAAGGCTCTTACAGTCGTTTTCCAATAACGGCCAGCGAACTACATCCATAGCGACCTTTTCTGAAATTGATTTGGACATATCTCCAAATCTAATAGTTAGATTTCAAATCTATTATATTCACTAGAAAGCTCTTTTTGATACGAACCCAATGGTTCTGGTTCTAGGAGAATCCAAAGGTCGGATCTCCTGTTATATCAATTTGAAGTTAATGGTCGAAACTTACGAACGGTCGCTGCGCGACGCGTTCTATTCAGGCCATTAAATATATATAATATTTTTTTTGTCGATTTCCATTTAAAACATATTTATAAAATATTTATAATTCATTTTAAAACGATTCCAGCTTCTTTTTCAATTTTAAATCAAAATTGAATATTCCCTATCATTATAATATTTAAATGATAATCTTTTCAAAAAAATCTGATTTTGGAATATTTTCCGTTTCGATATTCATTATAAAAATGAATAAAATCGATATGATTATCGTTCATGTCAAAATGGCGCAAATCTAATCAACACGGCTTTATATATTTCCATATTTTCGTGTACTCCATCCAAAATCGGATATCAAATTCATCTTAAAGTATTATCTAAATATTTTTATTCAACACATGAATACCTTTAATGGTTTATACATTCAATAGAAATGATATTTTTATTGTTTAAATTTTTTGTTCAACACATGAATATTTTATACAACACATAAATATTTTATATCCTTACAGAATATTATTTTAAAATATTCTTTATTTTCCAAGTTGTAATGAGACCCAATCAATTACCATATAATGTTATTTATATGGATTTCATACATCACATGTATTCAATAATAATGATAAAAAATTATTAAACAGTCCATTCACATCCAGAGTGAAGTTTACAACTGTGTGAGCATTAAAATGAATAAATAACGCTCATCACAGTCTGTCAACCCATCGATTGACATACAACTAAATATTGGGATTAGTGTATGTCAAATATCATCCCAATACCCGTGTGGGGTTTTCAAACAACAACGGTTTATTTAAATAAATCATTGGTTAATAAAATTAACCAATTCTAATTCGGTTGAATTAATTTTCTACTTAGCCAATTTTACTGTTTAAATTATAAATAGATATTTATAATTTAATTTCGCTATCACATTAATGTTAACATTATTTTTTATACGTTAAACATTTCAACATCGCAAACAACACATAATATAGTCAATTAAATCGTCCATGGTCTGTGGACGAGATAAGTGAGCTAACAATTTATAATGATTAAAACTGATAAAAACCTATATTGGCAATTCTATATATTTTTATACATAAATAAAATAACATAATAAAATATAATTTAGTGAGGAGTTCTCACCTTGGGTTTCCACTCCGTCAGTCTTTAATTTGAACAGTTTAGATTTGGATTTGTTACACGCGTTGTGTCCTTCACCGTGTTTCCAACGATATCTGTTTCACGCGATTTATATTACAAATCATATTTTTAACAACGCTGTATATATTTTAAAAAATCATATTTTTATTTCAATGCTAAGTATATAAAAATCATATTTTTATATCGCTATTATATATAAAAAAATCAAAATTTTATATTGCTACTCATATAATAAAAATCATAGTTTCACATAAATAAAAATCCTAATTTTCATATATAGAAAAATCATATCTTTTCATATAGAAAAACTGTATATTTTCGTATAGAAAAATCATATCTTTATATTATTAAAAATCGTATTTTTATACTAATAAAAATAATAACTTTTTATCATTAAAAATCTTAACTTTTCTAAACTAAAAATCATAGCTTTTCATATAAAAAAATCACATTTAGAAACAATGCTTTATATATAATAAAAACTCCATTTTTAATTCGATTTTCTTATATATAAAAACCATTTTATAATTTAAACTATGGTGTATATATAAGTCATATTTTTATATTTTTAAAACTATGTTATTATATAAATTTCTAAAAATAAACAATGCCATTTTATATTTTTTAGAAAAATGCTATTTGTATTTTCAAAACAATGTTTTTTTATATTTTCCAAACAATGCTTTTTCTATATTTTTACAAAAAAATGCTATATGAATGAGTTACAATTATTTTCGGTTAACACAATATTAATGTAAATTTAATAGATTTCAAATTACACTTAAGAAATTACGGTCGTTCTCCTTCCTCTTCTTCTACGCTGTAAACTGAACCCCTTCATTACAAAGAGAATTGGCCACTTTCAAAACCCTTTATCGCCTGCGCACGTGTCTATAGGCTGCCGGAGTTGGATCTACATCACCCACGACATCTCCCGTCCCACGAGCCACCACCACGCCTGATGATGATGAGCTCAATCACAGGTGGTGCCTCCTGATTTGGTTCGAACAGAGCAACTTTGAATTGGAAATTCCCCCAAATCGTTGAATGATTTTTGATCTTAGCCATATCAATCCAAAGATCATAAATTTCTCTTCGATTTTTGCTTTAGGAATTTGTGAAATTATTGAAGGGATTAGAAATGATTTTGGTTAAACTTTGAATCGTTTTAGCCATTGAAACAATATACAGCGGCGGCAGAATAATAACCAGGGATAGGGATTTAATTATATATATATAAATAAATATTTTAACATTATTTAATTCCAATAATACAAGTTTATCCATCCGAACTCCAAACCGAATCCAATGACTATCGCCTCTAGCTAAATACCATCATTTCAGACACAATGGGATACGTTTCGTAAGCCAATTCAATTGTTTTCATTAATTTTTATCAAAAACAAAATATAAATCAATATATATTGAATTTAAACATACATTTTAATTTGTTGGGGCCACATATTGACTCCAAAAATTCAAGAAAAATAAATCTAGCTATGTTTTGATGATACAGTCCTAACAAAACTAATTTCATCGAATTTGGAGATCGTTTGAAAAATGACCATTTTCCGGTCTATCCAATTCAAACTAAATTTATCAAAACACATTTTCTTTTGCCACGCTCACATACTAATTCCAAGAATTATGAAAATTGGAACAAATCAATAATTTGACATTACGAATCCAACAAAAGTGGTCTCATCGAAAGCGAAGGTCGTTTGCAAAATTGCTATTTTTAAGGGCTATATATTATTTAAAATACATATAAATTCCATAGCGACTATTCCAAATTTTAAACTGGACATAACTTTCAATTTATATTATGAAATCTCGGTTTCTTATATTCATTAGAAAGATATAATTAAATAGATTTAAATATTTTTGGTTTTACTGAATTCCGATTTATTTTGAGTTCTGTATATTCATTTGAAAATTAAAATTAAAATTTTAAACTATTGCGCCATTTCAAACTCTATTTATAATTAGAATAAATTTATACTTTCTAAATTCGTTTAAAATAAATTTTTAATCATTATTATTTAAAATAAATCATTTTAAATATCCAAAATCCATTAAAATAGCTAAAATAAAAAAAATTGAATTGGTTCTGAAATTCCGGGTTGTTAAAATCTCCCCCACTTAAAATCTTTTCGTCCTCGAAAAGGAATGGAGCTGAAAGTTGTTTAATAAACCAATTCAACTTTCATTCTGGTTTTCATTCTTCAACTTTTCAGTTTTTAAGCATTTTCTAATTCTTCAAAAATTTGGCTAACACCCTAAATTTTCGAAAAAATTCGCCATGACCTCTTTGTACGGGGAGACCTTTAAAACCGTAACTAGCCTCACAGGGCCCTCATCATTCCAAAAGAAAAACATAAAGCCAAACGGCTCATAAAACCATCAAACCCAAGAAATATAGTAAATATGTACCTATTTGTCGGGCATATAATTTTATTCCTCTTCTTAGCTTCCATGCTATGACCTGTTCATTATATACAAATGTACATATATGCAATTCTAATCAAATTTCAATTCAGTTTAATATTTGATTCGATTTGGCTGAATTTACCTTTGTTTTTCATATTGGTTTTGATTTGGTTCAACTTAACTTTTCATTCTCATATTTTTATTAGTTAAACTAATAATCAAACAACACAACCAACAATTAATTGGTTAACTAAAATTTTCAGATTCATAACTTTGGTATATATACACAAAATCATGTTTTTGCTGCCAATTCACAACAATAAATCCTATCTAGTTTTGGTTCTCACACCAGTCAATGGAAATATATAGATATACCACCTTCGAAACTCAAACGCAAATGACTAATGTTCTACAGTCATCAATTGTTTCATCCCCAGGCGACTAGAGTGTGATTCTATATCTATCCAGTATATTTGAGACTTCATATACACGTGGATCAAACATATATCAAAATTTTTATATACTTAATTGTCCAAATCAATTTAAAATAAAATTTTCAAATATGTATAATAAGGTTTAAATTTCCAAAACAAAATTTGTTTTCATTTTTTTGTTTTAAAAATAACACTCTTTGAAACCCATTCTAGGATACTACAGATCCTATCTCTAATGAGCCATTCTCATTGATTATTACTAATCCAGTCTTTGATAAATTCTTTCGTTCGATTCTAATATGTATTGTTCTCGAGCTATGTGAACCAAATCTCTGATACAACACTGAAACGATCCAAACTTTCTCTTTTGGGAAAGCCCGAATTGAGTTAAGAACACGACAAATCAGAACACAAACATTAGAATTTCATTGTTATTACAACAATTTACACCAGAGTACAAGAATATGACAAAGTATGAATAAATATTACACACTAAAAAATACAATATGAGAGATTAAATAAATTACAAAGCAGCGGAAAAATACAATACCATGTGTAGCGGAAAATACATTACTAGCACAACTGAAAGAAATACATGGATACAAAGCTTTCCGAACATAGCTCCAGCTGTAATCTAGGATCCTATGAAAAGAAATATCTGCGCAAACCAAAACTACTAGCTGCCCGTGTGGAAAATATGAGCACCCAGAGTTTAGGTAGAAACAATAAACTCCGAGTCAGTCATGGGACTGGTGTGAGAACTAAAACAGTTATTAAATCTTTAATTTAAAAGTTGGTAAATCATGGGACTACGCCGTATAAAATGGAACAGGTTTACTCTACATGAATCTCAGTTTAAAATAAAATAACGTAATGCTTTTTGGAAAATGAAGCTATTATAAGACTAAGGTCCCATCACACAATGCAACGTAAGCCGGAGGATAAAGTTTAAACTTATAATAGCCAAATAATGCTTGATACGTATAAAACAAATTATTTTTATATTATAAGTGCATAGTGTTTAAAAACAACTTCAAATATAAATGTATCAATCATAGACGGCATGGGTACCATATATCATGTCGCCATACTAGTTCTACAATCAAAAACGCATGATGTCGTATTGGAAGTTGGATTTCCATCATGAACCAAGGCAAGGGATCATCCTTACCGAATTCGGGACTCTCTAGCCCGAACCTCAGGATACAACCGCAACTGCACCTAGGAAAATGCAGGGCCAGTCCACACTTACGTTGCTGGATTAGTTATTCCTGAACAATAGTTTCCCCGCCCTATGGGGTGTAAATCAAAAGCCACTAGGGAATCAAATCCGAGGTACCTCGCTTTCCAACAACCACATAAGTAAAAATATCTAGGCTCCATACCATGACACCACTCCTAGCTAGAAAGAAATGCATGTCCTCCCTGCCGTCCTTCATCCCATTTCTGGTTCATACCGGGGTTTGAAGCTCGCGAAGTAACGCTATACACAAAGCTATGCTAATTAAAGGTGTGCTTTGATCATCATCCACAAGACTCTGCTTTTCAACAAAAGCCTTGATCACTTGCATCTTGGCATGCCACACTGACAATTCACGTCATGCAACTGATGTCTATCAATATATAACCTCTAAGCTCGTACGTCCCAGAGAAGGGTGTTAAGTAAGAGAATAAATCCTCTGCCACCAAACAGATATATATTTAATAGAAATCAATTAGCACAGAATGAAATCCAATGTTTGACACACATCCACGATAAACCCAAAATCATCTTTCATCAAAATGGAATCTACACGGAAATCATAGAATTACATAATCAATATAAATTCCCATGTCAGACTAATAATATAAATGAAATAGCGGCAAAGCCTTTTAAATTCCATATATAGTAACGGTCTTCATTCACAGAAGCTCATCTTGATTATTACCGAATCGAATTCCATTCAATTCCAATTTAATATATTAAATTGAAAAACTTTACTTTCGAAAATTTTCATTTAAATCTTAATAAAAGATTTATAAATTCCAAATTATAATTTTCACTGTTAATTAGGTTAAAGAACAAATGTCGTTTAAAACACAGTTCACGATAAACCCATAATCAACTTTCATTTCAATTCCAATTAAATATTAATTAATTGGTAAACCTCTCTAAATCATAATTAAAAGATTTTTTTTTCTCAATTGGGTTCAAGAACAGTGTTATTAAAGACACCCTTCATGACAAACCCAAAAATCTAATTTATTTTATTTAATTCCAATTAAATATTACTTAATTGGTAAACTTCATTAAGTCTTATTTTAAAGATTTATTCTTTTCTCATCGAGGTTTAAGAACAACGTTATTAAAGACACCCTTCACGACAAACCCAAAATCCAATTTGACATTAAATAAAAGGGTCTGAATAGAAATTATATCGGCTTATATTCAATATCAAATTATGAAATCAACAAACATCGTATTAGGAATAACGATATTTATATATCTTCCAAATTCCTCAACAATATACGTATAATCACAGAATCCAATATTGAAATATTTCGAAGATTATTTCTATTCAAATCCATTCCAATTCAAGCATTGGAAAATTTTGTTTATGTTAAAACCATTTACAAAGTCTAATTTATTTTATTTAAAACCCATGAGATTATTATTCTAGTTAATAACTAGTTCATTTCGATAAAAATATATTTTTATCTTTTCAAATATGGAATTTTACAACCAAAATCTTTCCAAATCATTTATGATGATTTTACATAATTTTTCCATATTTTAAATAATTTTATTAAGGCCCTTACTGTCAGTTTTCGATAACAGCCACCGAACTACATCCATAGCGACCATTTCTGAAATTGATTTGGATATATATCCAAATCTAACTGTTAGATTTCAAATCTCTTATATTCATTGGAAAGCTCTTTTTGATATGAACCCAAAGGTTCTTGTTTTAGGAGAATTCGACAGTCGGATCTCCCGTTACATCAGTTTGAAGTTAGTGGTCGAAATTTGCGAACGGTAGCTGCGCGGCGCATTCCATTCAGGCCATTAAATATATATAATATATTATGTGTGTGTGTATATATATATATCGTTGATTTCCATTTAAAACGTATTTATAAAATATTTATAATTCGTTTTAAAACGATTCCAACTTCTTTTTCAATTTTAAATCAAAATTGAATATTCGCTATCATTGTAATATTTAAAAGATAATCTTTTCAAAAAATTTGATTTTAAAATATTTTTCTTTTCGATATTCATTATAAAAATGAATAAAATCGATATAAATATCGTTCGTGTCAAAATGGTGCAAATCGAATCAACACGGCTTTATGTATTTCCATACTTTCATGTCCATCCAAAATCGAACATCAAATTCACATTTTAATCCGTTACGGAATATTATCTTAAAGTATTGTTTAAATATTTTTATTCAACACATGAATACCTTTAAAGGTTTATACATTCAATAAAAATGATATTTTTATTGTTTAAATAATTTTATTCAACACATGAATATTTTATTCAACACATAAATATTTTATATCCTTTACAGAGTATTATTTTAAAATATTCTTTATTTTCCAAATTGGAATGAGACCCAATCATTTACTATATAATGTTATTTATATGGATTGCATACATCGCATGTATTTAACAATAATGATAAATAATCATTAAACAGTCCACTCACATCCAGAGTGAAGTTTACAACTATGTGAGCATCAAAATAAATAAATAACGCTCATCACAGTCTGTCAACCCATTGATCGACATATAACTAAATATTGGGATTAGCGTATGTCAAATACCATCCCAATACCCGTGTGGGGTTTTCAAACAACAACGGTTTATCTAAATGAATCATTGGTTAATAAAATTAAACAATTCTAATTCGGTTGAACTAATTTTCTACTTAGCCAATTTTACTATTTAAATTATAAATAGATATTTATAATTTAATTTCGCTATCACATTAATGTTAACATTATTTTTTATACGCTAAACATTTCAACATCACAAAGAACACACAATACAGTCAATAAATCGCCCATGGTCTGTGGATGAGAGAGGCGAGCTAACAATTTATAATGATTAAAACTGATAAAAACCTACACTGGCAATTCTATATATTTTTATACATAAATAAAATAACACGATAAACTATAATTTAGTGAGGAGTTCTCACCTTAGGTTTCCACTCCGTCAGTCTTTATTTTGAACAGTTTAGATTTGGATTTGATACAACGCATTTTGTCCTTCATAGTGTTTCCAACGAGATATGTTTAACGCGATTTATGTTAAAAAATCATATTTTTAAAAACGCTGTATATATTTTAAAAAATCATATTTTTATTTCAATTCTAAGTATATAAAAATCATATTTTTATATCACTATTAAATGTAAAAAAACAAATTTTTATATTGCTAGTCATATAGTAAAAATCATAGTTTCACATACATAAAAATCCTTTTTTTCATATGTAGAAAAATCATATCTTCTCATATAGAAAAACCGCATATTTGCATATAGAAAAATTATATCTTTATATTATTAAAAATCGTATTTTTGTACTAATAAATTCATAACTTTTTATCATTAAAAATCTAAACTTTTCTAAACTAAAAATCACAGCTTTTCATTTAAAAATTCACATTTAAAAACAATGCTTTATATATAAAAAAATATCCATTTTTAATTCGATGTTCTTATATATAAAAATCATTTTTTTATTTATACTATGGTATATAAATTTATATAAGTCATATTTTTATATTTTTAAAACTATGTCATTATATAAATTTCTAAAAACAAACAATGCCATTTTATATTTTTAAAAAAAAAATGCTATTTATATTTTCAAAACAATGCTTTTTTATATTTTTAAAACAATGCTTTTTTCATATTTTTACAAAAAAAATGCTATATGAATGAGTTACATTACTTTCGGTTAACATAATATTAATTTAAATTAAATAAATTTCTAATTACACTTAAGAAATTACAGTCGTTCTCCTTCATCTTCTTCTACGCTGTAAACCGAACCCCTTCATTTCAAAGAGAACCGACCACTTTCAAAACCCTTTATCGCCTACGCACATATCAATAGGCTGCCGGAGTTCGATCTACATCGCCCGTCCCACGAGCCACCACCACGTATGACGTTGATGAGCTTGATCGCAGGCGGCGCCTCCCGATTTGGTTCGAACGGAGCGGCTTTGAACTGGAAATTCCCCCAAATCGTTGAATGATTTTTGATCTTAACCGTATAGATCCCAAGATCATAATTTCTCTTCGATTTTTGCTTTAGGAATTTATGAAATTATTGAAGGGATTAGAAATGATTTAGGGTTAAATTTTGAATCGTTTCAGCCATTGAAACAATATACAACGGCAGTAGAATAATAACTAGGGCTAGGGATTTAATTATATATATATATATATTTTAATATTATTTAATTCCAATAATACAAGTTTGTCCATCTGAACTCCAAATCGAATCCAATAACTGTCACCCTAGCTAAATACCCTCATTTCGGACACAATGGGATATGTTTCGTAAGCCAATTCGATTGTTTTCATTAAAAAAATTCCAAAATAAAATATAAATCAATATATGTTGAATTTAAACTTACATTTTAATTTACCGGGGCCACATATTGACTTTAAAAATTCTAGAAAAATAAATCTAGCTATGTTTTCACAATACGGTCCTAACAAAACTAATTTTGTCAAATTTGGAAATTGTTTGAAAAATAGCCATTTTCTGGTCGATCCAATTCAAACTGAATCTGTCAAAACACATTTTCTTTTGCCACGCTCACATATTAATTTCAAAAATTATGAAAATTGGAATCTAGCAATAATTTGGCATTCTGGATCCAACAAAAGTGGTCTCGTTGAAAACGAAGGTCATTTGCAAAATGGCTATTCTTAAGGGCTATGTATTATTTAAAATATATATAAATTCCATAGCGACTACTCTAAATTTTAAACTAGACATAACTTTCAATTTATATTATGAAATCCCAGTTTCTTATATCCATTAGAAAGATGTAATTAAACAGATTTAAATATTTCTGGTTTTACTGAAATCCAATTTATTTTAAGTTCTGTATATTTATTTGAAAATTAAAATTAAAATTTCAATCTACCACGCCATATTAAACTCTATTTGTAATTAAAATAAATTTATATGTTATAACTTCGTTTAAAATAAATTTTTAATCATTATTATTTAAAATAAATCGTTTTAAATATTCAAAATCCATTAAAATAGTTAAAATAAAAATTTTAAATTGGTTCTGAAATTCCAGGTTATTACAATGAGTTTGGCAAAGTCGTTATTAGTAGACTTGTGGTTTTTATTGAGAAAATATTTCCTTTTAGAAATGAAAATATAAAAACCACACAAAAATTCTAAAATCTAAAGAAGTCAATACCAGAATTACCTCAGTATTTTGAGGTCACCAAAGTGATGAAGGCTGAAGAAACAAGTGAATCTTCAGATTCCCAACACACTCTATCATCACGGTCAGGTCAAGAAACTGATGATTTCACAAGGCAGCCAAATCAGACCCCTAACCCAACACAAAGAATATCTGATCAGGCAACTGAAAGAAATAATGATGCAAAAGTTAGCTCAGAACAAAGAAGTGAAGACAACCTACCATCAAGCAGTATTCCCATAGCTACAAATGAACATCCAATGGTAACAAGAGCAAAAAGTGGAATATTCAAGCCAAAAATCTACACAGCCATTTCTACTAACAATGAACCAGAAAATTTCACCCAATTTGTCAATGATATAAATTGGAAAACAACGATGGATGAATAATTCGAAGCTCTTGTTAGAAATAAAACATGGAAGTTAGTGTATCCACCTCAAATAAAAATATAGTTAATTAGAGGTGGACAAACAGGTTAAAGAAAAATTCAGATGGAAGCATAAACAAATACAAGGCTAGACTCGTTGCCAAAGGATATACTCAGGAACATGGGTTTGATTTTACTGAAACTTTTTCTCCGGTGGTTAAACCAACCACTATTAGACTTGTTCTTACCATTGTTGTTTGCAGAAATTGGATAATAAGGCAGTTAGATGTTAGCAATGCCTTCTTAAATGGAAATTTACAAGAAGAAATCTATATGCAACAGCCTCAAGGCTCCGCACAAGATAAAATCTTGTTTGCAAACTAAAGAAGGCAATTTATGGGCTTAAACAAGCTCCGAGGGTTTGGTTTGATAAACTGAAAGAAACCCTTATTAATAAAGGCTTTCGGTTTACCAAATCAGACGCCTCATTATTTGTTAACACCATTGCTACATCATCAGTCTATATACTAATTTACGTTGATGATTTGATTATTACAGGTAATAACGAAAAGAAAATCAACGATCTAATAAAGTATTTGCATCAGTAATTTTCACTTAAAGATCTAGGAGAAATAAATTATTTTCTAGGCATAGAGGTTTTCAGATCGTCAACAGGAACTATTCTAAATCAAAAGAAGTACATATCAGAAGTATTGGAAAAGGTAAAGATGACCAACGCTGATCCACAACCAACCACAATGATAAGCAGTAAAAGCTATTCTAAAAACAGGGGAGAACACATAATTAATGCTAAACAATATAGAAGCATCATTGATGCTCTTCAATATTGCACTACTACTAGACCAGTTATAAGTTTTAGTGTTAACAAACTGTCTCGGTTCATGTAGAACCCACTGGACAATCATTAGCAAGGCATAAAAAGGGTTCTAAGATATTTGAAAGGGACCGCAAACTATGGACTACTTATCAACAAAGGAAAAAATCTCAATCTAACTGGCTACTGCGATGCAGATTGGGCAGGAGATATAGATGATAGACAATCAGTATCTGGTTATTGCATTTATTTTGGTGAAAATCTAGTTTCCTAGAGCTCTAAGAAACAGTCAGCTGTATCAAAATATAGCAGCAAAGCCAAATATAGGAGTATGGCAAGTGCTACATCAGAAATCATGTGGTTACAATCATTACTCATGGAGTTAAAAGTACAAAATGAAGTTAAAGCTACACCCTGGTACAATAATCTAAGTACTGTGTATATGTCGAGCAACCCAGTCCTACACCCTCGAACAAAACACATCGAAATAGATTTACATTTTGTTCGGGAACAAATAGCAAAAGGAAAGCTTCAAGTTTGTCACTTACCATCATTTTATCAGAAGGCAAACATTTTCATAAAAGCCCAATCTTTTAAAAACTTTCAATGACTTCGAACAAAGCTCAAAATTAAAGAAATTCATACCGAAGATCGAATCAGAAAGGAAAGCTGAGAAATTTCTGTCTCTCTGTCTCGATTTGCCATAGATGGAGGCATGCCGCTATCACACCTTTACTAGAGCCTCAATCGACCAGAGAGCTTCATCACCGTCTCCGATCTGTAACCTACTATCTTCTGTATACTGACTTTTGTAGCATAGAATAAAGTTTCACCATGGACATAGGAACCCTAGCTCTCGTATCGAATTGAGGAGGGGTGTTAGAAATAGGGTCATTGTGTTGGATTATTGGCTACAAGCTGTATGGCTTCTTTCTTATATTGCTTTTTGTTTTGATAGTGGGCTTGATCCATTCTAGGCTTAGCCCAGTATTCACTTTATTTGGCTGTAAAGTAACAACCAACTCTCTGTAAGTATGTACCATGACTTACACAATTACAATCCCAGTTTTATGTTCTCAATTCAATACAATATCAATTTAAAACAATCTCTAGTATCAATTCAATACAATCTCTGATTCATATCATTACATTTTATTACAAATTCTTGCTCCGTTTATCATATATATTCCAATACTTTTTCGTTTATGTGCATATGCTTCTACTTTTTTAAGTAAATTAGTTTCTAATTTGTTGGTTAATTATTTTTTATAGTTTTAAATTTATGTTTACCGTGAAAGATTTTTTTTTTAAAGTTTTGGTATATGATTTTCTAAAATAGTTTTACATTTGTTTTATTAAATGGTTGTAATTTTTTTTTCCTATTTTTAAGTTTTAAAATTGCTTTGATATCGCAGAATTACCCAAACTCCTTTTTGATTTTCTCCATCTATTTAGAATTATATACAAATATTAAATTGTTTTAAATATTTTGTTTTCCTTAAGCATTTTATATCTTTTTAGTTTGACATTTGGCAATTGATATAACATATGTCAATTATAAAGGATGTTACCGACGAAATAGGTACTAATACTTGTGATACAACATATGTTAATTATAACAACCATAGCTAAACGTAGGATATACAAGAGATATAACTAAATAATAGCTACTAAAACATAGAATACAAGAGATGTTAACTAGGAAAATAAGTACGCAAGCACGCTAATTGTTACATTCAATCTCAAGGGATTCTAAAGATGTTCGAAGTCGGCTAATCTCTTGTTCTAACTCGTTGGCATAAGAAATATCCCTTGAACACAAACGGTCGTCAATCCATTCAAAGTAATTGCACTCATTCGGCCATAATGAGCATAACTGGATCCTACAACCAATGTTCTCTCCGTCCGCCCATACTACTACCTCCACTGCGTAACTACAGTGGCAATAAATGGGATATGAGTTAACCTCATGCTCGTTAGGAGCCTGGTTAACTGAATCCCCTCGTACACTTATTCATATGGAGGTTGAAATACCAAGAATTAATCTATCACTTCTGTCATCGTAGGGTGAGGGATAGCAGCTGCTCGTATGAGTTTTTCATGTACTGTTTGAACTACTTGATGACCAATATCTGGAACATGAGCAATAGTTTGTTGAAGCGTCAACCGGGCCAGCTTTAGGTAGTCACGACGCAGGTCCTCATAGTGTCGCTCTTGGTATTCGATATTCTAATCAATATCTGTTCTCAGAATTGATGGAGGACATTGAACATTTACTTTCACAATTAAAATTAAATAGTCAAGGATTTCCCAACTATTTTCACAATCAAAATTTCCCAAATATTTTCATAATCAAAATTTCCTAAATATTTTCACAATCAAAATTTCCCAAATACTTTCACAATCAAAACTTCCCAAATATTTTCACAATCGGATCTCTAATTTGAGGATGAACATTTACTTTCCTCCATCATTTCAACATTGTTGTAAACGCTTCGTGACATCTCATGTTATCACGATTCTATTTATAAAATTAGATCATGTAAATAATCTTTTCATACATAATAATTAATATTTAAACACCTAGAAACAAAAAAATTAATATACCGTAAGCGCTTTTCCGCTTTTGAAAATATGTTGAACTCCGTCTTGTAGACTGGTGATAGACTATAATGGAAATGTCAGATCAATCATCTCCTTCCCTACCGCATACCCACCTTCTCCACCTTCAATCGTTCTTCGATTCTTTCTCAAAGCCTTTCTCCTGCGAATGCCACTCGTGGCGTTAAAGCCTTCAATATTTTTCTCTTCCATCTCCAACAAATCTAAGAAATACGAAAACCATACTTTTTGCAAATTAGGTATTTAAAGGTGGAGAATGAAGAAATTGGTTGTTGTAAAGTGGTGAGATAGCTAGGGAATTGATTGGTTTGTAATTAAAAATTAATTTCTTGGATTTTCAATGAATTGATGGATTAGGGTTTTGAATTTTTTTTGGGTTTCTTAAGGAGGACATGGTCGAGCTAATGTTTATAGAGACAAGTGCCTCCATATACATTAGCTCATGACATATATATTTTTTGGGCACTGTTATTGACACTCCAGATATTGTTAAGAGGGGGGGGACAATTTTGTTAAAAATAAATAAATTGTTAAGGGAAGTAACAATAAGAAAAGTAGTCTCTTAACAAATAAATGTAATTTTACCTTGTTACCCATTTAGACTTTATTTTATTTTTATGTTCATTAATCTATTTTTTAATGGTTAATCAACACCATTAGCTGTGGAGAAATCAAACTATAACAAAAAAAACACGAAGAAATAGACAATGTGATATTGACACAGAAGAGTGAGCATTATTGGTCGAATCTCTTTTTTTTGTTCAATAGATACAAACCCTAAAAAAATCCTTCTACAAAAGCAATCCGGATAAGGATTTTCCCCAAACATCTTTAAACATTTTCAGAGATGACTTGTTCTCATTCTGCACCACTTATTTCTAAGACTCCTTCTACCCACTTGAAATGCAGTCCGTCCCTTCCCCAATCAATAGACCAAAACGGGAAGAAATCGAGCTCAAACGCATGTCCAAGAAGTCTGCTCCTTGAATCTATCATTAGTCCCTTCCCCAATCAACAGACGAAAATGGTATCTCCACTTGCCATAAACTGATCCTCAAAGTCTGCTATGCTATCCACAATGTTCTAGTGAACAAATTTCTGAACTGACCCAATGCAGCAGTTTCATTTTTTTGCTTGAGAATGATTTTTTTTATCTGATTTGAAAGGGCATTCCTAGAATATTGATCAGTGTAAAATAATTTGTTTATGTAGCCTCTTAACAAATTTTCAAATAGTGGAGTGTTTTTAAAATCCCCTCCCCCCAAACAATATTTGGATTGTCAATAACAACCCCCTATTATTATTTTTCAACTAAACGGTTTTTTGAAAACTGTTTTGCACATAAACAGTTTTCAGAAAACCGTTTAGCTTTTATTTAAAAAATATTACCAGCGTCCCCCCACCCATTGCTGGATCGGTGGGGGGAGTTAACGCTTATATTTCCATTTTACCACTCATTTTCCCTTCAGCTGCTGGTAATGCTCTTACTACAACAACATAGTTTTCTGTCCAAGCTCTCAACTTTCAAACTTAAATCCACTCTTCTAGATTCTTCCCCAGTTCAAACGTTGCCAATGGCCAATGAACTATTAAAACCAATCTTCATGCAAAACTTCTTCTACTTTATACTGAACATCCACTAATACAAAAGTGAGCAAATTCGACAAAAGTTTTATGTGGTTCTAGATCAAAAAAGTGTTGCATTTTCCCCTTTTTTCGAATTGGCGACATCGGAAGGGTGTGGTATCCGCGGTCGTTGCCTTAGCCCTCAAAGGCAACGCTTTTTCCCGTCTACTACCACAGAAAGAAAGTATTGCATTATAGACGTAATGCAACACTATTTACATGTAATGCAACAATATTCAGCGTTGCTTGAACATTAGTTAGAGCCTGATTTCCAGGTCACGATAGTGGGACCACGTCAACTTTCTACGTCAACTGCCTACGTGTCACACGACACGCTAACTCTCCATGTCAGCTGCTCACGTGTCACATGCCACATCAGCTGTGGGGTCCACGTGCCATGTGGAATTAATACTATTTAATGTAATGCAACACCATTGTATTATGGAATGCAATAACATGATCTTGAAATACAACATCAAGAGAAAAGCAAATGCAACAGTAAAAGAAGGAAAATACAATGCTTCAGTTATAAATTTTGCAGTACCAGTTTCGTACATAAAAGAAACACATCCAAAACATTCATTATCACATTCAGACCATCCAAAATATTCTACATACCATACCAATTCTTCAAATATACCATAAGTGCCAACACATACAATCAAATACATAATTTAAAGGTACAATTCAAATATTCTACATACCACAAGTGCACACATACCACCTTCAACACAAGTGCCAACACGATCAAATGCATTTTACAAAGTAACAATGCCATTAACCAAAAACAGTATGTCCACGTCATTTCTGGTCCTCCACTTGCCGGGTGTATCTCTCCTCGTTATTTCAGGTCCCGCAATTTGATTTTCACAAGTTATTTGATAAGTGCATCTGTGCATGTATATCATATAAATATATCGTAGCAATGAACCATCTGGCCATCTTAACTAAATCTTATGCATATAATTATAACAGTTGAGCATTCACCATTGGTCACTCATGCCAGCAATGCCCAACAAATAAGCACTTTCAGTATGCTTCGTCTTCTGTGCATAACATTTCCAGTTCGCATATTTTATGACACCCTATAGTGGGTCCCTCGCGTATCCTTTCAAGCTTCAGAACCATCATCATATCCATATCCCCTAAACCGCAAGCTTCGAAAGTTTCAAAAAATATTCAATGGAGGATTCGTCGCTATACATCACTGCCAATGTTCTTAAAGGATATTCGAATGTTGAATCTGTGCATCACATATTTGAGGTGACTCTGAATCATAATGTGTGGCCTATGCGGGTAATATCCAATAACTTTTTTCTAGTATCATGACCGTCTCACAATAAGCCTGATCATGCACTAATGTTGAAAGTCTTTACAAAACCTGGAGGTGCTATTTACCTGTAAGAATGGTCTAATGAAGAATTTGAGCCTGAACCAGCGTTAGAAGTGGAATCATGGGCTAAAGTTGAGGGATTTCCCAAGTTCCTAAATAATAATGTTCCTGCTGTTGAAGAAATAATGAAGCTAATGGGACGTGTGCTTGCAATTGACGACTACGACTGGCCTCATTTTGACCATAGATCTTTCTATTTGAAACCACAATTTTATGAAGGCATTGACTCTATCAATACTTTTGCTGCTCGATTAAATAACAAAGTTCATCTCATTAAGGTTCAGTGCTATACCCATGCTCATTCTGGAACAAGGCCTGAGCTTTTCTGAGCAATAAGGAGGAACATGTGGTTCCATGTTTATGTGATCACATAGTGCAAATGGATTCAGATGAATGATTTGACGTGATGATACATGAAGTTGCTTTGCTACCCCCATTGCCAAGCATATTTCTTGAAGCCACCCATGACATACATGTTGATAACCAAGCCCCAATGAACCAGATGAATGATTATTGGGTAAATTTGGAAGTTGATCAGGAAGCTTGTTTCCCTCTTCATCAGTCGCCACCTTTGTTTCCTTCACCTCCTCAGCTAGAGAGGAACATGGAATATGATTGGTTGAACTACCTCACCCCTTGTCCTGATGCTGCGGGTCCATCACATGCTGCTGCTCACTTCGGACGGGCTCCCCCATAGCCGTAAAGCCCTAATGAATCTATTGGAAGTTCCATAGCCGTAAAGCCCTGATGTGGTTTGAAATGATGCTACTAATGTCATTGTTTGGGTGTCTATATATGTATGCATTAAGTTATGTTTTATGTATGACTGCTTTAAGATACTTTTGTTGCCTTTTGATGCTCGCTACCAATTGGGCATGTCAGTTGGGCTTATTACTACGTATTATATAAACTAATCGGCCGTGTACGTAGCACCAAGCAAGGAATAATATGGATGTATACCTGAGTTCAATCAAAGATGTTTCTAGGAATATTAGGACCTAGCCCTATGAAAAGGGCTATGATGAAGAAGATAGTAATCGTGGACTTGATTTTGAGTTAGAAGAAAAAACTCAATGAAAATATGTACCATTCCAATAAGAAAACATATGAAGCACCAAAGACGGCATTGCTTACCAACTAATTCAGATGCTGAAGTGAGCTCAATTTGCAAAACTAAGCATACGTTCAATTTTAGTTACACGATGATGATCAGGCTAATACACGTTTGGCATCTGAAAGCAAGGGATCCAGGTGGAAGACTTTCAGTAAATAATGCTTACAAATGACTTACTTTTGACTTTATGTTTGGAATTCATGATTGTGCTTCCTCTCAACTGACTTACATTGAAAAGTAATTTGCGAACCCAAAAAATATAACTATAAGTACATGATTACTTATGGCGTAGAGGCTCCTCTAATCTTGAGAAACACATAAAATAAACAAGCACACTGAAAGCAGAGGCAATCCTAGGATATACTTCTTTAAACATGACAGGTAAATCTCAAAAGAAATGGATTTACTTATTCGATCCTGCCTAATATTCAGTAGATAGGGCGGCCATGTTTCACAGCTCATGTATACATAAATGCTTTAGAAAGAATACAAACAAATTCAAAGTAAAGCAAAGGACACAAACTTAGCTCATACTTAAAACACATGTATCGCATGAGATGGTCCTCTATCTTTTGTGGCAAGTACTTCGATATTTTCCGTCTCGATGTTGGCGTCTTCTTGATGGAGGAATCTATCTGCTTCAGCATAAAGTCTTCGATATCTTTGGGGGGATCTCGAGTTAGAGAGATCCTAAATTTAGATCGGCTTTGAACACCGGCTATGGGGGCCATAAGCACCATTGATGGCTCAGGTCGATCGACTGATTCTATGACCACGTTGAATCTTTCGAAGAAGGAGCATAGGATCTCGTTGGACCGCTGCTTTATGGATATGAGGAACATGACACTCTTCGATCGAGAGATATGACCTTTGAACTGCTTGATGAAAGCATGCTCCATCTGTTGATTGATTCAGTTGTTAGCTGTCGAAACCACATGCCAGCTATGTCGGCGAGAAAGAGAGGGAAGCACTTGGCCATGACTATGGTCGATGCTGATAGTACTTCCATGTGACGCATGTATAGGATGAGATGTATGGTCGGGTCGGTCCTGCCGTTGTAGGGCTCCAGAACCAGAAGCTTGAAGTCAGGTGGATTTTGGGAGTTCCCGATCTCGCGTGTGAATGGACTGCGATGGATGTTATCCACATCTTGTTGCGAAGTGTTGCCTCTGGTGAAGTGTTTGATGATTCTTGCAATTTGACTCTCATCCCCAAGGAGTTGTTGCCACGAATCCAATTCTGCACTGGGGGCATCGTTGAGAACCCCAGTACTAGGCTCGGGCGGAAGCATGCCCCAAGTCTTGGGGGTCGGGTTGGATCGACCTTCGCGAGTTGAGTGAAGGTGATCCCTGATCATGGGTGCTGATTGAGAATTGGCTAAAGTCACTTGGTTAAACTGAGTATTGGTCTGAACCATACCCATGGCGGTAGGACAAATCTGTTCCAAGTGGGTGGTGTCCATCCGGGGCTCGGTATTGCCCCCGCTCGGAGCAATGTTAGATAGATTTAAAGTAGCATTTCCCTCAGTTACGTTGGGGAACGGTATGGTAGAGTGGTCTTGGTGACACGGAGGCTTGTTGCCCCCCAACCCTTCTTGGATCAACAAGCTAGGAAGGTTGTATGAGGCTGCATAAGAGGGGTTTGTAATATGATATTGGGTTGACAAGGGAGTTGCATCGATCCATGTTCTGGTCGACCCAAAGGTTGCACTGGTTCATGAGTTGTTTGTCCAGGGAGTTGAGTTTGAGTCAAACCCTAGTAGGGAGGAAAAATGGTCGACTGGTCCAGAACTTGGCCATGGCTGACCTGCGAATATGCAACTACCAAAGCTACGTTTAATACTAGAAGTGATGATCTTAACATTGGCCGATCAGGAAGTGAAGTTGAATCAGAAAGAAGCAAAGGCGTGGACCTATCTGATGCTTGGGTCTCAGCAGACCGAAGATCAGTTGTTGCCCCAGCTTCGTTCGATGCAGAAAATGTTGCTGGAATGTGAGTCCCCTTTTCTATCCGAGCAATGAAGTTTATCATTTCCTACTATTTTTTGAGAAGTCCATCCTGGTGTGCCATTTGATCTCTGAACTTGACCAAGATTTTATCCATCTCGTCCCTAGTTAGGTATTGAGACGGGTCTTCATGGGAGGAAGCCTCATGGCTTTCCCCCGTTGTTGTTGTTGTTGTTCCTTTTGCATCGGTAGGTTGAGATTGAGAGTGAAAAGGTGTTGTATTCTTCTTCTGCTTTGTCATTGCTTCCTTAAGAGTTTCTAAAGGTAGTAGGGTATATCTACATGCCCCTACCTGATGCGCCAAAGTGTTGACGTCAAAAGTTGGTCTAGTGACGATCAACCCCCAACGTGCATTAACCACACTACATGCCCCTACCTGATGCGCCAAAGTGTTGATGTCAAAAGTTGGTCTAGCGATGATCAACCCCCAACGTGCATTAACCACACATGATAATAATCTCATAAAATGCGAGAAAATGTAAATAAACATAGAAGACACAATATTTTTATTGTGGTTCGGCTTAAACCAAGCCTACGTCCACTTTATAATCAGGTTTATACTGTCAATTACAAGTTTTCAGTGGTTTTTCAGTGGAAGAAAGGGGAGAAAGAGGGGATTTTTACATAAAATCCTTCTATTGTCCTTATCATATATGGCATGCTATTCTTGATAAGCCGAATAAGAGGTTGTTTTCAGGAGATTTTCAGATGCCTTTCCATTTCTAGGGGTAGTTGTATTTATAGGAGAGCTAGTGGGGAAAACTTGCATGCGGTGTGGCATACATCTTTTTCGGGCTTTAATACGTGGAGCTCGATCCAGTTGAATAGCTGAGGCGGCCGGACCCAGTACTGCTCATGAATAGTTCTTTCTTGAAATATACAGCATATGTGGAATTGAATACTTGGCATATAAAAAGAAGTGCTGGTTAAAGCTTATCCGCTGCTCCAGCCTTACGAATAGAACTTCGTTTGATAACATATAACTCGTTTTGATAATTTTACTTAGATAATTCTGCTCCGGTATTCCAGGTCGATCCAATCTTTTAGGAACAGATCGATTGATTTGTTGAAGACTCGACCGATTGATTTGATCTTTTCTTTAGGAGGATGTTGTCATTATTTGTTGAGGAGCCATCTCGGGACGACCTACGATCGATCAATCCAAATGAAAGTTGATTTTGTAAGCATCGAGCCGATATTTGGTAGAGAGAGCTTTGTTTTTGAGTTGAGACGACTTCTGCCAAAAAGCTGGTCAACAGTTGTGTTGAATTTTAAATATTGATAACTTTCTTAGTCCAATAATTATTTTTTTTCCTTTTCTTTTGTTATTTAGTTGATACTAATAAAGACAAGAAAATAGTAAAGGAGAAATGAGAAAATGATCTAATTTAAGTATTTAGGAAGTTCCAATGTATATTTCTTATTCAAATTGTTTTTTATTTATTATAATTTTTCATTGTACTACTAATCTTTGTATAATAGTTTCATCTTAGCGACTAATAACATTAGTCTTCTTAGCACTAAAATTATGGGATATAAATGTTGTTTTCAAGGGTAAGCAAAATGATTGTGTATTACGATTGGCCGACACTCATAAGATTTTAAGTTTGTTTTAATATGTTTTATAACTCGGATTTTCTGATTGTTAGATATTATTTATTTTACGCCTACTATCATACATAGACTGATTTATAGTTTCCTTTGTTGTTGTACAATGATATCATATGCATGGTGCAATTTTTTTTGATGTTTTTATATATGTACATAGTTACTTCAATTGAGCCATTATGTATGAGTTATTTCATTTATAATGATATCTCAAATCAGTTTTTTGCCTTATATCTTAATATTCGATGTATTATGCATAATTGTTTGTAGGTGCATTACATAATTATTTCATATTTCTTTTTTTTTTGTCGCATATTTATAGTTCTACAGACTCATATAATGACACATAAATGTGTTTTTTAAAAATTAATTCTATCACACATATACAAAGATTAATTAAATGTAAAATATATCTAAGATATCACTACAAGAAACATTTCTATTTTCGACAGTGGCGACGGTTTTCGACGGTTCATTTTCGACGGCTTGCGACGGGCCGTCGGTAGCCGTCGGAAACCGTCGATTATAATCAGGATAACCATCATGCTGCCCCTTTCTTCCTCATCCTTCCCAAACATTCCACAAAATTCCAGACAGCGAAACCTTAACCCTAACATCCCCAAATTCGATTCTTTCACCCCCAACGTCGATTTCTTCACGTATAGTCCTCCCCGGCTTCATCTTCAACATCCTGGACAAGCAGTTTAAGGTATAATCTCTTTATTTACTTAAAAATCAATTTTTTACCTAACCAATGCATCTCCTAAATCGAAAATTAGGGTTATTTATTGATTGTATTTTGTTTCAATAACATACCAGTAGCTAATATCATCCTCTTATATGCATATATAATGGTGATTTTGAAATTTTTAGTGCAATGTTTGGTTGTTTGTGAATATGTTTCCATTTAATTAGATTTTTGCCATTGTAGAATTTATGCAATTTTTGTACTATGTTAGTTGGTATAGGAAAAATTGAATGTACGAGCTAGGAATTGTATATTGTACATATTTGATTGGCTATATCCACTAGAATGTTTTTGGCCCCATCCGACGAGTTTGTACATGATCGTTATATAAATTGTCGTTTTTTTCAAATTTAAAAATGACCGTTTATATTCATCTGGTACAATATTGTCAAATTATAAAGCAATAAGCATTTACATTTTGTATATTAGTTCGTCTCAAATGATTAACAAAAATTAGGCTTAGCTTTTCCTTTTGTTTCCTACGTACATGCATTTGTGTACAATACAAGAAAAGAAAGGGAAATGCTACCGAAATTTTGTTGAATCGTTTGAGACGAAGTAATATATAAAATGTAAATGTTTATTTTGTTTGTAATGGGAAGTAGGATGCCTGGCCTTATAAAAAACTTACACTAAAAAAAATGAGTACCAAAGAAAATAAATATTAATTTTTCAACTTCTGATTAAAATTTATATTCATGAATTTGAAAATAAATGTGTACCAAACAAACGTTTTTTAAATTTGTATTCTTGAAAATGAATATTAATTTTTCAACATGTGACTAAATTTCCTAAATAGGAAAAATGATTGATTATTTTGTTGATCGGAGAAGTTGGATGTACCAAAGAAGAGGACTGAGAGATTTCATAAAAGAAGTTTTTTTAATGGTATAAATGTCTTTATTGAATTCGCTTTAAGTAACAACGGAGAAGATCAAGAAATTCGTTGTCCTTGTAGCAAATGTAAGCATTTGAAGTACTTATTACCCGATGTTGTGAAAGTTCATTTATGCAAAAAATGATTCGTACCTAAATATTATTTGTAGGATTGTCATGGAGAAGTTGTTGTGCCAAGTACTTTTGTAGAGCCTGAGGTAGAAATTGTTGTTAACGAAAATGTTAGTACGCCTCGAATTGAGAATATGGTTGAAGATGCAGCATGCTCATTGTTTCCTATGCTCGCAGCTGACGACGATGATGGAAATGCTGAAGAACCGAATATTGAATCCAAAAGGATTTATGATTTACTAGATGCTAATAAAAAACCTATTTGGGATGGTTGTCAAAGTGGTACTCAGCTGTCGGTAATCGCAAAATATATTGCGATGAAGTCAAAATATAACATTATTGATGCTGGGTTTACGACTATTTTACAAGCTGCAAAAAGGCACATGCCGCCCGATAATTTGATGTGTGAAAATCACTACGAAGTTAAGAAATTATGTCGGCATTTGGTTTATCATATCATAAAATAGATACATGTGTAAATGGATGCATGTTGTTTTAGAAAGATGATGTAAACCTAAGAAATTGTAGAAAGTGTAATCATGAAAGATATAAACCAAGAAAGAAGAAGGGAAAGGAAGTTCCGCATAAATGTATGCATTACCTACCAATTACTCCAAGGCTTCAAAGATTATACGCATCTTCGGTAACTGCAATTCATATGAGATGGCATAAGGTGAGATCAAAGGAAGAAGGTACAATGACTCATCCAACCGATGGGGAAACATAGAAGCATTTTGACAAAACGTATCCAAATTTTGCAGCGGAGAGTCGTAATGTGAAGTTAGGATTATGTACAGATGGTTTTTCACCATTTTCTCAATTCGGTTCTAAATATTTATCATGACCCATTATCATCACACCTTACAATTTTCCTTCATGGATGTGTATGAAAAACAGTACATGTTTCTAACTGTTATTGTTCCTAGACCCGACGATCCGACACAATGAATTGATGTTTATTTACAACCACTGATTGATGAGTTAAAGACATTATGGAATGGAGAAGAAACATACGATGTTTCAAAGAAGAAATTTTTTCGTATGTTTACTTCTTTGTTATGGACGATAAGTGATTTTCCAGCCTATGCAATGCTTTCGGAATGGAGTACTACTGGTCGTCTAGCTTGTCCATATTGCATGAAAGAAACACGAGGGTTTTCATTACCGCATGGTAAGAAAATTTCATGGTTTGCCTGTCATCGATGTTTTCAGAATGTTAATCATCCGTTCAGAGGAGACAAGAAGAATTTTTTATCCAATAGAACAGAAAACAGACAACCACCAATGATATATACAAGCGAAGATATATATGAATTCGTTAAAAATTATCCGAAGATACATGAAACTAGAGCTCAAATAGAAATTGAGGGCAAATTGATTATTCACAATTGGTGCAAACAAACAATTTTTTGTGAGTTGCCGTACTGGAAAGAACTTTTACTTCGTCATAATATTGATGTGATGCACAATGATAAAAATGTCTTCGACAATGTCTTTAACACAATTTTGAATGTAAAAGGGAAGTCTAAAGATGATTTGAAATCAAGGCGAGATATAGAAGAATTATGCAAACGTCCCGAGCTTCATATAAATATAAATGACAATAAAAAACCCATAGCATGTTATGAATTAGATAATAATCAAATTAAAGTTCTGTTGAAATGGGTTGAAGGGTTAAGAATTCCTAATGGGATTTCATCAAATCTTCGTAGATGTGTTGACTATAAAAAATGGTAAATTGAGCAGAATGAAAAGTCACGACTGTCACATTATGATGGAGCATTTATTTCCCGTTATGTTCAAATAACTACTACCATTAAAAGTTTGGATGGTAGTAACAGAGCTTAGTATGTTTTACAAAGAGCTTTGTTCATGTACTTTGAAAATGCAACGTTTACATAAACTTGAAGCAGGTATTCCTATATTGCTTTACAAATTAGAAAAAATATTTTCGCTAGGTTTTTTTTAATGTAATGGAGCATTTACCTGTTCACCTACCAACTGAAGCACGATTTCAAGATCCCATCCAATATGGATGGATGTATCCATTTGAGAGGTCACTACACCAAATCTGGAATTTCGCAACTCCTATAGGCGGAGCAGTTGCAACGGCTCTGAGCCGTTGCTAATTTGCAACGGCTAAAGGCCGTTGCAAAGCCTATCAGAACTCTTACTACCCTTGTTCTCTCTTTCGCAACGGCTTTAACCCGTTCTATCCTAATAAAAATTTCCTACCCCCCTTCCCAAGGGAGTACGCTATATTCTAATTTCCTACCCCCCCCCCCCCCCGTTTCAAAAAAGAGAAAAAAAGGAAAGTAAACCATACGCTCCAGATTCAATCAAAAGATTTTCAATCCGATCCAGCAAGGATTTTCACTTCGATTCCAACTCAAAGTTTCAGGAAGCAGTTTAGATTAAACACTTCAATCTCGATCGACTCAAGGTATGCAGTCAATTCATTATAGGGTTTAATCGATTGGCTTTAAATTGAAATTCGAATTCTGATCTACGGTTATACTATTCGAATTCCTGATTAATCGATACTATTCCTGATTAATCGATACTAATTCATTGTAGGGTTTAATCGATTTGCTTTAAATTGGTGTAATTTTACCCTAAATTAGGCTGTTTATTGTGATACATGTTATTATCAAAAAGAATAGAAGAACTTAGTTGAGAGGATAGAAGATTTTAGGATAAATTATCATCACCTTAATTATTTTAAGATTCATCATTAATTTTCTAATATTCTGGTATTCGCGTGTTAGTATTTAGTTTAATCTCACTGTAAATAAGATTTTATGTCTTTGATCCATTAATTAGTGGTATATTTTGCTCTTGTTTAAACATAAGATTCTATAAGTTTATGGCACATAAGTAAAAACTAATGATTATGTACTACGCAAAAGTTCATCGCTGTGCTTATTTTATTTTGTAAAGACGACATTATTAATGCTAAAATAGTGCTAGAGCACTTGCTCACTGGTGTTGATAATTGATCCACACTGCCACATCACAAAAGTTGCTCTAAAATTAATAGTTATCTATATAAGTAGGTGTACATGCATGAGAATAATTTAGAGTTTGTCCATAACACATGAACAATTTATCTTTATATTACTCATGGGTAGCAGAATTAGTGCGTTAGTTATCCATCAAAGAATCAGATTTATATGTCAACTCAAAAATAACCCGTGTTGGTCCGTTGAAGCCTCGTTAGGTAATGTTGATAATTAATGTCTTGTAGAATTGGACAGAAAGTGTCGATCATTGATTACTCCATGAATATTGTTGCCGTGTAAGCTCGGATTTTGTTTGTAAAAATGTTTTATTTATTGTAGTTTATGATAAGTCTGTGGGTTCAAAATTTATTTGCCCATTCTGTGGACTGCAATCTTGGCCACAAGCTCTTATCTGACATTGAAAACGACTGACGAATTTGTGTGATATTGGAGGTGCGTGGGTGTAGATCAGTTCAAATAATTTTGTTAATAGGTGACCAGCCTTTATTGTTGAATGTCCTAGAAATTAATTTCGCATATAATATAGTTGAACAGTTTTGAAACTACACCAAAAATATTAAACTGGGCAATGTGTGTTTCTCGCCTGAATATACCAAATACCTTTGGGATCCTACCTCTAGTGTCTAGTCTTGTTAGATACTGCAAATAAGATTAACATGTTTGGGAACTACAAAGGGATAAGCTGCTGGAATTAGACTATTTTCTGTCGATATTACAAAATTAGATGTCGCAGTCTTTCGGAATTGTATCCCTGTATTGCCCAATGAATAATTCCTAAAATATAACATGCACGTAACACATATGGCATTTAAAAAGTGTGCATAAGCATACCCTACTTAGCCATGTATATTTACGTGATTGTGTTTCATTTAAAAAGAAAGTATCAAAAGTTTGTTCTAACTTTTGCAAACTGTATTTTGGTCATTGTTAATGTTTTCGTTGGTAAAACATGGGCTTGAGATTCAACATGACAAGTAGATTTGTAACCTTTTAGAAATTTCCAAAAATTTGCAGGGATAACATTACTATCTCATTGCTATGGTAATATTTTTTATGTAAATGTAAATCTTTGATTTCCCTACATAAGTCTATAAAATCTTATGAATATTGTTGCTGTGTAATCATAATGATGTTATTCCTAGTATTGATAGTAAAAATCTTGCAGTTAGCCAAGGAGTGACACGGTGCTTTATTTTAATTTAAGTTAAGTTTAGCCTAAAAGCAAAACTGAAGGAAAATTATAATATAACTTTCTTCGTTAACCGACAATTAAGTGTTTTAGGTCCTATAACTAAGGATAGTTTACCCAGTCAACTTTCGATACAATTATCTAGGACAACGAATAAGCAAAATTAAAACAAATGATTTTTCTTCCACGAGGATTAGGACTACAACACAAGGCTATCATTAAGTCATCAGATCTGTTAATAGTTGTAATATAACTGGAATTTGTTTTGCATTCTCTATTTACTTTAAAAGAACAAGTAATGACAAATTTACTAGATCATGTTTTTTTTTCGATTTTTTTTTTAATAATAGACCAAATAACAAGATTTGATACTCTAGGAAAAAGTCTATCACCCTTTTCATTTTTTCAGATAGTTTCAAATGTATCAAATATCCTCCCCCCCCCCCCCCCCGTCTTCTCCTTTAAACAAGAGCAAAATATATAGTTCCACATCTACTTATAGAATCTTATGATTAAACAAGTTTACATAATCATAATCTAAGTTGTACAATTGGGATATATCGTACCATTTTCATCTTTAGGTCTGAATCCAAGTTGTACATATATGTAAGTGTCATGGATTATCAAAGTTAATTAGTGGTATTTCATGTACAGTTGATTCAGATCTGCCTAGAATTTTGGTGATCATGTCTCCAATTTGTAACCTAATTGTATTAAGTTATGATTAAACAAGTTTGGTGCAAGTGATCAGCTGAAATTTTTAACGTAAATGCAGCATCTACAATGGAACTTTTAGAATGCATTCTTTATTAAATAGAAAAAAGCAAGCAAAAAGGGTTGAAAAGGAGTAATCCGCAAAAGAGGAATGTGTTTTTTTACGAAAATTGCAACATAAAAAGATATTATTTATATTATTATTGTATTTGTGTTAATTATTTGTAAATAAAATAGATATATATGTAACACAAAATATAGATTATATAATACAAAATATATAGTCACTACAAAAATAAGTTATATTTAAGACAAAAATTAGGGACAAGTTAAAATTTTATATACAAAGTATGTTTAGTTCGATTAAATGTTGAAAATATATGTATATGTGTTTAAATTCATATATGTATAATTAGGGATTGAAGAGCACCAATCGTAATATTTTACATTTATATTTATAATGCCTTAGAGAGTTTTTTCGGCCCCGTCTGATAAGTACTATATATGATCGTTATGTGAATGTTCGTTTTATTAACAGAACGAACATTTATATTCATCATATACAATATTTGTTGGGTTTGTCCTTTGTATTGGACAAGTTACGAACACAATAACGAAATTAAATCTCGTAAATCATTTCATTTTAAACGTTTCTCAAAATTTTGAAAGCACTTTCTTTATGTTCCCTGTGTACACGCAGTTGTGTACTGACCAGGGAACTAAAGCGAAGTGCTGCCGAAATTTTGTTGATTCGTTTAAATTGAAAAGATTTACGCGATTTAATTACGTTATTGTATTTGTAATGGGAGGTAGGATGACCCACCAACAAAGTGTAAATGATCCATATACCATCAGAATCTTTGGAATCCACTGTTCCCTCTTGTAGTGTTGGTATAAAAGTTAGAATATATCCAAAGCTCTAAAATGTAGCGGAAAGCCATGGCATATTACTGAAATGACAAGAACTTAATCACCACAAATTAGATTTTTAATTTAATAAATTTTAGCTCCAAAGATTTGTTCAAAGTAGGGAAGGCTAACATAAAGTAGCAAGCCATTTCTATGTAATTGCTTGGTCGAAGAAAAATAATTCATGGCCTGTTATATTTGATACACAGGTCGATATGTCTTCCAGTGTTGACAGACATTGGATGAAAGAATCCGATCGTAGAACTCCGCGATATTTGGAAGGAGTGCAGGAGTTTATTAATTTCGTTGAAAAAAATGGTGGTAATAAGGAAATCTATTCTTGTCCTTGCGCTAAATGTCAGAATATGACGAAAAAGATGAATTTAGAGGATATTCATTTTCATTTGGTTAGACATGGAATTGATCAAACGTATACCATTTGGCATTTTCATGGAGAAGAATTGACGGGAAAGGAAAAACACCCATCAGTCAAGCTATGCATGTCGATGATGGCGAATATCCCAGAATGGAAGATCTAATCAATGATGCCGAAAATTTTCATAATTTTCAATGGACAAGTCAATTCGACGATAATGTTGACGAACCGCCTATCATTGATGTTGATTGGCAGACCGATCAAAGTAAGAAGTATAAATCACTTTTTGATAGTGCAAAAGAGCCATTGTATCCTTCATGTCCAAAAGGGATAACAAAATTGTACGCCATTGTAAAGCTGAATGGTTTGAAAACGCAATACGGTTTTTCCAACAATGGTGTGACCGCACTCCTCGAATTTATAAATGAGTTAATTCCTGAAGGTAACAGACTACCAACAAAATATTCAGACATGAAGAAGATAATTAAATTAGTTGGGATGGATTACAAATCTTATGATGCTTGCATTAATGATTGCATGTTATATTGGAAAGATGATGCAAACAGACTTTCTTGTAGAATTTGCAACCAACCAAGATATAAGACAACATTTACCGAAGAAAAAAGAGCCACCAAGGTAGCACAAAAGATTTTGAGATATTTTCCTTTAATTTCCAGATTGAGGAGACTTTATACAATACCATGGATATCAGAAGCTATGACATGGCATAGTCGTGCAAAATCAGGTCCAGCTGTAATGCGTCACCCATGCGACACTTCGCAGTGACGAATTGTAGATTCTTTTGATAAAACATTTGCCGTTGAACCACGAAATGTTACGCTAGGAATAGCAACGGATAGTTTCAATCCACGTGCATCTCTAGGTGCTCGCTACAGTGGTTGGCCAGTAATTGTCGTACCATATAATCTTCCTCCGTCAATGTGCATGAAAAGTGAGTTTTCAATGTTGACACTGTTGATTGCTGGACCAAAACAACCAAGGAAGGATATTGACGTTTATCTACAACCGTTGATAGACGAATTAAAGCAGCTATGGGAAGGAGTAACGGCTTTTGACTCGTTTAACAAAAATGAGTTCACAATGAGAGTTAGGGTGTTGTGGGCAGTTCACGATCTTCCTGCATTGGGGACATTATCAGGGTGTACAACTCATGGCTACTTTGTGTGTCCTACATGTGGAGAAGAAACTTGTTCTTATTATCTTCCTGCTAGTAAGAAGATGTGTTACATGGATCATCGAAGGTTCCTTCCTTCCGAACACAAGTTTCGTGATGAAAAATCAAATTTTAATAATAAACTAGAGCATCGTCGTCAGCCAAGGTCACTGAATGGTTATCAAGTTGAAGAGAAGGTAGCAAATATAAAGATGAATATTGGTAAAGACAAACCTGAAATTGGTCGAAAACGAAAAAAGAAAGTCGAAGAAGAAGAATATGAAAATATTCCTGCATGGTACAGGAGGTCCATCCTTTTTGATTTGCCGTATTGGAAAGAAAATTTGATTCGACACAATATTGATGTTATGCATACAGAAAAGAATATCACTGAACATCTCATTAGCACAATTTTAGGTCATAAAGACAATTCAAAGGATGGCTTCAATGCACGGAAGGATTTGAAAAACATGGGTATAAAACATAAATCATGGGTGATGGAAGATCCCGAAACAAATAAAACAACTATGCCAAAAGCTACTTTCACCTTAAACAAGGAAGAAAAGTTACGGTTTTGCACCATTTTGAGAGACTTGAAAGTACCTAACAAATTCTCTTCGAACTTCCATAATAATGTGATCATCAATCCTCCTGAACTGACAAATATGAAATCGCATGATTATCACGTCATAATGCAACTATTACTTCCTGTAATGCTACAACAATGTTATTCGCAACAAAAGGATCTACGTAATGCTATACATCGCATGTGTCTAGTCTTTTACATTTTATGTTCAAAGGTGATAAATAAGGAACATCTATTAAAAGCAAAGGCTAGTTTGGTAGAAGCCATGTGTGTGCTTGAGAAACATTTTCCACTTGCATTTTTTGATATCAGCATCCATCTTATGGTCCATTTAGCCGATGAAGCATTGACTTGCGGTCCTGTTAGATACAGATGGATGTATCCTTTTGAACGGTAAATTTCTAATTTCACTTTTATTCACCATCGTTCGTTTGAAACAACTATTGATTATTTATAATTCATATCTTTCATAGGTTGATGAAAACATATAAAGGATATGTTCACAACAAAAGATATATTGAAGGGTGTATTGCGGAAGGATACATTGTTCAAGAATCTAGTCTTTATTGCATGGAGTATATGACGAAAGGAGGCGACAACACTCATAAACATACCCATGAGTTGTTTTTAGACGACGATGAAGAGTTTGCTAGTGAGATGCCTTTAGATAACGACAAAGATATAACCTTAACCCAAGTGCAGTATGAACAAGTTCGTAGATGTGTTCTTATTAAGAACGATGGGTTGGAAGAGTGGGAGAAGTAAGTTTAAGAATTTGTCTTGAATTTCCATTAGCGTAAATCAATCAGTTTACTTATACGTTTTAAAATTTATGTTGTAGGAGGTATGAAATCTATGTGAAAAATACTAAATCACAATCTCGTGTTGGGGTTATTCCTAAAGAAACTTGCCAAAGTTTCACTCTATGGTTACGCGACGAGGTAAACATAACATCGTATTAAATTTTTCACGTGCATTTAACTGATCTTACTCTTTCATGACCATACTTCCTACATATTATTTTTTGTTAGTTGGCGAGGATTGACGATGTTGATCCAAATCTTTGGCGGCTGGTGAACGGTCCGATGTTCAAGGCACGCAGTTATGTGAAGTACCAAGTAAACGGATTCAGATTTTCACCGAGAAGTTACGAAGAGCGGTTGCTAACACAAGACAGTGGTGTATGTATGACAACAATTACCAAATTTAGAGCGAGTGGGAAGGACAAAAATTATAAGGAAGCAAAAACCAAGTATTACGGAGTTGTTCAACAAATAATTGAGTTGGATTACATTGACTTTAAACAAACGGTTTTCTATTGTGATTGGGTAAAGGTTGAAGACAAGGTCAATGGTTGCAAGATAGATCCTATTTCAAACTTGATCACGGTTAACTTAGGCAAATTGAAGAGTAAAGATAGAGTGAACGATGAGCCATTTATTCTTGCATCGGAAGCGACTCAAGTGTTCTACTCGAAAGATTTAAAAAATGAAGGATGGTTTGTGGTTTTACACACACCAAAACGGTTGACTAGTAATGTGGATGACATTGAGTCTCCTACTATCTACCAATCGGCTTTTGAAGATAATGAGAAGTTAGAAGAGCTTACCAACTTGGTTTGTTGATATTAATGCATTTCTTTTTTATTAAACCACAATTTTTGCAATTAATTAGGGGTTTTGAGTGTAATCAAGACTTTGAATAATTGATCATTGAATCATAGTTATATTTAATTTCTCCAACTCACCATCAATAATATTGTAATATCTCTCTTGTACTCTCTTTCTTCAATAAAAGATGTATAGTTATCGGATTAGTGTACAAATGCAAATTGGGTGAACCACGTTAAATCTTTTATGTTCACCAATTCTCCAATTTTTCCTTTTTGATGATTATTAGTCATTGAATTGGTTGTTGATAATTAATCAACTAAATAGATATTTGTGTATTTTTCACAGGAAAGCCTAATTTTTTTCACAGCACCTTGTGTACCTTCATATTTTACATTTAATATGTATTTAATTATTTGAGATTTTCATTAATTTGGAACATCTAGCTAGGAAAAATAGAATACTGTGACTTAGAATTCACAAATAAGTGATCTTAAAATAATACAAAGTATAAGATTTCTCCAAAACAATTGTGCCAAAAATTGAAAGGAAAAAAATTGATATGGGAAGGAAAGAAGATAATGGATATTTGAATATTGTACATTGCACTCATAATTAACACTTTCATATGGTAAAGGAAAGAAGATATGGGAAGGAATATATACAAACGTATGGTGGATGTGCTTTACTACAATTGGTTTTTTTAGATAAAGGAATATTTTGTCGACAAATCAGGACTGTCACTTTTGTGGATTTTCGAACTAGTCAAAAAAATTTGGCAGTGAACCCACTGATTTTAATATATATAAAGTTGCTTATTTAAAGGTGATCTTATGAGTTATATGTTTGGTCTTAATAACTTACTGCTTTAAGTAGATAATGTGTCATGATAACCAACTTTTTATATATCTGTGATAAATTCTCTCTACGGTGTACGGACATATATTCCAGTACTTTTGAGAAATTTTACTGCTTGATTTCAGAATAAAAACATGCCACTTCTTAGAAATTCAGTCCACATAGGATTAGATATATCTACATGTATATTGTGTATCCTTTACCGCTATTATATTGTGTATCCTTTACTGCTATTATATTGTCTATCATTTATCGCTATCATGTCCAGATTTATATTGCTCCTAGCCCAACCGCTCTGTTTTATTATGATCCAACCTAATTATTGACTTCCTAAATTGCCTCAATGTTAGAGATGGTAGGAATAGTACTTACGGGAAATAATTTATACTCCTCCAAAACATGCTATGTTATATTTAGTTGACAATGCCTTGATGAAATACATTCTACAAGCCATATGTAGCATTTATTCATCATTTTAGTCATGCAACGATCACCTTGCTGATATTTGACGAATCATAACTTATCTTTAGGATGTTAATGTTGGTATATGGGAAATAAGAGGGAGTTATAATATTTATTTGTAAAATAAGAAACACATCTAATAGTAATACCTTAATTACCAAGTTGGTAATGTGATGCCATTGTTCTGTACATAACTTTATGTCTAGCGTCAGAGATTGTTTTGGAAATTGTTATTGATGCATTTTGAATATAAAAATTTAAGATTTGTACACTTTGCTTTTTATTTTTTCCTTTTTCCAATTTTTCCCGTTTCTCTGATCGAGAACCTATTTGGGACTCCAACTACCATCACTAGACCAAGATAGGGACAATAAATTGAGCTACCGTACACTGACCTACAAATTTTTAGCGAACTCAATCTGTCTTATGTAAGAATTTACACGAACATCAAGCAATCTGGATTAGTAATTACCTGCATTGCGTAGTGTTTGAATAAGATTCGCTTGTTGCTTCAGGTGAAGAGCTGTCTACCATATTTCTACTATAAGTCTTAGTTTTCTACCATATTTCTTTCTTTTATCAGTATATTCTTTTTTAGGTTTATTTCAACTCTAATCACACTTGTTTAATCTTCGTTCCCAGCCGCTCCTCTGTTATGTTCACAAATTCCATGCACCGTGACAACAACCTGCCTTCTGCCAAATTCATAGTTCAATGAATATATGGTTTTAAATTAATGAATATACTAATCTCCTTTATAAATTATTATATTAAATATTAATTACGGTGTTTAAATGTTACGCGTAATATTTCCTTAATTAAATTATACATGTTCATTCCATTTCAAAAATACGAATGATTTTGTTTTAAAATAACACCAGGTTTGGTGAAATGTGAAATTGTTTTTACCTGATGTCACGTCCCAGAATAATTTCGCCAACTTTGTGTAATTACCACCTCTACTTCATTGTTTTGCCTACGTTCAAAACATACGGCTTACTGATATCCATTTGTTCACTTTTATGCCTTAGTTCAACCACTCACGACGTCTTTCCCTTTATTTTGTACTCGCTGCCCTACGTTGGAATAGAAGGCCCAACTTCGTCTCAAAAAGAAAACTTGCCATTCACGTTGAAATCCAATTTCCTGTTCTTTTGTTTTGTTCAGGCTTTACCCATTTTTATTCATTGAAACCGCCACTACAAGTTATAGTATGATTCAATTTCTCCCCTCCAACTTTACACGCCCAAAGTAATGCATTTGAAGAGATTTATGTATCCATCAAAACCAACTGCTTTGTATTATATATGTTAAGTGGAATTAATTCACTAGAGTAAAATTGCAGAAGTTTGTTTACTATTTAATGTAAGAGTACTATATCCATTCATAAGTTGTTACTCTATATAAAAATTCCTAAGTTATAAGGAAAATTGTTATTACACTGGTTTGAAATTTGAATGGTATACAACCAAACATCCATATAAAGTGAAGGACTTCTCACGAATTGGCCATGGTACTTCCAATCTTATAGCAATACCCGTGCACACGTTATCATAAAATTTATTGGCAATAATATATGGTGCCTTTTAATTTGTGGAAATTAGGTATACTATTATATAAGATGCATAAACTCTGTATAGAACGAAAGAGCATATGCAGAGCAGCCCATGAAATATCATAACAATGAGGCACAGAAAAACCAACAGTGACAGATAATCGATGAAGCACCATGCTATAGAAGAAATGCTAAATTACAGTAATGCAGAAAAAAATTTAACTTACTTATCTTTACATTAAGCTATACTCCTTTTTTTTCATTTCAACAATACTTATCTTTACATTGGAAAATAAAGATAAGATTAAAATACTTATCTATATTTCACTCCTTTTCTTTTTTAAATTATCAAGTTAACTGTTGTGCTAATTCCTTATTTATATATGTGCAGATTACCAATTGTTCGAATAAAGAATGTCAGAATCCCGAGAAGCTCCAACCCAGTCTATGCAATCATCGATAACACAACCCGAGAAGGTTGAGATAAATGCATATGGAGCTCCTATTTCAAAAAATGCGGGAAAAATAGGCAGCCGCATTGGTAAGCTTGTGCGGATGCATGTGCCGATCTCGTACGAAAGTTGGGATAAAGTACCGCCAAAAATTAAAAATGACGTGTGGGTTGCATTATTGGTATGTATATTTATCACAATGTAAGTATTTTTTTAATTACAATGCCCTTTTTAGTAAATAATTTGTAATTTTTGCAGAAACGTTTTGAACTTGATGCAAATACAAAAGAATTTTATTTCAAAAAAATGTGTGAGTCTTTCAGGAGACATAAGAGTGAGTTGAGGACAAAATACTATGACAAATTCAACAATTACGATGAAAGGTTGAAAAACTGTTCACCCACTATTAGTCAAGACGACTGGGAGGGATTTTTGAAAAATGAAGAGAAACCCGGTGTGAACGAGCGAAGAGAGCTAGGCAAAAAAAAACACAGATCGGGATATAGCTATGGCCACCACACCGGTCGAACAAGTCATGCTGTCATTCAACATGATTTGGTATGTTTTTCAGTTTCAGTACTTCTCTTGTGCATTTATATAAAGAAATTATTACTGATTTTGTCTTAGAATATTTGCATGTGCATTCATACAACTGATTTTGTCTTTCAATTTTAATATTGATTTTGATTACTGAAATATATGTTATATATATATATATATATATATGTGTGTGTGTGTGTGTGTGTGTGTGTGTGTGTGCGTGTGTGTGTGTGCCTGCTCTGTATGCCAGGGCCTGTGTGATTACCGATTTTGATTACTGAGCAAAAAAATGGTTAGTTGGGTGACATATGCCTCCATAACCCTAAAATCAACCTTTTGAACTGAGCAATATCTGAGTGTTTCCTTGTATGTTTATTTCTGTCTGTATGCACATCAATGCACTCATTGGTAATAATATCCATACATATTAGTATATGCAATTAAATGACCACATTCATAAACACAATCAGTATGCATTAGTTTCATCTCTCTTCTTAACGCCACAAGACTGTCAAGGTCTAAAATGCAAATATGCCTATGGAATGTCTGATAATTTTTCATGACATTCACCTCATCAAGCTAACTAGGCTCTGTCGTAACCAGTAGATCATTAACGTATAGTCGTATAAGTATTTGCTAATGGGGTAAATTGAATGCATTGAACACCGACCAACATTTTTAGACGCTCATTAATATGCTGACTTCCGTACTCTATACAATCAGAAAAAGGAAGGACAAACAATTACTGATGCTAGCTTTCCTGCATGATATGTCTCTATAGATGTCTATCTTACCTCTTCATTTTTTTTAAATCCCGCCTTCCTTGAAATCACTTTTTTACCTAATTAGTACATGCAAGTCAAGACATATACATCTTGTCCTAAAATCATACCACACTCAACATTTTAAAAAAATCATCTCCGTATGCTTATAAGGTCATATAGACTAATACATGGCTAGAGTACATTTATGCATATTTTTATTTTGCAAAACACTTTACATATAATTGATAACAACTACTCTTTGATACTGAGCAAAAAAAATCATCGCTGAAATTCACCCAGCTGACCATTTTTTGCTCAGTTCAAAAGGTTGATTACTAATTTTGATTGCATGTTAATTCTGTGCGTACTATGGCCTGTGTGCCTGCTCTGTATGTATCCGACAAAGAAATTTTATTGTAATATTCTTAGTTATTTTAGGAATCTAGGTAGGCCTGTTTATTGCCCACAAAGGGATGCATCCGACAGTCAAATTTTACTGCAATATTCTTCTTTCTAGTTGTAATATTCCTAGATCATTGCTGTTATTTTGTTTCATGTTTTATTGCAGTCCGTTGCAAATCCGGAAAAAGAAATAACACATCGTGAAGTATGGGAGAAAACTCATACAAAAAAGGATGGAAGCACATCCGATTCCACTTCTCCATACTTTGTAAGTTAGCCAAATAATTGCTTATTTAATTTATTCACTATTTCAATTTATATATTTAAGCTTCGTGATTAGGATAAAATTGTGAAAGCAAAGGAAGCAATCAAAGACAGTGAGGAAGAGTAATTGCCGCTGGATGAAGACATAATTTCACAAGTTTTTGGAAAGGATAAAAGAGGCCGGACTCGTAGTATTGGAATGAAGATATCAAGGACCCAAGTTAAGGCCTCCAATATTGCACGCAAACAAATTAAAACTGCTCAGAACATGGAAGATCGGATGACCAATGTTGAAGGTGCATTGTTGTCTTTAGTGGACTTGATTAAGGGGAAATATGAGAAGCAAATACTAGACAATGCTTCGAATGAAGGAGGAAGTTATGCATGTCATGATGCTTCGAATGAAAGACAGCCGGACAAAGACAATGGCAATCCACATAGACAGCCAGACAAAGACAATGGCAATCCAAATAATTCTTCCGATTCGGTAAGTTTAAAGTGTGAAATCTTAAACTTTAATTTAGAGGTCATTGCGACAGGTACAGTATGTAGAGGTTCGATGGGTTCAATTATTCATGGAAAACCCGTTCCACCGACGTATGAAAAGTTGGTTGTGGACAGCATACTGCTGCCAGATGAAAGCACAACCAAACAAAACCATCCTCTTGCTTTGACCTTTGAAGAAGTTGGAGTTGGCGGTTTTGTGTGCCATCCGAAGAATCTTCTTTGATACCCGTAGACACCGGTTCAGGTGCTTATTCTCATTTTCCTGTTTTTATGTGATCATTTAATATTCACAAGTCTTCTGATTACTGAACTTTCATGGGTTCTAAATAGTATTAGTATAAAATTAAATTTCAATTTCAATTGTCTACTTATCACACTCCATTAAAATGATAATAAATATATTTGAACATTTACCTCTTAACTTTTGTTTGTATACAACAACGATATCAATTCACTTAAATTGACATTTTACCTTGTATTTATCCTCAGGGATTATAATGACGAGTTGATTAAAAAAAAAATAACGGTTACAAGAAAGTTTATCAAATTTTTAGAATTTGACTAAGTTTAGCAGATAATCCTGAAACCAAATGTCATATTTTTTGCATCTAAGTTTGATTGAAAATTGTTTTGAATACAAAGAAGAATAGCATATGATTTTGACAATATTACAATACTTTTTACATTCAAACAAGAGAATATCGTTCAGATTCAAACAAACAAATCATCCTTTTACGTGAAAAAATGTGTTACACATTAAATAACCATTACAGCTACTATTTGAGATTTATATTTGACACATGACGACATGCAGAAGGATATAAATGTTCATCTGTTCAAATAATGTGTATGAGTAAATCACTCATTGTGACCCAGTTAACAAAAATATGCAACATTACCCAAGTGAATACATTATACTTCAATTGGTACTTGATTATGCTTATGTATGGAATGAGAGTATGCGTGTTTTAAATCTTTAATGTACAGTCTTCCATGCAGGCAAATTTTATTTGAACATGAGTTGCCGAAGGATTTTCAGAAAAAAAAACTTATTTTGTTGAGTTTCCCCCCCTTTCAAAATAAAAAATATATATCCAGAATTACCCTCTCGCGTAGCGCACCACGCAGGGCCATTAGGTGGTGCAGCACATACTGCATGGTTGAAAGAAAATTTGAAAAAAGTAAAACATAAATTTAATCATAACATAATTAAAAGGTATTTCTGTTATCATTTTTTCTGGTCAAAACGTTGTGCAACTCAGCAAATTGCTGAGTTCAAATAAAATTTGCTGTGTATTGTATATGTGGGCACAATGCGTACTGGGTATGCTTTGGTTAAACATTTTGGATACATATAAAATCATTTTCCATGAATGGGATGGATACATATGTCTAAACATTCAGAAATTTGATCACACTCTTTAGTACAAAAACGAAGAAGAAGTTCATGTATTGAATCTAATCAACTGGATGTAGACATAGAGTCAAATAGTCCAGATCATTGAGTTCTCATATGGTACAAGTTAAGTTGTGAGATTCTCCTGGTCTCTACTTTCTTCTTCCGTAGGATAAAATATTTACAAAAAGGCGAGTGCAAACATTCTGATACATTTTCAACTCAATGACATAATTTGTCAATCAATTAATCTTGAAGGCCTGAAACTAATGGCAGGGAGTACTGCCAAATATATATCCTGGCCACACAAATATATTGACCCCTCGATATCCACTTTCAGATTACATTTCAGAACTTCGCGCACATACTTGTTTTGGGCCTTATAGCATAGTCCTTTGTCAATACACACAAAAATAAAATCTGCATGCCATACCAAACTTGTAAAGAAAATTCATGAAGAACTGCCATCACAGTTAATCTTAACACATGAACATCACATGCAGATCTGTGAGACCGGATTTGCAGTTTTCTCTTCATATGATTTGAAGTTTTTTGTGCTGAAGTTATCTAGATTTCTAACTTAATGAAGCTGCTTTTCTTGGCAGGTTAAGTGTATGAAGGGAGATGCAGTGTACTATTCTTGGGCAACACTTATGGATTGTAGTATGATATTTTGATTATGACGAATGTTTGAAATTGTCAATTATGGTTTACGCTTGTAGTATTAGTACTTTATGATGGTGTGTGTGTACTATTAGTACTTTATGATGGTATTTGTGGTGTATTAGTACTTTATGATGGTATGTGCGTGGTGTAACATTGTTTTGGTGAACTCTGAATGTAAGATTGGTGTAGTATTTTGGTATTTATACTTTATGAAGCAACATATGTATTGAAATTATCGTAATTTTCTGAATAGTTGTGGTATTTATATCAAATATTAATGTATATTTGTTGAATATGAAAAGCAGGGAAAGGAATAAAAAAAATTATTTTTTTTCATAAAATTTCAACACAGCAACGGTTCAAAACCGTTGCTAAATAAAATAAGCAATGGCTAAAAGCCTTTGCTTAACAGAGAATATAGGCTGTATTACAACATTTAGCAATGGACAAGAACCGTTGCTGAACATAATTCTGCAATGGCTCAAAGTCGTTGCTAAATTTAATTTCGCAACGGCTTTGAGTCGTTACTAAAACAAATTTAGCAACGGCTTTGAGCCGTTGCTAAATGATAGCAACCCAGGACTTTGCAACGGCTTTAAGTTGTTGCTAAATTCATTTGTAACTGCTTAAAACCGTTCCTAAATGAGGATTTTGGTGTAGTGGGTATGAATAAACATGTTACCTAATACTTTAAATTGCACTTAAAATACAAATTAATGTAAATTCTTTTGCACAGAAATCTGAATCATCTGAAGAAAAAAGTGAAACAAAAAGCACGAGTTGATGGTTCTTATGTAAATCTTACATTGAAGAAAAAACTTCGTTCTTTTTCTCTCGTTATTTCAGTGATCATGTGAATATATCATTTCATAGTATTCCTCGTGATGACGAAGGAGACGAACCAGAATCATCGCAAACGATGTTATCTATTTTTAGACAACAAGGTCGACCTTCTGGAAAATATGTAGACATATGGCTTAGCGATGAGATCATCGTGTAGCACACACTTATGTTCTTCTAAATTGTCCAGAAGTTGCATCATTTATTAGGTTATTTGTAATATCGTTTAGTCATTTATTCATTTTCTATAGTGCTTGCATAATGTAATATTTATTTACATATACAGCGTTTATGAACGTCAACATTTGGAGATCTCAGTAAAGATTTTTCTGCTTGGTTTACAAATTATGTTTACGAACCCAGAAACTGTGTCGAAGAAAAAGTTGGTAATGATGTTTTTTTTTTTTAATTTTATGTTACAATTGGTTTTATGTTGATATTTGATTGGTGTGCGATATGTTGGGAGTATATATGATAACTGGGATAAAGGTTTGCGATAGAAATGTAGTTGGAAGGCTAATTAGTAGTTGTGTTATAAAAAAAAATTGCAGTTTTTCCGATGGTTACCTACGGCTTAATGGCAGAAAAAGGTGTATCGGTTTTCGATGGCTAGTAATGACAATTTATCAAATATAAGTAACGGTTTCCGACAGTTCCCGACATCCGAGTGCAGCCGTCAGAAATCATCACAAGCCGTCCCAAACCGTCGGAAATATAAATGACGGGCTGTCGAAAGCCGTCGGAAATTTTAATTTTCGACAACCTTGAATGCGACGATTATTTCCGACGGCTCGAGACAATTTCCGACGGTTTTCAACCGTCGGAAATAGCGTGTTTTCCTGTAGTGTATAATAGTCTTACATAAGATAATCACAAAAATAATATTTAACCAATTTGTGAATAATATAGTCGCAGTCCATGTGCATAGCACAGATTCACACTCGTACATGTAAGAGTGAAAAATATTCGGTTATAATCGAATTAACCGACCGAACCGGTTCATTTCGATCTATTTGGTTCGGTTTTAAAACTGAATCGTTTTAATTTGATTCGCAATTTTTTTTTATTATTATCAAAATAATCAAATTAACCGAACTTTTTTTGTGCTAGCTAATTGTTCGGTATTGTAATACTTTGAATACTTTTTATAGTGATAAACTACAAATGTAATTTGTTAAAAATTAGTCAAATTTTATTATAAACATAAAATTTAGTAAACAAAATTTGTTCATACATAAATTTATATTTTGCTTTAAGTTAATCAATCATTTAAATTAGGGGTGAGCGCGGTTCGGTTCGGTACGGTTTGAAGCTCAAACCTCTTCCGCACCGCATTAAACGGTTGATCAAAAAAGCAAACCATTATACTAACCGTTCAAATGGTTCAGTTTCGATGAATACGGTTCAGTTTTGGTTCAATCCGGTTTGAACCCGTATTAAATATGAAACAAGAAAATTATTTTCAAAAACAAACAATTTACGATTGTATGACGTTGTGTCACATGAAGGTTAAAACACATAGTGTTATCTTCAATTAATATAACTACACCATACGTTGAAAATAGAATATATATCATTCAATTAAAAGTTAGATAGGAATTTGTTAAATTTTTTATCATAACATTGTCGGTGTAGTTATGCGGTTCGGTTTAATATGGTATGGTTTGGTAAAAGTTCAAACCGCAACGAACCGTATCGTTTCGAGTCGGTTCGGTTTGGGTTATTTGCTTTAGAAAGAGAATCCGGTGTGGTTTTCCCCACCATTTTTGCGGTTAGGTCTGGGCGGTTTCCGCATTGCGGTGCGATTTATGCCCACCCCTAATTTAAATACTAATACAACCTTCTAGTTCTGTTAAATCGACTACCGATCAAATTAACCGAAATTACGTCGAGTCGGTTGGGTTTGGTCTAAAAAATTCAGTTTGAAATATTTTACCTCAAAACCACTCCAAACAATTAAAAATTGCATGTCATACATGTAGCATGCAGTTAAAAATTGCATGTGCCTACATGCAGTTAAAAACTACATTTGCTCTATGCGCTTTTTAACTACTTGACACACATGCCGTTTTTAACTACTGCATGTGCTCCATGCTATTAATTATTAACTGCATCGAGCTTATGCAATTAAAACAAAAAGCATGAAGCTCGTCTAGCTTTTAATTGCATGACATACATGCAGCTAAAAACTGCATGTGCTCCATGCAATTTTTAAGTGCATGTGGCTGCAGTTTTAACTACGTGACAGCCATGCAGTTATACTTTCGATTTAACGATAATGAAAACGATATTAGATATATTATTAAAAAGATTATTTAGTTTGTGATGTAATGGTGCAATCCAATTAATATATAAAAAGTTATCATATTTTAAACATTGAATTTAATGAGTTGACAATATTGATAATTGTGGATTGGTGTTTGTCTAGTGCAACGTTAAAGATACAAAGACCTAATTTTTATATATAATTATTGAGGTAGAGACACACTTTATAATTCAACTGTGAAATGAGGAGATGGAGCTGTGGCTGATGTTCATTTTTTCTAAATTTTTCCCTTTTCCATTTTCTACATACGTTTCCTAAGTCATCAACGTATCTTCTAAATCTGCGAGCGCTTAAGTTTCTTTGATCTAGGCTAACCCCCAAGGTTAGATCTGTTCACACCTCTGTTATTTCAAAGAACAAAGAACAGAAGTAACAGCCACACGTGTTACCACAAAACTTAGAAATAGTAACAGTTTCTATTGTTAACACTCAACTTGCTCACAAGTTGATTCAATAAAACTGAAACAGTAGTTGATCGCAAGCAATTATAACAGTAGATGTACAGCGAAATGTAGAAGAAAGTAAATCGTCGGAGGCTCGGCGTACCGATTTCCTTAAGACTTTATTTGAAGTCTCCCAGGATACAATAGACGGAAACTGCTCGAGATTGTGATGAGTTCGTCAGTCTGAGGAGCGACAGTTCAGCAGCAAATGTTGAAAGAAGAAATCAGAGGAAGAGGAAGAAGAGTTGTTCAATTCGTGAAGAATGTGATCAGGATTCTTCACTCATTTATACTCTTCGAACAGTTATAATTTCAAAAGTTACGTCTGTTAAATGTTCGAATTCAAAACAGTCGCTTCTTTTTATTATAACGGGTCGCACCCGCGTGCCTCTTCATTTTGTTTAACGGGCTGAAAAATCCTCGTTTGATTTCTGTTGGGTCGCGCCCATAGTCATTGCCGCATCCAAAAGAAAAACCCTCAAAATTTGTTAACTTTTTCGTAGCAAAAATAAGACATCATGGTAGACCCAAGCCCAAACCCGACCCGGCCAGGTTCGGTTCGGTACGGGACGGGCGGGCGGCGCGCGCGCGTGTTTGTTTGGTTCATATCATCTAGGTCCTCCCCCTCGCACAAAATTACCTGACCCTAAGGGCCAATAAAGGGAATGAGTAATTGATATATAAACATAGTTCTAATCTTATTTTTGGCAATGTGGGACTAAAGTAAATTTCATTCATTCTTTGATATCTAACAATCCCCCACATGAATGATAATATACTTTTTCCCTTACACAAAGTGTAATATCTCAGACTACGAATGGAATAATGCTTTATCGTGGATAAGTAGATATTTCACTTTGAACTTTCCCTAGTTAAAACTTATCGGATATACTTGGCTAATCGGTGAATTATTCCATCTTGAACCGTCAGCCTTTATTGTATGTTCAAACAATAAGTTTTACGAAGCATTGATTCCCTTATCATCCAATCTCTTGGTTGTGTTCATTTTGGTCCTGAACACTTTCTGGTTCTGCGAGTGTTTTAGAGAATAAAAGCCTTGAATATTCTCAAAGAGCCGACCCAGCTCACACTAACATAGGTGATCGCAACTATTAAGAGCATCCTACATATACCCCACTTGTTATTTCAAGATATGGTCATCATTAAAAAACATAGTTTTAACCTTGTAATACTTCTGTAGGCATGCATTTGTAGCGTGCACCATAGGAATGGAGTAGGACTGTGTCCAAAAATGCATTACGTCTTGAGTTATTCATAACTGGTTTGCCTATTGATCCTAGTCCATGGGATCTCCAATCGCTAGGATAGGTTTCCGTATAAGATAACTCTTGTTGGTTTAGGCTTTTAAACCCATTCCCATCGATGCGCAGTTAATTTTCTCTCTTGATAAACCTTTAGTAAATGGATCCGCTAGGTTATCATTTGTTCTCACATAATCAATGGAAATAGTTCCATTCGAGAGTAACTGCCTAACTGTGTTATGGCGTCGACGAATGTGTCGTGACTTCCCATTATACACAAAGTTATGCGCTCTACTTAGCGCTGCTTGGTTATCGCAATGTATGCATATGGCCGGTACAGGTTTAAGCCAAAATGGAATATCTTCTAAAAAGTGGCGAAGCCATTCTGCTTCTTCGCCTGCTTTGTCTAAAGCGATAAACTCTGACTCCATAGTGGATCGAGCTATGCATGTCTGTTTAGTAGATTTCCATGACACTGCTGCCCCTGCTAGGGTGAATACATAACCACTTGTTGATTTTGATTCTTCTGAATCAGCAATCCAGTTTGCATAACTATATCCTTCTAAGACTGCAAGATATTTTCCATAGTGTAAAGAGTAATTTGTGGTATTTTTTTAAATATCCAAGCACTCTCATTAGTGCTTTCCAGTGTTCCTTACTTGGATTGCTTGTATATCTACTTAATCGACTTACTACATAAGCTATGTCTGGTCTTGTGCAATTCATGAGATACATGAGACATCCTATTACACGAGAGTATTCCATTGCATTACACTCTCATTAGTGTTTTTATGCAGCACTTCAGATGGATTAAAAGGTGTTCTTACCTCTTTAATTCCAAGATTTTTAAATTTATCAATCACTTTGTCTATATAGTGTGATTGAGACAATTCAATTCCATTAGGCGTTCTTATTATTTTGATTCCCAAAATAACATCAGCAACTCCTAAGTCTTTCATATCAAAATTGTTGATTAACATTTTCTTTATGGTCTCTATTACTTGAGTATTCGGACCAAAGATTAGCATATCGTCTACATAAAGACAAATCATCACATATGATTGTCCAACTTGTTTATAATAAACACACTTATCGTATTCATTTATACGAAAACCATTTCTCATCATGACACTATCAAATTTTGCGTGCCATTGTTTTGGAGCTTGTTTTAGTCCATATAATGACTTTACTAATTTACATACTTTGTTTTCATTTCTTTTTGAAACGAAGCCTTCTGGTTGCTCCATGTAGATCTCCTCATCGAGATCGCCATTTAAGGATGCTGTTTTTACATCCATTTGATGAATCTCTAGATTATAAATAGATGCAATTGCTATTAGCATTCTTATTGAGGTTATTCGAGTTACCGGTGAATACGTATCAAAGAAGTCTACTCCTTCTTTTTGACGATATCCTTTGGCTACTAACCTGGCTTTATATTTATCGATAGAGCCATCTGCTTTCATTTTCTTCTTGAAAATCCATTTGCAGCCAATTGGTTTTATTCCAGGTGGAATATCAACAATTTCCCAAGTTTTATTACTTAGAATTGAATCAATCTCACTTTGGATTGCTTCTTTCCAACATGCAGATTCAGACGATGACATTGCTTCCTTGTACGTTTGAGGTTCGTGTTCTAGCATATATGTTAAAAACTCCGGACGAAATGTCTTGGAATTTCTAGCCCTTACACTTCTTCGGGGTTCTATTTCCTCAATCTCATGAGGAGTTATAGCTTCGTCTGATCTACTTGATTCTTCTCTTGTCCTTTTAGGGACATTATTTCTTTCGTTTCTTTTGTGTGGAAACACATCTTCAAAAAACGAGGCATCTCTAGATTCCATGATTGTATTTACATGAATATCAGCTATATCAGACTTGAATACCAAAAATCTGTAGGCGCTACTATTTTGGGCTAGTCCTAGATAGTAACAATCGACCGTTTTTGGTCCAAGTTTGACTTTCTTAGGAGCCGGAACTGGAACTTTTGCCAAGCACCCCCACACTTTGAGGTATTTAAAACTTGGTTTATGTCCTTTCCATAACTCATATGGAATTGCTCCTGTTTTATTGTGAGGAACTTTATTTAATATGTGATTAGACATATTTAGGGCTTCCCCCCACAAGTTCGTTGGTAAACCAGAAGTTAGAAGCATGGCATTAATCATATCTTTTAACGTTTTGTTTTTCCTTTCCGCAACACCATTTTGTTGTGGTGAGTATGGAGCAGTTGTTTGATGAATTATACCATTTTCTGCACAGAATTGTTCGAATGGTGATTCATATTCTCCACCTCGATCAGATCTCAATATCTTGATCTTTTTATTTAACTGATTTTCTACCTCAGCTTTGTACTTTATAAATGATGTTATTGCTTCGTCTTTACTATTCAAAAGATATACATAGCAATATCGTGTATAGTCGTCGATAAATGTAATAAAGTACTTTTTTGCACCTCGTGTAGGTGTTGATTTGAAATCACATAAATCGGTATGTACCAAACCTAGCGGTTCGGTGCTTCTATCAACTGTATGAAACGACATTTTGACCATTTTTGCTTCTACACATGTCTCACATTTGTAGTTCTTATCTACTTGAAATTTAGGAATTAATTCTAAATTTGCAAGTTTTTTCATTTTTCGAAAGTTTACGTGTCCTAATCTTTCATGCCATAATAAAGCATCACACTCAACAACATAAGAAACTTCCTTTTTATTCATTTCAGAATTACAATACACATTATTATTGCCAATTACGGCTACATTAGCCTTAAACAGGCCATCACACAAGTATCCTCTCCCTATATAGATTCCAGCCTTATACAGAACAGCTTTATCCGATTCAAAGACCATTCGGAAGCCTTTCTTCGAGAGAACAGGACCAAAGATCAAGTTCTTACGGATATCTGGAACATGGAGCACATCATTCAGCGTAATAGTTTTACCAGATGTGAACTTGAGGATTACTTTTCCGTTACCCTCAATCATTGACACTGCAAAGTTACCCGTGTACAGTTTTTCTTCATGATCGAGTCTGTTGTAAGTGGCGAACATGGACTTTTCAGAACACACGTGTCGTGTAGCACCTGTGTCAAACCACCACTGAGAAGGATTCTAGACTAGATTACATTCTGATACAACCCCAGAAAAGTTAGACCCGTCAATGTCCATGTTGTCCACCACATTTGCCTCAGAACTTTTCTGTTTCTTGTGTCTGCAATCTTTTGCTTGATGTCCAGTCTTGCCACAAATCCAACATTCCCCATTGAACTTCTTGGGCGGCTTTTGATTGGGCTGTTTGTTTTTTGGTGCCTTCCTTTTCTTTTTATTTTTGTTAGGGTGTCCTTTTTTCTTCGACCCTTCTGCAACAAAAGCCTCTTCGCTTTTTGGTTTAGTGACTCCGCGATTATCTGCCTCAATTTTCAATCTAACGATTAGATCTTGTAAGGATATCTCCTTCTTCTTGTGCTTTAAATAATTGCGGTAGTCCTTCCATGATGGTGGCAACTTTCCAGTGATTGCCTCTACTAAGAAAGATTCACCAACTTCGTGGCCTTCTCTGCTTCCATTTCATGGATGATGATTTGAAGTTCATGCAGTTGCGTTGGTACAGATTTTGAATCTACCATTTTGTATTCCATGAATTTGTCAACTATAAACTTCTTCAGGCTCACGTTTTGTGTTTTGTACTTTGTGGTAAGCGCATTCCAGAGAGCTTTTGCAGTCTTGAGTGGCTGATACACTTTGTACAAAACTTTGTCTAAGCAGTTCAGGATGTAATTGCTGCATAAGAAATCTGAATGCCTCCATGTATCAACATTTGCAATTTCAGACTCTTTCCCTTTGCCTGGCGTAGGCGGCATTGGTTCATCTTCCTCGAGATACTTTTGCAGACCGAGAGTAGTGAGATAAAAAAGCATCTGACTTTGCCATGTCAAAAAATCATCACCTTCTCCCTTAAACAGGTCTGGTTTGTTCAAGTTGGTTGTCTTAATCGACATATGCTCTACTGCCATCGCGATTTCCTTAAGACTTTATTTGAAGTCTCCCAGGATACAACAGACAAAAACTGCTCGAGATTGTGATGAGTTCGTCAGTCTGAGGAGCGACAGTTCAGCAGCAAATGTTGAAAGAAGAAATCAGAGGAAGAGGAAGAAGACTTGTTCAATTCGTGAAGAATGTGATCAGGATTCTTCACTCATTTATACTCTTCGAACGGTTATAATTTCAAAAGTTACGTTTGTTAAATGTTCGAATTCATAACAATCGCTTCTTTTTATTATAATGGGTCGCACCCGCGTGCCTCTTCATTTTGTTTAACGGTCGTTTGATTTCTGTTGGGCCGCGCCCATAGTCTTTGCCGCATCCAAAAGAAAAACCCTCAAAATTGGTTAACTTTTTTGTAGCAAAAATAAGATATCATGGTAGACCCAAGCCCAAGCCCAAGCCTGACCCGGCCCGGTTCGGTTCGGTACGGGACGGGCGGGCAGCGCGCGCGTGTGTGTTTGGTTCATATCATCTAGGTCCTCCCCCTCGCACAAAATTACCTGACCCTAAGGGCCAATAAAGGGAATGAGGAATTGATATATAAACATAGTTCTAATCTTATTTTTGGCAATGTGGGACTAAAGTAAATTTCATTCATTCTTTGATATCTAACAACCTCAACTTCTGTCTTTCTCACCTCACTATTTAAACAAAAACATATATCACACCCCAACGTTTGTTTTCCCACCGTATTCTTTATTTTACCCTTTTGAAAAAATAACTTAATATTAACAATGAAATGAAAAGATAAAAAATTGTAATTTGTGAGTACTTTTTCATTTTTTTTATCAATAATGTGATTTAAATATAGTACATTTCAGTTTACATAAAAAACAATTCAACGTGTAAATCAGATGGAGATTGTTAAAAGGACTCCATTTTTTGTTAAGAGGAGGATATATTTAAGGGGACTCCATCTTATTTTTTATTTGTTAAGGGGAGGTTTGAAATTTTAAAAATAAAATAAAATATAGACTAATGTACCCCTGCCTCATCATACCTTAACCCTATCGATCAAAATTCAATCTCAGTTCAATCCAAACACGCAGCGAGGTTAAAAAAAGAAAAAGAAAAAAAATTCAAACGTTGATAAATCCCCTTTTTGAAATTTTAGATTTTGTTGAAAACGATGAATACAATTTACAGAAAGCGGATGAATTTCGTTCATTTGCGCGAATGATGAATACGGTTCATCATGGAAAGATTGGATTTTATTCGTGGGTGAATACAGTGTGTTACGGTTTAGATCTTACAGTTTGATATGAAAAACAAACTCGATGTGAGATGATTTGTCAAAAGTAATTACATTTAAACAGTGTACATATTCCAACATTAAAACAAATGTTTGTTAAGTGAATTTATGCTTATATTCACGCTGTGTAAGCGTATTTGTATGTTGTTACTCTTTTTTTCATTTGTGGCAAGTGTGTTTTGTATGTATTTATTTGTTGTTATTGTGTTCCATGCTTACTTTGATACTGAAGACTAAAGTAAACAATGCTTGAATATGTTATATTCATGTGTGCAGTACGTTTATGTTTCGTGTATCATTATTTTTCTATGTGTAGAATTAAATTAGAGTTTATGTTTTAAAATTGCATTGATGAAGAATATAGGGTTAGTATTGGAAATTTTATTAATATGTTTAAGGGGAGGCTAACTTATTTTAATCATCCCTTAATAATTTTAAAATAAACTAAAAATGGTACTCCCCTTAGCCAAAAGTGGAGTTGCTTTAACAATCCCCAATCAGATTTAAAAAAAGATATTTAAAATGTGGATTGTTAAAGGGACTCCATTTTTGGTTAAGGGAGGGATAATTTTAAGGGGACTCCACATTAAAAATAATTTGTTAAGGGACGGTTTGGTTTTTTTTATTTTAGAAAAAATATGGACTAAACTACCCCTTATCACAACATATAATTCACTATCGTTCTTTTTATATTTCGCGCTGATTTGCATAGCACAAATACAATTTTTTATCATTTCCAAGACGCAAAAACATCTGCATCTCAATTAATGTTCCAATCATACATATTCGATCAGATTTGTTCATGAATATTTAAGTATTTTAAATTGAACCATCGAATTCTAAAATGATATTCATTAACTTACCTGATTTGATATTTTCTGAACCACACAACTTTCTTATGTCTCCGTTATGTTAACTATATCATATTTTTATTTCATTTAATTGTGCTTATTATTTAGGGTTTAACTTTTAAATTTTACATTAAATAAGATTATAGGGTTAATATTGGAATTTTTAATTAAATGTTTAAGGAAATGCTAATTTTTTTGATCCTCCCCTTAACAATTGAGCAATAATTTAAATTTTGTCATCCTCTTAATCAAAAGTGGAGTCCGTTTAACAATCCCCTTTGAAATAATCAAGTTCAAGGTAAATGATAATTTTAGTAGCATACATATGGGTAAAGAGGCAATTAGGGAGAACAAACCCTAATTCTTTACATATGGCCCTCGCCTTCTTTTCTTCCAATCAGTAGCTTAATTCGTTCTTCCATGGCTTTCGCAACTCCTATTGTTTCAGGTACTCGACTATTTAGATAATTAAGATTATAACTAAGATTATGCAATAGTTTGAATTTGTATATTGATCTGTCAGTTCCTCTATATTGAATCAATTCAAAATTAATTTCAATATTACAGTAGGATGATGGATTTGAACATCCGTGTTCCAGTGTTATTTACTAGCTTTCTTTGTCCCTTTGGTTTCGAGTTGGGTGTTACTGTTATTTTTCCTTTCCATTGATGTTGAGTAATTTTGCAACCAAGTCCACAGCTTTATCTTTTTCATACCGTACAATTCCAACTCCTTTGGGATTGCTTTGCCAACATGAAACTTTCGACCATTGTTGGTGTATGTTGAGCCTCGAGGACAAGCTGTTGGATGTGGCGTTGATTGTGCAGTTACTAGGCTTCTAAGTGGTTCTGCCTTCTGTCATGTTTTCCTGTAATCTAATTTTCCTGTAATCTAATTTTCCTGGTCTCACTGGCTTTGATTGGGTGTGCTATTTACCGTGGTGGAAGGTGCTATGTCTTTGGTATATTTTGTTGTCTTTGCTGACTGTTTTCATTGCCAATTGCAAGTGCTTTTGTCTGTTTTTGGGAGATGTTATGACCGTCTGCTGTGTACAGTTCGTGCGTAACAGTTTTATGCTAGATACATGATAGTAAATTATGTCTTCTGAGACAGGAGTTTTGATCATGTTATATTGTGCAACTGTGCTTGTAAGTTGGGTATTATTCATTGTTATTGTGATTGCCTTATGCACTATGCTTAGTAACTGCACTCTACATCTTAATAAGCTTACAGATAAATGCAAAATTTTCTTAAAACAAGTGTCAATATGTAACCCTTTTAGATGTGCTACTTTTCATTTTTTATGTATTAGTATCTGTTTGTGGTTGTAAACAGGGTTATCATCTTCCTTTTTTTCTCAATTTTACGTGAGTACACTGTACACGTAATTGATAGAAAGATCACAGAATGCTTTTCAAACTTAAAATATCCTTTAATTTTATTCATCTTCAGCTCATTTCATGATATAATGCTTTATCAACATCTGGCTATTGTTTTGAAGTGCCTATTGTTGAATAGTGCTTCTAAGTTACAGAAAAAAGAGGATATTATAAACTATATATGTTTAGAGTTATCATAATGTTCTGTTATTCTATCACAATTTTACATGTTAGTCTTATTTGTATAAGGAAATACAATTTTGGTGTACTGAATGTCCATGCAACATATCATTCGTAACTGCATTTATGGTCTGATACTTGTTAGAACTAATGTAAAAAATTGTTCATGTTTTTATACTCTGCAGTGGTTAGTGCACTTTCACATAAGCTTCAGTTAGAAGCTTTTAATATTATAGAAGTTCATATGATAAAAGATAACCATCATCTATATTTTGATCCGTATATGCATGAAATTGTACATGATTCAAAATTTATATTTATTTGTTAACCTTCGATTGAAAAAAAAACTGTCAAATTAAATCAACAGTTGATGGTTATGATAGCACTTGTTAGCATTTTCCTCATTGAGATAACATAGATTTAGGGTTTATGTCAATTTGGAAGAAATCCTAAATCTGATTAAGTGATCCTTATTGATTTGATTGAGAAAACAGATGAGAGAAAGTTAAATAATTACCAGAAGACATACCTGAATGCATAGTTGCCGATTGAAGATAGCAAAATTATTTATTTGATCTTCCAAATTGACATACACCCTAAGTCTATATCATCTTCATGAGAAAAATTAAGAGAATAATTGAGCATATGTAATTCGACCATAGCCCCGTGTTTATAATGTTACATTTTCTAATTTTACTGTTATCATACCATTTTAACCCGTATACCAATTTCAATCCAAAATGGTTATTGATCGACTGGTAATGGTATTATAATGGTAAATTTACCATTACCATAACAGCCCTACTAATGGTGATGATGATGATAATAATAATAATCATAATATTATAATGTTTAGAAATGTTAAACCAGCTTTGTAGGGGCTTGGGACAACCACATATGTTGCTTTATTTTGGTAATATTCTGTGTATCATGTTGATTTAGATGAAAAAGAACAATAACATCCATCCTGATTAATATCTACCTCGCATTCGTACAATCATACCCAAGCATTTCTTTCTGTAATCAAGATATTGCATGAACATGAATTGTAAGTTGATTCCTACTCAACTTCTTGATTTTTTCTTCTTCTCTTGTCTGCTTTGGTGTGTGTATTAGGAGAATAACGATTCCAGAAATTTGGTGGATGAATATCAGATATTGTCCCTACTAAATCAACTGCAACTTAGGTAAGCGGTTATCCCACAAATGAACTTTAGACCATTATTAATATATGATCTAGATGAGTCTTCTAAGCTGAGATTTCAATTATTTAGTTTCGGTTTAGTATAACTTTGGTTTAATTATAAAAACTGCTGAACATCAAATTTTATAGTGAAAACTCAAAGTGATTTACTTTGAATTTCAAACATATGAATATTCAAAATTTGAAAATTTAACTTAGGGAACTTACAAAACAAGAAAAACAATAGAAAGGAAAAAAATTAATTGGTGTAACTAAAAAAAAAAAAAAGAGAGAGAGAGAGAGAAGTAATGAATATTAGTAAATATTTATAACTAAAGAGCGGTCTTCTGTTTTGACCATTATTATAAACATTTTTCTAATATCATAAATATTTATAACTAAAGAGTGGTCTTCTGTTTTCTAAAGGTGGACATGGATTTGTTCAATTCTCTTTGGAGCGCAAAATGGTTTCTATAACACATCAAACGGTCAACTGGTGTAATATTTCTTTTTACGTGGTTTGATTTCTTTTATGTTTAATAAAAACACCGGTTGCACCAAATTTTTTATGTTTAATTATAATAAAAATACGGTTTGATTTTGGTTTAGTTTGGTTGAACTCTATGCGTAATTGTTGAACAAATTAGTAATCAAATTAATGAAAAGTTCTGAAGAATTCAAATAATAGGGATGCAATTTTGTACGATTGTGAATGTACATGTACACCAAGGTTCGAGGTTTCGTCCGGTACCCCGAAATTTCGGAGTTACCGGACCGGTGCCGGTCATCGGCGGTCCGAAAGCGTCATAGTAGTTAAGGCGCGCGCCTAGGCACGCCTAAGGCGCAGGCGCAGCCGCGCAGGTCCTGCGCCTTGCTAGTGGCCGAGGCGCCTCCTCTAACGGAGGCGCACGAAAGGCGCGCCTCAAATTCGATTTAGGGTTTTCAACTGTTTGAGCCAAGTCGACATCGAATTCGACATTGGAAAAAGGAAAAAAAATACTGTGCCGCTGCTTTTAGGGTTTTCGAAATCGAAATCGAGCTAGGTCGACATCGAAATCGATTTAGGTTTTTGAACCATTTTGTTCGATTGCTCATTTTATCCGCAGTTTTCTGTTTTTGTTTTACAGCAGTTTAAAAAAAATATGTAGCAGAGTTTTAAAAAAAAAAAAATGTAGCAGTTTTTTTGGTTTTGCTGCAGTATTTGTTTTTGTTTTGCAGTTTTTTTTCATTCTTTTTTTTGCAGCATTTTTTTTATGTTTGAAAAATATATGCAGCATGCCATCATGATTTTTTTAGTTAGTATTTAGTAAAATAGTTTAATATTTAGTAAGGTTACCCGGCTGGTAATTTGGAGTGTGCAGGTTCGAGTCCCGGACTCTTCACACATATGTGAGGGAAAGACTGTGCGCACTAATCGATCACCCCCAAAGCCCGGAAAGCCGTGAGAATAGTACTAGGATGGGAGACTGTCTGGGAAGTCCTCTCGCGCTTGAGTACGGGAGCCTTTGGCACTGGGTATCCACCTTTTGTATGGATCCAAATGCTCACACTTGAATAATGATGATAGTTGGAAATAGTAGAAGTTGAACTCCAATTCCTTTATCGTTTCTAGCCTTTTGTTATCATTGTCATGTTGTTTATGACTTAAAACTATTATGTTTTTGGTGTTGAAACTTCAATTTATGTTCGTTTTAGTTTTGGAATTGCATTTGTGACTTCGTCCCTACTAATCTATGTTTTTTTTATCATTAAATTCATCGTATATGGTAGCATTTTATAGTGCAGTTTTTTTCTAACAAAAAATCTCGCATTTGTATAAAAGTCGCACAAAAAAGCCCAAGGCTCAAAAAAGCCCAGGGCTCGAGCCTTGCGCCTTAGCTCCTTAACTAGTCAAAGCATTGATGAAAATCGGTTTTGGACCTAGGGCACAAAAAAAGCTCGATCAAAAAAAAAAAGGAAAAAAAAGAAGAAGAGGCGACACAGCAGGAATTATAACACCGAAGAATCAGTAAAAGGTAAGAAATGGACAAAATCAAAGATTTACAGAAGCGATGACGATTTCTTCGGCAACGATCTCGATCGAACATTTCGACTTTGAGTGATTAATCGAATTTATTTTTCAATTTTTTTCGGTTCTTATACTTTGAAGGGCGGCTTTTTTTTCATTTGTTTTGTTTTAAGTTTCTAGAGAATGGGCTGATGTAGTAGGAAACGTGTTTCCGGAGAGTGAGGTGAAATGTGGAATACCGTCACAACATAATGCAGAGTGAGGTGAAACTTGTTTCATTTGTTTTGCATATAGAGAGTGGGCTTATGGGTCAATGCTTTTTGGGCTGAAAGAAAAGCCAGCTCACATATGTTTGAAACTGTACACAAACAGTCCATCTCATGACCACATTTAACCGTGTTAGCAAGTTCATTAGCAAAATACTAAAAACTGAAATCTAGACTGAAACTGAAACTAAACCGAAACAACCAAATTTTACGAAACCAACCGAAATTAACAAATTTTCAAACGACCGAAATCGGTACCGAAACCAAGTTCTCGAACCTTGATCTACACACACGCAATTTAATATGTGATTGTACATCAACACACACGAGTGTACTAAATCAACAATTCACAATTATTTATAAAGGAATAACAACTTAATATCATTGACGACAAATTTTATGGAACTGATAAATAATATATCAGGTTCGCATTTTCTTAATGCAGATAGATTGATTTACATAACTAGATCTAGCAAAACATGGAGGAAGAAAAAGCATTTCATCACGTCATTTATATTTTGATCTGTATATGCACAAAATTGTACACGATTCAAAATTTATATTTATTTATTAAACCTTCAATTGAAAAAAAATTGTCAAATTAAATCAACAATGGATGATTCTGATAGCACTTGTTAGCATTTTTCACATCGAGATAATAGACTTAGGGTTTATGTCAATTTGGAAGAAATCCTAAATCTGATTAAGTGATCCTTATTGATTTGATTGAGAAAAAGATGAGAGAAAAATAAATAAATTAACAGAAGTCATACCTGAATATCTAGTTGCCGATTGAAAGAGCAAAGATTTTTATTTAATCTTCCAAATTGACATAAACCCTAAGTCTACATCATCTTCATGAGAAAAATTAAGAGAGTAATTGAGCATATGTAATTGGACCGTAGCCCCGTGTTTGTAATGTTACATTTTCTAATGTTGCCCTTCAGCAAATTAGAATTGCCCCGATATCTAATGTTGACACCATGACAAATGTATTTTTAACTCTTTTTGTTTGAATTCAAAATTTTATCATTTCAGTTAGCCATTACATAAAAATAACATAACACATTTTATTTTCTATATCGTCCAAATTATTGAAATATTCAAACATAAGTATCCATTTTCATCTCATCAATCAAGAGCATACATAGACTTTAATACTACTGGAGAATCTCTATTGTTCCATACCAGCAATCTCATATATATCCCGATTTGTTCATCCAAGTTCGGGATGTGAGATTATTTTGTCCAATCGATATATCCAAAACAACATTAGTCGCATCTAACCGTTTCTACCTTGACGAGCATTGATTCTTTTGGAGCTAAACGGAGTTCGCTTCTCAAAGTAGGGCAAGGTTTATGTTCAGTCCTTATTTTGTATCGTTTTGATGTCAAGCAATTTCATCCTTTCTGACGCATGCATCATATGGCAGTTTCCAACCATCGATTTTGGTGTCATGTTATATTTGGCACCCTTCTCACATGCACTGACATCCATGAACAAACATCGTTTAGCATGGATCTGCACCACTGGATGGAACCTGGATTTTGCACGCTGGCATGATCTGTGATGTCTTATTGTACATAGTCATCTTGGATGCACTCGTTTCGAACAGCTCACCCTCACTCCACTGGGAACATAAATGGTTTTATCAGTACTACTGTAGATAAAATATATTGTTACATGTCACCAGTTGTGTGTGTTTCTTTTTTTTTTTTTTTTTTTTTTTTTTTTTTTTTCTGCATGTGCGTGTGTTTCAGGTTATTACATTCAAACTCATGATGAGAGGCTTTGTTTTGTTAGTCACTTGTAATTGAACAATTTTGCACCCTACTGTTGATTTGGAGTGTATACAATGGAAGCAATCTGCAATATTATATAGTGCAATTTTAATGACATTGTAAGATACAAGCCACCTGCAAAGCTGCAATATGAAATCTGCAACTATGTGCATTGTGCTGTTTTCCTAGGTGTTGCTTTTACAATATAAATGAAATTTGGATAAGTGATAATTTTGCTTGAAGTTTTACTGAATTCTCGTTGAAATCCTAACTGATTTTGGTTATATTATAATTCGCTATTTCATGTGGATTAGATCCTTTGTTTTGGATCAGAGAAACAACACGTATTAGAGAATGGTTCTTTTCTTAGTGGGAAAATTTTGATGGTTTCAATTTTAGTTTCTGTTCTTATTTTGATTCAAGACTTTGGGACTTGAAATGGACGATGATGGTCCGGTCTTGATTAGTAAATTTTCCTTGTTCCTCTGTTTATCAATTTTAAAAGCATGCAAGTTAGATTTTATTTTATTTTTTATAAAAGTGTTGACTTTGAGCGTTGGATTCTTATTTTCGTGTAAGAGCAGCATTAACTGATCAATAGTTGAATATTTAGATTTTGAATATTCATTGTGATTGATTAGTGTTTTGTCCAACAGCTGGACGCTTATCAAACCGGCCGTTAAAGAGGTTTGTTTACTGTCACTTACCCAAAATCAATTTCGCTGAAGAAAAAAAAAGAAAGAAAAAAAAAAAAAAAAACTGCGTCTCTTCCGATACTGTTTCTCTCGATGCCTTGCATTTTGCAAATCGCCTCTTCTCCGATGTTTTCACCAAAATATCCATTGCCTTGTATTTCGTTAATGTTTGTCCTGTATTTCGATGATTTTTCTTCTATCTGGCTGGCTGATTTTTCTTCTATTTGGCTGACTATTTCTTCAAATCTAATCAACCACAATATCCGTCGCTTTTAAGTATGGTGCACTCTCCTTGTTTCAAACCCTATTTCACCATAATTGAATTTTTCTCTTCTTCGCTTTCAGACCCTATTTCGCCTAAATTTTGAACGCAATTTTCGAATTTCAGTCTTCATCAGTATATACCCTTCCAGTTGTCGTTTTATGGTTAAGCATAGTTCGCTCGCCGCTTAGAAGGATTTATATTATAATCATGCAATTGTATAGATGGATAATAACTTCAGTGTATTATATAATCATTAGAAGGATTTATATTATAATCATGCCATTTAGAAAGCCCACCTTCAATGTTCCAGCTTCATAATTGTTCGTAAGCTACCAACGGTTTCATTATATGGTAATTTTTGTAGTTTTCACGAGCGTCATATTTTATCGCAAAATTCCCTATCTTCTGGCTTTTGTAATTCAGCCCATTGATTCCTCCTCAAATCCTGGCACTTGAAATATGGCTGAAAAATTGATCCTTTACCTTGCACAATTCAATTCTTATGAGTTAATTTGAAAACCTATTCTATTTTCTGTTTCTATTTTGAAATGGATTAGATCAATTTAGTTTTAGGCTTTTTGTTTGGGTTAACTTCAAACTCTGCTATGTTATTTAAGTTGTTAGAGTTGGTTGCTTGAATTGGTTAATTAATTTCAGACGTTGAAACTGCTAATAATTTTAGCACACAATGGTTAGCATTATTTGATTTTGAAACCGTCAATAATTTTGTTTCAACTTTCAGTTATGAAACTGTCGAGATTATCTACTTATATTATTTAGCTGCTATAATTTTCACACTTCAGTTACTAATTTTCATCATCATCAAAAAAAAAAAAAAAAAAAAAAAAAAAAAAAAAAAAAAGAAGAAGAAGAAGAAGAAGAAAAGAAAAGAAAAAAAACCCAGGTCTCTGCCATATCAATCTTTGATTCTGGATTATAAATTATGGCTCTCGAATAATTAGATACTGGATCCTTTTGGTGTCTCATTGCTTGAAATATTATGTCTACTTACTACCAACAACATCGATCAAGTAGTTATTCTTTTGCACATATATAAATGGTGAAATACTCATCAGCCACTTTTAGATTTCTTTTCATATCTATAGTAGATAGTTGGCTATACTTACTTTATGTATCCTTTATTTTTCTACATGTATGTATGGTTGCTCAAATGATAATATCATATGGCTAACTGTATGTTTACAGTATGATGTAGATGCCAACATAAAGATTAAAAAAAATCTTCTATAGAGTATAATGCAAAAATTGCTTTTTAATATAACATAGTTCAATGCAAAAAATGCTTTCCTTTTCGATATGAAAATAAGATTGCTATTTTTGCCTACAAACTCTCTAAATAAATTTTACACAAAAGCAAATCGATCTACAAAGGAGAATTAGTCATGTGTGAAATATATATTTGTTGGTTTCATATATCTGTTTCTATTTTTGTTTCATAAGTGAATCTTAGATGCATGTTTGTATCTATGTAAGGGTACTATTTTTCTTTAAAAAATAATAAGAAAACAGGCAAATCTTAGTAGATTTCAAAAGATAAGATGTGCAGTGAAGGAAATATCCCAAAAAAAAAAAGCGTAGGGGTTGTATGAATCATAACCACTAAACATACCAATGAGCAGGTGTGAGTAATTTATCGATTGGTCATTTGAATCCTAATACGCACCGCATGCTTATATGATTTTCAAAGCAATCTGTCTACAAAAGATAAATTATGAGAAATCGACCATATTAGGAGGTTCTGTTGGCATCATTTCAGAACTGAGCCTGTGACACCACAGATCATATCCAAAGAACCTAACAACAGTTCTGGACAAACTTGTTTTTTTCTTCAAAATAAAAATAAAAATTGTATATGCATGAAAATGAAGTTGCTGAAGGAAAAGGCTGTCATTATCGTTGGTGTGCTGGGTAGTAATGAAATAGGTTGAATAAATAATGCTTGAAGCAGTCATCGTGTTTTCCAATCAGTGTTTCCTTTATCCATAGTTGTTTTTTTGTTGAAGAAATTGTAAGATCACTAACCTCTTTTATATTTTTAGTTCAAGAAAGAAAAGACACCGAGAAAGGCTTTAAAGAATGGTAGTCTGGCTTTATATTGTGCAGCTTTTCAACTGGCTTATGCCTTTCAGCACTTTGGTTGGCAATTTGCTTATGTGGTACACTGCAGTGTTGAAAACATCTGGCTAGAAATTCAGAGATAATTAAAAGATGCTTGTGCCATCAATGTTTCTATCTGTTGAAGCAGATGGTGAATTTGAAGTTAGGTCTTCATTTCCTTCAATCATTCTGAACTGAGCTGTTGTTGATAATGAATCTTGAGTTGCGAAATATGATCAAATGAGGAGGTTTCTTTCGGATTGAAAAACTTCTGATGATCTAAACTTGTGCAGTCAGATCTTGGGACGGTGAAACAATAGGTCTGACTAAGTTCTTGGGAGGCACGAATATGAACGAATGGTTCTTGATGGAAAAGTCAGCTGTATCTTGAAATAGAAAAGAAACTTACTCCGGATTCTCAATGCAATGTAGAATGATTGCAATGAAGATAATGATACCATCTTGATGTATTTCTACACATACTATAGTGTGCAGTGTTTTGTATGGGTCACCGGTCAGTAGCTCCGTATTAAATTCAGACAACGAATATGTTTGTCACATACATGGAGATGGTTTCCCCATGTTCTGTGTATGCATGTCTCCTGAGCTCTCGGTTTGTGGTTTGCTTAGACTACCCGTGCGAGTGAGGGAAACTGGAAGAGTAAAAGCTTATCATCTAGATATAATTGATATCTAGTCTAGTATTTTCGGTTGGATAGAATAGCAGTGGGGTTTGCTGACTGCGGAAGGATGAAATTTTAGTGTTATGGAAATAGCCTGGTGGTATATGTTCCTTCTTTGGTTTTTGGTTGAATAAGATTTCAAGAAGATGGCACGTTTGGATTTCACTACACTAAGAGCAGAGAACTATGTATTGCTGATCCAATTTTACAAGTTTAGCGTATTATTCTGATGTCTACCTATGGATTGCCAAGTCTGAGTTTCTTATAATGGAATAGTACATAACATTGACATAGGGGAATTTTTGGATCTTCGTCTGCTGGGTTTTGGTATAATGCAAGCTAGATGGTCTTAAAGGAAAGGTGGAGCTGTTGATTTTGGAGTCTCCACACTGTGATGTTGGGACGCATTAATGGGACTGGATGTTGAGAAGGGTCTTTCTTATCATGGAGATGAGGAATTGCTTCATGCTCTAGTTCACGGTGTCTAATTGTACTTAGCTTCTAGTTTAATTATTTTTGATGGGCTAGCCTTGGTGGTCTTCTAGGTCAGTGAGTGCAAGCTGAAGTGAAATTTGTATATGATGTGAATATGCGTGTACTACAGATATTCATGTGGATAATAGAAGAACTCAATTCAAAAAAAAAAAAAAAAAAAGTTAAATAATACAAATTATTTTTTATCTGACATATTAGTTATGAGATTAATTGAAATTAATAAAACTTTTTTTTTTGTTTTTTTTGAAATTACATGGTCAAATGGTCGGTTTTTCTACCGTTGTATGGTAATACTAGTTTAATAAGCACCTCAAGTTGAGCGTCTATTAAATAACCATCTAATAATAGGGCTTTTATTAAGTAGACACGTGGATATTTAAGAAGAGAATTATTAAAGCGGTCTCCAATGTTAGTTACAGTAGGGATAATTTTAAAAGGACTATTCATCATTTGTTAAGGGGGAATTGGATATTAAAATAAGAAAAAATAAAAAAAAGACCAAACTACCATTCCCTACATATCATGTGCTGAGAATCCTAACTTTTTGTTTTTTCAAAAATCGATCGATAGAAAAACGTGCTACTTTGAAAATCGAATTAAATCATATACCTAACCCTACTTTCTCCACTATGGTTCGAACAAATATAACAAAGAGAAAGCAATCAGATCCCAATGATTTTGGAAAGTTTTTCAATTGTTGTTTTTTTCAAAATCGGCTGTTTTGATGAAAAAGAAGAAAACGATGAAAGATTACAGTGTATATTATTGAAAAAAAAGTTGGAATTATAAGAATTTTATTGGAATTTTTATTTATTGTTACAAGCGTTTGTGTTTTGTCCTTTAAGCTACTGATATTGAATGAACTGATACTTGTTTTAATCAACTATGTGTGTTGATTATATATGATTAGACGTCTATTTTGAAGCTGGCACATGGATATCCGGACCGGATCAATTCAAATTTGATATTTGAATATTGCGCTGGGCGCGAGCTCGTTGGAGGGCTGAACATTCAAGCTAAATGATTGTCTGCTGGCGACGATGCTCTAACGATGAGAAATGTCTGTCTACCAATTGTCTGCAAGTCAAACCCAATTTGATATACAGAGAAATTGAGATGCCAGTAAGCTACTACATGCAGATGCAATCACTTCTGTTATGGCAAAATATCAATAAACATATACTGAAGTTCGAGCTTGAGTTTGTTGACACCCAAAAGTAGGGTGTCACGTTGACCTCGGCGTGTGATTGGTGGAAATCAGGGAGGTCCATACGGGTCTCTCTTATTTCCATCAATCACAACATTGTGTCATCATGACACCCTACTTTATAGGGTTTCAACAAACTCAAAGTGTCGAAGTTCTTTTATTCATATCTCTATTGATGGTGACCATCGCCGTATCAAACAAGGAAAAAGCCTGTACTATTAAATTATTTATATTAGTCATTGTCCAGAATAAGATATTTTCCTCACGAAGATCTTTTTTGTATAAAGATACACATATGTCGGCAATGCTTTTCCTTTCGCCTATGATTTTAGAATTTGAGCTACTAATTATTCTTGGTTCAGTATATTTTGAAGTAACAAGTTTATCATTTGACTGCACTTACTACTTATATCTAGCATATTCAATAACTCTACCTCTCCTGATACACTCTAAAGTCGCTTAGTTGATTTAACGTTCTTAATCTATTTTCCCTTTCAAGTCTCCTTTTACTTCAGTAAGGCTATATCATATGGTCATATTTTGTAGCTTTTTATAAAATAAAAACAAGCATGTCTGTATTCTAATTTCACTAGCTTTGATCTATTGGAAACTTCATTGAAAATAATAGTGTATGTTTTGGATGCATGTGATAGTACTGGTAATGAAAAACTAATATATGAATCGTATATATGAAGAATAACAAACCAAAATGAGAAATACAATTATCAAGAAATACCTTTTTATACATGTACGTAGGTTTCGGGAGCTAAGTCTAAATCTGTGTATTTTTCTCTTTTTGATTGTTGATCTAATGTAACGTAAATATAAAATGAATTCCCTTAATTTACTTAGATTCGAATATTCATACTATACTATGTTTAGTAGTTGGGCATCTTCTATTTTTGAATTTCATTAATTATAAGTACATTATAGTGTAAAAAATAGTAATGTCGAAACATTGCATTCAAAAAAATTATATATTTATTTGATTCGAAGCAATAATTTATAAGTTTGCCTTTTGCTTAATTCATTCCAACTTAAAAAATATATACAAAATCAACTATACCATCTATCTAATATATATTTAAAATGTAAAGTGTGCTCAACGATCTTGTTCTACGGGTATCGGTGTTCATTCATAATTACCATTTATGCAAAACATAAAGCTAAATAAATTGATATATGATTCAAATTTTAGCCTTATTTGTTTGTTTCGTAATTTTTAGAAATAAAACCAGGCTTACCAATGTTCTAAAGTCATGTATCAAATTCCCTCTTTCATGCAAGTCATAAATACACTTGAGAGTCATGCACATGGTTTTCTACTAGTTAGTATTGTCTTCTCGATCTTTCTTTTCTTATTTCCACTTATCATTTTATTTTAAGATATGTCATAATATTACATCTTCTTTCATCCGTATTTATTTTACAAATGGTACAACTATGTACTATTAGTTAAGTACTTAGTTCAAAAAATAAAACAAAATGGCATAATAAATTGGCTATAGATATCCTATGTTGAACCAACCCTTCATATATGACACCGACCAACGATCATTTTCTTTAATAACATCTTATTATTTTTACTTTTGGAATGATGATTCTTCCTCTTTGTTTTTAATATTCTATATTTTTCTTTCAAGCAATTTTCCATTTAAGTCAGAAACATGTTGCAATAAACAATATTTTAGGGTACTTATTACGAGTTATGTAAATAATTTAATTTAATTTTACAATACCTGAGAAAGTGTTTAATAAACAAAGTGTAAATGAACGCTTGGGTGGTAACTTAATTTGATACTTAGGTAATTAAAAATAAGGTTTTAATAATTAATTTTAAGGATAATGTTTTATAAAGATCTTATCCGTTAATGTATGATAATGAATGGATTTAGAAACTTAGCGCCATACATGGGTATGGAGTGACCTAAGCCCATTTGGTGTTTTTCACGCTGTACTCTTTTCATTCTTGCTCATATTTTTACAAGTCTATAAAACTCCTTTATGTTGGCAAAGCTAAAAGGGGAAAAGAAAATCAATCAGTCGAAGGTAAAGACTTATATTTTCAAGAAGGTCGAAGGTAAAGACTTATATTTTCAAGAAGGAGAAGAAGCCAAAAGGAAAATTTTACAGGAATTTAACGTATTTTGGATTTGTGTTTGGTGGACGATTTGAGTTTTATCCATGTTTGGCATTGTTCAATGTGTGGATATGAATTGGTTATTAGATAAGAATGAACACACATGTTTTATATGGAAGTTAGCAAACTTTTTGGATCATAACATGAACATATAAATTTAAATAGTCATAAAAAATAAAATGTAATTTTAGTGATGATTTTTAAATTTGCTTACATTTCTATGATTTATTATGAATTTTCCAAAGGGAAAAATAAGTAAATTTCAATTTTAATTAATTTATAATATGAATTAATTTTTTTTCACAAAAAAATTACCCGTGATAGAATAAGATGAAATTAGTTTGTGGGAATTAATCCAAAATTCTCCTATGATTTTGGATCTAATATGAGTTCACGAAGGAATGAAAAATCAAGAGACAATATTATGAAATCACTAAACTAGTAATATAATCAGTTAAATAATTATAAGAAGAAATGATTCTTAGAAATATACCGAAGAAATCAACAAAAGAAACGAAAGAATAAATGTGAATCAGACAAGTGAAAAAATAAAAAAATATTACCTTGTGAACTAATAAAAAAGTTTTTGTTGTAATATGTAAAAGTAATAAGGGTGAATATGCTAAGGGACTTCACTACAATTTACATGGCATGTAGACTATATAAATAGGGAGATTGTTTACATATGTTATATATCTGAATGAGTAGAAATGAAAAGTCTCTTCCTAATATCGTATGTTCTCTTTAATGACTTCTCCCCTTTTATCTGTTTTATTTTATTTTATAACACGGTATCAAGACGAGATTCTATTAAAGTTATTTTTTGAAATCTTCTAGATATACATCTATACATTTGTCAGGTAAGTAATTTTTATTTGAGGATTCTTAATTCATGGATTTCTAGATTTGTTCTGCAATTATTTTTTGTTTGAGAATATTTGGTTAATGGATCTATGAATTTGTTATATCTTTTGTTCTTCTAGATCCGATTCAAACTTTTAGTTCTGTTTTTCTAATTTTTTTTTGTAGATCTAGATTGGATCCTAATGGATCTATTTTTTTAGATCTAATTATTTTTATTGACTCTAAATATGTTTCTAGATTTATTCTTTCAATTCTTCGTGGATCTAATTTTGAGTTTTCCAAATTCAATTTGATGGAGATTTTATTATATATGTATTATTTACATTATTGATGATATAGTGGAAGATCTAATTTTATCTTTCCCGATCTACTATTACTTTTCATATGTAATTCTTTTGGAAAGGCCAAGGACAGAATATCTCATGATTTTTCATTGGAAGTGAAATTGAAGTATTGATTCTTTTATGTATACCCAACAAAATTATGGTATAAAATATAATGGTGTAGCGATTTGATTCAATAAAAATATTGATTTATCACTGGAAGTGAAATTGAAAAATCATAATGTAAACAAATTCTTTCAAATAAGGAACCTAAAGTTCACATACTAAAATAAAGCCTTTAAATATGCCTTTAAATGCTAAAATAAAGCCTCAAAGCATATAAGTGTGCTTAATATTTGCTTATAGCAAAGGGCATAGAATTCAATAATAGGAACGGATTTAAAAAATCAGTGAAAGGAAAAGTTTCAATAAAAGGTAAAAAGCTTATATTTCAATTTCATGCTACACACAATTTCTTGAAGAAATTTACTGCTATAAGAGATCATTACACTGATAATAAATACTATTTTCTTGAAGAAAAATAGTAAAATGACTCTCATATACAAATAAAAGAACTTTCTTGAGATATTGCTTCAATTTAAAATATATAATAATACGTAAATTATAATAAAACCTGAAGTTTTATTATAGTATATTTAGAACATATCATATTTCCAAAAGAAATATTTTATTGTTTCTTAGAAAAACTTTTATAAAGAAAATATGCTTCTCGAAGATCATATTATGTTAAGATCTAAATATTGATCTTAATTAGCATACCTGAAGTGAATCAAAAGCAATTTTTGTTATAAAACGGAAAATTTAGAACCTGCAGTTCTATAATGGTAAGAGGTAATTTTTATGTAAAAAAAAAGACCTAAAAGATCTTTATATGGATTGTATAATGAAAAATAAAATCATGATTTTTTTTGGAATAATCGTAATTCTCTAAGGTTGTGCATTTATTTGAATCTAAAACATGTAATTTTTTTATATGTTTGTGAATTTTATGTATAGATTTGCAAGTTTTTCGAATCATTCATATTAAAGAATGTAAAATCTTGGTTCTGGAATTATACACTTTTACTCAATTCTTGATTAGACATTATGCATATATGGTATTTTTAGAAAATAAGATTACTGAGAAATGTAGTACAACTTTAATTGTTCACTTCAGTTTTATCATTGATCAATACTATAACTAGATCTAAATTTTATTCTGTTGATTTAAGTAAAATTTATTTATTTGGTTCATCTACATAACAGTTATTTCCATTGTTTTTTTTGGTAGAGTCGACCTGTTTTTAAAGTGACCACAAACACTTATTATTATAACAAACAATATGTTAAACCAAAAAGTGGTCCTAACACCCAATTGAATATGATTTGTGAAGAATAATAATAATCTAAAACATAGAAAATCAAGCAGAGACACGAGATTTATAGTGGTTCGGCATTAACAAGCCTACGTCCACTTCATAGTTTATAATTTCATTCCAGAATTACAATTACAATGAATACATTCACACAATCACTTGAATACAATGAATTATTCTCTCCGAATTCATTGATTTTTATTGGAGAAGAAGGTGGTTGTTGATTGAGAAATTCGGCCATAGATGCCATTAATGAATTAAGTGTCCGAACCCCCCTTAAATGATGCACTGTATGTGTATTTATAGGTGTAAAATCGGTTGGGATGTGTGGCCACGTGGCAACATCATGGAGGACTTTGAAAATGATAGAGAAAGTGGGGAGCGTGGCTTCATTCGTGAGATTACAAGTGTCAATCGGTCCGGGTAAATAGGCACAAGAATAGGTCTTCAATGAAGGGAAGTTGCGTGTTTCAGGCAGTTCGGTTAGGAGGCCTAGATCCGATCTGAACCGGTGCTGTTGCACCCATCCGATCCGACCCGAGCTATTCCATCCGAACTGATCCGAGCTATCCCATCCGAACCGATCCAAGCTATCCCAATCTGATCCGATCCAAGCTCTAGTTTTAGGACATATGAGAGCTTTATCCTCTAGCATATGTAACCCTGACCATCTGAGTTTTGGGTGGCCTGGTCACAAAATAGGCTAACATTTTGCCCCCCAAAGTACGTTTTATCGAAGATGAGGCGTGCTTTGAATATGCCAATCTGAGTATTTTTGGAAAGTCATCCGTCCTTGAGAAGGCTTTATCAAATTATTGCACTGCTTCCATGGGTGCTAGTGAGTACAAATTTTATAGGAGGAGTAGTCGAAATGATCTAGTAACCTTTTAAACCTCGTCGAATCAAGAGGTCTAATTCCTTCATCATAAGTCATATAGGATCGTTGGCTTCTGTGTGAGGTCGTACACGCACAAGTTAATGTCAAACGACGCTTCTTCTTATGCAAGTCAAGTGTATTGCGGAGTCAGACTTTCTTTTATGTATAAGTCAATGTATGAAACAACGATCCAAGTCATAGGGTAGTATCAGAATCTTCGGGCTTTGAGCTAGCATCTGGATTATTGGGACAAAATGCATCAGAATTGGCATATGAACCTGTCACTTGTGCTTGGATCTGGACTATCTCAATATCAGGATATTAATCTAGGGCTCCACAATCGCATCGAATCGTAACAATAAGGTATCCGAAAGCCATTATCACTCTGGATCATTTTATAATCCCGTGATTACATACGAATCAACACGAGATGTTGTTGAGAACGTGCAAGCCAATGGTAGGTATGATCATCACAATCCTAAGGTAGTAGAGGAGTTTATCACACTCTCCATTTGATGCAATTGCGGGTCGAGTCTTTGGATTCATGTTTGATCCGTTAGTTGGCTCACTTGGATGGTCGAGATGAATCATGTCATATTCCAAAGATATAGTGTATATGTTCTGAATTATGCACAAAATCAGGATCATGTTCAAAGCTAGTCTGTCAGTTGAAGCTCATGCTCCCAATCTCAGTGTAAGATGAGTGAAGTTAGTGCTTATGCCCCCAGCATCATTGGGGATTGGACTAGGTCAATCGAATATCCAGTCTTCTAGCCTTTAAACTTTCTTTCTTCACATCGGGTTAGAGCTGCAGGTTTAACAATCTTGGTTGACCGTGTCGTTCCGTACTTCTTTCTTATGTCGTCAAGCGTTAGAGTTGTATACGTGAATGGTCGAATAACATTCACGCCGATGTCATTCCATCTCTTTAGTCAGAAAGTGAGAATTGCCACATCGAGCGACAATGAACTTATATACTCTACTTGCATCAGCCATGGAGTTGAGTAAGCACGTCAATCATGAAAGCGAGGGAACGTTGTTAGGGAGTTATTCGGGCTCCTTCGTTCATGCTTTGGAATTATCCGAAATAGCCGTCATAGTATTGTTAAGTCTATCCCTCCTGCTTGGTTCCATTGAGCTCGACAATCAGGATTGCTGGATCGATTAATGAAATTGTTTCTTTTTGGAATTATGCATTCCTGTCAGTATTTTCCGGGGCTTTTCTTTTGTCTTGATCGTTTCAGGAGTCAGATGACGCTTCATTCTTCGTCATGAAAACATTGAGAACATCCATTCAATATAGATGTCCTCTTGTTGCAGGAATTTTTCTGTCTCAGGATAGAATTTGTCAATGTTTCTGGGAAAATCTCATGGCATAAAGGTATTGATGTTTACTCTAGAGGTGAATCCGCCAAAGCAACTTGGTGGCCTTGTTGCAGAGAGACTTTGAAGTCTGAGTTACCCAGAATATCGGATACTGCTGCTATCAACACCATAGATGGTCCAGGTTGATCTACCGATGCCACCGCAACATCGAATTTTTTAAGGAACGAATGCACAGTCTCGCCAAACCTTTGTTTGATTGAAGTGAGTAACATGACACTCTTGGGTTGATAGGCATGGATCTTTGAGCTGCATTTGAGATGTGCCGCCTTTGATGAAGCATTAAATAACATTGGCAATCTGGCCTTTGTTTTTGCGGAGTCGTTGCCAATTTCCCAATTTAGCGCTGGTACCCCCAGCATGAATTCTTGAAGTGGATGGAAGCTGGTCTCTCGTTTCTTGATTCCGCATATGTAATAGTCGTCAACCAGGCTTCTGTCTTTTGATTCTAAATGGTGATCCGTTACTTGAATGTATGCTGGTTGTTCTTGAAGAGCCATTCTTCTGGTTATAGTCTGGGATCTTGGGGAACTTCGATAATAGTAAATGTGCCTAAAGTTGGCGGATAGTCAAATTATGTTGCTCGAAGCTCGTATCCCGTACTCCCCATCCACGGGGATTTTACTAAATGGTAATCATCTAATCCACGTGTTCTCTAAATTTATACTCCCTCATCAAGCTGTGAGTTGGAGTTTGATAAAAAATGATTTGTTCGTGTCTAGGTCATGTTAGTCTTTGTTCTCCCATCCAAGCTCTAAGGTTCGGAGTCGGGTGGCGATAAAGTCAGATTATAGCTGTCTCAAATGACCTCGTTTGCCCCCTACATTAAAAAATAGGGAACTTTATGTTGAATTTGAGTTGGATTTGAAACATTCATCCGAATTGGAGCAGAGGTTGGTCGGACTCCGTTCAAGTTTCTAGTGGCTCTTGCATTGCCGTCGTTTTCATCCAGAATGTTACTTTAGAAGTTACATGCTGCATATGTCTAAGAAGAGTTTGATTTCCCCTTGTTTCATCCAGGTTGATGTTGACAACTTGTCGTAGGGTCTTGTGCGATATGTACTACGAAGCAGGGAGTGTTCGAGCCAAGTTCGTTGTCGCTTGAATTCCCATGGTGCTCTGTAACACCCCGCCTCCGCTAGGGTCACTCGCAAATGAATGCACTAGCTTTAGAGGGGCATTATTGGTAGACATGCACAGAAATATCACAAGACAGAACATATATAACTAGCGGAAGTAAAATCAAACTCCATAACATGAATAAATAAGGTCTAAAGCCTTTTACATCAGAGTACATCAAAACCTGTCTTGCAATAATAAAGAAGCAGAAAAACCTTTTCATAAATTATTCCCCAAGTAAAAACAGTAAAGTAGCCATAGCCAAGAGAAGTCCAAGCCATCCATGATGACCTTCAGGCAAAAGAAGTCCGAACTAAACAGCATTGTTTCCTCCCTGTAACCTGGGGGGGGGGGGGGGGGGAACGGAAGAAAAGAGGCGAAACAAAACGGGTCAGTCAAAAAGACTGAGTAAGTCCTATCTACTTCCAGTATAAAAACAGGTAGAGGTAACATGACATGCATAAACTGAAAGTAAACATAAGGATAACTACCAGATAGATAAACCAGGGTAGCCGGTTGAACTACTGCGGCAAGGTAAACTAAAGTATCATGATATATTACGGTGTTACGATAAGTCAAGGTATCACCTCGTCAGATTTCTATCGAGTACATTATCCCAAGGTATCTACCCCGTCTAACATCCCACGGTATCTATTATGTATATTCTTCCTAGTTCCAACATGTATATTTGCTCTGCACCTCTCGTACTAGTATCCCTGCCCGCGTCATGTGTTAACCATGAATGTCCCTTGCTCAAAGTCGTGTAATGGTCCATGTCAACCTAATATATCACATATATAGGTTACTCAAATCATATGTTTCTTTCCATGTATACAAGTTCAGTCCTTTGCCGTACCTCATACGGGCTTCCTCATGTCGTATTATCCTTGAAATGGTTTGGACTGTCACCCATGTTCCAGCTTGGCTCTTCCATATGAATAATCGTTTGAACTACTAGGACTTACGCCACCTAGCACCACTAGGGATTACGCTTACCTATTGCACGCTTTCGTATTTCGGTTTGGGTTAAACCACCTAGGCCACTAGGGATTTCGCTAACCCTCAACCGCGCCCTTTTTCCCACGCATTCATCGTGAATCGTTTTTCTATAACTGTATGCACATGTATCACATCGTGCTATCCGAGTCCTGTCACAGGGCAAACCAAGAAATACAGGACTCGGTCGGGAGCTTTAGATTTATCTGCCGATGCAGATACTAAGGTCTGCTTTTCTACACGTGGCTATGGTCCCACGAGACCCCTCCCTCAACTAGTGAAAGGCAACACAAGAGAAAATCTTGCATGAGAACTACACTCCGGCCAGCCCACATCCTACGGCCTACCTCACCCATAATTAGATAGCAATTATGGTCTGTTGGGTGTTCCCTGCCTTTCCGTACGTACACGCTTGACTCAAGATGGTAGATGATCGACGAACTTGCTATCTCGGGCACCTTATGTATTCGTCGACTCACTGCTATCCACCCCAGTCTTTAGGTCGCTCGCATAGCAACCAAGGCATATTCTTGGTTCTTCTACCGCAGACCTCAACCTCTCATGAGCCTAGTATAATGACCTGGCAGCTCACAGAGGGATCCCAAGAATATCCTCACGTTCCCCGAAGCCGCTGCTTCGTTACCCAATTCGTTGGAGCCTTTATCTAAATCAGATAGCCTGCTCCTACACGCATTCTTAAACGTTGACCTAACGTATCGGGTTACTAATTTATCTAAGAAATGGTCCAAATTTCCTTGACTAAGAATTATTACTTAGTTTCCCTTAACTAAGGTTTACCACTTAGCCTTATTTCCATAATCCTTGTTAACTATGGTTATTTACCTAATCCTCCGAATTAGGGTTTACCTAATGGGTTATAAGTGTCACTTAAGTTCATAACTTAGCCCGTCTACAAACCATGTCAAAATTGGCTAAGTATACAAGTCCAAGACTTAACCCTACAAACCATGTAAGTATATCAAGGAATCCATGACTTAACCTCGTCTAATTATCATTTTAGATTGGTTAATTATATAAATTAACTTGACCTTGTCATCAAATCGGTCAAGCGTATTCAAGCGATTCGTGACTTAGCCTTATCATGTTTTCACGTTAGATTGGTTAAGTATAGATTAACTTAACCTCATCAAATTAACGAGTTAGATTGGTTAAGTATGGGTCACTTAACCTCGTCAAATCATCGTGTTAAATTAGTTAAGTGTTTAACTTAACCCCATTAAATTACCAAGTTGGATTAATTAGGTCTAGGCTAACTTAACCCTATCCGATTTCCATGTTTAGATTAGTTAAGCCTAGTCTTAACCCCATCCATCAACTGTATTATACGGTTAAGTGTCATTAAGAAAATTTACTTAACCTTATCACGTTATCGTGTTGGATTGATTAAGTGTTGGTTAACTTAATCCCGTCCACTAGTCGTATAAAAATGGTCAAGTGTCATTAGGCAAATCAAGTTACTTAACCTACCCCAAGCTTATCATGTTTTGTTAAGTATCATTAGCCTAATAAAATTACTTAACCCATTTTTCCATATCATATTTGGTTAAGCCTCATTAATCAAATTAACTTAACCCTATTATGTGGCATTAATTTAATTAATGCACCCTCAACCTCTCACATTAGACCTTGTGGTGGTTACTAGTTAAGCCGGGCGGGTCCGGGTAGATTTACACCACAACTTAGTCTAACCTCGGGTCTTAAGCGCGACACGACCAACTTCTCACATTGGGTCCTATTGTTTGCAACTACTAGTTAGGCCGATCGGTTCCGGGTAGTTTTACGTTGCAAACTCAACCCAACCTCGAGTTGGCCATACTCATATTATCTAAGTTCATCATGTTTCCAAAGCATGTTACAAGTTTTCGAGCATTTGGGTAGACCTAACTTAATAGGTAAATTCCCAAAGGGTAGACCTAACTTAATAGGTAAATTCCCAAGCTCATGTTTTTATGCATACTTACATGTTGACTTACATGCTATATTCAATGTTACATGTTGCCATGTTATACCCTTTTAACCCAAATCATGTTTCACATCATATTTCATGGAACTTCAAGTTAAGTTTCTCATGTATATTCACGCTCGTCTAACCCAACCCCAAAACGTGTTTCCAACGTAAGTATAGACGAGTCAACATAGTAGGAATACTATGACTACAAATTGGCCTCGAACATGCATAGTGTCATAAAAAGGGTTTTGGCCACAAACACACAAAATGTCACAAGGGAATTCGGCCACAAACATGCATATTATCAAAAAGGGTTTGGCCATAAACATGCACAACTTAAAAGGGGGGATTGGCCACGAGCATGCATAATCTCATAAAGGATTTGGCCACAAACTTGCATGTTAGCATAAGGGGTTTGGGTTCATAAACATGCATAAGCCCCAAAATCTTGTCTTAGCCAATGTTTCACAAGTAAAGTGGTTCCTAAAGGTTCATGCTAGCATTTCATGCATAAAGATCCAAACTTGCAAGTTAAACTAGGTTATGCATAGCATGAGAGGCATGATTAAGTTACTCACATGACCTAAAATCATAAACATGCACACAAGAGGCAAGGTAAGGTTCATATAGGTTCGCATAATCATGTTTAGCCTCAATTTATCCCATGCCAACATTAAAAATACCGTTTTGATCCAAAAGTAGCTAGAACTTACATAGGCAAGGCTTAGGAAAGGGATCATGCATCATTTTGACGAAGAAAGGTGGCTCCTTTGATGAAGATCCGTCATGAAGCTCGCATAGCAACGTTGATTTGGCCTTGATTTGGTGTAGCAAGCTTGCACCTTTTGATTTGAACTTGATTTGGATGCATAGGCTCTAGGGATTTGAGATGGAGGCCATGACCAAAATTGATTTTGGCAGCATTTAGTTACTAGGTTTGATTTTTAGGGATTTAGGTTAGGTTTAGGGTCTTTTTATAGAGATTAGGATAGTTTTAGGCCCTTAGATTAACCCTAGGATAGATTAGGACCATCAGTTCTCGGAAGCTTCCAGACCCAGCCCAAGCACAAGACTAGGTGAGACAAACAGGTGCGCCAGGCCATATGCCCCGACCACCCCCTGTCGACAGGTGATATACACGTAAATGTGTATATTTTATCCGCTTATTTATCTTATTTTCCCTTTAAAATAATTGATACTTTGTATTTATAGCTGTATTTTCAGATTGTTGACAAGAAGCATGGTTTAGAGCATTTAATGGATAAAGCATGAAGAATTTGCTTAAAAAGAGTGAAGTTTAAAATTGCTAAAGCTCGAAGAATCTTAAGCTTGAAGAACGGTTGCAATTATACTTCAGTTAAGAAGATTTGGCTCAATAAAGACTCAAACTGCATTCACATTAGCTCATTTGGAAGGCCTCTTACTCATGTTGCGTTCACACTAGCCTATTTGCTAAACCACTCACTCTAAAGCTGCGTTCACACTGGCTTATGTATTATTTGGGTTATTTCTTTAGTCCCACATTATGTAATTAGCTAGCTAGCCTTTGTCATATCAGCTATAAATACCTTGTATCTCATTCATTGAAAAACACATTGGGTTTTATTCTGTAATTCTCTTCTTGGAATAAAATCATTCTTCTACCTCTTTTCTATTTAGTTTTAGTTTTATTTATGTTCTTGTTATTTAATTTCTGTTTTTCTTCTTCTTTAGCTATGTCTAGCTAATCCCCTTTGATTAGGGGGTGATGACGCTGATAGTATGATTCAATATGAATCACATAGCCAAAGGATGAGGAATTCATGTATATAGATCTAGATCTGAACCAAGGGTTAGATCTGAACCTTAATATCCTGTGTCGTTTAAGAGCTATGCTCCTTCACAGGGTATATCCGTGTTCGGTCTAACAATTATCAGATTTAGATCTAATTTTAGGGTTTTAGAAATTAATTAGTAAATCTGTCCTGATAGTCTATGGTTGTAGAGCTGAGCTCCTGCATAGGCTATGCTTGTCGTTATTTACATATTTGTTTCTAAAAACTTATTATCGTTGATTCATGTTTGTGACAGAAACATGTATTAGATCTGGTTAACCTTTTGGCTATTGATGATTATGAATCTGATCTATGTCATTATCCCCTAATTGCTTTCACTTAGTGTTAAAACTCTCTTTTATTTAAATTCTGCTATTTTCTTTGTTTTCCACCAATCAAAAGTTAGGGATAACTTGATTGGATTTATTAATAAAATAATTTGGTCCCAGAGTTCGACACCCTCTACAACAATCCTTGTTGTTTAGGAAAGACGAACGAATTTTACAGTTGTTTACAATTGTTTAATTTGTTCGCAAACAACAGGCAAGTCGACAGGGCTGTCGACTTGGTCTGGGCCCAAGTCGACAGGCCTGTCGACAGCCCTGTCGACATGGCCCAGGCGGGAAACTTCCCGCCTAGCCCCAGATCTGCTTTCCCAAAACTGTTTCCGAAATTCAAATTTTCAGAAATCTTCTTTGGGCCTTTAACGGGTCATACGGACTCCGATTCTCGAAAACTCGGACTCTATTTCGCGTATTTTTCCGAGACGAACGCAATGGCACAGACCGTTTCATTTGATTCAGAATTTATAATTTAATTCTGTCTTGATTCTCGTTTTAACATGTTATTGAAATACGGGTTGTTACATGCTCACTCCTGCGAGTAAATCTTAGTTTCTCGGCCTTCCATCTATCCAAGTAAAGAATTTATCCATCATTTTCCGTCGTTTATGGAGAAGTTCATCTTTCCGAGCATCAGGGTTCTCAATTCAGCAATGGCACCATCCATTTCATGTCTAGTCTGACATGCTGAGGGATCATCGCAAGAAGAAATCTACTGGCTTTCTTCGTTCCTAGCGCCTTCTGCACCAACATCCTCGAATGGAAGAAATTTCTATCTTCTTTCTTCTTATCCCTTGAGTCGGAGTATCAAGCAATTATCTTCCTTACAAGCTCGAAGTCAAAGTAATAACATGCCCCCTCATCCGAGGTGTTTCAATCGAGAAATCGGTCGAGACTAGCAATTGGACGTTCACCCTGCATCTGTTCAGTGGTCCTCAAGCGGCCTCCAATCCAGGGGTAATGGCATAAGATAGGTGGTGGTTAGATCACGTACTTTTCAAATATAGACGAAGGGAGGCGTATACTTGATAGTCAGGGAAATCTTTAATCCATAGAAATCCTAAATTCCATGACTGTGTCAGATCGTATTAAGACCGAAAAATCGACGATCACTAATTAAGGTCGGATAGAAATCCAAGAATCCCTGGGCTTCGCCGGGTCCTTTCTAGCCACGAGTATTATTAAGTCTCATGACATGTCATTGTATAATTCACTCTCAAGGCCACTTTTGGATTACCGCCTCGAGTTACGTAGGATGCTTATCATTAGGAATCAACATCAGCCTTCTGGATGTGACTCTTTATTTGTTTTCTACTAGCCTGCTGTTGTTGCAAGTGCGGGCCTCGCATTCTTGACCAGTTATCCTTTGTAAATCTACAATCAGCAAACAAAGTGGTATTCCTGTAATATCATACATTTGCAAGTTTGTTATATATTTCAATCAAATATATTTGTAGTCAGAGCATTACTACACTAAGTAGCAAGGAATAAATCGCATCACAAATCAGATAAGGGTTTCAATTCAGTATCCCTTTAAATAAATAGTATATCATATTGCAGCCATCATAGGGGTATGATGTGTGTGTATGCTCCTAATCAATAGTGAACAAGCGGGATCGACAGTGCATTGTCCCCATGTCCGGGAATGAGGGGTTAGGGCTCAGCTTTCAATCTTGCCCCCAATCTTTCTGTGGGGTAGGAACCCTTTTTTCTAGCATTTGCTCTCTGTGCCTTTATACTCTCCTGTCGTATGCCCAGGATAGAATTCGAACTCATCTTTTAGTCTGCCCCCAATCCTTCAGTGGGGTAGGAGTTCATTTGCAGCGCTCAGTCCCTGGCACCTTTAAACTCTCCCGTCGAATACCAAGGGTAGAGTGGAATCAAGGCGGTCTTTAATCGTGGTGCACCATCACGCCTTGGGGACGCGTCTTCCCGTCCTTTATACTCTCTCTCGAATCATGAGAGTTAGAGTTAATCAGGCGAACAATCGTGTCATTCGCCCCGGCTTTCCTTCTGCACTCTAATTCCAAGAGCGGGATTCTGCCGGCTCAAGTGTCGTTCTCAAACTTGATTTTAATCGATACTTCTCGCTTCGCTCTGGCGGATGTACATTATCGGGCAAGTGGTCGGGCCACACTTGCCAAATTTTTGCATTCCTCCATTCAATCTATGGGAGGAGCGATTGTCATCGAATTTTGGATACCTGCATCATTCATATCGCATGAGTTAGTCATGTCGATAACTCAGGAAGAATGTAAAAGTTAATTGCGTGATTGAAAAGTAAGCATATCAAGGGGCAGTTGTGCCTCCTTTATTTGGATTCATGTAATCTGGTGGTGTCGTGCATAGGATCGAGCCATGTAGCTAGTCGGGCTACATCAATCTGGAGTTAGATCCCGACCTTGAGCTATACAACTCTATTTAGATGGAAGGTGTGACTTTGTATAGAGCAGTTCACTCGAGCCCGTTATGGGTTTATTCCATAACTCCATATGCGGGTGCTAGAAGTCTGGTCGATGTCAAAATCGGGGTACCTACACCATCCACATATTAATTCATTTGAGTCAATTACATCAATAACTTATAAAGCATGAAAATACAAGAGTCATGGTTAAAGAGTAATCCTCTTAAAGGAATGAATATCATTTAGAGCAAAATTGGCACTGTAGTTTCTTTGTAGGTCCATTTTGCCTCGCCTAGTCTCTGGCAGGGGATGGCTTGATTAGGGTCTCGGAGTGACAAAGGCAGCTAGGTAAATACTGTAAGAAAATGACGAGATTGCATCTCCTTTAAATCGCCTTCTTGCCCCCATGCCAAAGGCAAGGATTGAGTGTCAAGGAGTCACGTTTGTATCGCTAATAGTAGCACATCATCTTATTGGTGCTAGGGCGGTAGTTGGCAGGAGGACAATAGATCTATGGTTAAAATGGGTCTATGGTTAAAGGATCTTAGCCCCTTCCATGTCAGGAAGTTGGTTTGGGAGCGATAAGGATAAGGATGCCTCATCCATCTGCAGACAAGCCTTCGATCCTGCACCGAGGATAAAAGCTTAAACACAAAAAATCAATCAGCGTCCATGTTTAAGTGTTTCAAACCCTTAACTCGCCACTCTTCGGGAAAGACTGAGGCAATCGGTCATGCAAGTTTATGATGTATCAGCATTGAATTAGATGATGTAATCACGAGCATTCCACGCTTGATTCTCCTATTGTCCCCAGCATCTGGGGCATGAGTTTCTTGACCTATAATCGATCAATGGAGTGTACTTGTGAGTCTTCCTTTTCTTACTCCAAGACGTCTTTCATCAGAAGTTTCATTCGTGTGCATCTCCCATCTAGTGGGAAGTTGATGAGTGCTTTTTTCTAATCATTCAGGATGGTGTATTCAACAATAAGACTCGTTGCTGTCAATCTTAGGACAACCTTCCAAGGGAAATAAGCAATGTCGTCCAGCATGTCATATCTCGAGGCATAACGAGCGATGGTACGACCTTCACATCCACTTACCGGAAGCACTCCGTGCTGTAGGAAGTTTCTAAAGGGAGTTGCCCATGAATCTCTTCCGAATTTTCCTTTAGGAGATATCAATATGACTCCGGCGACGGGCCATCGATCATTCTTTGCACAGTATGGATATAGCTACCAGGTGCTTGTATTCAGTTTTCATTTTGAAGGGCCACCTTCTTCGTCTAACGCATCCTCTTCGGGAATGGAGGCCTCAACGATGAAATCGGCTAATGCTCGGCTCCGTATGGACCTCTTTGGGAGGAAATTAAAACCAAACTGGTTTAGCTCGGTGTTCCATTTGAGCAATCTTCCAGATGCCTCGGGTCGCTGTAGGACTATAAACTAGCTTTCCAATCTTTGGGCAGTTGCTTCATTGGATGTCGCCATCCTGCATCCCAAATCTTCACCCTCTCTGGGATCTTTATCTTCGGGAAGACCATCGTGTAATTCTTTCTGCGATGTGCTCTTTGCTTGCTAAGCCGATGCCTCCTTCGCACTCTATCTCATCAGGAGGGGAAGCGTATTTGGGCTCCATCTCTGATGTGTAGAATATTCCATTTAGGAAAATAACAGGATCTTCTAGTAACTTAGTGACCACAGACCATTCCCACTCCAGTTTCGATTGGGAAATTTAGCAATAGACATTAGGCTATAATGTAAGTTTTGAATTCTATTGGAGCTGGTCAGTCTAGACCTTGATCAGATAAGCTTGAACATGCCAGCATGGTTTGCGAGACTTTTAAGTAATATTCATGCGTTATGCCACAATGGAAATAAGAAGTAGGGAGCTAATGGTTGATTCATATCTGCTTTAATCTCGAGCTCTCATCACTTGACCAAGGTCGTATGGTGGCTGGTGAGTAGTCAAGTTGCTATAATCCAGGAGAGGATCCATAGTTCTAATCATGGCGTGTGGTGGCTCAACTAGTACCTAAATCTGGGCTCCAAAGTATGTTGACCTAACCCTTATTCGATGGAAATCAGTCTTTCTTGGTGTGGTTGACATCAAATAGCCATTGCAAAGGTTAGCCAAGTTCTTTGGGAGGTGAACCTCAAGACATATTTCATTCATCACATTATACGATTGAAGTGTAGCTTTGGGATGTTGGGATCCTTAGCTGCTTTCCGGTATCCCATTATTGACAATCATGGTCACTAAAATCATATGAATCATCTTCGGAGCAGTGCTCGGACTGTTCCATATAACTGTTATTCGATGCCCCGCCGATTGGACAAGTTTAAGTCGCATAAATAAGATGGTCACTACTCGTTAGCGAGCAACATCAGTTGCATCAGTGAAATCTATACACCATCAGAACTAAGGAAAAGGAAGCTGCTATGAGACAATCATTGTCTTGTATAATGTCCTTGATAACAAGCTGAATCTGATCGATAGCTCCTCAAATTGGCTTACTGATGTAAATAAGTGTCATGGCTATGGGAAGAATCCCAGTCGTTGCCATTTCATTGTTATATTCTTTGACTATCCATCTAATCTTCATTGATAAGCTTTGACGACTAGTGTTGGCCAAAATATATAAGTCGAGCTGAAGGCGAGCCATGCTCCGAGCCGAAGGAGAGCCGTGTTTCGAGCCAAAGGCGAGGCCATCAGCGTGTCCGGGCGCAGCGCCGGTGGGGGTCCGGGGCCCCACAATCCCGGCGGCGATCGACCAAACCGGTTAGGTCGAAAATGTGGGCACCGCACGATTTTTTTGATTTTGGAAGATGGAGCCTTTTCTGAAATGATCCGAAAAATGTATTTTATCCCAAAAACAGCTGTACCGGGTCGGATCGGAATTTGCCTTCAAGTAGCGGTTCAGAGGTGTCATCAGATCGCGGGTCGAGTCTGTCATCGGATCGGATCGAACATGTCATCGGATCGGAGGTACGTCATCAGCAGGTGGTTGGTTCGGATCTCCCCATTTGGTTCAGATCGGGACTCCCTCAAGGATATTGGCCTGCGCTTTATCTACATCCAATCCAAGGGCTTCTTCTGCATCCGACCCGGCCTCTTCATCTGCAACCGACCCGGTCTCTTCGTCTGCATCCGATCCAAAAGCTTTTCTGGACTCTATTTTCGATCTTCAGCAATTGCTTCTACGTGGCACGGTGGTAACTTCACTTTTGGTGATTCCCACAGTTTGCAAAGTCAATAGAATTCGTAGGATTTCCTCATCGGACTCGGCGATCCAATAAGTAGAATGGAGAATCCTTAAACGCTGAGAATCTTCATTTCTCAGTGAAAGCACCAAAATATTAGGCCAAAAAGTGGTCCTAACACCCAGTTAAATATAATTTGTGAAGAATAATAATCTAAAACATAGAAAATCAAGCAGAGACATGAGATTTATAGTGGTTCGGCATTAACTAGCCTACGTCCATTTCATAGTTTCTCATTTCATTCCAGAATTACAATTACAATGAATACATTCACACAATCACTCGAATACAATGAATTTTTCTCTCCGAATTCATTGATTTTTATTGGAGAAGAAGGTGGTTGTTGATTGAGAAATTCGGCCATGGATGCCATTAATGAATTAAGTGTCCGAACCCCCCTCAAATGATGCATTGTATGTGTATTTATAGGTGTAAAATCGGTTGGGATGTGTGGCCACGTGGCAACATCATGGAGGACTTTGAAAATGATAGAGAAAGTGGGGAGCGTGGCTTCATTCGTGAGATTACAAGTGTCAATTGGTCCGGGTAAATAGGCACAAGAATAGATCTTCAATGAAGGGAAGTTGCATGTTTCAGGCAGTTCGGTTAGGAGGCCTAGATCCGATCTGAACCGGTGTTGTTGCACCCATCCGATCCGACCCGAGCTATTCCATCTGAACTGATCCGAGCTATCCCATCCGAACCGATCCAAGCTATCCCAATCCGATCCGATCCAAGCTCTGGTTTTAGGACATATGAGAGCTTTATCAAGCATATCAAGCATGTTTGGTTATTATAAGGTAAAACTGTAACAACCCGTATTTTTGGAACCAATTTAAAATTTATTTTTAATTGATTTTCATAGAAATTAAATATTTTTGATAGTCTATACCAACCTAGAATATCAATTATTATCTGCATTAAGCTTACTGCAGGGTCACTTGCTTTTAACATGTACTTCACAGAGCAAGGAAAGTTGTATTTAATTGCTACAACATAAAGTTTCTAATTGCATATATATATATATATCATTCATGCTCTCCACATACAATCTTTTGCGAGTAGTGTCCATAGTAGTATCAGTAATATTGTTTAACGAAGATCACTGAATAATCTAATGTTCTAAACCCAATACCCACTTTTGGTTTTAGCCTGCATAGTAATTCCCAAGTAATCTTATGATTTTTGTCAGCTCAGAAATCATTAGTATACATTTTCTTTATCTTTTGTAGCATTGGAGGTGGTAGATGAAGCAACCAATATAGTACTATTGTTGTAATTGTATTTTGTATTAGTTCAGCTCTTCTTACAGTAGATAGTCGATCACTATCCCATCCCTCTAATTTAACATAAACCTTGTTTCACAAAGATGTGAAACATGATTGAGACGACCCCAAACCCCGTACTGACGGTGGCAAGGGTAATCCTTGGAATATAACACAGAAAACAGATAATAGCAGAACAGAAATAAATAAATACACTAGATAATGCACAATAGAATATACTGGATAAACGTAATCATCAGAGTTACACAGTATACAGGATCTTACTTAGTACAAATACAGTTCAGCTATACATAAATGTCTACAGCGGAAAACAAACATAATGTACAATAGGAGCTGAACAACATAAAAAGAGATAAATAATAGAATCCATCTTCAGCTCCAGCTATCCAGAAAGAACCAGCTAAACCTGAATACAAGACTGCCCGTGTAGAAAAAGGGGCACCCGAGTTTGAAAGTGAAACAAACTACGAGTCAGTCATGGGACTGGTATGAGAAATCTACTCAACACATTTATAATATGGCTAATCACAGGACCACGCCACTTTCGTGGAACGGGTTTACTCCATTGGATATGCGTTTATTATTTGGCAGATACTTTACTGATATTAAAAGTGGATCAATGATTTAGTAGCCAAAATGGTTATGATATATATGATACATCTTTAAAAGACAAAATAAAAGATTATATGCTTATAGATAAAAGATCAGATTGGGTGGAGATCATAAAGAGTTACGATCCGGATATTTTGGATGTCATTACTGTAAGAGATCCACTTCTAGCAATGATAATATATTTTATGGGTGAAACTATATAAGGGAAAAGGGTCATTTAGGCACTTATAGTTTTCGCCATTTTGAAAATATCGTCTTTGGTTAATTATAAGACATCCAAATATGGAAAATAATAATGAAATTTTGTCACAAAACTCCAGTTATAGATAAAGAATTGAAAGACCAAGTAATATTGTGACAGTGAAGAATATATAATTTTCCAATAAGGGAAGAGTGCAAAATATATTGTAATTCATAGAGCACACTTAGACAAACTCCATTATGGCAGATCCGCTTACCAAAAGGTTACCACCTAAGATATTTCATGAGCATGTAGCTCAACTGGTGTAACTTTTATGTAGGGATATTTTGGTTCAGGGGGGGGGGGGGGGTTGTATTTGGTATTATCATATGACTCATTGCTTTATACTTCAGTTACAGATATATGCATATCAAGTTCTTTTTCTGATCAGAAATAAAGTAATGAATTTTTCTTTGAACTTAGGTTGTTTAAATATTAAACATTTGATCTCACTAAAGAAGGACCAGTTGGAAACAGACATGTATAGATCACATTTCATGTAATTTCCATGCTACACATCCATGATTGATCTATGTCGTTCGATTGTATTGATATATGTGACCATTGATGGGTTTAGTTACGATAAATGTAACGAATGCCGCTTTGATCCTTTGTCAACCCAATTAATGGACGAGATTGTTTCAGATACACCATATGTTATAAATAGTAAAATTTGGAGCTCATAAAGTTAAACACATTTTAAGGTTATTTCATATGTAACCCATGGGGAGATTGTTGGAATATTTTGACAATTGGGTCATATATGTAAAATAAAATGTGTTGTGCTATTTTGGTGTAAAGCCTAATTAAAGTGATCTAATTTTAGATTAGAATTAATAGGCTTAAAGTTTAAGTTATCATGGGCCTAATGAATAGATACCGGGGAATTTTATAATTTGTTGAAGGGCCGAATTACAAAATGCCAACTCTATAAATAAAGGGTTATGGTCCCCGATTTACACAAGCCTTAGCAACTCTCTAAGCTCTTCTACGTAGAGCTGATTTCAGATCTAGGGTTTGTGTCAATTTGGAAGACCAAACCTAATTCATCTTCTCGTTTAACAACCGACTACGGATTCAGGTATTGCACTGATTAAATACAGATTCAGGTATGCTTATGCTAATTAAGTTATCTATTTTCTGATTTGTTCTCAATTAAATCAATATGGATTACATATTTGGATCTAGGGTTTCATGATTGTCTGATGTTAATATATATTGAAATCCTAACAAGGTAGACGTACATTACTACCAGTAAAACAACCAAATGTAAAAATAAATAAATTGCATTAACTACAAGGCAGAGAGTGTAAATCATCGGTTAAGAAACATGATTTTGCATTATTTTTATCCATGTATCTAATCAAAACTAGGTGTTTTCTCAATTCTAGAGGTACTTAATATAGACGGACAAATTTGTCAAAAGAAATTCAGAAGAGAGAGAACACATAAAATCATTTAATATTAGTCCCTTTTTCACTTTGGCTTTTGCTAACAACATTGCTTTATGGTACATACCCATTTTGTTTACTTCTTAATATCTAGATTCATATCTTTCTTCAATTAATTTTGCACAGCTATTGAATTTTTCACATTGACTAGCAGTAAGAATAAGTGTTGGGAACTAAGGAAAAGCGATGCACATATTAATGCCTCTTTTACTAACATAAGATTAATGATGACATTCTAATTAATGACATTTTAATTGGCAGATGAGGGTAGACCACTTCCTCGGAACTGGCTCGATGACCACTTCTTGATTAATGATGACCAACAAGATTGTTGTAAATTGTAGCTTATAATCGCAAGATTGTTGTAGACTATTGTAACTCATGTTTTTTTCATAACGCTGGTATACTAAAAAAAATTATGATCAATGTCAACCATGTACCAAATCTGTCATGCACTATAACTTAATATAAATTTATCCTAAGCTAGGTGCTTCAACTCTTACCACCCCAGTCCAGTTTCACCTTCGGACTTAATTTTGAGGGAAGAGGTATCTGGTGTTTGCGACCATTGACAGTGTTAACAGATCAATGTCATGGAGCTATCTCCCATGTGTATTCTGCAAATCTAGGATTAATGTTAATGGATCACATTATGTTTGCAGAAAGTGCGAGCGACTGAATGAAAATCCAATGAATAGGTATGTATGATGTAAATCAAAATACATACTACCACTTTCATCTAATTTGCTGCTCATTATCTGTTGGGAAACAATGGCTGAGTCACGTACTTGGTCGCTTTCTTGAAGACGATTCGGCGATCTGGTCGGTGGTGCAAAACCAGTTCGTACTTCCGCCGCCGCCTCTAGGATAAAACAACCTCTGAAATTAATAACTGATTTGCTTTGCACGACAAATCAATGCAGATTTACACTTTCGAAATAAAATTACCGCTCGAAAATTTTCTAGATTATAATTTTAATGCGGAGGTAAGTTATATTTTTCCGTCTACAACTGAAGATAATATATAGATGGGGATTAGGGCTGAACGAAAATACTGTGCAGTAATAAAATCTGTTAAAATACCAGGTCAATAGTTTACCGCTTCAAAACAAAAGTCGGCTCAGAAATATTTTCGTATTTAAAAATATATTTCGAAAAATGAAGTGTTTTCTGACCCAAAAATATAAGTGTTTACACCACAAAGCCAAGCCAAGCCCGAGCCCGAACCGAACCGGGTCGGGCCGGGTCGGGTCGAGTCGGTCGGTCGCGCGCGCGTGTGTGGTGGTCATGATGCATGGCCTCCCTCCTCACAACAAAGCATGTATTGGGAGCCCAAGGCCACAACATGATTTGTTAGAAACAAGTATAAATACTTGCCTCTTCCATATAATCCCATGATATGGGACTATTCACGTAAAGGAGTCATTCATACACTTATCTCAATATTTTAATAATTCACCCAATATTTCCAACAATCCCCCACCTGAATTTTTAAAAATATTATCAAGCAGTTTTCTAAAAACATAAGACCGTGCATAAACAAAGGTGTCATCCGACTTGAGCCTTTGCATAGTGAGTAAGATTCAGTTTTTACTAGAGTGACACGTAGTCTTGAACTCTATTCCTGACATCAAACCACACACAGTCTTTTCTATAGTGCCATCAAATAAGCCCGTGCATTTATGGCCATGCACGTCTATCCCAGTTTAGTGAACGCTCTAGAAGTTTTGCCCAAAACTCCATTGGAAAAGACCATATTTCCACATTCACATAGGTGAGTCTATCAAGAGTACTCCTGAAGGTAGGTACTCCACTCCAAATAGAGTATAGATCTCATTAAGAGTTATTATCAACTCATCCTCTAATCACTTCAGGAATACATGCTTCTTGGTTTATTAAATAGCATGTTCAACTCCTATCACTACACAACTTTTTTTTACCCATTGAACCTATTTATTGGGATCTCCATTCATTTAGGTCGGGTTACCATTGTTCGTGACTCAACAATATAAGGGCAATAGTCCCATTCTTTTAGAAGAATCAAGGACTTTCTCTCTGGACAGTCCTTTCGTCAAAGGATCTGCCAAATTTTCATCACTACGTATGTAATCCACTCTAATGGTACCTGAGGAAAGTAGTTCTCTAACCGTGTTGTGCTTACGACGTATTTGTCGTCTCTTACCGTTAAAATAACGGTTCTGAACTTTTGCAATAGTCGCGGTACTATCGCAATGTATCAACACAGCTGGTATCGGTTTTTCCCATAAGGGAATCTCAGCTAGCAGATTTCTCAAGTACTCTGCTTCTTCACTAGCCGTGGCTAGTGCTATCATCTCAGACTCCATAGTAGACTGAGCCAAAATAGTTTGTTTCTTGGATTTTCAAGAAACAACTCCTCCAGCGATGCTAAATATATAGCCACTGGTCGCTTTAGATTCAGATAAAGTATTCCAATCTGCATCTGAATATCCTTCAAGTACAACTGGAAACTTCTCATAATGTAATCCAAGGTTCATAGTTCGTTTAAGGTATCTCATGACCCTTTCAATAGCATGTCGGTGCTCTATACTAGGTCTACTGGTAAACCTGCACAATAATCCCACGACATTGGCAATGTCGGGTCTAGTACAATCAGTGGCATACCGAAGGCTGCCAATGATGCTTGCATAATCAGACTGTCTTACACCTTCATCAGTGTTCTTAAATAACTTTACACTTGGATCATATGGTGTACATGCAGGTTTACAGTCAAAGTAATTATATTTCTTCAGTATCTTCTCAATGTAATGAGATTGATCGAAAGAAATTCCCTTTTTTGACCTAGTAATCTTAATACCAAGGATTACACTCGCCTCACCTAGATATTTCATATCAAAATTGGCACTTAATAAGGATTTGACTGAATTTATGGCATGAATGTTTGACCCAAAGATGAGTAGGTCATCTACATAAAGGCATATAATAGTGCAAATGTCATTCTCAGATTTGTAATAAATGCATTTGTCACTTTCATTAACTTTAAAACCATGTGAAATGATTAAGTTATCAAATTTTTCATGCCATTGTTTAGGAGCTTGTCTTAAACCATATAATGATTTATCTAATTTGCATACTTTATGTTCTTGACCATGTACTACAAATCCTTCAGGCTGGTCCATACAGATTTCTTCTTCTAATTCACTGTTTAAAAATGTGGTTTTAAGATCCATTTAGTGTATTAGTAAATTATGAATGGAAGCGAGTGAGAATACCTGAATGGATGTTATTCTTGTTACAGGTGAAAAAGTGTTGAAGAAATCTATATTTTCTTTTTGTCTAAAACCTTTAGCTATTAGTCGTGTTTTGTATTTATCTATAGTACCATCAGGTTTTAATTTCTTTTTAAGCACCCATTTACAGCCTACAGATTTACAACCAGGGGGTAAATCTGCCAAATGCCAAGTCTTATTGGATTCCAGGGAATCCATCTCATCATTTATAGTCTCTTGCTAAAAATTGGTATCTAAAGAAGATAAGGCCTCTTGAAGGTTTAAGGGATCCTCCTCTATAGTAAAAGCACAGAAATCCGAACCAAAATTTTTCTTGGTTCTTGCTCTTTTACTTCTTCTAGGTTCAGCTTCAGAACTTTTATTAAGTTCTGTTCTAATAGGCATACTCGAAGTGCCCCCACTATTCCTTAATTTAAAGGAAATTTTGTTTCATAAAAATCAGCATCATTTGATTCAATTATGTTATGTGCATTCATATCATAAAATCGATATGCTTTGCTATTAATAGCATAGCCTATAAATACACATTCATATGCTCTACTTGCCAATTTTATTCTCTTAGGGTCTGGAATGCGAACATATGCTAGACAACCCCAAGTTCTAAAGTATGATACACTGGGTTTATGATTCTTTAAAATTTCATAAGGTGAAATTTTATTCTTAGATTTGGGGTAACTATTTAGAACATAACATACAGTCAACAAAATATCCCCCCACCAATGTTTTGTTGCACCAGAATTTAGTAGGATGGCAACTATTAATTCGGTAAAAGTCCTATTTTTTCTTTCTGCTTTACCGTTCATTTCAGGAGAATAGGGTGCGGTTCTCTCATGTACTATACCATGTAGTTTATAGAAATCCAGAATTGAGTTAGATTCATATTATGTTCTTCTATCACTACGAAGTCTCTTAATTTTCCTATTTGTTTGATTCTCAATCTCAGTTTTGAATGTTTTAAACATGTCAAAAGCATCACTTTTATTTTTCATAAGGTATACATATGTGAAATCAGAACAGTCATCAATAAAAGTGATAAAATACCGATGTCCATGTCTAGTCAAAGTACCATCAAGTTCATATATGTCAGAGTGAATCAAATCTAAGGGTTTAGATTCTCTTTCAACGGATTTATGAGATTTCTTAGTGATTTTTGCTTGTGTACAGAATTCACATTTATCAGATTCAGATTCTGACATCTTAGGTATCATATCTAGAGTGCTCATGTTATGAATTATTCGTTTATTAACATGACATAATCTAGAGTGTCAAATATTAAAATCACACAACATATAAGCAAAATTATTCACTTATTAGATTCAACATTTAATTTAAACATTCCCTCACAAGCATAACACTTTCCTACAAAAGATCCCTTATACCCTATGGTATACACATCAGCCCCAATAAATTGAGTAAATCCTTCCTTATTAAGAAGAAAGCCAGAAACCAGATTCTTCCTCATCTCTGGAGTATGCAAAACATCTTTAAGAATCACAGTCCTTCCAGAGGTAAACTTGATCTCCACATTTCCAACCCCTGCAACTTTAGTGGTATGAGAATCTCCCAACATCACTTTCTGATCATCAGTAGCCGTGTATGTGGTGAACATATCACGATCATAACAGACATGGAGAGAAGCACCAGTATCTACCCACCAACCCTCTGATCCACCAACAAAGTGAATCTCAGTAATCATAGCCGTAAGAGGCTCTTCAGTCAGGTTCGCCTGCGGTGCAGAGCTTGGCCTATTCCGACACTTTCATGCCATATGACCTGGTTTTCCACAGTTGTAACATAGAAACAACTATCCAGAGTCATTCTTTTGGATGGTTTCTGTTGTCCTTTTGGGTTTCCTTGCGGATTCCCATTCTGTTTGTTTCTCATGTTCTGATTCTTAAATGATTTCTGATTCGGTTTCAGAACAGCGGATGTGGTCTTCTTAGTGCTGTTGTTTGAGACAACCAGCACTTCCTCTTTCTGGTCCTGTTTGCGTGCCTCCTCCTCAATACGGAGGCAAGTGATCAGGCTCTCTAAGGAAAATTCCTTAGTCTTATGTTGTAGGAAATTCTTAAAATCTTTCCAACCTGGGGGCAGTTTGTCAATAATAACAGCAACTTGAAACTGTTCATCCAAAACCATACCTTCGGAGATGATCTCATGAGCTATTTTCTGAAGCTCATGAGACTACATCTCTACTGACCTGTCATCTATCATCTGATACTTGAGATAGCGGCTAACAGCTTACTTCTTTGCCCCTGCCTCCTCTGTATCATATTTCTTCTTCAGCGCTTCCCAGATCTCCTTCGTTGTCTTGTCGTCCGAGTTGTAGTAATCATACATATCATCGCTGAGGCCATTGAGAATGAATTTCTGCACAGACAGTCCTGCTCAATCTAGTTTTGTTGTTGTTTTGATTGTTCAGTCCAGGTAGCCATCTGCGCTTCATCAGTTCCGTCAGGTTTGTCTGGCAACTGCGGTTTTTCGGTGGTCAGAGCAGCAGCCACCTTTCTCATCGTCAGGTAAAACTCCATCTTTTGACGCCATCGTTTGAAGTGCAGACCTTCGAAACGAAAGGGGGCAGCAGTCACCAATGGGATCTGGAGAGCAGAGGGAGGAGCAGCATCATCCATGGTTGATGTCGAAGCCATTGTTTCAGATCGTCTTCAAATTGTTGGGAAACAATGACTGAGTCACGTACTTGGTCGCTTTCTTTAAGACGATTCGACGATCTGGTCGGTTGTAACGACCCGGAATTTTGGGGCCAATTAAAAATTTTTATTTTAGAAATTTTAGTGGATTTCAATATTTAAAATAATCTATTTTAACTAAGAACGACTAAAAATTTATTTTAAAACGAATAAATTTAATTTAATTATAAAAGGAGTTTAAAACAGCGCTGCAGTTTGAAAATTTGAATTTGAACTTTGACTGAATGTACATGATTCAGAACAAATCAGAATTGAGCGAAACAAGAAATATTTAAATTTGTTTAACAATATCTTTCTAACGAATCTGAAAAAATTGAAGTTTTGTTTTAAAAATCAAAAGTTATGTCTAGTTTAAAATTTAGAAAAGTCGCTGTAGAATTTATATATATTTTAATATAATATATTGGCCTTAAAAATAGTCATTTTTCAAACGACGTCGGTTTTCGACGAAACCACTTTTGCTGGAACCGGAATGTCAAATTATTGCTAAGTTTCAATTTTGATAATTTTTCGAATTAATATGTGAGCGTGGCAAAGGAAAATGTGTTTTGACTGTTTCAGTCAAATTTAATCGACTTGAAAATGGCCATTTTTCAAATAGTCTCAGAATTCAACGAAATTAGTCTCGTTAGAACCGTATCGTCAAAACATAGCTAGAAATAATTTTTCTGTAATTTTCTGAGTTAGTATGTGGCCCCGATAATTTAAAATATACGTTTAAATTTAATAATTAAATGGTTTATAATTTAATTTAAAGAAAAACACATTGTAACAGGCGAACTGGGTTACGAAACATGTTCCATTGTGTCCGGCATGGGGGTTATTAGCTAGGGGCGACATTCGTTGGGTTCGATTCGGTGTTAGTATCAACGAACAACATTTTCTTGAATTGAAATAAATAAATAATATAAAATACTGTACATAATACAGTATAAATATGCTAGAGTACGGTATAACGCTAATACACAAAGACTACAGCCGCCGCCTACACCAAAATTCAATTGTGCACGTCTTCTAAACTTCCTCCCCCTTTTTCTTCTAATCCATAAATCGATTTTCGAAACATAACATATGAAATTGTCCAGCTAGAAGAGCTCTATCGAACCGACGGTGGAGATGGGATTTTTCGATGTGGTTTGTTCGTAATGGGTCCACGAAGAGCCAACGTTGGGCGCTGAATTCGAGGTGGCTGAGGCCACCGAGTTCGCCTGAACTCCTGGCGTGGGGGCGGCGTCCGAAGGCCGGCGTGGCGGTGGAGTCAGATCGGGTTCCAGTGGCTCGGGATTGCATGCGTTCTGGTGATTGAAGAGGGAGCTAATGGGTTGAACGTCGGCCGATATTCAGATAGAAGAAGATTAAGTAAATAAATTATTAATTAATAGTTAATGACTAAATTTATTATTCGAATGTTTAAAATGATGATAACTCATTCAAATCTTATCAGAATTGAATAATTCCAGTTGCGTTGGATTCCTCTCGTCGAGCACTACACGATGAAACAGACTAGAATTGAAACAAAGCAAATCAGAAAATTGAGGAAAATTCAGATCTGAATAGCAATGTGATATTTCTATTTAAATATAAAATTTATTATTTATTTCACTATGAAATTTATATTCATTGTATATGAAATCCATTATAATGGTGTGTATATATTTATTTCAATGTCTGATTTGCTTGTGTTTGAGATGAGTTGAATGGATTAAGTGGTGTAGATCTAGGATTTATTTACAATAGAAATCATACTTTGATTGTATTTATAAAAGTAAATATATATATAAGATGCTATTATGTTAGAATAAAGTTATCAATTTATTAGATCATGTTGAACAGAGTTAACATTTTTGTTAATTAGAATATAAGAAGAACAAGATTAACATTTTTGTTAATTTGATTATAGAGAACAAGATTATCATTTTGTGTTAATTTGATTAATAAGAAAAATAACATCTTTTGGTTAAAAGTATGATTTGTGAGAGAAAATCACATTTTTTATTAAAACTTGATTAATGAGAGAAAACAACATTTTTATTTAAGATATATTATGCAAATCAAAAATGACATTTTTGATTAGAAGTTGGTAATGAAAATAAAACAACATTTTCATATAAATTTCACATTAGAAAAGAATGAACGCATGATAAATAACATTTTTCATTAGAAATATTAATATAGAATAAAAAGACATTTTTCATTGTAAAGAAGAAAGTAAAAATACTATTGTCAGAAAAGTTAATTAGAATAAAAATGTCATCTTTATTAGAAGGTTTACATTAAAAGAATTAGACGAACATTTTGTTAATATAAAAAGGAATATGACAAAATTCACATTTTGTTAATATAAAAAGGATTATAACAAAATTCACATTTTTTTAACATTTTATGTAAAGGAAAATAAAAGGACACTTTTGTCACTCTGAAATAAAGGAAACAAAATGGACATTTCTTTGTATATTAAAAATGAATTAGACAAATTGGGCATTTTTGGTATATTGAGAATGTATTAGAAAAATGATCATATTTTTACAAGCAGAATATGTTGACATTGAAAATCTACTTTTTAATGTAAAATAGAACATTAGAGTAATGTTCGTATTTTGACAAAGCAAAATATATTAACATTAAAATCTTGTATTCAAGAAAGGAATAAAAGATCACAAATTTATGTGTGTAATCAACTAATGAAATAAAAAGATTACATTTTTAATGTAATCAAAGAATGAAAAGAAAAGGTTACATTTTCATGTAATAAAAGAAATAAAAGATTTCATTCCTATGTGATATTAAAAATATTCATTTTTGGTCACTTAAAAGAATTTCACCAAAATATCCATTTTTGGTCAAAACTTGATTATCAAATGAAAATGTATATCTTTATACATTAAAAAGGGATGAATAGGAAATGTATATTTTATACATTAAAAAGAATTGACTAAATTATTACATTTTAGTCATTAAAAAGAGTTACACTAAAATATACCCTTTTGGTCATTAAAAGTGTTACATTTTGTTTTTGCAATTTTAGATGCAAACAAATATTACATTTTTATTTTGTATTTTAGTTAGAAAAAGGAATATATATTTTTGTTTGCAAATTTAGTTGCAAACAAACATTTAATAAAGTTTATATTTTCTCTTATTTTGCATATTTAGATGCAAATAAACATCTTAGTTAAAAGATTATATTTTATTTTATTTTGCATATTTAGATGCAAATAAACATTAAAAGATTATATTTTCTTTTATTTGCATATTTAGATGCCAATAAACATCTTAGTTAAAAGATTATATTTTTATTTGCATATTTAGAGGCAAATAAACACCGTAGGAAAAAGATGCAATTTGTTTGCAACTCTAGATGTGAACAAAACTTTAAATTTAAAAAGTTATCCTTTTCATTTGCAATCCTTGTTGCAAATAAAACTAGAAATAAAAAGGTTACATCCCTCGATGTAAATAAACATAAAAAGTTGAATCTTTATTTGGATTCTCTTTGCAAATAAAACATGAAATCAAAAAGTATATTTTTATCTACACTTTAATTGTTATAAAAATGATAAGATTAAATAATTACATTTTTAATATAATATAAAGATTTCATTTTATACAATGTAAAAAGAATATCATTTTTTTTATTGTAAAATGAAAAGATCATACTTCATTGTAGGTAAGTCAACATCAAAATTCACATTTTTAATGTAAATGAATCAGTAGGAAGGATTCATTGTTTTGATAAATTATGTTAACATGAGAACTTACGTTATTATTATATATGAACTGATTCATCATTATATATATATGTTTATGATACTGAAATGTTACACCTCCATTTACAAGTTACCCGACTTGTCTATGTAATTGGGACGATAATTTTCACACATCGCCCAGGTGCACAAATAATTTATTATTTGGTTGATGGATGAAACCCCACACGGGTATTCGGATGATATTAGATACACACTAATCCCAATATTTAGTTATCTGTCAATCGATGGATTGACAGTCTGTGATGAGCGTTAGTTTTTTTCTTTAATGCTCACACAGTTATAAATTCCACTCTAGTCGTCATTTGGATGTTTAATAATTATTTATCATGATTGTTGATTACATGCAATATATGGTTGTTGATTGAGTCACATTCCAATAAAGAATATTCTAGAAAAGAATATTTTAGAATATATTTTAAAAAAAAGAAAATATTTTAATAAAAGGAAATATTTTAGTAAAAGAATATATTTTGGGAAAATATATTTTTATTGAAATGCACTAGTTATCAACTAGAATAAAGCACTAAATTTAGATTTAATGAACTTTTCCAGTTTGTCAACATTTAATTGAAATTAAATTAAATAAAGTGGATTTGGGTTTGTTGTGAATAGTGTCTTAAATAACACTGTTCTTAAACCCCGTATGAAAAGAATAATCTTTTAATTCAGATTATTAATGTTTTCAATTACATTTAGTAATTGAAATAAGATGAAATGTGAGTTGGGTTTATTGTGAACTGTGTTTTAAGTGACATATGTTCTTTAACCCAACTGACAGTGAAAATATGATTTGGAATATATAAATCTTTTATTAAGATTTAAATAGAAAATTTCCAAATGTAAAGTATTCCAATTTAATATATTTAATTGGAATTGAATAGAATTCGAATTAATTATAACCGAGATAATCTTCTGTAAAAGAAGACCGATACTACATATGGAATTTAAGAGGCCTTGTCATTATTCCATTTATATTATTGGTCGGATACAGAAATTTATAACGATTATATATTGATTTGATTTCTGTGAAGATTCCATATTTTATGGAAGACGATTTTGGGTTTACCGTGAACTATGTTTTAAATGACATTAGTTCTTTAACCCAGTTAAGAATAAGATTAATTTCTTAAATTTGAATAATCACTAAATAATGATTTTTGATATTTAAAAACATATTGTGTTTTAATAAATCTTTAAAAGAAGGATTTAAGAATAAAGTAAAGAATTTATCTTTGATATAATAATGCGAATATCTTATTAGAAGAATATTCTGAATTTGAATGAGGCGTTGGATGTGTTTTTAATAGTACTTGATTTTTAATTATAAAATACGTGAGTTATTCGGAAAGACCGGGCTTGACCCATTCCGAATAATTACTACGACGATGAAGAGTCGAAGATGAAGATGGTGGTTGAAGACCGACGATCTTCACATTGAATGGATGTGTTGCTACAGAGACCCTTGATGGGAGTAGCTACCTTGAAGGGGCATCAGTGGTGGCCGTCCGGACTATTGTTGATTGTTCGGATTTGGTTTTCGCTCAGACCCAGAGCATAAGCTTGTAAATAGATGCATGTCTGACATTGGATTTCGTTCCATGTGAATTAAATCGATTTCTATTAATGAATGTCTGTTTAGTGGTGGAGAATTTATTCTCTACTTAACACCCTGGTATATATTAATAGTGATTGATCGCATGGCGTGGATTGCCAATGTGGCATGCCAAGATGCAAATGATCAAGGCTTTTGTTGAGAAGCAGGGCCTTGTGGGATGATCAAAGCATAGCCTCTTTAGGCGTAGCTTTGTGTATAGCGCGACTTTGCGAGCCTCACACCCCGATATGAGTCAAAAACGGGATTAGGACTGCAGGGAGTGCACACGTTTCTTTCTAGCTAGGAGTGGTGTCAGTGCTTAAACTGGCTGACATTTTACTTATGTGGATGATGGATTTTGAGGCGCCTCGGATTTTTATAGGCCGTTAGTGGTCATACTATAGGTCCAAAGGGACCGGGAAGCGTGTGTTCAGGCATAATTAATCCACTACCCTTAGGTAGGGACCGACCCTAAAGATCCAAGGGTCCACTGCGGGGGATCCTGAGGCATTTGCTAGAGTGTCTCGAATCGTAGAGGAGCTTGCCCCTAGCCTCGACTCATGATGGAAATCCAATTTCCAATACGACCTTGCGGTTTTGATTATAGAACTAGTATGGCGACATAGTAGGATGGGGTACTATGCCGTCTATGATTGATACATTATGATTGAAATTGTTTTTAAACATATACACACACTAATACTAAATCCGTTTTATCGTATCAAGCATCTTTTAACCATTATAAGGTAAAACCCTATCCTCCGGTTTGCGTTGCATTGTGTGATGGGACTTAGGTCTTATAATGGTTTCATTTTTCTAAAAAGGCATTGCGTTGTTTAACGATTTACTTTAATTTAGGCACTGGCAATCCAATGGAGAAAACCAGTTCCCCGTTAACGGCGTGGTTCTGTGATTTGCCTTATTATTAGATTAGATAAGTTAGATTTCTCATACCAGTCCCATGACTGACATGTAGTTTGTTTCACTAGCAAACTCGGGTGCCCATTTTTTCCACACGGGCAGTCGAGTAGCTCTTTGCAGATATATTTACAGGATCCTGGCTTACAGCTGAAGCGGTATTCGGAAAGCTCTGTATCCGTGTATTCTTTTCAGTTGTATATTTGTATTATTTTCCACTGCTATTTAAGTGTAATTTAAATCTCTGATATTATTGTATTTCTATTATGTAATAAGTATTCATACTCTGTTACATTCTTGTACTATGATGTAATTGTTGTAATCAGCAATAAAATGTTCTTCAATTTGTGTTCTGTTGTGTATTGTTCTCAAAGCAATCCAGCCTTTCCTTTACTGGGAAGTTTGGGTCATTTCATTTGGTATCAGAGCTTTGGTTTACAGAGCTCGAGAATAAGACACATTAGAACCGAACGAAAGAATTTATCAGAGATTGGATTAGTAATATCCAATGAGAATAACTCGTTAGAGATGGGATCAGTAGTATCCTAGAACGAGTATGAAGAGTATTATTTTCTCTAAAATAAATGAAAACAAATTTAGTTTTGAAAATTTTATCTTAATATACGTATTTGAGTATATTTTTATATTTTAATGTGGACAATTGAGTATATAAAGATTTTGAATATACGAGTAATTAACGGATATTCGAAGTTTTAATATACTAGATGGATATAGAATCACACTCTGGTCGCCCGGAGATGATTCTGATGATCAGTGCACCATCATCCGAATTTATGTTCGAGTTTCGAAAGTGGAATTTCTATATATTTCCATTGACTGATATAAGAACCAACACTTAGTCAGTACACATTGCTGTGATTTGCACTAAAATATGATTTTTTGACTATATATAAAAGTTATAAATATTTGAAAGGTTAATCACTTAATTGATTGCTCGTTGTGATGTTTGATTATTAGTTTCACTAATTAAAATATTAGAATGATAATTAATTAAACCAATATTTTTTTTATTAAATTTGAGTTAGTTAATTGAACAACTTTTAGCTACGTTCCTTTTTGAGGATGAAAAGATTTTAAGTGGGGGCGACTGTAACGACCCGAAATTTTGGGGCCAATTTAGAATTTTTATTTTAGAAATTTTAGTGGATTTTAATATTTAAAATAATCTATTTTAACTAAGAACGACTAAAAATTTATTTTAAAACGAATAAATTTAATTTAATTATAAAAGGAGTTTAAAACAGCGCTGCAGTTTGAAAATTTGAATTTGAACTTTGATTGAATGTACATGATTCAAAATAAATCAGAATTGAGCGAAACAAGAAATATTTAAATCTGTTCAATAATATCTTTCCAACGAATCTGAAAAATTGAAGCTTCGTTTTAAAAATCAAAAGTTATGTCTAGTTTAAAATTTAGAAAAGTCGCTGTAGAATTTTTATATATATTTTAATATAATATATTGGCCTTAAAAATAGTCATTTATCAAACGACCTCGGTTTTCGACGAAATCGCTTTTGCTGGAACCAGAATGTCAAATTATTGCTAAGTTTCAATTTTCATAATTTTTCGAATTAATATGTGAGCGTGGCAAGTGTTTTGACTGTTTCAGTTAAATTTAATCGACTTGAAAATGGCCATTTTTCGAACAGTCTCAGAATTCGACCAAATTAGTCTCGTTAGAACCGTTTCGTCAAAACATAGCTAGAAAGAATTTTTCTGTAATTTTCTGAGTTAGTATGTGGCCCCGGTAATTTAAAATATACGTTTGAATTTAATAATTAAATGGTTTATAATTTAATTTAAATAAAAACATACCGTAACAGCCGAACTGGGTTACGAAACATATTCCATTGTGTCCGGGATGGGGGTTATTAGCTAGGGGCGACATTCGTTGGGTTCGATTCGGTGTTAGTATCAACGAACAACATTTTCTTGAATTGAAATAAATAAATAATATAAAATACTGTACATAATACAGTATAAATACGCTAGAGTACGGTATAACCCTAATACACAAAGACTACAACCGCCGCCTACACCAAAATTCAATGGCGCACGTCTTCCAAACTTCCTCCCCCTTTTTCTTCTAATCCATAAATCGATTTTCGAAATTTAACATATGAAATTGTCCAGCTAGAAGAGCTCTATCGAACCGACGGTGGAGATGGGATTTTTCGATGCGGTTTGTACGTAATGGGTCCACGAAGAGCCAACGTTGGGCGCTGAATTCGAGGTGGCTGAGGCCACCGAGTTTGCCTGAACTCCTGGCGTGGGGGCGGCGTCCGAAGGCCGGCGTGGCGGTGGAGTCAGATCGGGTTCCAATGGCTCAGGATTGCGTGCGTTCTGGTGATTGAAGAGGGAGCTAATGGGTTGAATGTCAACCAATATTCAGATGGAAGAAGATTAAGTAAATAAATTATTAATTAATAGTTATTGACTAAATTTATTATTCGAATGTTTAAAATGATGATAACTCATTCAAATCTTATCAAAATTGAATAATTCCAATTGCGTTGGATTCCTCTCGTCGAGCACTACACGATGAAACAGACTAGAATTGAAACCGAGCAAATCAGAAAATTGAGGAAAATTCAGATCTGAATAGCAATGTGAGATTTCTATTTAAATATAAAATTTATTATTTATTTCACTATGAAATTTATATTCATTATATATGAAATCCACGATAATGTTGTGTATATATTTATTTCGATGACTGATTTGCTTGTGTTTGAGATGAGTTGAATGGATTAAGTGGTGTAGATCTAGGATTTATTTACAATAGAAATCATACTTTGATTGTATTTATAAAAGTAAATATATATATAAGATGCTATTATGTTAGAATAAAGTTATCAATTTATTAGATCATGTTGAACAGAGTTAACATTTTTGTTAATTAGAATATAAGAAGAACAAGATTAACATTTTTGTTAATTTGATTGTAGAGAACAAGATTATCATTTTGTGTTAATTTGATTAATAAGAAAAATAACATCTTTTGGTTAAAAGTATGATTTGTGAGAGAAAATCACATTTTTGATTAAAACTTGATTAATGAGAGAAAACAACATTTTTATTTAAGATATATTATGCAAATCAAAAATGACATTTTTGATTAGAAGTTGGTAATGAAAATAAAACAACATTTTCATATAAATGTCACATTAGAAAAGAATGAACGCATGATAAATAACATTTTTCATAAGAAATATTAATATAGAATTAAAGGAAATTTTTCATTGTAAAGAAGAAAGTAAAAATACTGTTGTCAGAAAAGTTAATTAGAATAAAAATGTCATCTTTATTAGAAGGGTTACATTAAAAGAATTAGACGAACATTTTGTTAATATAAAAATGATTATGATAAAATTCACATTTTGTTAATATAAAAAGGATTATAACAAAATTCACATTTTGTTAACATTTTATGTAAAGGAAATTAAAAGGACACTTTTGTCACTTTGAAATAGAGGAAACAAAATGGACATTTCTTTGTATATTAAAAATGAATTAGACAAATTGGGCATTTTTGGTATATTGAGAATGTATTAGAAAAATGATCATATTTTTACAAGCAGAATATGTTGACATTGAAAATCTACTTTTTAATGTAAAATAGAACATTATAGTAACGTTCATATTTTGACAAAGCAAAATATATCAACATTAAAATCTTGTATTCAAAAAGGAATAAAAGATCACAAATTTTTGTGTGTAATCAAAGAATGAAATAAAAAGATTACATTTTTAATGTAATCAAAGAATGAAAAGAAAAGGTTACATTTTCGTGTAATAAAAGAAATAAAAGATTTCATTCCTACGTGATATTAAAAATATTTATTTTTGGTCACTTGAAAGAATTTCACCAAAATATCCATTTTTGGTCAAAACTTGATTATCAAATGAAAATGTATATCTTTATACATTAAAAAGGGATTAATGGGAAATGTATATTTTATACATTAAAAAGAATTGACTAAATTATCATATTTTAGTCATTAAAAAGAGTTACACTAAAATATACCCTTTTGGTCATTAAAAGTGTTACATTTTGTTTTTGCAATTTTAGATGCAAACAAATATTACATTTTTATTTTGTATTTTAGTTAGACAAAGGAATATATATTTTTGTTTGCAAATTTAGTTGCAAACAAACATTTAATAAAGATTATATTTTCTTTTATTTTGCATATTTAGATGCAAATAAACATCGTAGTTAAAAGATTATATTTTCTTTTATTTTGCATATTTAGATGCAAATAAACATCATAATTGAAAGATTATATTTTCTTTTATTTGCATATTTAGATGCCAATAAACATCTTAGTTAAAAGATTATATTTTTATTTGCATATTTAGAGGCAAATAAACACCGTAGGAAAAAGATGCAATTTGTTTGCAACTCTAGATGTGAACAAAACTTTAAATTTAAAAAGTTATCCTTTTCATTTGCAATCCTTGTTGCAAATAAAACTAGAAATAAAAAGGTTACATCCCTCGATGTAAATAAACATAAAAAGTTGAATCTTTATTTGGATTCTCTTTGCAAATAAAACATGAAATCAAAAAGTATATTTTTATCTACACTTTAGTTGTTATAAAAATGATAAGATTAAATAATTACATTTTTAATGTAATATAAAGATTTCATTTTATACAATGTAAAAAGAATATCATTTTTTTATGTAAAATGAAAAGATCATACTTCATTATAGGTAAGTCAACATCAAAATTCACATTTTTAATGTAAATGAATCAGTAGGAAGGATTCATTGTTTTGATAAATTATGTTAACATGAGAACTTACGTTATTATTATATATGAACTGATTCATCATTATATATATGTTTATGATACTGAAATGTTACACCTCCATTTACAAGTTACCCGACTTGTCTATGTGATTGGGACGATAATTTTCACAAATCACCCAGGTGCACAAATAATTTATTATTTGGTTGATGGATGAAACCCCATATGGGTATTGGGATGATATTGGATACACACTAATCCCAATATTTAGTTATCTGTCAATCGATGGATTGACAGTCTGTGATGAGCGTTAGTTTTTTTCTTTAATGCTCACACAGTTATAAATTCCACTCTAGTCGTCATTTGGATGTTTAATAATTATTTATCATGATTGTTGATTACATGCAATATATGGTTGTTGATTGAGTCACATTCCAATAAAGAATATTCTAGAAAAGAATATTTTAGAATATATTTTAGAAAAAAGAAAATATTTTAATAAAAGGAAATATTTTAGTAAAAGAATATATTTTAGGAAAATATATTTTCATTGAAATGCACTAGTTATCAACTAGAATAAATCATTAAATTTAGATTTAATGAACTTTTCCAATTTGTCAACATTTAATTGAAATTAAATTAAATAAAGTGGATTTGGGTTTGTTGTGAATAGTGTCTTAAATAACACTGTTCTTAAACCCCGTATGAAAATAATAATCTTTTAATTCAGATTATTAATGTTTTCAATTATATTTAGTAATTGAAATAAGATGAAATGTGAGTTGGGTTTATTGTGAACTGTGTTTTAAGTGACATATGTTCTTTAACCCAACTGACAGTGAAAATATGATTTGGAATATATAAATCTTTTATTAAGATTTAAATAGAAAATTTCCAAATGTAAAGTTTTGCAATTTAATATATTAAATTGGAATTGAATAGAATTAATTATAACTGAGATAAGCTTCTGTAAAAGAAGACCGATACTACATATGGAATTTAAGAGGCCTTGCCATTATTCCATTTATATTATTGGTCGGATACAGAAATTTATAACGATTATATATTGATTTGATTTCTGTGAAGATTCCATATTTTATGGAAGACGATTTTGGGTTTACCGTGAACTATGTTTTAAATGACATTAGTTCTTTAACCCAGTTAAGAATAAGATTAATTTCTTAAATTTGAATAATCACTAAAAAATGATTTTTGATAAAACAAATTGTGTTTTAATAAATCTTTAAAAGAAGGATTTAAGAATAAAGTAAAGAATTTATCTTTGATATAATAATGCGAATATCGTATGCGAATATCTGAAACTAACCGGAGATTAGTTAAGTTGAATGGTTCCTGGGGTATTGATCTAATGGTGGTTTCGGCCTTCGGGGTTAATACTTAGGGAATTGCTCACTTACTAATTTACGGTTAGGGACTGATTGAAATGTGATGTGATTTTGGGGTTTATCGTGAACCGTGTTTTAAATGACATTGATTCTTTAACCCAAGTAAAGATTAAAACTAAGTGGAGTTTTAATGAATCTTTAATTAGATTGAAGAGATCGAGAAGGGAGTATCACCAGTTTTGCTCCAAGCGATAGTTAAATCTTTAATTAGATTTGAACGTGAAATGGTAATTGAATTTACCGATAACGCCGTGGTGTTAGATATGAAGTATTACCAGTTTTACTTCATGGGATGAATAGGTTGGGATTGGGAAATAAAATAAATGATAACTTCGGTGTGGTTCGCTAATCCCGACTAGTTGAATCGAAATTCAAAGGAAGATTTAAGAATAAAGTTAAAGGATTTATCTTTGATAAAATTAGTGGGAACCTTTCCCTAAGAATGTGAAATTTAGAAACTAACTGTCGGTTAGCTAAGCAGAATGGTTTTCTGGATATTGATCTGATGTTGGTTTCGGCCTTCAGGGTTAATATTAGGGGAATTATTCTCTTGATTAATTTACGATTAGTGAATGATGAATTGGAATGAGGCGTATGTTGTGTTTGTGTAACACTTGTTTATTATATACGCGAGTTATTCGGAAAGATCGGGTTTATCCCATTCTGAATAACTGATACGACGATAAGTCGAAGATGAAGACGGTGGTTGAAAGCCGGAGGTCTTCACGTCGTTTGGGTGGTTACTGATGATCTTGATTGGGCTGTACACCCAAGAAGATGGAAACAGTTAGTGATCGTCTAGACGTACTTGGAGATCGATGGATATGCGGGGTACTAGGTGCCTCCGGTTTCGTTCAGACCCAGAACGAAATTGTAAATGGACTGTGTGTCTGACATTGGATTTCATTCTGTGTGTCTGATATCGGTTGCATAGAGTGGTTTGCCTGTGTGGCATGCTAAGATGCAAATGATCAAGGCTTCTGTTGAAAAGCAAAGTCTTGTGGTGATGATCAAAGCACGGCCTGTGTGGCGTAGCTTTGTGTAGCGTTGATTCGCGAGCCTCACACCCCGGTAGTGAACCAGAAACGGGAGAAGGACCTCAGGGAGGCCATGTGTTTCCTTCTAGCTAGAAGCGGCATCAGTGGTTTTACACGCCCTGACGAGTTTGACGTATGTGGTTGTTGCTGTTGCGAGGCGCCTCGGTTATATCGGTCGATCCGGGACCGATGGAGTCATTCGTTGGCTCATTGACACCCCATAGGGTGGGGAAACGCAGTGTTCAGGCATTTTAATCCACATCAGTGGATCGGCCCTGACGATCTAAAGGCTTGACTGAGTACTTGCCTGAGACACGGGCTAGAGCATCTCGAATTTGGTGGAGGACGATCCCTTGCCTCAGTTCACAGATGGAAATCCAACTTCCAATACGTGACGTTTCAATTTTAGTTGTAATCCTATATATGGCGACATAGTGGGATGGGGCGCTTATGCCGCCTATGATTGATACTTATGATTTGAAATTGTTTTGACACTATACACTTATAGTAATAATAAAACATGAAATTTCACGTACCAAGCATTCTTGGCTATTATAAGGTAAAAACCCTATCCTCCGGCTTGCGTTGCATTGTGTGATGGGACCTGGGTCTTATAATAGCTTCATTTTTCTTTATTTAGCATTGCGTTGTTTGTTTTATGCACTGGTATTCTTAGGAGGAAACCCGTTCTGTGTTATACGGCGTGGTACCTTGATTTACCTAACTTTAAGATAAGGATAAATAACTGTTTTAGTTCTCACACTAGTCTCATGACTGACCTGGAGTTTATTGTTTTAACCTAAACTCTGGGTGCCCTTATTTTCGACATGGGCAGCTAGTAGTTTTGGGTTTTGCAGATTTATATTCACAGGAACCTGGTTAACAGTTGGAACGATATCCGGAAAGCTTTGTATCCGTGTATCTTCTTCAGTTGTATTTTGTATTATTTTCCGCTGTTATGTAATTTATTGTAATCTCTGATATTTATCGAATGTGTAATATTCATTTATACTCTGTATATTCTTGTATTATGATGGAATTGTTGTAATTAACAATGAAATGTTCTTCCGTCTGTGTTCTTCTGTGGCTTGTTCTCGAAGTATCCGCTCTTTCCTTACCGGGGAAGTTACGGGTCCTTACATTTGGTATCAGAGCTTTGGTTTACAAAGCTCAGAGAATAAGACACATTAGAACCGAACGAAAGAATTCATCAGATATTGGATTAATAATATCCAATGAGAATGACTAGTTAGAGATGGGATCAGTAGTATCTTAGAACGAGTGTGAAGAGTATATTTTTGAAAATGAAAACAAATTTTGTTTTGAAATTTAAATCCTTTTATACGTATTTGAATATTTATTTATATTGATGTGGACAATCCAGTATATATAGATTTTGCATATACGTCTGATCCGCGTGTATTCGAAGTTTTAATATACTGGATAGATATAGGATCACTGTAGTCGCCCGAAGATGATTCTGATGATTGATCGATCGTCATTAGAATTTATGTTCGAGACGAAAGTGAGATTTCTATATATTTCCATTAGACTGGCATGAGAACCAAAATTAGATAGGGCCTATTGTTGTGATTTGGCATCAAAAATGTGATTCTTGACTATATATCAAAGTTATGAATTTGAAAAGCTAAGTGATTGATGGTTGCGTTGTTTGATTATTGTTTGAATTAATTAAATGTTGAACCGTTTAGCCAAATTGATCAAATAGTGAGTTGTATTAAAAATTAGTCACATTTGCATGCATATACATGTGCTTACATTGAACAGGTCATAGCAAAGAGGCTAGAGCAGAGGAATAAAATTGTTTGCCCGACAAATAGGTACATGTTTATTGTATTTCTTGAGTTTTGGGTGATTTTATGAGCCGATTGGCTAGCCGCTTGGCTTTTTCTTTTGGATTGAAGAAGGCCATGGGAGGCTATATGAAATATCCCGAAGTCCCCGGTGCAGGGGAGGTTATGGCGAAATTTTTCGAAAATTTAGGGTGTTAGCCAAATTTTTGAAAAATTTGAAAAGTTCTTAGAAACTGAAAAGTTGAAGAACTTAAGCCGTAGTGAAAATACTGAAAGTTGAGTTGAATTGTGAAACAACTTTCGGCTTCGTTCCTTTTCGGGGACGAAAAGTTTTAAGTGGGGGAGATTGTAACAACCCGAAAATCTGGGCCAGTTAAAATTTTTTATTTTGGCAATTTTAATGAATTTTGAATATTTAAAATGGATTAATTTAAATAATAACGACGAGAAATTTATTTTGAATAGAATTCGAAAGTATATTTTATATAGATCGTCGTTAGAACATAAATATTTATTTTAAATATAAAAGGAATTGAAAATGGCGCGGTAGTTCGATAATTCGATTTCGAACTTCAAATGAATGTACAGGATTCAAAATAAACCGGAATTTAGCGAAACCAAAAATAATAGAATCTATTTGAGAATATCTTTCCAATAAATCCGAAAAATCAAAATTTCATAGCGGGAATCAAAAGTTATGGCTAGTTGAAATTTCAGAATAGTCGCTATGGAATTTCGGCCCTTAAAAATAACCATTTTGCAAACGACCTCGGATTTCGACGAAACCACTTTTTTTGGATCCGCGATGTCAAGTTATTGCTAGATTCCAAAATTCGTAATTTTTCGAATCAATATGTGAGCGTGGGAAAGGAAAACGCGTTTGACCAGTTTCAGTTGATTTTAATCGACTGGAAAATAGCCATTTTTCAAACGGTCTCAGGATTCGACGAAACAAGTTTTGTTAGGACCGTATCGTCAATACGAAGCTAGAAAATATTTTTCTGGAAATTTTCTAATTAGTATGTGGCCTCGGTAAATTGAAATGTACGTTTAAAATTGAATATACTGATTTATATTTTGATTTTGATAAAATCTGATTGAAATAGCCAAATCATCTTGCGGTACATAACCCATTGCGTTTGAAATGGGGGTAATTAGCTAGGGACGACAGTCGTTGGGTTGGATTTGGGGCTCGTATTAATAAACAAGTATTTTTGAATTTAATATTATTAAATATTAATTATATAGGCTAAGTCAAAGCCCTATTTCATTTCATTCATTGGTCAAATACGGTCTACAGCCGTTATCCCCAAACCAACGACCACGGAGCTCCAAACATAATCTCCCCCGATATCCTCAAAGGTGCAACGATTGGTGATGAGGTCAGCTTCAAATCGATCGGCGTGGGGAGATCTGCAATTGGCCAGAGGCGCTAGACCTCCGGCTACTCGGTTCGACTCTGGCGGACCCTTGAAGGCGGCACGTGTTTCGAGAGATTGCGAGCTCGAGGGAAGGAGATAGGAGCTGGGTCCTATTGGAGTTGGTACGGCGTGGGGAGGCGCTCCAGGTGATAGCTGCCGATCAACGTCGGAGCTGACGATGTGGGGCGTGACGGTCAGCTTCTGAGCGAGGTTTTGTTTTGTGCCTGCCGTTTAACAATGAAGGAGACAGTCTAATGTTCTGAATTTTATATTATATATAAAGCATTGTAATTTTCAGCTTTTTATAAAAAGACATTTGTTTAAAATCAGTTTTAAAATAATAATTACATTATTTAAAAATCAGTTTTTCTTTATATAAAACATAATATTAGAAGACATTGTTTTAAAAATATATATAGAATGTGTTTTAAAGATATATATAGAAAAATAAACCATCTTCGTTTTGAAAATATATAACATAGTATAAATTTTGAATTTGAAAAAAATAGGTTTTCTCTGATTTTGAAAATATAATTTTCTTTGAAATGAAAATGAGATTTTGTAAGATAGAAAATTTTGATTTTCTTTAATATGAAAAATCCATTTCCTTTGAAACAAAAAATACGATTTTTAGTTAGATATAAATAGAATTTTTTTCGTATGTATGTTATTCATAAAATGGTCATAGATGGGAATAATTACTAATGAGTTAAAAATATGATTTTTAACGTAGGGATGCAATCTAGATCGACAATCAAGAAATGGAGGAGTGGAACACCAATGTGAGAACTTCTCACTTTTTAATTTTGTTTTCTAGTTAATAATATATACTAGGATGCAGACGGTGTTTAGGAGCACCCGACACCCGTCGTCCACAGACCATGGACGGCTTGTATGCCTGTTGTTTGATTTTGATGTGTAGTTGATTGTGTGATGTGATGTGAAATGAAATAAAATATTTTATAGTGGAAAATATTTTATAGTTAAAAATAGAATTTTTAACGTGTATTTAAAATAAATATTTATAAACAAATCGTAGATTTGTTTATATACACTGATTTGATTGATATTGATTGGGACGATAAATTTTACACATCGCCCAACTGCACAAATAAAAGCTGTGTTTGATTGTTTGAAATCCCACATGGGTATTGGGATGATAGATGACATACACTAATCCCAATAATTAGTTATATGTCGATCGATTGATTGACAGGCTGTTATAAGCGTTAAATATTTATATTTGATGCTTATACAGTGTAGAACGCACTCTGGATGATGGTTGATTATTTATCGTTGTTATTTTGTACATGTGTTGTAGAAAAATCCATATAATTAACATTATATGGTAATTGATTGGGCCTCATTCCAGTTTTGAAATAGAAATATTTGAAAAAGAAATATTTGAAATAGAATATTTGAAAATAGAAATATATGAAGCCGTGTTGATTAGATTGACGCCATTTTGACGTGAACGATATTTATATCGATTTTATTCAATTTTCAATGTATATTGAAAGTGTTTTCGAAATTTGAATTATATTGAAAGTGATTTCGAAATTTGAATTATATTGAAAATAATCGAAATTTGAATTATATTTAATAAAATTGAATTCGAATTGAAATTGAAAAGAATTGAATTCAAATTGAAATTGAAAAGAATTGAATTCAAATTGAAATTGAATTCAAATTGAAATTGAATAGAATAGAATTCGAATTAAATTGAAATAAATTGAAATTCGAATTAAATTGAGTAGAATTGAAATTCGAATTAAATTGAAACGAATTGAAATTCGAATTAAATTGGAAATGAATTGAAATTCGAATTAAATTGAAATTGAATTGAAATCGATTTGAAATGAATTTAAAACGAATTTATATGGGAATATTCAATTTTGATTTGAAATTGAATATAAAGTTGAAACCGTTTTGAAAACGAGTTTAAAACGATTTATAAATCACGTTTTGAAAGGAAATCGACGAAGTATATATTATATATATAATATAATGGCCTGAATAGAACGCGCCGCGCCGCGGCAGTTCGTGAATTTCGACCATTGACTTCAAATGGATATTGCGGGAGATCGGCCGTCGGATTCTCCTAAAACCGGAACCGTTGGGTTCGTATCGAAAAGAGCTTTCTAAGAATGTGAGAAATTAGAAATCTAACGGTTGGATTTGGAATTATTTCCAAATCAAATTTGGAAAAGGTCGCTGTAAGTACAGTTCGATGGCCGTTGATGGAAATCGACTGTACGGGCCTTGATAAAATTATTAAAAATAGTAATAATTTGTGTAAAATCATAAGAAATGATTTGTGAAGAATTGGGATGAAAAACTCCATATTTGAAAAGATAAAAATAGATTTTTATTGAAATGAACTAGTTTTGAACTAGAACTATAATTCTATATATTTTTAAAATAAATAAAGTGAATTTGAAATGGTTTGGAAATAACCAGGACCTCCAATATATAGATTGGAAATGGATTTGAATCTAAATTGTCTTCGGAATATTTCGATGTGGGATTTTGTGATTATACAGATATTGTTATTGGAAATTTGAAAGATATATTTATATCGTTATTTCCAATACGATATTTGTTGGTCGTAGAATTTGATATTGAATATAAGCCGATATATTTTCTATTCAGAGCCTTGTATTTAATATCAAATGGGATTTTGGGTTTGTCGTGAATGGCGTCTTCATTAACGCTGTTCTTAAACCCAGTTGAGTAAAAGATTAAATCTTTTATTTAGATTTAATGAAGTGTACCAATTAAATGATATTTAATTGGAATTGAATTGGTATTGATTTTTGGGTTTATCGTGAACAGTGTATTAAATAACACTTGTTCTTTAACCCGATAATTAATGGAATGTGATTTTGGGTTGTCGTGAACGGTATCTTCAATAATACTGTTCTTAGACCCAAAGGAGTTAAGAAAATCAGAAACTAACTGGAGATTAGTTAAGTTGAATGGTTTCTGGGGTATTGATCTAATGTTGGTTTCGGCCTTTGGGGTTAATACTTAGGGAATTGCTCACTTACTAATTTACGGTTAGGGACTGATTGAAATGTGATGTGATTTTGGGGTTTATCGTGAACCATGTTTTAAATGACATTGATTCTTTAACCCAAGTAAAGATTAAAACTAAGTGGAGTTTTAATGAATCTTTAATTAGATTAAAGAGATCGATAAGGGAGTATCACCAGTTTTGCTCCAGGCGATAGTTAAATCTTTAATTAGATTTGAACGTGAAGTGGTAATTGAATTTACCGATAACACCGTGGTGTTAGATATGAAGTATTACCAGTTTTACTTCATGGGATGAATAGGTTGGGATTGGAAAATAAAATAAATGATTACTTCGGTGTGGTTCGCTAATCCCGACTAGTTGAATCGAAATTCAAAGGAAGTTTAAGAATAAATTTAAAGGATTTATCTTTGATAAAATTAATGGGAACCTTTCCCTAAGAATGTGAAATTTAGAAACTAACTGTCGATTAGCTAAGCAGAATGGTTTTCTGGATATTGATCTGATGTTGATTTCGGCCTTCGGGGTTAATATTAGGGGAATTATTCTCTTGATTAATTTACGGTTAGTGAATGATGAATTGGAATGAGGCGTATGTTGTATTTGTGTAACACTTGTTTATTATATACGCGAGTTATTTGGAAAGACCGGGTTTATCCTATTCTGAATAACTGATACGACGATAAGTCGAAGATGAAGACGGTGGTCAAAGGCCGGAGGTCTTCACGTCGTTTGGGTGGTTACTGATGATCTTGATTGGGCTGTACACCCAAGAAGATGGAAACAGTTAGTGATCGTCCAGACGTACTTGGAGATCGATGGTTATGCGGGGTACTAAGTGCCTCCGGTTTCGTTCAGACCCAGAACGAACTTGTAAATGGACTGTGTGTCTGACATTGGATTTCATTCTGTGTGACTAATATCGGTTGCATAGAGTGGTTTGCCTGTGTGGCATGCTAAGATGCAAATGATCAAGGCTTCTGTTGAAAAGCAAAGTCTTGTGGTGATGAATAAAGCACGACCTGTGTGGCATAGCTTTGTGTAGCGTTGATTCGCGACCCTCACACCCCGGTTGTGAACTAGAAACGGAAGAAGGACCTCAGGGAGGGCATGCGTTTCCTTCTAGCTAGAAATTGCGTCAGTGGTTTTACACGCCCTGACGAGTTTGACTTATGTGGTTGTTGCTGTTGCGAGGCGCCTCGGTTATATCGGTCGATCCGGGACCGATGGAGTCATTCATTGGCTCGTAGATACCCCATAGGGTGGGGAAACGCAGTGTTCAGGCATTTTAATCCACATCGGTGGACCGACCCTGAGGATCTAAAGGCTTGACTGAGTACTTGCCTGAGACACGGGCTAGAGCATCTCGAATTCGTTGGAGGACGATCCCTTGCCTCAGTTCACAGATGGAAATCCAACTTCCAATACGTGACGTTTCGATTTTAGTTGTAATCCTATATATGGCGACATAGTGGGATGAGGCGCTTATGCCGCCTATGATTGATACTTATGATTTGAAATTGTTTTGACACTATACACTTATAGTAATAATAAAACATGAAATTTCACGTACCAAGCATTCTTGGCTATTATAAGGTAAAAACCCTATCCTCCGGCTTGCGTTGCATTGTGTGATGGGACCTGGGTCTTATAATAGCTTCATTTTTCTTTATTTAGCATTGCGCTGTTTGTTTTATGCACTAGTATTCTTGGAAGGAAACCCATTCCGTGTTATACGGCGTGGTCCCTTGATTTACCTAACTTTAAGATAAGGATAAATAACTGTTTTAGTTCTCACACCAGTCCCATGACTGACCTGGAGTTTATTGTTTTAACCTAAACTCTGGGTGCCCTTATTTTCGACACGGGCAGCTAGTAGTTTTGGGTTTTGCAGATTTATATTCACAGGAACCTGGTTTACAGCTGGAACGATATCCGGAAAGCTTTGTATCCGTGTATCTTCTTCAGTTGTATTTTGTATTATTTTCCGCTGTTATGTAATTAATTGTAATCTCTGATATTTATCGAATGTGTAATATTCATTTATACTCTGTATATTCTTGTATTCTGATGGAATTGTTGTAATTAACAATGAAATGTTCTTCCGTCTGCGTTCTTCTGTGGCTTGTTCTTGAAGTATCAGCTCTTTCCTTACCGGGGAAGTTACGGGTCCTTACATCAGCCCCCCCTCCCGTTTACTTTTTCCAAAGAGAAATAAAAAAACCCTAAACTAACTGTCGGTTAGCTAAGTTAACAAGGTAAAAATTCAATTTTTATATATTGAATAGCGAAGTAAAAATTCGATTTTTATATATGTAGTGAATATGGATGACGAAAGTGATGAAAGAAGGAACGGCGAAGACTTCTACATTTGAAGAGTCATGGCATTCGGTTTAGCTAGTTGGTGAGACCTTCTCACCTTTAATTTAATTTTCTAGTTAAATTATATACTAGGATGCAGACGGTGTTTCGTAGCACCCGACACCCGTCGTCCACAGACCATGGACGGCTTGTATGCTTGTTTGTTTGATTTTGACGTGTAGTTGATTGTGTGATGTGATGTGAAAAGAAATAAAATATTTATATAGTTAAAAATATTTTATAGTTGAAATTAGAATTTTTAATGTGTATATAAAATAAATATTTATAAACAAATCAGAGATTTGTTTATATACACTGATTTGACTGATATTGATTGGGACGATAAATTTTACACATCACCCAACTGCACAAATAAAATCTGTGTTTGATTGTTTGAAAACCCCACACGGGTATTGGGATGATATATGACATACAATAGTCCCAATAATTAGCTGTGTGTCGATCGATTGATGGGCAGACTGATATGAGCGTTAAATATTTATATTTGATGCTTATACAGTGTAGAATGCACTTTGGATGATGGTTGATTATTCATCGTTGTTATTGTATACATGTGTTGTAGAAAATCCATATAATTAACATTATATGGTAATTGATTGGGCCTCATTCCAGTTTTGAATAGAAATATTTGAAATAGAAATATTTGAATAGAAATATTTGAATAGAAATATTTGAAATAGAAATATTTGAAATCGATTATTTGAAAATAGAAATATATGAAGCCGTGTTGATTAGATTGACGCCATTTTGACGTGAACGATATTTATATCGATTTTATTCATTTTTAAATGAATATTGAAAAGTGATTTCAATAATTGAATTAGAAATTGAATTGAATAGAATTCAAATCGAATTAGAAATTGAATTGAATAGAATTCAAATCGAATTAGTAATTGAATTGAATTCAAATTGAATTGAAATTGAATTCGAATTAAATTGAATAGATTTGAAATTCGAGTTAAATTGAAATGAATTGAAATTCGAATTAAATTGAAATTGAATTGAAATCGATTTGAAATGAAATTAAAATAGATTATATTGAAAAATTCAATTTTGATTTGAATTTGAAATGAAGCTGAAATCGTTTCGAAAACGAATTTAAAACGGTTTTTAAAATACATTTTGAAAGGAAATCGACGAAGTATATATTATATATATAATATAATGGCCTGAATAGAACGCACCGCGCTGCGGCAGTTCGTGAATTTCGACCATTGACTTCGAATGGATATTACGGGAGATCCGACCGTCGGATTCTCCTAAAACCAGAACTGCTGGGTTCGTATCGAAAAGTGCTTTCTAACGAATATTAGAAATTAGAAATCTACCGGTTGGATTTGGAATTATGTCCAAATCAAATTTGGAAAAGGTCGTTGTAAGTGCAGTTCGATGGCCGTTGATGGAAATCGACTGTACGGGCCTTGATAAAATTATTAAAAATAGTAATAATTTGTGTAAAATCATAAGAAATGATTTGTGAAGAATTGGGATGAAAAACTCCATATTTGAAAAGATAAAATTAGATTTTTATCGAAATGAACTAGTTTTGAACTAAAATAGTAATTTATTTATTTTTAAAATAAATAAAGTGAATTTGAAATGGTTTTGAAAATAACCAGAATTTCCAATAATTAAATTGGAATGGAATTGAATAGAAATTGTCTTCGGAATATTTCGATGTTGGATTTCGTGATTATACAGATATGGTTATGGAAATTTGAAAGATATATATATATATCGTTATTTCCAATACGATATTTGTTGGTCGTAGAATTTGATATTGAATATAAGCCGATATATTTTCTATTCAGAGCCTTGTATTTAATATCAAATGTGATTTGGGTTTGTCGTGAATGGTGTCTTCATTAACGCTGTTCTTAAGCCCAGTTGAGAAAAAGATTAAATCTTTTTGTTTAGATTTAATGAAGTATACCAATTAAATGATATTTAATTGGAATTGAATTGATATTGATTTTTTGGTTTATCGTGAACAGTGTTTTAAATAACACTTGTTCTTTAACCCGATAATTAATGGAATGTGATTTTGGGTTGTCGTGAACGGTATCTTCAACAATACTGTTCTTAGACCCAAAGGAGTTAAGAAAATCAGAAACTAACTGGAGATTAGTTAAGTTGAATAGTTTCTAGGGTATTGATCTGATGTTGGTTTCGGCCTTCGGGGTTAATACTTAGGGAATTGTTCACTTGCTTATTTACGGTTAAGGACTGATTGAAATGTGATGTGATTTTGGGGTTTATCGTTAATCTAGTTTTAAATGACACTGATTCTTTAACCCAGGCACAGATTAAAACTAAGTGGAGTTTTAATGAATCTTTAATTAGATTGAAAAGATCGAGAATGGAGTATCACCAGTTTTGCTCCAGGCGGTAGTAAAATCTTTAATTAGATTTAAGCGTGAAATGGTAATTGAATTTACCGATAACACCGTGGTGTTAGATATGAAGTATGACCAGTTTTACTTCATGGGATGAATAGGTTTGGATTGGGAAATAAAATAAATGATCACTTCAGTGTGGTTCGCTAATCCCGACTAGTTTGAATTGATATTCAAAAGTAGATTAAAGAATAAATTTAAAGGATTTATCTTTGATAAAATTAATGGGAACCTTTCCCTAAGAATGTGAAATTTAGAAACTAACTGTCGGTTAGCTAAGCAGAATGGTTTTCTGGATATTGATCTGATGTTGGTTTCGGCCTTCGGGGTTATTGTTTGGGGAATTATTCTCTTGTTAATTCACGGTTAGTGACTGATGAATTGGAATGAGGTGTATGTTGTGTTTTTGTAACACGTATTTATTATATACGCGAGTTATTCAGAAAGACCGGGTTTATCTCATTCTGAATAACTGATACGACGACAAGTTGAAGATGAAGACGATGGTCGAAGACCGGAGGTCTTTACGTCGTTTGGGTGATGACTGATGATCTTGATTGGGCTGTACACCCAAGAAGATGGAAACAGTTGGTGATCGTCCAGACGTACTTGGAGATCGATGGATATGCGGGGTACTTGGTGCCTCCGGTTTCGTTCAGACCCAGAACGAACTTGTAAATGGACTGTGTGTCTGACATTGGATTTTAGTCTGTGTGATTGATTTCTATCAAATATATATCTGTTTGGCGGCGGAGAATTTATTCTCTTGCATAATGCCCTTCTCTGAGACGTACGAGCTCAGGGGTTATATATCGATGGATATCAAGCGCATGGAGTGAATTGCCTGTGTGGCATGCCTAAGTGGCAATTGATCAAGGCTTCTGTTGAAAAGCAAAGTCTTATGGTGATGATCAAAGCACCGCCTGTATGGCATAGTTTTGTGTAACATTGATTCGCGAGCCTCACGCCCCGGTTGTGAACCAGAAACGGGAGAGGACATCAGGGAGGGCATGCGTTTCCTTCTAGTTAGAAGTGGCGTCAGTAGTTTTACACGCCCTGACGAGTTTGACTTATGTGGTTGTTGCTGTTGCGAGGCGCCTCAGATATATCGGTCAATCCGGGACCGATGGAGTAGTCATTCGTTGGCTTACTCACACCCCCAAAGGGTGGGGAAACGCAGTGTTCAGGCATTTTAATCCACATCGGTGGACTGGCCCTGACGATCCAAAGGCTTGACTGAGTACTTGCCTGAGGGGAGGACTAGAGCGTCTCGAATTCGGTTGAGGACTATCTTTTGCCTTGGTACGCAGAAGGAAATCCAACTTCCAATACGTGACAATTGCGGTTTTGATTGTATACCTATATATGGCGACATAGTGGTATGGGGCATTCATGCCGCCTATGATTGATACTTATGATTGAAATTGTTTTTGACACTATACACTTATAGTACTATCAAAATAATCTGTTTTAAACGTATCAAGCATTCTTTGGCTATTATAAGGTAAAAACCCTATCCTCCGGCTTGCGTTGCATTGTGTGATGGGACCTGGGTCTTATAATAGCTTCATTGTTCTTTATTTAGCATTGCACTGTTGTTTTATGCACTGGTATTCTTGGGAGGAAACCCGTTCCGTGTTATACGGCGTGGTCCCTTGATTTACCTAACTTTAAAATAAAGATAAATAACCGTTTTAGTTCTCACACCAGTCCCATGACTGACCTGGAGTTTATTGTTTTAACCTAAACTCTGGGTGCCCTTATTTCTGCACAGGCAGCTAGTAGTTTTGGTTTTGCAGATTTATATTCACAGGATCCTGGTTTACAGCTGGAATGATATCCGGAAAGCTTTGTATCCTTATATCTCCTTCAGTTGTGTATTGTATTATTTTCCGCTGCTATGTAATGTAATGTAATCTCTGATACTTTCTGTGTAATATTTATTCATTTATACTCTGTATATTCTTGTATTCTGATGGAATTGTTGTAATTAACAATGAAATGTTCTTCCGTCTGCGTTCTATTTTGTCGTGTTCTCAAAACAATCAGGCGTTTCGAATGGTCTTGATCGGTTTAGCGACTGATTCGGATCGAGCAAAATTCGAGATCGTCACAGTTGGTATCATAGCTTTGGTTTACAAAGCTCAGAGAAAAAGACACATTAGAACCATACGAAAGGATTCATCAGATATTGGATTAGTAATATCCAATTAGAATGACTCGTTAGAGATAGGATCAGTAGTATCCTAGAACGAGTGTGAAGTGTATATTTTTAAAATGAAAACAAATTTTGTTTTGAAATTTAAATCTTATTATACGTATTTGAATATTTATTTATTTTGAATTTGGACAATCCAATATATAAAGATTTTGGATATACGCCTTGCAAACGTATGTTCGAAGTTTTAATATACTGGATAGATATAGAATCACATTCTAGCTGCCCGGAGATGGTTCTGATGATTGATCGATCATCATCAGAATTTATGTTCGAGCTTCGAAGGTGTGATATCTATATATTTCCATTAGACTGGTGTGAGAACCAAAACTATATAGATTTATTGTTGTGAATTGGCATCAAAAACATGATTTTCTGTATATATATCAAATTATGAGTTTGAAACTCTAATTCACTAATTGATTGCTGGTTGTGTTGTTTGTTTATTTGTTTGATAATTTGAACCATTTAGCCTAATTGAACCAAATATTGAATTGTATTGAAAATTGGTCGCATTTGCATACATATACATGTGTATCTATTGAACAGGTCATAGTAAGGAGGCTAGAGCAGAAGAATAAAATTTGTTTGCCCGACAAATAGGTACATGTTTATCATAATTTACTGTTTTATTTGGGTGATGATGATTTTATGAGCCGATTGGCTAGCCGCTTGGCTTTTTCTTTTTCTTTTGGATTGAAGAAGGCCATGGGAGGCTATATGAAATATCCGGAAGTCCCCGGTGCAGGGGAGGTTATGGCGAAAATTTTCGAAAATTTAGGGTGTTGCCAAATTTTTGAAAAATTTGAAAAGTTCTTAGAAACTGAAAAGTTAAAGAACCTAAGCCGTAATGAAAATAATGAAAGTTGAGTTGATTTGTTAAACAACTTTCGGCTTCGTTCCTTTTCGGGGACGAAAAGTTTTAAGTGGGGGAGATTGTAATAACCCGAATATTTGAGCCAATTTAAAATTTTTATTTTGGCAATTTTAGCGAATTTTGAATATTTAAAATGAATTATTTTAGATAAAAACGATGAGAAATTTATTTTGAATAGAATTCGAGCGTATATATTTATATAGATCGTCGTTAGAATATAAATATTTATTTATATATATAAAAGGAATTGAAAATGGCGCGGTAGTTCGATAATTCGATTTCAAATTTCAAATGAATGTACCGGGTGCAAAATAAACCGGATTTTAGTGAAACCAAAAATATTTGAATCTAATTGAGAATATCTTTCCAACGAATCAGAAAAATCGAAATTTCATAGCGAGATAAAAAGATATGTCCAGTTGAAATTTCAGAATAGTCGCTATGGAATTCTGGCCCTTAAAAATTGAAATTTTGCAAACGACCTCGGATTTCGACGAAACCACTTTTGTTGGATCCGTGATGTCAAGTTATTGCTAGCTTTCAAAATTCATAATTTTTCGAATCAATATGTGAGCGTGGCAAAGGAAAACGTGTTTTGTCAATTTCGATCGAACTAAAAATGGCCATTTTTCAAATGGTCTCGGAATTTGACGAAATTAGTTTTGTTAGGACCGTATCGTCAATACGAAGCTAGAAGATATTTTTCGGGAATTTTTAGAGACTGTATGTGACCCCAGTAATTTGAAATGTACGTTCAAATTGAATATATATAGATTTATGTTTTAATTTAAACGGAAACTGATTCAAACAGTCGAATTGGCCTGCGATAAATATCCCATTGTGTTCGGAACGGGGGAAATACGCTAGGGACGACAGTCGTTGGGTCCCGTTTCGAACTCAAATAGAAAGTCAACCTTTTGAAAATTAAAATTAATAATAATATTATTATTGTATAATTCCCCTTTCTCTCTATACTCTCACATCAGCTGTAACAACCCGAAAATCTGGGCCAGTTTAAAATTTTTATTTTGGAAATTTTAATGAATTTTGAATATTTAAAATGGATTATTTTAAATAATAACGACGAGAAATTTATTTTGAATAGAATTCGAACGTATATTTTATATAGATCGTCGTTAGAATACAAATTTTTATTTTAAATATAAAAGGAATTGAAAATGGCGCGGTAGTTCGATAATTCGATTTCGAACTTCAAATGAATGTACAGGATTCAAAATAATCCGGAATTTAGCGGGAAAAAAATAATAGAATCTATTTGAGAATATCTTTCCAATGAATCCGAAAAATAAAAATTTCATAGCGGGAATCAAACGTTATGGCCAGTTAAAATTTCAGAATAGTCGCTATGGAATTTCGGCCCTTAAAAATAGCCATTTTGTAAACGACCTCGGATTTCGACGAAACCACTTTTGTTTGATCTGCGATGTCAAGTTATTGCTAGATTCCAAAATTCATAATTTTTCGAATCAATATGTGAGCGTGGCAAAGGAAAACGCGTTTGACTAGTTTCAGTTGATTTTAATCGACTGGAAAATGGCCATTTTTCAAACGGTCTCAGGATTCGACGAAACTAGTTTTTTTAGGACCGGATCGTCAATACGAAGCTAGAAAATATTTTTCTGGAATTTTTCTAATTAGTATGTAGCCCGATAAATGGAAATGTACGTTTAAAATTGAATATACTGATTTATATTTTGATTTTGATAAAATCTGATCGAAATAGCCGAATCATCTTGCGGGACATATCCCATTGCATTCGAAATGGGGGTAATTAGCTAGCGACGACAGTCGTTGGGTTGGATTTGGGGCTCGTATTAATAAACAAGTATTTTTGAATTTAATATTATTAAATATTAATTATATAGGCTAAGTCAAAGCCCTATTTCATTTCATTCATTGGTCAAATACGGTCTACAGCCGTTATCCCCAAACAAACGACCACGGAGCTCCAAACATAATCTCCCCCGATCTCCTCAAAGGTGCAGTGATTGGTGATGAGGTCAGCTTCAAATCGATCGGTGTGGGGAGATCTGCAATTGGCCAGAGGCGCTAGACCTCCGGCTGCTCCGTTCGACTCTGACGGACCTTTGAAGGCGGCGCGTGTTTCGAGAGATTGCGAGCTCGAGGGAAGGAGATAGGAGCTGGGGCCTATTGGAGTTGGTACGGCGTGGGGAGGCGCTCCAGGGGATAGCTGCCGATCAACGTCGGAGCTGACGATGTGGGGCGCGACGGTCAGTTTCTGAGCGAGGGTTTGTTTTGTGCCTGACGTTTAACAATGAAGGAGACAGTGTAATTTTCTGAATTTTATATTATATATAAAGCATTATAATTTTCAGATTTTTATTAAAAAAACATTTGTTTAAAATCAGTTTTAAAATAATAATTACATTATTTAAAAATCAGTTTTTCTTTATATAAAACATAATATAAGAAGACATTGTTTTAAAAATATATATATAGAATGTGTTTTAAAGATATATATAGAAAAATGAACCATCTTCGTTTTGAAAATATATAACATAGTATAAATTTTGAATTTGAAAAAAATAGGTTTTCTCTGATTTTGAAAATATAATTTTCTTTGAAATGAAAATGAGATTTTGCAAGATAGAAAATTTTGATTTTCTTTAATATGAAAAATCCATTTCCTTTGATACAAAAAATACGATTTTTAATTAGATATAAATAGATTTTTTTTCGTATGTATGTTATTCATAAAATGGTCATACATGGGAATAATTATTAATGAGTTAAATTTTTAACGTAGGGATGCAATCTAGATCGACAATCAAGAAATGGCGGAGTGGAACACCAATGTGAGAACTTCTCACCTTTTAATTTTGTTTTCTAGTTAATAATATATACTAGGATGCAGACAGTGTTTAGTAGCACCCGACACCCGTCGTCCACAGACCACGGACGGCTTGTATGCTTGTTGTTTGATTTTGATGTGTAGTTGATTGTGTGATGTGATGTGAAATGAAATAAAATATTTTATAGTGGAAAATATTTTATAGTTAAAAATAGAATTTTTAACGTGTATTTAAAATAAATATTTATAAACAAATCGGAGATTTTTTTATATACACTGATTTGATTGATATTGATTGGGATGATAAATTTTACACATCGCCCATCTGCACAAATAAAAGCCGTGTTTGATTATTTGAAACCCCACACGGGTATTGGGATGATAGATGACATACACTAATCCCAATAATTAGTTGTATGTCGATCGATTGATTGACAGGCTGTTATAAGCGTTAAATATTTATATTTGATGCTTATACAGTGTAGAACGCACTCTGGATGATGGTTGGTTATTTATCGTTGTTATTTTGTACATGTGTTGTAGAAAAATCCATATAATTAACATTATATGGTAATTGATTGGGCCTTATTCCAGTTTTGAAATAGAAATATTTGAAAAAAATATATTTGAAATAGAATATTTGAAAATAGAAATATATGAAGCCGTGTTGATTAGATTGACGCCATTTTGACGTGAACGATATTTATATCGATTTTATTCAATTTGCAATGTAGATTGAAAGTGTTTTCGAAATTTGAATTATATTGAAAGTGATTTTGAAATTTGAATTATATTGAAAATAATCGAAATTCAAATTATATTGAATAGAATTGAATTCGAATTGAAATTGAAAAGAATTGAATTCAAATTGAAATTGAATAGAATTGAATTCGAATTAAATTGAAATTTGAATTAAATTGAGTAGAATTGAAATTCAAATTAAATTGAAACGAATTGAAATTCGAATTAAATTGAAAATGAATTGAAATTCGAATTAAATTGAAATTGAATTGAAATCGATTTGAAATGAATTTAAAACGAATTTATATGGGAATATTCAATTTTGATTTGAAATTGAGTATGAAGTTGAAACCGTTTTGAAAACGAATTTAAAACGATTTATAAAGCACGTTTTGAAAGGAAATCGACGAAGTATATATTATATATATTATATCTATAATATAATGGCCTGAATAGAACGCGCCGCGCCGCGGCATTTCGTGAATTTCGACCATTGACTTCGAATGGATATTGCGGGAGATCCGACCGTCGTATTCTCCTAAAACCGGAACCGTTGGGTTCGTATCGAAAAGAACTTTCTAACGAATGTGAGAAATTAGAAATCTAACGGTTGGATTTGGAATTATGTCCAAATCAAATTTGGAAAAGATCGCTGTAAGTATAGTTCGATGGCCGTTGATGGAAATCGACTGTACGGGCCTTGATAAAATTATTAAAAATAATAATAATTTGTGTAAAATCATAAGAAATGATTAGTGAAGAATTGGGATGAAAAACCCCATATTTGAAAAGATAAAAATAGATTTTTATCGAAATGAACTAGTTTTGAACTAGAACTATAATTCTATTTATTTTTAAAATAAATAAAGTGAATTTGAAATGGTTTTGAAAATAACCAGGATCTCCAATATATAGATTGGAAATGGATTTGAATCGAAATTGTCTTCGGAATATTTCGATGTGGGATTTTGTGATTATACAGATATTGTTATGGGAAATTTGAAAGATATATTTATATCGTTATTTCCAATACGATATTTGTTGGTCGTAGAATTTGATATTGAATATAAGCCGATATATTTTCTATTCAGAGCCTTGTATTTAATATCAAATGGGATTTTGGGTTTGTCGTGAATGGCGTCTTCATTAACGCTGTTCTTAAACCCAGTTGAGTAAAAGATTAAATCTTTTATTTAGATTTAATGAAGTGTACCAATTAAATGATATTTAATTGGAATTGAATTGGTATTGATTTTTGGGTTTATCGTGAACAGTATTTTAAATAACACTTGTTCTTTAACCCGATAATTAATGGAATGTGATTTTGGGTTGTCGTGAACGGTATCTTCAATAATACTGTTCTTAGACCCAAAGGAGTTAAGAAAATCAGAAACTAAATGGAAATTAGTTAAGTTGAATGGTTTCTGAGGTATTGATCTGATGTTGGTTTCGGCCTTCGGGGTTAATACTTAGGGAATTGCTCACTTACTAATTTACGGTTAGGGACTGATTGAAATGTGATGTGATTTTGGGGTTTATCGTGAACCGTGTTTTAAATGACACTGATTCTTTAACCCAAGTAAAGATTAAAACTAAGTGGAGTTTTAATGAATCTTTAATTAGATTGAAGAGATCGAGAAGGGAGTATCACCAGTTTTGCTCCAGGCGATAGTTAAATCTTTAATTAGATTTGAATGTGAAATGGTAATTGAATTTACCGATAACACCGTGGTGTTAGATATGAAGTATTACCAGTTTTACTTCATGGGATGAATAGGTTGGGATTGGGAAATAAAATAAATGATTAGTTCGGTGTGGTTCGCTAATCCCGACTAGTTGAATCGAAATTCAAAGGAAGATTTAAGAATAAATTTAAAGGATTTATCTTTGATAAAATTAATGGGAACCTTTCCCTAAGAATGTGAAATTTAGAAACTAATTGTCGGTTAGCTAAGCAGAATGGTTTTCTGGATATTGATCTGATGTTGGTTTCGGCCATCGGGGTTAATATTAGGGGAATTATTCTCTTGATTAATTTACGGTTAGTGAATGATGAATTGGAATGAGGCGTATGTTGTGTTTGTGTAACACTTGTTTATTATATACGCGAGTTATTCGGAAAGACCGGATTTATCCCATTCTGAATAACTGATACGACGATAAGTCGAAGACGAAGACGGTGGTCGAAGGCCGGAGGTCTTCTCGTCGTTTGGGTGGTTACTGATGATCTTGATTGGGCTGTACACCCAAGAAGATGGAAACAGATAGTGATTGTCCAGACGTACTTGGAGATCGATGGATATGCGGGGTACTAGGTGCCTCCGGTTTCGTTCAGACCCAGAACGAACTTGTAAATGGACTGTGTGTCTGACATTGGATTTCATTCTGTGTGACTGATATCGGTTGCATAGAGTGGTTTGCCTGTGTGGCATGCTAAGATGCAAATGATCAAGGCTTCTGTTGAAAAGCAAAGTCCTGTGGTGATGATCAAAGCATGGCCTGTGAGGCTTAGCTTTGTGTAGCATTGATTCGCGAGCCTCACACCCCGGTAGTTAACCATAAACGGGAGAAGGACCTCAGGGAGGGCATGCGTTTCCTTCTAGCTAGAAGTGGCGTCAGTGGTTTTACACGCCCTGACGAGTTTGACTTATGTGGTTGTTGCTGTTGCGAGGCGCCTCGGTTATATCGGTCGATCCGGGACCGATGGAGTCATTCGTTGGCTCATTGACACCCCATAGGGTGGGGAAACGCAGTGTTCAGGCATTTTAATCCACATCGGTGGACCGGCCCTGACGATCTAAAGGCATGACTGAGTACTTGCCTGAGACACGGGCTAGAGCGTCTCGAATTCGGTAGAGGATGATCCCTTGCCTTAGTTCACAGATGGAAATCCAACTTCCAATACGTGACGTTTCGATTTTCGTTGTAATCCTATATATGGCGACATAGTGGGATGGGGCGCTTATGCCGCCTATGATTGATACTTATGATTTGAAATTGTTTTGACACTATACACTTATAGTAATAATAAAACATGAAATTTCACGTACCAAGCATTCTTGGCTATTATAAGGTAAAAACCCTATCCTCCGGCTTGCGTTGCATTGTGTGATGGGACCTGGGTCTTATAATAGCTTCATTTTTCTTTATTTAGCATTGCGTTGTTTGTTTTATGCACTGGTATTCTTGGGAGGAAACCCGTTCCGTGTTATACGGCGTGGTCCCTTGATTTACCTAACTTTAAGATAAGGATAGATAACTGTTTTAGTTCTCACACAAGTCCTATGACTGACCTGGAGTTTATTGTTTTAACCTAAACTCTGGGTGCCCTTATTTTCGACACGGGCAGCTAGTAGTTTTGGGTTTTGCAGATTTATATTCACAGGAACCTGGTTTACAGCTGGAACGATATCCGGAAAGCTTTATATCCGTGTATCTTCTTCAGTTGTATTTTGTATTATTTTCCGCTGTTATGTAATTTATTGTAATCTCTGAAATTTATCGAATGTGTAATATTCACTTATACTCTGTATATTCTTGTATTCTGATGGAATTGTTGTAATTAACAATGAAATGTTCTTCCGTCTGCGTTCTTCTGTGGCTTGTTCTCGAAGTATCCGCTCTTTCATTAACGGGGAAGTTACGGGTCCTTACATTTGGTATCAGAGCTTTGGTTTACAAAGCTCAGAGAACAAGACACATTAGAACCGAACGAAAGAATTCATCAGATATTGGATTAATAATATCCAATGAGAATGACTCGTTAGAGATGGGATCAGTAGTATCTTAGAACGAGTGTGAAGAGTATATTTTTGAAAATGAAAACAAATTTTGTTTTGAAATTTAAATCCTTTTATACGTACTTGAATATTTATTTATATTGATGTGGACAATCCAGTATATATAGATTTTGCATATACGTCTGATCCGCGTGTATTCGAAGTTTTAATATACTGGATAGATATAGGATCACTGTAGTCGCCCGGAGATGATTCTGATGATTGATCGATCGTCATTAGAATTTATGTTCGATTGACGAAAGTAAGATTTCTATATATTTCCATTAGACTGGTGTGAGAACCAAAATTAGATAGGGCCTATTGTTGTGATTTGGCATCAAAAATGTGATTCTTGACTATATATCAAATTTATGAATTTGAAAAGCTAATTGATTGATGGTTGCGTTATTTGATTATTGTTTGAATTAGTTAAATGTTGAACCGTTTAGCCAAATTGATCAAATAGTGAGTTGTATTAAAAATTAGTTGCATTTGCATGCCTGTACATGTGCTTACATTGAAAAGGTCATAGCAATGAGGCTAGAGCAAAGGAATAAAATTGTTTGCCCGACAAATAGGTACATGTTTATTGTATTTCTTGAGTTTTGGGTGATTTTATGAGCCGATTGGCTTTTTATTTTTCTTTTGGATTGAAGAAGGCCATGGGAGGCTATATGAAATATCCTGAAGTCCCCAGTGCAGGGGAGGTTATGGCGAAATTTTTCAAAAATTTAGGGTGTTAGCCAAATTTTTGAAAAATTTGAAAAGTTCTTAGAAACTGAAAAGTTGAAGAATTTAAGCCGTAGTGAAAATACTGAAAGTTGAGTTGAATTGGGGAACAACTTTCGGCTTCGTTCCTTTTCGTGGACGAAAAGTTTTAAGTGGGGGAGATTGTAACAACCCGAAAATCTAGGCCAGTTTAAAAATTTTATTTTGGCAATTTTAATGAATTTTGAATATTTAAAATGGATTATTTTAAATAATAACGACGAGAAATTTATTTTGAATAGAATTCGAACGTATATTTTATATAGATCGTCGTTAGAATATAAATATTTATTTTAAATATAAAAGGAATTGAAAATGGCGCGGTAGTTCGATAATTCCATTTCGAACTTCAAATGAATGTACAAGATTCAAAATAAACCGGAATTTAACAAAACCAAAAATAATAGAATCTATTTGAGAATATCTTTCCAATGAATCCGAAAAATCAAAATTTCATAGCGGGAATCAAAAGTTATGGCCTGTTGAAATTTCAGAATAGTCGCTATGGAATTTCGGCCCTTAAAAATAACCATTTTGCAAACGACCTCGGATTTCGACGAAACCACTTTTGTTGGATCTGCGATGTTAAGTTATTGCTAGATTCCAAAATTCGTAATTTTTTGAATCAATATGTGAGCGTGGCAACGGAAAACGCGTTTGACCAGTTTTAGTTGATTTTAATCGACTGGAAAATGACCATTTTTCAAACGGTCTCAGGATTCGACGAAACTAGTTTTGTTAGGATCGTATCGTCAATACGAAGCTAGAAAATATTTTTTTGGGATTTGTCTAATTAGTATGTGGCCTCGGTAAATTGAAATGTACATTTAAAATTGAATATACTGATTTATATTTTGATTTTAATAAAATATGATCGAAATAGCCGAATCATCTTACGGGACATATCCCATTGCGTTCGAAATGGGGGTAATTAGCTAGGGACGGAGGTCGTTGGGTTGGATTTGGGGCTCGTATTAATAAACAAGTATTTTTGAATTTAATATTATTAAATATTAATTATATAGGCTAAGTCAAAGCCCTATTTCATTTCATTCATTGGTCAAATACGGTCTACAGCCATTATCCCCAAACCAATGACCACGGAGCTCCAAACATAATCTCCCCCGATCTCCTCAAAGGTGCAGCGATTGGTGATGAGGTCAGCTTCAAATCGATCGGCGTAGGGAGATCTGCAATTGGCCAAAGGCGCTAGTCCTCCGGCTGCTCCGTTCGACTCTGGCGGACCCTTGAAGGCAGTGCGTGTTTCGAGAGATTGCGAGCTCGAGGGAAGGAGATAGGAGCTGGGGCCTATTGGAGTTGGTACGGCGTGGGGAGGCGCTCCAGGTGATAGCTGCCGATCAACGTCGGAGCTGACGATGTGGGGCGCGACGGTCAGTTTCTGAGCGAGGGTTTGTTTTGTGCCTGGCGTTTAACAATGAAGGAGACAGTGTAATTTTCTGAATTTTATATTATATATAAAGCATTGTAATTTTCAGATTTTTATAAAAAAACATTTGTTTAAAATCAGTTTTAAAATAATAATTACATTATTTAAAAATCAGTTTTTCTTTATCTAAAACATAATATAAGAAGACATTGTTTTAAAAATATATATAGAATGTGTTTTAAAGATATATAAAGAAAAATAAACCATCTTCGTTTTGAAAATATATAACATAGTATAAATTTTGAATTTGAAAAAAATAGGTTTTCTCTGATTTTGAAAATATAATTTTCTTTGAAATGAAAATAAGATTTTGTAAGATAGAAAATTTTGATTTTCTTTAATATGAAAAATCCATTTCCTTTGATACAAAAAATATGATTTTTAGTTAGATATAAATAGAATTTTTTTTCGTATGTATGTTATTCATAAAATGGTCATACATAGGAATAATTATTAATGAGTTAAAAATATGATTTTTAACGTAGGGATGCAATCTAGATCGACAATCAAGAAATGGCGGAGTGGAACACCAATGTGAGAACTTCTCACCTTTTAATTTTGTTTTCTAGTTAATAATATATACTAGGATGCAGACGGTGTTTAGTAGCACCTGACACCCGTCGTCCACAAACCAAGGGCGACTTGTATGCTTGTTGTTTGATTTTGATGTGTAGTTGATTGTGTGATGTGATGTGAAATAAAATAAAGTATTTTATAGTGGAAAATATTTTATAGTTAAAAATAGAATTTTTAACGTGTATTTAAAATAAATATTTATAAACAAATCGGAGATTTGTTTATATACACTGATTTGATTGATATTGATTGGGACGATAAATTTTACACATCGCCCAACTGCACAAATAAAAGCTGTGTTTGATTGTTTGAAACACCACACGGGTATTGGGATGATAGATGACATACGCTAATCCCAATAATTAGTTGTATGTCGATCGATTGATTGACAGGCTGTTATAAGCGTTAAATATTTATATTTGATGCTTATATAGTGTAGAACGCACTCTGGATGATGGTTGATTATTTATCGTTGTTATTTTGTACATGTGTTGTAGAAAAATCCATATAATTAACATTATATGGTAATTGATTGGGCCTCATTCCAGTTTTGAAAAAGAAATATTTAAAATAGAATATTTGAAAATAGAAATATATGAAGCCGTGTTGATTAGATTGACGCCATTTTGACGTGAACGATATTTATATTGATTTTATTCAATTTTCAATGTATATTGAAAGTGTTTTCGAAATTTGAATTATATTGAAAGTGATTTCGAAATTTGAATTATATTGAAAATAATCGAAATTCGAATTATATTGAATAGAATTGAATTCGAATTGAAATTGAAAAGAATTGAATTCAAATTGAAATTGAAAAGAATTGAATTCAAATTGAAATTGAATTCAAATTGAAATTGAATTCAAATTGAAATTGAATAGAATTGAATTCGAATTAAATTGAAATAAATTGAAATTCGAATTAAATTGAGTAGAATTGAAATTCGAATTAAATTGAAACGAATTGAAATTCGAGTTAAATTGAAAATGAATTGAAATTCGAATTAAATTGAAATTGAATTGAAATTGAATTGAAATCGATTTGAAATGAATTTAAAACAATTTTTTATGGGAATATTCAATTTTGATTTGAAATTGAATATGAAGTTGAAACCATTTTGAAAACGAATTTAAAACGATTTATAAAGCACGTTTTGAAAGGAAACCGACGAAGTATATATTATATATATAATGTAATGGCCTGAATAGAACGCGCCGCGCCGCGGCAGTTCGTGAATTTCGAACATTGACTTCGAATGGATATTGCGGGAGATCGGCCGTCGGATTCTCCTAAAACCGGAACCGTTGGGTTCGTATCGAAAAGAGCTTTCTAACGAATGTGAGAAATTAGAAATCTAACGATTGTATTTGGAATTATGTCCAAATCAAATTTGGAAAAGGTCGCTGTAAGTACAGTTCGATGGCCGTTGATGGAAATCGACTGTACGGGCCTTGATAAAATTATTAAAAATAGTAATAATTTGTGTAAAATCATAAGAAATGATTTGTGAAGAATTGGGATGAAAAACTCCATATTTGAAAAGATAAAAATAGATTTTTATCAAAATGAACTAGTTTTGAACTAGAACTATAATTCTATATATTTTTAAAATAAATAAAGTGAATTTGAAATGGTTTTGAAAATAACCAGGATCTCCAATATATAGATTGGAAATGGATTTGAATCGAAATTGTCTTTGGAATATTTCGATGTGGGATTTTGTGATTATACAGATATTGTTATGGGAAATTTGAAAGATATATTTATATCGTTATTTCCAATACGATATTTGTTGGTCGTAGAATTTGATATTGAATATAAGCCGATATATTTTCTATTCAGAGCCTTGTATTTAATATCAAACGGGATTTTGGGTTTGTCGTGAATGGCGTCTTCATTAACGCTGTTCTTAAACCCAGTTGAGTAAAAGATTAAATCTTTTATTTAGATTTAATGAAGTGTACCAATTAAATGATATTTAATTGGAATTGAATTGGTATTGATTTTTGGGTTTATCGTGAACAGTGTTTTAAATAACACTTGTTCTTTAACCCGATAATTAATGGAATGTGATTTTGGGTTGTCGTGAATGGTATCTTCAATAATACTATTCTTGGACCCAAAGGAGTTAAGAAAATCAGAAACTAACTGGAGATTAGTTAAGTTGAATGGTTTCTGGGGTATTGATCTGATGTTGGTTTCGGCCTTCGGGGTTAATACTTAGGGAATTGCTCACTTACTAATTTACGGCTAGGGACTGATTGAAATGTGATGTGATTTTGGGGTTTATCGTGAACCGTGTTTTAAATGACACTGATTCTTTAACCCAAGTAAAGATTAAAACTAAGTGGAGTTTTAATGAATCTTTAATTAGATTGAAGAGATCGAGAAGGGAGTATCACCAGTTTTGCTCCAAGCGATAGTTAAATCTTTAATTAGATTTGAACGTGAAATGGTAATTGAATTTACCGATAACGCCGTGGTGTTAGATATGAAGTATTACCAGTTTTACTTCATGGGATGAATAGGTTGGGATTGGGAAATAAAATAAATGATAACTTCGGTGTGGTTCGCTAATCCGACTAGTTGAATCGAAATTCAAAGGAAGATTTAAGAATAAAGTTAAAGGATTTATCTTTGATAAAATTAGTGGGAACCTTTCCCTAAGAATGTGAAATTTAGAAACTAACTGTCGGTTAGCTAAGAAGAATGGTTTTCTGGATATTGATCTGATGTTGGTTTCGGCCTTCGGGGTTAATATTAGGGGAATTATTCTCTTGATTAATTTACGGTTAGTGAATGATGAATTGGAATGAGGCGTATGTTGTGTTTGTGTAACACTTGTTTATTATATACGCGAGTTATTCGGAAAGACCGGGTTTATCCCATTCTGAATAACTGATACGACGATAAGTCGAAGATGAAGATGGTGGTCGAAGGCCGGAGGTCTTCACATCGTTTGGGTGGTTACTGATGATCTTGATTGGGCTGTACACCCAAGAAGATGGAAACAGTTAGTGATCGTCCAGACGTACTTGGAGATCAATGGATATGCGGGGTACTAGGTGCCTCCGGTTTCGTTCAGACCCAGAACGAACTTGTAAATGGACCGTGTGTCTGACATTGGATTTCATTTTGTGTGACTGATATCGGTTGCATAGAGTGGTTTGCCTGTGTGGCATGCTAAGATGCAAATGATCAAGGCTTCTGTTGAAAAGCAAAGTCTTGTGGTGATGATCAAAGCACGCCCTGTGTGGCGTAGCTTTGTGTAGCGTTGATTCGCGAGCCTCACACCCCGGTAGTGAACCAGAAACGGGAGAAGGACCTCAGGGAGGGCATGCGTTTCCTTCTAGCTAAAAGTGGCGTCAGTGGTTTTACACGCCCTGACGAGTTTGACTTATGTGGTTGTAGCTGTTGCGAGGCGCCTCGGTTATATCGGTCGATCTGGGACCGATGGAGTCATTTGTTGGCTCATTGACACCCCATAGGGTGGGGAAATGCAGTGTTCAGGCATTTTAATCCACATCGGTGGACCGGCCCTGACGATCTAAAGGCTTGACTAAGTACTTGCCTGAGACACGGGCTAGAGCGTCTCGAATTTGGTGGAGGACGATCCCTTGCCTTAGTTCACTGATGGAAATCCAACTTCCAATACGTGACGTTTCGATTTTAGTTGTAATCCTATATATGGCGACATAGTGGGATGGGGCGCTTATGCCGCCTATGATTGATACTTATGATTTGAAATTGTTTTGACACTATACACTTATAGTAATAATAAAACATGAAATTTCACGTACCAAGCATTCTTGGCTATTATAAGGTAAAAACCCTATCCTCCGGCTTGCGTTGCATTATGTGATGGGACCTGGGTCTTATAATAGCTTCATTTTTCTTTATTTAGCATTGCGTTGTTTGTTTTATGCACTGGTATTCTTGGGAGGAAACCCGTTCCGTGTTATACGGCGTGGTCCCTTGATTTACCTAACTTTAAGATAAGGATAAATAACTGTTTTAGTTCTCACACCAGTCCTATGACTGACCTGGAGTTTATTGTTTTAACCTAAACTCTGGGTGCCCTTATTTTCGACACGGGCAGCTAGTAGTTTTGGGTTTTGCAGATTTATATTCACAGGAACCTGGTTTACAGCTGGAACGATATCCGGAAAGCTTTGTATCCGTGTATCTTCTTCAGTTGTATTTTGTATTATTTTCCGCTGTTATGTAATTTATTATAATCTCTGATATTTATTGAATGTGTAATATTCATTTATACTCTGTATATTCTTGTATTCTGATGGAATTTTTGTAATTAACAATGAAATGTTCTTCCGTCTGCGTTCTTCTATGGCTTGTTCTCGAAGTATCCGCTCTTTCCTTACCGGGGAAGTTACGGGTCCTTACATCAGCCCCTCCTCCCCCGTTTACTTTTTCCAAAGAGAAATAAAAAAAACCTAAACTAACTGTCGGTTATCTAAGTTAACAAGGTAAAAATTCGATTTTTATATATTGAATAGCGAAGTAAAAATTCGATTTTTATATTTGTAGTGAATATGGATGACGAAAGTGATGAAAGAAGGAACGGCGAAGACTTCTACATTTGAAGAGTCGTGGCGTTTGGTTTAGCTAGTTGGTGAGAACTTCTCACCTTTAATTTAATTTTCTAGTTAAATTATATACTAGGATGCAGACGGTGTTTAGTAGCACCTGACACCCGTCGTCCACAGACCATGGACGGCTTGTATGCTTGTTTGTTTGATTTTGACGTGTAGTTGATTGTGTGATGTGATGTGAAAAGAAATAAAATATTTATATAGTTAACAATATTTTATAGTTGAAATTAGAATTTTTAACGTGTATATAAAATAAATATTTATAAACAAATCAGAGATTTGTTTATATACACTGATTTGACTGATATTGATTGGGACGATAAATTTTACACATCACCCAACTGCACAAATAAAATCTGTGTTTGATTGTTTGAAAACCCCACACGGGTATTGGGATGATATATGACATACAATAGTCCCAATAATTAGCTGTGTGTCGATCGATTGATGGGCAGACTGATATGAGCGTTAAATATTTATATTTGATGCTTATACAGTGTAGAATGCACTTTGGATGATGGTTGATTATTCATCGTTGTTATTGTATACATGTGTTGTAGAAAATCCATATAATTAACATTATATGGTAATTGATTGGGCCTCATTCCAGTTTTGAATAGAAATATTTGAAATAGAAATATTTGAATAGAAATATTTGAAATAGAAATATTTGAAATCGAATATTTGAAAATAGAAATATATTAAGCCGTGTTGATTAGATTGACGCCATTTTGGCGTGAACGATATTTATATCAATTTTATTCATTTTTAAATGAATATTGAAAAGTGATTTCAATAATCGAATTAGAAATTGAATTGAATAGAATTCAAATCGAATTAGAATTGAATAGAATTCAAATTGAATTGAAACTGAATTGAATAGAAAATGAATTCGAATTAAATTGAATAGATTTGAAATTCGAGTTAAATTGAAATGAATTGAAATTGAATTGAAATCGATTTGAAATGAAATTAAAACAGATTATATTGAAAAATTCAATTTTGATTTGAATTTGAAATGAAGTTGAAATCATTTCGAAAACGAATTTAAATACGTTTTTAAAATAGTTTTGAAAGGAAATTGACGAAGTATATATTATATATATAATATAATGGCCTGAATAGAATGCGCCGCGCTGCGGCAGTTCGTGAATTTCGACCATTGACTTCGAATGGATATTACGGGAGATCCGACCATCGGATTCTCCTAAAACCGGAACCGTTGGGTTCGTATCGAAAAAAGCTTTCTAACGAATATTAGAAATTAGAAATCTAACGGTTGGAATTGGAACTATGTCCAAATCAAATTTGGAAAAGGTCGCTATAAGTGCAGTTCGATGGCCGTTGATGGAAATCGACTGTACGGGCCTTGATAAAATTATTAAAAATAGTAATAATTTGTGTAAAATCATAAGAAATGATTTGTTAAGAATTGGGATGAAAAACTCCATATTTGAAAAGATAAAAATAGATTTTTATTGAAATGAACTAGTTTTGAACTAGAATAGTAATTTATTTATTTTTAAAATAAATAAATTGGATTTGAAATGGTTTTGAAAATAACCAGAATTTCCAATAATTAAATTGGAATGGATTTGAATAAAAATTGTCTTCGGAATATTTCGATGTTGGATTTCGTGATTATACAGATATGGTTATGGAAATTTGAAAGATATATATATATCATTATTTCCAATACGATATTTGTTGGTCGTAGAATTTGATATTGAATATAAGCCGATATATTTTCTATTCAGAGCCTTGTATTTAATATCAAATGTGATTTGGGTTTGTCGTGAATGGTGTCTTCATTAACGCTGTTCTTAAGTCCAGTTGAGAAAAAGATTAAATTTTTTTGTTTAGATTTAATGAAGTATACCAATTAAATGATTTTAATTGGAATTGAATTGATATTGATTTTTGGGTTTATCGTGAACAGTGTTTTAAATAACACTTGTTCTTTAACCCGATAATAAATGGAATGTGATTTTGGGTTGTCGTGAACGGTATCTTCAACAATACTGTTCTTAGACCCAAAGGAGTTAAGAAAATTAGAAACTAACTGGAGATTAGTTAAGTTGAATAGTTTCTGGGGTATTGATCTGATATTGGTTTCGGCCTTCGGGGTTAATACTTAGGGAATTGTTCACTTGCTAATTTACGGTTAGGGACTGATTGAAATGTGATGTGATTTTGGGGTTTATCATGAATCGTGTTTTGAATGACACTGATTCTTTAACCCAGGCACAGATTAAAACTAAGTGGAGTTTTAATGAATCTTTAATTAGATTGAAATGATCGAGAATGGAGTATCACCAGTTTTGCTCCAGGCGATTGTAAAATCTTTAATTAGATTTGAGCGTGAAATGGTAATTGAATTTACCGATAACACCGTGGTGTTAGATATGAAGTATGACAAGTTTTACTTCATGGGATGAATAGGTTGGGATTGGGAAATAAAATAAATGATCACTTCGGTGTGGTTCGCTAATCCCGACTAGTTTGAATTGATATTCAAAAGTAGATTAAAGAATAAATTTAAAGGATTTATCTTTGATAAAATTAATGGGAACCTTTCCCTAAGAATGTGAAATTTAGAAACTAACTGTCGGTTAGATAAGCAGAATGGTTTTCTGGATATTGATCCGATGTTGGTTTCGGCCTTCGGGTTAATGTTTGGGGAATTATTCTCTTGTTAATTCACGGTTAGTGACTGATGAATTGGAATGAGGCGTATGTTGTGTTTTTGTAACACGTATTTATTATATACGCGAGTTATTCGGAAATACCGGGTTTATCTCATTCTGAATAACTGATACGACGACAAGTCGAAGATGAAGACGATGGTCGAAGACCGGACGTCTTTACGTCGTTTGGGTGATGACTGATGATCTTGATTGGGCTGTACACCCAAGAAGATGGAAACAGTTGGTGATCGTCCAGACGTACTTGGAGATCGATGGATATGCGGGGTACTTGGTGCCTCCGGTTTCGTTCAGACCCAGAACGAACTTGTAAATGGACTATGTGTCTAACATTGGATTTTAGTCTGTGTGATTGATTTCTATCAAATATATATCTGTTTGGCGGCGGAGAATTTATTCTCTTGCTTAATGCCCTTCTCTGAGACGTACGAGCTCAGGGGTTATATATCGATGGATATCAAGCGCATGGAGTGAATTGCCTATGTGGCATGCCTAAGTGGCAATTGATCAAGGCTTTTGTTGAAAAGCAAAGTCTTGTGGTGATGATCAAAGCACCGCCTGTGTGGCATAGCTTTATGTAACGTTGATTCGCGAGCCTCACACCCCGGTTGTGAACCAGAAACGGGAGAGGACATCAGGGAGGGCATGCGTTTCCTTCTAGTTAGAAGTGGCGTCAATGGTTTTACACGCCCTGACGAGTTTGACTTATGTGGTTGTTTCTGTTGCGAGGCGCCTCGGATATATCGGTCGATCCGGGACCGATGGAGTCGTCATTCGTTGGCTTACTCACACCCCAAAGGGTGGGGAAACGCAGTGTTCAGGCATTTTAATCCACATCGGTGGACCGGCCCTGACGATCCAAAGGCTTGACTGAGTACTTGCCTGAGGGGCGTCCTAGAGCGTCTCGAATTCGGTTGAGGACTATCTTTTGCCTCGGTTCGCGGAAGGAAATCCAACTTCCAATACGAGACAATTGCGGTTTTGATTGTATACCTATATATGGCGGCATAGTGGTATGGGGCATTCATGCCGCCTATGATTGATACTTATGATTGAAATTGTTTTTGACACTATACACTTATAGTACTATCAAAATAATCTGTTTTAAACGTATCAAGCATTCTTTGGCTATTATAAGGTAAAAACCCTATCCTCCGGCTTGCGTTGCATTGTGTGATGGGACCTGGGTCTTATAATAGCTTCATTGTTCTTTATTTAGCATTGCGCTGTTGTTTTATGCACTGGTATTCTTGGGAGGAAACCCGTTCCGTGTTATACGGCGTGGTCCCTTGATTTACCTAACTTTAAAATAAAGATAAATAACTGTTTATTTCTCACACCAGTCCCATGACTGACCTGGAGTTTATTGTTTTAACCTAAACTCTGGGTGCCGTTATTTCCGCACGGGCAGCTAGTAGTTTTGGTTTTGCAGATTTATATTCACAAGATCCTGGTTTACAGCTGGAATGATATCCGGAAAGCTTTGTATCCGTAAATCTCCTTCATTTGTGTATTGTATTATTTTCCGCTGCTATGTAATGTATTTTAATCTCTGATACTTTCTGTGTAATATTTATTCATTTATACTCTGTATATTCTTGTATTCTGATGGAATTGTTGTAATTAACAATGAAATGTTCTTCCATCTGCATTCTATTTTGTCATGTTCTCAAAACAATCAGGCGTTTCGAACGGTCTTGATCGGTTTAGAGACTGATTCGGATCGAGCAAAATTCCCGGTCATCACAAACCCGGCCTTTCTGAATAACTCGCATTTATAATAAACAAGTGCTATAAAAACACAACATACGCCTCATTCCAATTCAGTATATTCTTTGATTCAAATATTCACATCCTTAGGGATATGTTCCCATTAATTTTATCAAAGATAAATTCATTAAATTTTATTCTTTAATCTTCCTTAGGATATCATTCAAACCATATTAAGGTTTTCCAAACTAGTCGGGATTAGCGCACCTTATCGAAATAATCATTTTTTTAATTTTCCAATCCCAACTTATTCATCCCATGGAGCAAAACCGGTCATACTCCATATCTAACACTACGATGTTATCGGTAAATTTGATTACCATTTCACATTCAAATCTAATTAAAGATTTAACTATCGCTAGGAGCAAAACTGGTGATACTCCATTCTCGATCATTTCCCAAATTTGATAATTTAAGTTATCAATTCCCATTTCAATCTAATTAAAGATTCATTAAAACTTCACTTAGTTTTAATCTTCTCAAAAGTCAATATTAATGATTATTCAAAGCTAAGAAATTAATCTTATCTTTAACCGGGTTAAAGAACCAATGTCATTTAAACACGGTTCACGATAAACCTAAAATCACATTCCATTTTATTTCAACTACTAGATATAACTGGCAATTCTAATAATCTTAATTAAAACATTTATTCTTTTCACATGGGGTTTAAGAACAGTGTTACTGAAGACACCATTCCATCAGTCTTTAACCGTAAATTAGTAAGTGAACAATTCCCTTAGTATTAATCCCGAAGGCCGAAACCAACATCAGATCAATATCCAGGAAACCATTCAACTTAGCTAATCACCAGTTAGTTTTTAATTTTCTTAACTCCATTGGGTTTAAGAACAACATTTTTAAAGATACCATTCACGACAAACCCAAAATTCAATTCAATTCCAATTAAATATTAATTAATTGGTAAACTTCATTAAATCTTAATAAAAAGATTTAATCTTTTCTCAACTGGGTTTAAGAATAGTTTTAGTGAAGACACTGTTCCATCAGTTTCTAACCGTAAATTAGTAAGAGAACAGTTCCGTAAGTATCAATCCCGAAAGCCGAAACCAACATCAGATCAATACCCAGGAAACCATTCAACTTAGCTAATCTCCGGTTAGTTTCTAATTTTCTTAACTCCATTGGGTTTAAGAACAGTGTTAGTGAAGACACTGTTCACGACCAACCCAAAATCCCATTTGATATTAAATACAAGGATCTGAATAGAAAATATATCAGCTTATATTTAATATCAAATTCTGAAATCAACAAATATCGTATTGGAATAACAATATATATATATATCTTCCAAATTCCTCCACAATATCCGTATAATCACGGAATCCAATATCTGATGGAAATATATAGATATCACAACAATCATCAGTTTTGGTTCTCACACCAGTCTAATGGAAATATATAGATATCACACCTTCGAAACACGAAAATAATTACTAATGATGACGCGTCAATCATCAGAATCAGGTCCGTGCGACTAGAGTGTGATTCTATATCTATCCAATATATTAAAATTTTGAATATACGTTTGCAAGGCGTATATGCAAATTCTTTATATACTGAATTGTCCAAAATCAATATAAACAAATAATCAAATACGAATAGTTGATTTAAATTTTCCAAACAAAATTTGTTTTCACTTTAAAAATATACCCTCCACACTCGTTCTAGTATACTACTGATCCCATCTCTAACGAGTCATTCTCATTGGATATTGCTAATCCAATATCTGATGAATTCTTTCGTATGGTTCTAATGTGTCTTGTTCTTTAAGCCTTGTAAACCAAAGCTCTGATACCAACTGTAAAAACCCGTAACTTCCCCGTAAAGGAAAGCGTCGGATAGTTCGAGAACAAGCCACAACAAAACTCATACAGAAGAACATTTCGTTGTATATTACAACAACACATCAGATTACAAGAATATTCAGAGTATAAAAGAATATTACACAGAAATATCAAATATCAGAGATTTAAATTACATTAAATACATAGCAGCGGAAAATATTACAATACACAACTAGAGGAGATATACGGATACAAAGCTTTCCGGATATCGTTCCAGCTGTAAACCAGGATCCTGTGAATATAAATCTGCAAACCCAAAACTACTAGCTGCCCGTGTCGAAAATAAGGGCACCCAGAGTTTAGGTTAAAACAATAAACTCCAGGTCAGTCATGTGACTGGTGTGAGAACTAAAACAGTTATTAATCTTTATTTTTAAAGTTAGGTAAATCAAGGGACCACGCCGTATAACACGGAACGGGTTTCCTCCCAAGAATACCAGTGCCTAAAACAAACAGCGCAATGCTAAATAAAGAAAAATGAAGCTGTTATAAGACCCAGGTCCTATCACACTATGCAACGCAAGCCGGGGGATAGGGTTTTCCCTTATAACAGCCAAAGAATGCTTGATACGTTTAAAACAAATCATTTGATACTATAATAAGTGCATAGTGTATAAAACAACTTCAAATCATAAGTATCAATCATAGGCGGCATGGGTACCATATATCATGTCGCCATATATAAGTTTACAATCAAAACCGCAAGACGTCGTATTGGAAGTTGGGTTATCATTTATGGTATGAACCGAGGCTAGGGGCAAGATCCTCACTGATTCGAGACTGCCTAGCCCGAGTCTCAGGATCAGAACGCATCGACCCTTGGATCGTCAGGGCCGGTCCACCGATGTGGATTATTATACCTGAGCACTACGTTTCGCCGCCCTTTGGGGCGTAAGCGAGCCAACTAAATGACTCCATCGGTTCGAGAACGACCGATCAATCCGAGGCGCCTCGCTACAGCAACAACCACATAAGTCAAACTCGTCAGGGCGTGTAAAACCACTGACGCCACTTTTAGCTAGGAGGAAACGTAGGCCCTCCCTGAGGTCCGTCTCCCGTTTTTGGTTCATACCGGGTGTGAAACTCGCGAATCAACGTTACACAAAGCTACGCCACAAAGGCCGTGCTTTGATCATCAACCACAAGACTTTGCTTTTCAACAAAAGCCTTGATCAATTGCCACTTAGGCGTGCCACACAGGCAATTCACTCCATGCGATTGATATCCATCAATACATAACTCCTGAGCTCGTACGTCTCAGAGAAGGGCGTTAAGCAAGAGAATAAATTCTCCGCCGCCAAACAGATATATATTTAATAGAGATCAATCACACGGACTAAAATCCAATGTCAGACACACAGTCCATTTACAAGTCCGTTCTGGGTCTGAACGAAACCGGAGGCACCTAGTACCTCGCATATCCATCGATCTCCAAGTAAGTCTGGACGATCACCAACTGTTTCCATCTTCTTGGGTGTACAGCCCAATCAAGATCATCAGTAGTCACCCAAACGACGTGAAGACTTCCGGTCTTCGACCATCGTCTTCATCTTCGACTTATCGTCGTATCAGTTATTCAGAATGGGATAGACCCGGTCTTTCCGAATAACTCGCGTATATTTTAAATAAGTGTTAAACAAACACAACATACGCCTCATTCCAATTCATTAGTCACTGACAGTAAATTAATCAAGAGAATAATTTCCCAAATATTAACCCCGAAGGCCGAAACCAACATCAGATCAATATTCAGAAAACCATTCTACTTGGCTAACCGATAGTTAGTTTCTAAATTTCACATTCATAGGGAAAGGTTCCCATTAATTTTATCCAAGATAAATTCCTTGAATTTATTCTTTAATCCATTTTTGAATATCAATTCAAACTAGTCGGGATTAGAGAACATTACCGAAGTAACCATTTGTTTTAATTTCCCAATCCCAACCTATTCATCCCATGAAGTAAAACTGGTAATACTTCATATCTAACACCACAGTGTTATCGGTAAATTCAATTACCATTTCACGTTCAAATCTAATTAAAGATTTAACTATCGCCTGGAGCAAAACTGGTGATACTCCATTTTCGATCATTTCAATCTAATTAAAGATTCATTAAAACTCCACTTAGTTTTAATCTTCGACTGGGTTAAAGAATCAGTGTCATTTAAAACACGGTTCACGATAAACCCAGAATCACATTCATTAATTATCGGGTTAAAGAACGAGTGTTATTTAAAACACTGTTCACGATAAACCCAAAATCAATATCGATTCAATTCCAATTAAATATTATTGAATTGGTACACTTCATTAAATCTAAATAAAAAGATTTAATCTTTTCTCAACTGGGTTCAAGAACAGTGTTAGTGAAGACACCATTCACGACAAACCCAAATCACATTTGATATTAAACACAAGGCTCTGAATAGAAAATATACCGGCTTATATTCAATATCAAATTCTACGACTAACAAGTATCGTATTGGAAATAACGATATAAATATATATCTTTCAAACTTCCATAACAACACCTGTATAATCACGAATCCCAACATCGAAATATTCCGAAGACAATTTCGATTCAAATCCACTCCAATGCAATCATTGGATATTTTGGTTATTTTTAAAACCCTTTTAAAATTCAATTTATTTATTTAAAAATAAATAGAATTATAATTCTAGTTCAAAACTAGTTCATTTCAATAAAAATCTATTTTTATCTTTTCAAATATAGAGATTTTCATCCCAATTCTTTCTAAATCATTTCTTATGATTTTACACAAATTATTACTATTTTTAATAATTTTATCAAGGCCCGTACAGTCGATTTCCATCAATGGCCATCGAACTGCACGTATAGCGACCTTTTTCAAATTTGATATGGACATAATTCCAAATCCAACCGTTAGATTTCTATTTTCTAATATTCGTTAGAAAGCTCTTTTCGATACGAACCCAACGGTTCCGGTTTTAGGAGAATCCGACGGTCGGATCTCCCGTAATGTCCGTTTGAAATAAATGGTCGAAATTCACGAACTGCCGCGGCACGGCGCGTTCTATTCAGGCCATTAAATTATATATATAATATATATAATATATATTTCGTCGATTTCTATTTAAACGAATTATATAAATAGTTTTAAAATTCGTTTCAAAAGCAATTTCAACTTCCATTTCAATTCAAATCAAAATTGAATTCTTCTTTATAAATTCGTTTTAAAATTCATTTCTATTCAATTCAAATTTCAATTCAATTTGAATTCATTTCAATTCGCTTTCAATTCCATTTGAATTCGTTTTCAATTCAATTCATTTCGAAATCGTTTTCAATTCAATTCATTTCGAAATCGTTTTCAATTCAATTCATTTCGAAATCGTTTTCAATTCAATTCATTTCGAAATCGTTTTCAATTCAATTCATTTCGAAATCGTTTTCAATTCAATTCATTTCGAAATCATTTTCAATTCAATTCATTTCGAAACCGTTTTCAATTCAATTCATTTCGAAACTGTTTTCAATTCAATTCATTTCGAAATCGTTTTCAATTCAATTCATTTCGAAATCGTTTTTAATTCAATTCATTTCGAAATCGTTTTTAATTCAATTCATTTCGAAATCGTTTTTAATTCCATTCATTTCGAAATCGTTTTTAATTCAATTCATTTCGAAATCGTTTTTAATTCAATTCATTTCGAAATCGTTTTCAATTCAATTCATTTCGAAATCGTTTTCAATTCAATTCATTTCGAAATCGTTTTTAATTCAATTCATTTCGAAATGACTAAAATCGATATAAATATCATTCACGTCAAAATGGCGTCAATCTAATCAACACGGCTTCATAAATTTCTATTTTCAAATATTCTATTTCAAATATTTCTTTTTCAAAATAGTTGTTATTATCAAAATATTTCGTTCAACACATGACCAATCTCAGTGGATGAGTACTGTCAACACATGAACCTTTATTTTATATTGATAAAGATGTAAATTTTATTACTAAAATATTTCGTTCAACACATGACCAATCTCAATGGATGAGTACTGTCAACACATGAACTTTTATTTTATAATATTCTTTATTTTTCAAATTGGAATGAGGCCCAATCAATTACCATATAAAATTAATTATATGGATTTTCATGCATTACACACATATAATAGCACTGAAAAATAATCAACCATCAACCAAAGTGCACTACACTGTATAAGCATCGCATATAGATATCTAACGCTTATAACAGCCTGTCAATCAATCGATCGACATATTTAATCAATCAGGATGAGTGGACTTCAAATTTCATCCCAACACCCATGTGGGGTTTCAAACAATCAAACGCATATTTTATTTGTGCAGTTGGGCGATGTGTAAAATTTATCGACCCAATCAATGTCCTTCAAATAGGTGTACATAAACAAACCGTCTGGTTTGTAAATGAATATTTTATTTTATTCACTTCACGTTAAAAATTATATTTTTAACGATAAAACATTTTATTCAACCTATGAATATTCTATTCGGTTCATTTATTCAATAAAATGATATTTTTATTTTTCTAACTTATTTTAGAAAATTTCGGCGGCATAACGGCACGATACTAGAAACGGGATAAGGCCTAGCCTTATCCCCGGTCTAGTGAAGGCCCACGCCATTCACACATCAATCAAATCCATTCATTTCACCAAACAATTCAATTTCAATCAAATAATCTAACTAATTTTTGCAATCAAACAAACAAGCCATCCATGGTCTGTGGATGACGGGTGTCGGGTGCTACTAAGCACCGTCTACATCCTAGTATATATATATATAACTAGAAACAAAGAAATTTAGAGTGAGGAGTTCTCACCAATAGCTATCCAATACCACGACTCTTCCTTTATTGAAATTTTCGCCAACCTCGCCTTTTTGTCGCTTTCGCCCGTATTCTCTACATATGTAAAAATCGAATTTTTACTTCGCTATTCAATATATAAAAATGAATTTTTATTTCGTTGTTCAATATATAAAAATCATATTTTTATTTCGAAGTTCAATATATAAAAATCATATTTTTATTTCGAAGTTCAATATATAAAAATCATATTTTTACTTCGATATAAATAAAAATCACATTTTTAAAATCAATTCTATTTTATATTTTCAAAACAAAGATATTTAATTTCAAAACAATACTATTTTAAACTATAGCAACATATATAAATTTCAAATTTTAAAACTATAATATAATTTTCAGATTTTATAAACCATATATTTTCAGATTTTATAAACCAAATATTTTCAGATTTTATAAACCAAAATTTTCAGATTTAATAAACCATGATTTTCAGATTTTAAAAACAATTTATTTTCAGATTTAATAAACTATTTATTTTCATATTTATAAACTATTTATTTTCATATTTAATTGCTATTTTTATTTTCAAAACACGTATATTTACAAAACACTTTCCTATTCTCTTTTTAAAAACATATCTATTTTATTTTTAAAACCATATCTATTTTATTTTTAAATTAAAAACCAATGCAAATTTAAATAAAGTGAATTAAATTAAAACTGAAATTTAAATAAAGTTAATCACCTTCACTGTTGTTTTTCAGCTCCTCTGAATCAAGCCGCCGTCGTTCATCTCTAAGAGGGCCGGAACCAGATCTAACCATCTCACGGCGACGGCCTTGGAGCCTCCTAGCTGCGCCATTGGTGGCGGCCCAATCGGTGACGCCAGCGCCAAGAAAATTGCCCCCGAACGATCGAGTTTTAAGCTTGAAATTCCCTAAATCCACAACGTATTATCCAATCTCCACCATTGAATCTCTTGAGCTCCATGAGGGCTTTGATTTCCATGTATTAATTTCGGACATGGTGGCATGGATTAAGAGAACTTGGGGGCGAAATTTTGAGCGATTCTGGCTCTCGGTTTGCAAACGACGGCGGTTGTAGAACGGTCAAGGGTTTTGACCCACTTTATAAGAAATTTTATATTATTTTATATTTTAAATTCCAAAAATAATTGTTTATTGATACCAGCTTCAAATCAAACCCAACGACTGCCGCCCCTAGCTAAATACCCACATTCTGAACACAATGGGATAGGTATCGCAAGCCAATTCGACTTTTTGAATTAGTTTCCGTTGAATTTACATTTAAATCGCTATATTGAATTTTAAACGTACATTTCAAATTATCGGGGTCACATACTAACTAGAAAAATTCCAGAAAAATATTTTCTAGCTTCGTATTGACGATACAGTCCTAACAAAACTAGTTTCGTCGAGTTCTGAGACCGTTGGAAAATGGCCATTTTCCAGTCGATTAAAATCAACTAAAACTGGTCAAATGCGTTTTCCTTTGCCACGCTCACATATTGATTCGAAAAATTATGAAATTTGGAATCTAGCAATAACTTGACATCACGGACCCAACAAAACTGGTTTCGTCGAAATCCGAGGTCATTTGCAAAATGTCTATTTTTAAGGGCCTGAATTCCATAGCGACTATTCAGAATTTTCAACTGGGCATATCTTTTGATTCCCGCTATGAAACTTCGATTTCCCGGATTCGTTGGAAAGATATTATCAATTAGATCCTAATGTTTTTGGTTTCACCAAAATCCGGATTGTTTTGCACCCGGTACATTCAATTGAAGTTTGAAATCGAATTATCGAACTACCGCGCCATTTTCAATTCTATTTATAATTATATATAAATATTTATATTCTAACGACGGCGTATATAATATATGCATTCGAATTATATTCAAAATAAATTTCTCGTCGATATTATTTAAAATAATTCATTTTAAATAATCAAAACTCGCCAACATTGCCAAAATAAAAAATTTAAACTGGCCCAGATTTTCGGGTTGTTACAATCTCCCCCACTTAAAACTTTTCGTCCCCGAAAAGGAACAAAGTCGAAAGTGGTTTGATTAATCAACTCTATGTTCGATCTGGCTTCCATTCTCCAACTTTTCAGTTTCTGAGAATTTTCTAAAATTTCAAAAATTTGGCTAACACCCTAAATTTTCGAAAAATTTCGCCATAACCTTCCCTGCAATGGGAGCATCGGGGAATTTCAAATAGCTTCCCCGGTCCTTCAGATCTCAAAAAGAAAAAGAAAAAGCCAAGCGGCTAGCCAATAGGCTCATAAAATCATCATCACCCAAACAAAACAGTAAATTATGTAGTAAACATGTACCTATTTGTCGGGCAAACAAATTTTATTCTCTGCTCTAGCCTCCTTGCTATGACCTGTTCAAGGTAAGTACAAGTATATGCAAGCAAATGCGACCAATTTTCAATATAATTCAATATTTGGTTCAATTAGGCTAAATGGTTCAAAATTATCAAACAATTAAACAAACAACACAAACATCAATCAATTAGTGACTTTAACGTTTCAAATTGATAATTTTACTACATATAAAGAAAATCATGTTTTTGATGCCAATTCACAACAATGTATTCTAACTATATAAGTTTTGGTTCTCACACCAGTCTAATGGAAATATATAGATATCACACCTTCGAAACACGAAAATAATTACTAATGATGACGCGTCAATCATCAGAATCAGGTCCGTGCGACTAGAGTGTGATTCTATATCTATCCAATATATTAAAATTTTGAATATACGTTTGCAAGGCGTATATGCAAATTCTTTATATACTGAATTGTCCAAAATCAATATAAACAAATAATCAAATACGAATAGTTGATTTAAATTTTCCAAACAAAATTTGTTTTCACTTTAAAAATATACCCTCCACACTCGTTCTAGTATACTACTGATCCCATCTCTAACGAGTCATTCTCATTGGATATTGCTAATCCAATATCTGATGAATTCTTTCGTATGGTTCTAATGTGTCTTGTTCTTTAAGCCTTGTAAACCAAAGCTCTGATACCAACTGTAAAAACCCGTAACTTCCCCGTAAAGGAAAGCGTCGGATAGTTCGAGAACAAGCCACAACAAAACTCATACAGAAGAACATTTCGTTGTATATTACAACAACACATCAGATTACAAGAATATTCAGAGTATAAAAGAATATTACACAGAAATATCAAATATCAGAGATTTAAATTACATTAAATACATAGCAGCGGAAAATATTACAATACACAACTAGAGGAGATATACGGATACAAAGCTTTCCGGATATCGTTCCAGCTGTAAACCAGGATCCTGTGAATATAAATCTGCAAACCCAAAACTACTAGCTGCCCGTGTCGAAAATAAGGGCACCCAGAGTTTAGGTTAAAACAATAAACTCCAGGTCAGTCATGTGACTGGTGTGAGAACTAAAACAGTTATTAATCTTTATTTTTAAAGTTAGGTAAATCAAGGGACCACGCCGTATAACACGGAACGGGTTTCCTCCCAAGAATACCAGTGCCTAAAACAAACAGCGCAATGCTAAATAAAGAAAAATGAAGCTGTTATAAGACCCAGGTCCTATCACACTATGCAACGCAAGCCGGGGGATAGGGTTTTCCCTTATAACAGCCAAAGAATGCTTGATACGTTTAAAACAAATCATTTGATACTATAATAAGTGCATAGTGTATAAAACAACTTCAAATCATAAGTATCAATCATAGGCGGCATGGGTACCATATATCATGTCGCCATATATAAGTTTACAATCAAAACCGCAAGACGTCGTATTGGAAGTTGGGTTATCATTTATGGTATGAACCGAGGCTAGGGGCAAGATCCTCACTGATTCGAGACTGCCTAGCCCGAGTCTCAGGATCAGAACGCATCGACCCTTGGATCGTCAGGGCCGGTCCACCGATGTGGATTATTATACCTGAGCACTACGTTTCGCCGCCCTTTGGGGCGTAAGCGAGCCAACTAAATGACTCCATCGGTTCGAGAACGACCGATCAATCCGAGGCGCCTCGCAACAGCAACAACCACATAAGTCAAACTCGTCAGGGCGTGTAAAACCACTGACGCCACTTTTAGCTAGGAGGAAACGTAGGCCCTCCCTGAGGTCCGTCTCCCGTTTTTGGTTCATACCGGGTGTGAAACTCGCGAATCAACGTTACACAAAGCTACGCCACAAAGGCTGTGCTTTGATCATCAACCACAAGACTTTGCTTTTCAACAAAAGCCTTGATCAATTGCCACTTAGGCGTGCCACACAGGCAATTCACTCCATGCGATTGATATCCATCAATACATAACCCCTGAGCTCGTACGTCTCAGAGAAGGGCGTTAAGCAAGAGAATAAATTCTCCGCCGCCAAACAGATATATATTTAATAGAGATCAATCACACGGACTAAAATCCAATGTCAGACACACAGTCCATTTACAAGTCCGTTCTGGGTCTGAACGAAACCGGAGGCACCTAGTACCTCGCATATCCATCGATCTCCAAGTACGTCTGGACGATCACCAACTGTTTCCATCTTCTTGGGTGTACAGCCCAATCAAGATCATCAGTAGTCACCCAAACGACGTGAAGACTTCCGGTCTTCGACCATCGTCTTCATCTTCGACTTATCGTCGTATCAGTTATTCAGAATGGGATAGACTCGGTCTTTCCGAATAACTCGCGTATATTTTAAATAAGTGTTAAACAAACACAACATACGCCTCATTCCAATTCATTAGTCACTGACAGTAAATTAATCAAGAGAATAATTTCCCAAATATTAACCCCGAAGGCCGAAACCAACATCAGATCAATATTCAGAAAACCATTCTACTTGGCTAACCGACAGTTAGTTTCTAAATTTCACATTCATAGGGAAAGGTTCCCATTAATTTTATCCAAGATAAATTCCTTGAATTTATTCTTTAATCCATTTTTGAATATCAATTCAAACTAGTCGGGATTAGCGAACCTTACCGAAGTAACCATTTGTTTTAATTTCCCAATCCCAACCTATTCATCCCATGAAGTAAAACTGGTAATACTTCATATCTAACACCACAGTGTTATCGGTAAATTCAATTACCATTTCACGTTCAAATCTAATTAAAGATTTAACTATCGCCTGGAGCAAAACTGGTGATACTCCATTTTCGATCATTTCAATCTAATTAAAGATTCATTAAAACTCCACTTAGTTTTAATCTTCGACTGGGTTAAAGAATCAGTGTCATTTAAAACACGGTTCACGATAAACCCAAAATCACATTCATTAATTATCGGGTTAAAGAACGAGTGTTATTTAAAACACTGTTCACGATAAACCCAAAATCAATATCGATTCAATTCCAATTAAATATTATTGAATTGGTACACTTCATTAAATCTAAATAAAAAGATTTAATCTTTTCTCAACTGGGTTCAAGAACAGTGTTAGTGAAGACACCATTCACGACAAACCCAAATCACATTTGATATTAAACACAAGGCTCTGAATAGAAAATATACTGGCTTATATTCAATATCAAATTCTACGACTAACAAGTATCGTATTGGAAATAATGATATAAATATATATCTTTCAAATTTCCATAACAACACCTGTATAATCACGAATCCCAACATCGAAATATTCCGAAGACAATTTCGATTCAAATCCACTCCAATGCAATCATTGGATATTTTGGTTATTTTTAAAACCCTTTTAAAATTCAATTTATTTATTTAAAAATAAATAGAATTATAATTCTAGTTCAAAACTAGTTCATTTCAATAAAAATCTATTTTTATCTTTTCAAATATAGAGATTTTCATCCCAATTCTTTCTAAATCATTTCTTATGATTTTACACAAATTATTACTATTTTTAATAATTTTATCAAGGCCCGTACAGTCGATTTCCATCAACGGCCATCGAACTGCACGTATAGCGACCTTTTTCAAATTTGATTTGGACATAATTCCAAATCCAACCGTTAGATTTCTAATTTCTTATATTCGTTAGAAAGCTCTTTTCGATACGAACCCAACGGTTCCGGTTTTAGGAGAATCCGACGGTCGGATCTCCCGTAATGTCCGTTTGAAATAAATGGTCGAAATTCACGAACTGCCGCGGCGCGGCGCGTTCTATTCAGTCCATTAAATTATATATATAATATATATAATATATATTTCGTCGATTTCTATTTAAAACGAATTATATAAATAGTTTTAAAATGCGTTTCAAAAGCAATTTCAACTTCCATTTCAATTCAAATCAAAATTGAATTCTTCTTTATAAATTCGTTTTAAAATTCATTTCTATTCAATTCAAATTTCAATTCAATTTGAATTCATTTCAATTCGCTTTCAATTCCATTTGAATTCGTTTTCAATTCAATTCATTTCGAAATCGTTTTCAATTCAATTCATTTCGAAATCGTTTTCAATTCAATTCATTTCGAAATCGTTTTCAATTCAATTCATTTCGAAATCGTTTTCAATTCAATTCATTTCGAAATCGTTTTCAATTCAATTCATTTCGAAACCATTTTCAATTCAATTCATTTCGAAATCGTTTTCAATTCAATTCATTTCGAAATCGTTTTTAATTCAATTCATTTCGAAATCGTTTTTAATTCAATTCATTTCGAAATCGTTTTTAATTCCATTCATTTCGAAATCGTTTTTAATTCAATTCATTTCGAAATCGTTTTTAATTCAATTCATTTCGAAATCGTTTTTAATTCAATTCATTTCGAAATCGTTTTCAATTCAATTCATTTCGAAATCGTTTTTAATTCAATTCATTTCGAAATGACTAAAATCGATATAAATATCATTCACGTCAAAATGGCGTCAATCTAATCAACACGGCTTCATAAATTTCTATTTTCAAATATTCTATTTCAAATATTTCTTTTTCAAAATAGTTGTTATTATCAAAATATTTCGTTCAACACATGACCAATCTCAGTGGATGAGTACTGTCAACACATGAACCTTTATTTTATATTGATAAAGATGTAAATTTTATTACTAAAATATTTCGTTCAACACATGACCAATCTCAATGGATGAGTACTGTCAACACATGAACTTTTATTTTATAATATTCTTTATTTTTCAAATTGGAATGAGGCCCAATCAATTACCATATAAAATTAATTATATGGATTTTCATGCATTACACACATATAATAGCACTGAAAAATAATCAACCATCAACCAAAGTGCACTACACTGTATAAGCATCGCATATAGATATCTAACGCTTATAACAGCCTGTCAATCAATCGATCGACATATTTAATCAATCAGGATGAGTGGACTTCAAATTTCATCCCAACACCCGTGTGGGGTTTCAAACAATCAAACGCATATTTTATTTGTGAAGTTGGGCGATGTGTAAAATTTATCGACCCAATCAATGTCCTTCAAATAGGTGTACATAAACAAACCGTCTGGTTTGTAAATGAATATTTTATTTTATTCACTTCATGTTAAAAATTATATTTTTAACGATAAAACATTTTATTCAACCTATGAATATTCTATTCGGTTCATTTATTCAATAAAATGATATTTTTATTTTTCTAACTTATTTTAGAAAATTTCGGCGGCATAACGACACGATACTAGAAACGGGATAAGGCCTAGCCTTATCCCCGGTCTAGTGAAGGCCCACGCCATTCACACATCAATCAAATCCATTCATTTCACCAAACAATTCAATTTCAATCAAATAATCTAACTAATTTTTGCAATCAAACAAACAAGCCATCCATGGTCTGTGGATGACGGGTGTCGGGTGCTACTAAGCACCGTCTACATCCTAGTATATATATATATATATATATATATATATATATAACTAGAAACAAAGAAATTTAGAGTGAAGAGTTCTCACCAATAGCTATCCAATACCACGACTCTTCCTTTATTGAAATTTTCGCCAACCTCGCCTTTTTGTCGCTTTCGCCCGTATTCTCTACATATGTAAAAATCGAATTTTTACTTCGCTATTCAATATATAAAAATGAATTTTTATTTCGTTGTTCAATATATAAAAATCATATTTTTATTTCGAAGTTCAATATATAAAAATCATATTTTTACTTCGATATAAATAAAAATCACATTTTTAAAATCAATTCTATTTTATATTTTCAAAACAAAGATATTTAATTTCAAAACAATACTATTTTAAACTATAGCAACATATATAAATTTCAAATTTTAAAACTATAATATAATTTTCAGATTTTATAAACCATATATTTTCAGATTTTATAAACCAAATATTTTCAGATTTTATAAACCAAAATTTTCAGATTTAATAAACCATGATTTTCAGATTTTAAAAACAATTTATTTTCAGATTTAATAAACTATTTATTTTCATATTTATAAACTATTTATTTTCATATTTAATTGCTATTTTTATTTTCAAAACACGTATATTTACAAAACACTTTCCTATTCTCTTTTTAAAAACATATCTATTTTATTTTTAAAACCATATCTATTTTATTTTTAAATTAAAAACCAATGCAAATTTAAATAAAGTGAATTAAATTAAAACTGAAATTTAAATAAAGTTAATTACCTTCACTGTTGTTTTTCAGCTCCTCTGAATCAAGCCGCCGTCGTTCATCTCTAAGAGGGCCGGAACCAGATCTAACCATCTCACGGCGACGGCCTTGGAGCCTCCTAGCTGCGCCATTGGTGGCGGCCCAATCGGTGACGCCAGCGCCAAGAAAATTGCCCCCGAACGATCGAGTTTTAAGCTTGAAATTCCCTAAATCCACAACGTATTATCCAATCTCCACCATTGAATCTCTTGAGCTCCATGAGGGCTTTGATTTCCATGTATTAATTTCGGACATGGTGGCATGGATTAAGAGAACTTGGGGGCGAAATTTTGAGCGATTCTGGCTCTCGGTTTGCAAACGACGGCGGTTGTAGAACGGTCAAGGGTTTTGACCCACTTTATAAGAAATTTTATATTATTTTATATTTTAAATTCCAAAAATAATTGTTTATTGATACCAGCTTCAAATCAAACCCAACGACTGCCGCCCCTAGCTAAATACCCCCATTCCGAACACAATGGGATATGTATCGCAAGCCAATTCGACTTTTTGAATTAGTTTCCGTTGAATTTACATTTAAATCGCTATATTGAATTTTAAACGTACATTTCAAATTATCGGGGTCACATACTAACTAGAAAAATTCCAGAAAAATATTTTCTAGCTTCGTATTGACGATACAGTCCTAACAAAACTAGTTTCGTCGAATTCTGAGACCGTTGGAAAATGGCCATTTTCCAGTCGATTAAAATCAACTAAAACTGGTCAAATGCGTTTTCCTTTGCCACGCTCACATATTGATTCGAAAAATTATGAAATTTGGAATCTAGCAATAACTTGACATCACGGACCCAACAAAACTGGTTTCATCGAAATCCGAGGTCATTTGCAAAATGTCTATTTTTAAGGGCCTGAATTCCATAGCAACTATTCAGAATTTTCAACTGGGCATATCTTTTGATTCCCGCTATGAAACTTCGATTTCCCGGATTCGTTGGAAAGATATTATCAATTAGATCCTAATGTTTTTGGTTTCACCAAAATCCGGATTGTTTTGCACCCGGTACATTCAATTGAAGTTTGAAATCGAATTATCGAACTACCGCGCCATTTTCAATTCTATTTATAATTATATATAAATATTTATATTCTAACGACGGCGTATATAATATATGCGTTCGAATTATATTCAAAATAAATTTCTCGTCGATATTATTTAAAATAATTCATTTTAAATAATCAAAACTCGCCAACATTGCCAAAATAAAAATTTTAAACTGGCCCAGATTTTCGGGTTGTTACAATCTCCCCCACTTAAAACTTTTCGTCCCCGAAAAGGAACAAAGTCGAAAGTGGTTTGATTAATCAACTCTATGTTCGATCTGGCTTCCATTCTCCAACTTTTCAGTTTCTGAGAATTTTCTAAAATTTCAAAAATTTGGCTAACACCCTAAATTTTCGAAAAATTTCGCCATAACCTCCCCTGCAATGGGAGCATCGGGGAATTTCAAATAGCTTCCCCGGTCCTTCAGATCTCAAAAAGAAAAAGCCAAGCGGTTAGCCAATAGGCTCATAAAATCATCATCACCCAAACAAAACAGTAAATTATGTAGTAAACATGTACCTATTTGTCGGGCAAACAAATTTTATTCTCTGCTCTAGCCTCCTTGCTATGACCTGTTCAAGGTAAGTACAAGTATATGCAAGCAAATGCGACCAATTTTCAATATAATTCAATATTTGGTTCAATTAGGCTAAATGGTTCAAAATTATCAAACAAATAAACAAACAACACAAACATCAATCAATTAGTGACTTTAACGTTTCAAATTGATAATTTTACTACATATAAAGAAAATCATGTTTTTGATGCCAATTCACAACAATGTATTCTAACTATATAAGTTTTGGTTCTCACACCAGTCTAATGGAAATATATAGATATCACACCTTCGAAACACGAAAATAATTACTAATGATGACGCGTCAATCATCAGAATCAGGTCCGTGCGACTAGAGTGTGATTCTATATCTATCCAATATATTAAAATTTTGAATATACGTTTGCAAGGCGTATATGCAAATTCTTTATATACTGAATTGTCCAAAATCAATATAAACAAATAATCAAATACGAATAGTTGATTTAAATTTTCCAAACAAAATTTGTTTTCACTTTAAAAATATACCCTCCACACTCGTACTAGGATACTACTGATCCCATCTCTAACGAGTCATTCTCATTGGATATTGCTAATCCAATATCTGATGAATTCTTTCGTATGGTTCTATTGTGTCTTGTTCTCTAAGCTTTGTAAACCAAAGCTCTGATACCAACTGTAAAAACCCGTAACTTCCCCGTAAAGGAAAGCGTCGGATAGTTCGAGAACAAGCCACAACAAAACTCATACAGAAGAACATTTCGTTGTATATTACAACAACACATCAGATTACAAGAATATTCAGAGTATAAAAGAATATTACACAGAAATATCAAATATCAGAGATTTAAATTACATTAAATACATAGCAGCGGAAAATATTACAATACACAACTAGAGGAGATATACGGATACAAAGCTTTCCGGATATCGTTCCAGCTGTAAACCAGGATCCTGTGAATATAAATCTGCTAACCCAAAACTACTAGCTGCCCGTGTCGAAAATAAGGGCACCCAGAGTTTAGGTTAAAACAATAAACTCCAGGTCAGTCATGTGACTGGTGTGAGAACTAAAACAGTTATTAATCTTTATTTTTAAAGTTAGGTAAATCAAGGGACCACGCCGTATAACACGGAACGGGTTTCCTCCCAAGAATACCAGTGCCTAAAACAAACAGCGCAATGCTAAATAAAGAAAAATGAAGCTGTTATAAGACCCAGGTCCTATCACACTATGCAACGCAAGCCGGGGGATAGGGTTTTCCCTTATAACAGCCAAAGAATGCTTGATACGTTTAAAACAAATCATTTGATACTATAATAAGTGCATAGTGTATAAAACAACTTCAAATCATAAGTATCAATCATAGGCGGCATGGGTACCATATATCATGTCGCCATATATAAGTTTACAATCAAAACCGCAAGACGTCGTATTGGAAGTTGGGTTATCATTTATGGTATGAACCGAGGCTAGGGGCAAGATCCTCACTGATTCGAGACTGCCTAGCCCGAGTCTCAGGATCAGAACGCATCGACCCTTGGATCGTCAGGGCCGGTCCACCGATGTGGATTATTATACCTGAGCACTACGTTTCGCCGCCCTTTGGGGCGTAAGCGAGCCAACTAAATGACTCCATCGGTTCGAGAACGACCGATCAATCCGAGGCGCCTCGCAACAGCAACAACCACATAAGTCAAACTCGTCAGGGCGTGTAAAACCACTGACGCCACTTTTAGCTAGGAGGAAACGTAGGCCCTCCCTGAGGTCCGTCTCCCGTTTTTGGTTCATACCGGGTGTGAAACTCGCGAATCAACGTTACACAAAGCTACGCCACAAAGGCTGTGCTTTGATCATCAACCACAAGACTTTGCTTTTCAACAAAAGCCTTGATCAATTGCCACTTAGGCGTGCCACACAGGCAATTCACTCCATGCGATTGATATCCATCAATACATAACCCCTGAGCTCGTACGTCTCAGAGAAGGGCGTTAAGCAAGAGAATAAATTCTCCGCCGCCAAACAGATATATATTTAATAGAGATCAATCACACGGACTAAAATCCAATGTCAGACACACAGTCCATTTACAAGTCCGTTCTGGGTCTGAACGAAACCGGAGGCACCTAGTACCTCGCATATCCATCGATCTCCAAGTACGTCTGGACGATCACCAACTGTTTCCATCTTCTTGGGTGTACAGCCCAATCAAGATCATCAGTAGTCACCTAAACGACGTGAAGACTTCCGGTCTTCGACCATCGTCTTCATCTTCGACTTATCGTCGTATCAGTTATTCAGAATGGGATAGACCCGGTCTTTCCGAATAACTCGCGTATATTTTAAATAAGTGTTAAACAAACACAACATACGCCTCATTCCAATTCATTAGTCACTGACAGTAAATTAATCAAGAGAATAATTTCCCAAATATTAACCCCGAAGGCCGAAACCAACATCAGATCAATATTCAGAAAACCATTCTACTTGGCTAATCGACAGTTAGTTTCTAAATTTCACATTCATAGGGAAAGGTTCCCATTAATTTTATCCAAGATAAATTCCTTGAATTTATTCTTTAATCCATTTTTGAATATCAATTCAAACTAGTCGGGATTAGCGAACCTTACCGAAGTAACCATTTGTTTTAATTTCCCAATCCCAACCTATTCATCCCATGAAGTAAAACTGGTAATACTTCATATCTAACACCACAGTGTTATCGGTAAATTCAATTACCATTTCACGTTCAAATCTAATTAAAGATTTAACTATCGCCTGGAGCAAAACTGGTGATACTCCATTTTCGATCATTTCAATCTAATTAAAGATTCATTAAAACTCCACTTAGTTTTAATCTTCGACTGGGTTAAAGAATCAGTGTCATTTAAAACACGGTTCACGATAAACCCAAAATCACATTCATTAATTATCGGGTTAAAGAACGAGTGTTATTTAAAACACTGTTCACGATAAGCCCAAAATCAATATCGATTCAATTCCAATTAAATATTATTGAATTGGTACACTTCATTAAATCTAAATAAAAAGATTTAATCTTTTCTCAACTGGGTTCAAGAACAGTGTTAGTGAAGACACCATTCACGACAAACCCAAATCACATTTGATATTAAACACAAGGCTCTGAATAGAAAATATACCGGCTTAAATTCAATATCAAATTCTACGACTAACAAGTATCGTATTGGAAATAACGATATAAATATATATCTTTCAAATTTCCATAACAACACCTGTATAATCACGAATCCCAACATCGAAATATTCCGAAGACAATTTCGATTCAAATCCACTCCAATGCAATCATTGGATATTTTGGTTATTTTTAAAACCCTTTTAAAAATCAATTTATTTATTTAAAAATAAATAGAATTATAATTCTAGTTCAAAACTAGTTCATTTCGATAAAAATCTATTTTTATCTTTTCAAATATAGAGATTTTCATCCCAATTCTTTCTAAATCATTTCTTATGATTTTACCCAAATTATTACTATTTTTAATAATTTTATCAAGGCCCGTACAGTCGATTTCCATCAACGGCCATCGAACTGCACGTATAGCGACCTTTTTCAAATTTGATTTGGACATAATTCCAAATCCAACCGTTAGATTTCTAATTTCTAATATTCGTTAGAAAGCTCTTTTCGATACGAACCCAACGGTTCCGGTTTTAGGAGAATCCGACGGTCGGATCTCCCGTAATGTCCGTTTGAAATAAATGGTCGAAATTCACGAACTGCCGCGGCGCAGCGCGTTCTATTCAGGCCATTATATTATATATATAATATATATTTCGTCGATTTCTATTTAAAACGAATTATATAAATAGTTTTAAAATTCGTTTCAAAAGCAATTTCAACTTCCATTTCAATTCAAATCAAAATTGAATTCTTCTTTATCAATTCGTTTTAAAATTCATTTCTATTCAATTCAAATTTCAAATCAATTTGAATTCATTTCAATTCGCTTTCAATTCCATTTGAATTCGTTTTCAATTCAATTCATTTCGAAATCGTTTTCAATTCAATTCATTTCGAAATCGTTTTCAATTCAATTCATTTCGAAATCGTTTTCAATTCAATTCATTTCGAAATCGTTTTCAATTCAATTCATTTCGAAATCGTTTTCAATTCAATTCATTTCGAAATCGTTTTCAATTCAATTCATTTCGAAATCGTTTTCAATTCAATTCATTTCAAAATCGTTTTTAATTCAATTCATTTCGAAATCGTTTTTAATTCAATTCATTTCGAAATCGTTTTTAATTCAATTCATTTCGAAATCGTTTTTAATTCCATTCATTTCGAAATCGTTTTTAATTCAATTCATTTCGAAATCGTTTTTAATTCAATTCATTTCGAAATCGTTTTTAATTCAATTCATTTCGAAATCGTTTTCAACTCAATTCATTTCGAAATCGTTTTCAATTCAATTCATTTCGAAATGACTAAAATCGATATAAATATCATTCACGTCAAAATGGCGTCAATCTAATCAACACGGCTTCATAAATTTCTATTTTCAAATATTCTATTTCAAATATTTCTTTTTCAAAATAGTTGTTATTATCAAAATATTTCGTTCAACACATGACCAATCTCAGTGGATGAGTACTGTCAACACATGAACCTTTATTTTATATTGATAAAGATGTAAATTTTATTACTAAAATATTTCGTTCAACACATGACCAATCTCAATGGATGAGTACTGTCAACACATGAACTTTTATTTTATAATATTCTTTATTTTTCAAATTGGAATGAGGCCCAATCAATTACCATATAAAATTAATTATATGGATTTTCATGCATTACACACATATAATAGCATTGAAAAATAATCAACCATCAACCAAAGTGCACTACATTGTATAAGCATCACATATAGATATCTAACGCTTATAACAGCCTGTCAATCAATCGATCGACATATTTAATCAATCAGGATGAGTGGACATCAAATTTCATCCCAACACCCGTGTGGGGTTTCAAACAATCAAACGCATATTTTATTTGTGCAGTTGGGCGATGTGTAAAATTTATCGACCCAATCAATGTCCTTCAAATAGGTGTACATAAACAAACCGTCTGGTTTGTAAATGAATATTTTATTTTATTCACTTCACGTTAAAAATTATATTTTTAACGATAAAACATTTTATTCAACGTATGAATATTCTATTCGGTCCATTTATTCAATAAAATGATATTTTTATTTTTCTAACTTATTTTAGAAAATTTCGGCGGCATAACGGCACGATACTAGAAACGGGATAAGGCCTAGCCTTATCCCCGGTCTAGTGAAGGCACACGCCATTCACATATCAATCAAATCCATTCATTTCACCAAACAATTCAATTTCAATCAAATAATCTAACTAATTTTTGCAATCAAACAAACAAGCCATCCATGGTCTGTGGATGACGGGTGTCGGGTGCTACTAAGCACCGTCTACATCCTAGTATATATATATATATAACTAGAAACAAAGAAATTTAGAGTGAGGAGTTCTCACCAATAGCTATCCAATACCACGACTCTTCCTTTATTGAAATTTTCGCCAACCTCGCCTTTTTGTCGCTTTCGCCCGTATTCTCTACATATGTAAAAATCGAATTTTTACTTCGCTATTCAATATATAAAAATGAATTTTTATTTCGTTGTTCAATATATAAAAATCATATTTTTATTTTGAAGTTCAATATATAAAAATCATATTTTTATTTCGAAGTTCAATATATAAAAATCATATTTTTACTTCGATATAAATAAAAATCACATTTTTAAAATCAATTCTATTTTATATTTTCAAAACAAAGATATTTAATTTCAAAACAATACTATTTTAAACTATAGCAACATATATAAATTTCAAATTTTAAAACTATAATATAATTTTTAGATTTTATAAACCATATATTTTCAGATTTTATAAACCAAATATTTTCAGATTTTATAAACCAAAATTTTCAGATTTAATAAACCATGATTTTCAGATTTTAAAAACAATTTATTTTCAGATTTAATAAACTATTTATTTTCATATTTATAAACTATTTATTTTCATATTTAATTGCTATTTTTATTTTCAAAACACGTATATTTACAAAACACTTTCCTATTCTCTTTTTAAAAACATATCTATTTTATTTTTAAAACCATATCTATTTTATTTTTAAATTAAAAACCAATGCAAATTTAAATAAAGTGAATTAAATTAAAACTGAAATTTAAATAAAGTTAATCACCTTCACTGTTGTTTTTCAGCTCCTCTGAATCAAGCCGCCGTCGTTCATCTCTAAGAGGGCCAGAACCAGATCTAACCATCTCACGGCGACGGCCTTGGAGCCTCCTAGCTGCGCCATTGGTGGCGGCCCAATCGGTGACGCCAGCGCCAAGAAAATTGCCCCCGAACGATCGAGTTTTAAGCTTGAAATTCCCTAAATCCACAACGTATTATCCAATCTCCACCATTGAATCTCTTGAGCTCCATGAGGGCATTGATTTCCATGTATTAATTTCGGACATGGTGGAATGGATTAAGAGAACTTGGGGGCGAAATTTTGAGCGATTCTGGCTCTCGGTTTGCAAACGACGGCGGCTGTAGAACGGTCAAGGGTTTTGACCCACTTTATAAGAAATTTTATATTATTTTATATTTTAAATTCCAAAAATAATTGTTTATTGATACCAGCTTCAAATCAAACCCAACGACTGCCGCCCCTAGCTAAATACCCCCATTCCGAACACAATGGGATATGTATCGCAAGCCAATTCGACTTTTTGAATTAGTTTTCGTTGAATTTACATTTAAATCGCTATATTGAATTTTAAACGTACATTTCAAATTATCGGGGTCACATACTAACTAGAAAAATTCCAGAAAAATATTTTCTAGCTTCGTATTGACGATACGGTCCTAACAAAACTAGTTTCGTCGAATTCTGAGACCGTTGGAAAAATGGCCATTTTCCAGTCGATTAAAATCAACTGAAACTGGTCAAATGCGTTTTCCTTTGCCACGCTCACATATTGATTCGAAAAATTATGAAATCTGGAATCTAGCAATAACTTGACATCACGGACCCAACAAAACTGGTTTCGTCGAAATCCGAGGTCATTTGCAAAATGTCTATTTTTAAGGGCCTGAATTCCATAGCGACTATTCAGAATTTTCAACTGGGCATATCTTTTGATTCCCGCTATGAAACTTCGATTTCCCGGATTCGTTGGAAAGATATTATCAATTAGATCCTAATGTTTTTGGTTTCACCAAAATCCGGATTGTTTTGCACCCGGTACATTCAATTGAAGTTTGAAATCGAATTATCGAACTACCGCGCCATTTTCAATTCTATTTATAATTATATATAAATATTTATATTCTAACGACGGCGTATATAATATATGCGTTCGAATTATATTCAAAATAAATTTCTCGTCGATATTATTTAAAATAATTCATTTTAAATAATCAAAACTCGCCAACATTGCCAAAATAAAAATTTTAAACTGGCCCAGATTTTCGGGTTGTTACAATCTCCCCCACTTAAAACTTTTCGTCCCCGAAAAGGAACAAAGTCGAAAGTGGTTTGATTAATCAACTCTATGTTCGATCTGGCTTCCATTCTCCAACTTTTCAGTTTCTGAGAATTTTCTAAAATTTCAAAAATTTGGCTAACACCCTAAATTTTCGAAAAATTTCGCCATAACCTCCCCTGCAATGGGAGCATCGGGGAATTTCAAATAGCTTCCCCGGTCCTTCAGATCTCAAAAAGAAAAAGAAAAAGCCAAGCGGCTAGCCAATAGGCTCATAAAATCATCATCACCCAAACAAAACAGTAAATTATGTAGTAAACATGTACCTATTTGTCGGGCAAACAAATTTTATTCTCTGCTCTAGCCTCCTTGCTATGACCTGTTCAAGGTAAGTACAAGTATATGCAAGCAAATGCGACCAATTTTCAATATAATTCAATATTTGGTTCAATTAGGCTAAATGGTTCAAAATTATCAAACAAATAAACAAACAACACAAACATCAATCAATTAGTGACTTTAACGTTTCAAATTGATAATTTTACTACATATAAAGAAAATCATGTTTTTGATGCCAATTCACAACAATGTATTCTAACTATATAAGTTTTGGTTCTCACACTAGTCTAATGGAAATATATAGATATCACACCTTCGAAACACGAAAATAATTACTAATGATGACGCGTCAATCATCAGAATCAGGTCCGTGCGACTAGAGTGTGATTCTATATCTATCCAATATATTAAAATTTTGAATATACGTTTGCAAGGCGTATATGCAAATTCTTTATATACTGAATTGTCCAAAATCAATATAAACAAATAATCAAATACGAATAGTTGATTTAAATTTTCCAAACAAAATTTGTTTTCACTTTAAAAATATACCCTCCACACTCGTTCTAGGATACTACTGATCCCATCTCTAACGAGTCATTCTCATTGGATATTGCTAATCCAATATCTGATGAATTCTTTCGTATGGTTCTAATGTGTCTTGTTCTCTAAGCTTTGTAAACCAAAGCTCTGATACCAACTGTAAAAACCCGTAACTTCCCCGTAAAGGAAAGCGTCGGATAGTTCGAGAAAAAGCCACAACAAAACTCATACAGAAGAACATTTCGTTGTATATTACAACAACACATCAGATTACAAGAATATTCAGAGTATAAAAGAATATTACACAGAAATATCAAATATCAGAGATTTAAATTACATTAAATACATAGTAGCGGAAAATATTACAATACACAACTAGAGGAGATATACGGATACAAAGCTTTCCGGATATCGTTCCAGCTGTAAACCAGGATCCTGTGAATATAAATCTGCAAACCCAAAACTACTAGCTGCCCGTGTCGAAAATAAGGGCACCCAGAGTTTAGGTTAAAACAATAAACTCCAGGTCAGTCATGTGACTGGTGTGAGAACTAAAACAGTTATTAATCTTTATTTTTAAAGTTAGGTAAATCAAGGGACCACGCCGTATAACACGGAACGGGTTTCCTCCCAAGAATACCAGTGCCTAAAACAAACAGCGCAATGCTAAATAAAGAAAAATGAAGCTGTTATAAGACCCAGGTCCTATCACACTATGCAACGCAAGCCGGGGGATAGGGTTTTCCCTTATAACAGCCAAAGAATGCTTGATACGTTTAAAACAAATCATTTGATACTATAATAAGTGCATAGTGTATAAAACAACTTCAAATCATAAGTATCAATCATAGGCGGCATGGGTACCATATATCATGTCGCCATATATAAGTTTACAATCAAAACCGCAAGACGTCGTATTGGAAGTTGGGTTATCATTTATGGTATGAACCGAGGCTAGGGGCAAGATCCTCACTGATTCGAGACTGCCTAGCCCGAGTCTCAGGATCAGAACGCATCGACCCTTGGATCGTCAGGGCCGGTCCACCGATGTGGATTATTATACCTGAGCACTACGTTTCGCCGCCCTTTGGGGCGTAAGCGAGCCAACTAAATGACTCCATCGGTTCGAGAACGACCGATCAATCCGAGGCGCCTCGCAACAGCAACAACCACATAAGTCAAACTCGTCAGGGCGTGTAAAACCACTGACGCCACTTTTAGCTAGGAGGAAACGTAGGCCCTCCCTGAGGTCCGTCTCCCGTTTTTGGTTCATACCGGGTGTGAAACTCGCGAATCAACGTTACACAAAGCTACGCCACAAAGGCTGTGCTTTGATCATCAACCACAAGACTTTGCTTTTCAACAAAAGCCTTGATCAATTGCCACTTAGGCGTGCCACACAGGCAATTCACTCCATGCGATTGATATCCATCAATACATAACCCCTGAGCTCGTACGTCTCAGAGAAGGGCGTTAAGCAAGAGAATAAATTCTCCGCCGCCAAACAGATATATATTTAATAGAGATCAATCACACGGACTAAAATCCAATGTCAGACACACAGTCCATTTACAAGTCCGTTCTGGGTCTGAACGAAACCGGAGGCACCTAGTACCTCGCATATCCATCGATCTCCAAGTACGTCTGGACGATCACCAACTGTTTCCATCTTCTTGGGTGTACAGCCCAATCAAGATCATCAGTAGTCACCCAAACGACGTGAAGACTTCCGGTCTTCGACCATCGTCTTCATCTTCGACTTATCGTCGTATCAGTTATTCAGAATGGGATAGACCCGGTCTTTCCGAATAACTCGTGTATATTTTAAATAAGTGTTAAACAAACACAACATACGCCTCATTCCAATTCATTAGTCACTGACAGTAAATTAATCAAGAGAATAATTTCCCAAATATTAACCCCGAAGGCCGAAACCAACATCAGATCAATATTCAGAAAACCATTCTACTTGGCTAATCGACAGTTAGTTTCTAAATTTCACATTCATAGGGAAAGGTTCCCATTAATTTTATCCAAGATAAATTCCTTGAATTTATTCTTTAATCCATTTTTGAATATCAATTCAAACTAGTCGGGATTAGCGAACCTTACCGAAGTAACCATTTGTTTTAATTTCCCAATCCCAACCTATTCATCCCATGAAGTAAAACTGGTAATACTTCATATCTAACACCACAGTGTTATCGGTAAATTCAATTACCATTTCACGTTCAAATCTAATTAAAGATTTAACTATCGCCTGGAGCAAAACTGGTGATACTCCATTTTCGATCATTTCGATCTAATTAAAGATTCATTAAAACTCCACTTAGTTTTAATCTTCGACTGGGTTAAAGAATCAGTGTCATTTAAAACACGGTTCACGATAAACCCAAAATCACATTCATTAATTATCGGGTTAAAGAACGAGTGTTATTTAAAACACTGTTCACGATAAACCCAAAATCAATATCGATTCAATTCCAATTAAATATTATTGAATTGGTACACTTCATTAAATCTAAATAAAAAGATTTAATCTTTTCTCAACTGGGTTCAAGAACAGTGTTAGTGAAGACACCATTCACGACAAACCCAAATCACATTTGATATTAAACACAAGGCTCTGAATAGAAAATATACCGGCTTATATTCAATATCAAATTCTACGACTAACAAGTATCGTATTGGAAATAACGATATAAATATTTATCTTTCAAATTTCCATAACAACACCTGTATAATCACGAATCCCAACATCGAAATATTCCGAAGACAATTTCGATTCAAATCCACTCCAATGCAATCATTGGATATTTTGGTTATTTTTAAAACCCTTTTAAAAATCAATTTATTTATTTAAAAATAAATAGAATTATAATTCTAGTTCAAAACTAGTTCATTTCGATAAAAATCTATTTTTATCTTTTCAAATATAGAGATTTTCATCCCAATTCTTTCTAAATCATTTCTTATGATTTTACACAAATTATTACTATTTTTAATAATTTTATCAAGGCCCGTACAGTCGATTTCCATCAACGGCCATCGAACTGCACGTATAGCGACCTTTTTCAAATTTGATTTGGACATAATTCCAAATCCAACCGTTAGATTTCTAATTTCTAATATTCGTTAGAAAGCTCTTTTCGATACGAACCCAACAGTTCCGGTTTTAGGAGAATCCGACGGTCGGATCTCCCGTAATGTCCGTTTGAAATAAATGGTCGAAATTCACGAACTGCCGCGGCGCAGCGCGTTCTATTCAGGCCATTATATTATATATATAATATATATAATATATATTTCGTCGATTTCTATTTAAAACAAATTATATAAATAGTTTTAAAATTCGTTTCAAAAGCAATTTCAACTTCCATTTCAATTCAAATCAAAATTGAATTCTTCTTTATCAATTCGTTTTAAAATTCATTTCTATTCAATTCAAATTTCAAATCAATTTGAATTCATTTCAATTCGCTTTCAATTCCATTTGAATTCGTTTTCAATTCAATTCATTTCGAAACCGTTTTCAATTCAATTCATTTCGAAATCGTTTTCAATTCAATTCATTTCGAAATCGTTTTCAATTCAATTCATTTCGAAATCGTTTTCAATTCAATTCATTTCGAAATCGTTTTCAATTCAATTCATTTCGAAATCGTTTTCAATTCAATTCATTTCGAAATCGTTTTCAATTCAATTCATTTCGAAATCGTTTTTAATTCAATTCATTTCGAAATCGTTTTTAATTCAATTCATTTCGAAATCGTTTTTATTTCAATTCATTTCGAAATCGTTTTTAATTCCATTCATTTCGAAATCGTTTTTAATTCAATTCATTTCGAAATCGTTTTTAATTCAATTCATTTCGAAATCGTTTTTAATTCAATTCATTTCGAAATCGTTTTCAATTCAATTCATTTCGAAATCGTTTTCAATTCAATTCATTTCGAAATGACTAAAATCGATATAAATATCATTCACGTCAAAATGGCGTCAATCTAATCAACACGGCTTCATAAATTTCTATTTTCAAATATTCTATTTCAAATATTTCTTTTTCAAAATAGTTGTTATTATCAAAATATTTCGTTCAACACATGACCAATCTCAGTGGATGAGTACTGTCAACACATGAACCTTTATTTTATATTGATAAAGATGTAAATTTTATTACTAAAATATTTCGTTCAACACATGACCAATCTCAATGGATGAGTACTGTCAACACATGAACTTTTATTTTATAATATTCTTTATTTTTCAAATTGGAATGAGGCCCAATCAATTACCATATAAAATTAATTATATGGATTTTCATGCATTACACACATATAATTGCATTAAAAAATAATCAACCATCAACCAAAGTGCACTACACTGTATAAGCATCACATATAGATATCTAACGCTTATAACAGCCTGTCAATCAATCGATCGACATATTTAATCAATCAGGATGAGTGGACTTCAAATTTCATCCCAACACCCGTGTGGGGTTTCAAACAATCAAACGCATATTTTATTTGTGCAGTTGGGCGATGTGTAAAATTTATCGACCCAATCAATGTCCTTCAAATAGGTGTACATAAACAAACCGTCTGGTTTGTAAATGAATATTTTATTTTATTCACTTCACGTTAAAAATTATATTTTTAACGATAAAACATTTTATTCAACCTATGAATATTCTATTCGGTTCATTTATTCAATAAAATGATATTTTTATTTTTCTAACTTATTTTAGAAAATTTCGACGGCATAACGGCACGATACTAGAAACGGGATAAGGCCTAGCCTTATCCCCGGTCTAGTGAAGGCCCACGCCATTCACACATCAATCAAATCCATTCATTTCACCAAACAATTCAATTTCAATCAAATAATCTAACTAATTTTTGCAATCAAACAAACAAGCCATCCATGGTCTGTGGATGACGGGTGTCGGGTGCTACTAAGCACCGTCTACATCCTAGTATATATATATGTAACTAGAAACAAAGAAATTTAGAGTGAGGAGTTCTCACCAATAGCTATCCAATACCACGACTCTTCCTCTATTGAAATTTTCGCCAACCTCGCCTTTTTGTCGCTTTCGCCCGTATTCTCTACATATGTAAAAATCGAATTTTTACTTCGCTATTCAATATATAAAAATGAATTTTTATTTCGTTGTTCAATATATAAAAATCATATTTTTATTTCGAAGTTCAATATATAAAAATCATATTTTTATTTCGAAGTTCAATATATAAAAATCATATTTTTACTTCGATATAAATAAAAATCACATTTTTAAAATCAATTCTATTTTATATTTTCAAAACAAAGATATTTAATTTCAAAACAATACTATTTTAAACTATACCAACATATATAAATTTCAAATTTTAAAACTATAATATAATTTTCAGATTTTATAAACCATATATTTTCAGATTTTATAAACCAAATATTTTCAGATTTTATAAACCAAAATTTTCAGATTTAATAAACCATGATTTTCAGATTTTAAAAACAATTTATTTTCAGATTTAATAAACTATTTATTTTCATATTTAATTGCTATTTTTATTTTCAAAACTCTTATATTTACAAAACACTTTCCTATTCTCTTTTTAAAAACATATCTATTTTATTTTTAAAACCATATCTATTTTATTTGTAAATTAAAAACCAATGCAAATTTAAATAAAGTGAATTAAATTAAAACTGAAATTTAAATAAAGTTAATCACCTTCACTGTTGTTTTTCAGCTCCTCTGAATCAAACCGCCGTCGTTCATCTCTAAGAGGGCCGGAACCAGATCTAACCATCTCACGGCGACGGCCTTGGAGCCTCCTAGCTGCGCCATTGGTGGCGGCCCAATCGGTGACGCCAGCGCCAAGAAAATTGCCCCCGAACGATCGAGTTTTAAGCTTGAAATTCCCTAAATCCACAACGTATTATCCAATCTCCACCATTGAATCTCTTGAGCTCCATGAGGGCTTTGATTTCCATGTATTAATTTCGGACATGGTGGCATGGATTAAGAGAACTTGGGGGCGAAATTTTGAGCGATTCTGGCTCTCGGTTTGCAAACGACGGCGGCTGTAGAACGGTCAAGGGTTTTGACCCACTTTATAAGAAATTTTATATTATTTTATATTTTAAATTCCAAAAATAATTGTTTATTGATACCAGCTTCAAATCAAACCCAACGACTGCCGCCCCTAGCTAAATACCCCCATTCCGAACACAATGGGATATGTATCGCAAGCCAATTCGACTTTTTGAATTAGTTTTCGTTGAATTTACATTTAAATCGCTATATTGAATTTTAAACGTACATTTCAAATTATCGGGGTCACATACTAACTAGAAAAATTCCAGAAAAATATTTTCTAGCTTTGTATTGACGATACGGTCCTAACAAAACTAGTTTCGTCGAATTCTGAGACCGTTGGAAAAATGGCCATTTCCAGTCGATTAAAATCAACTAAAACTGGTCAAATGCGTTTTCCTTTGCCACGCTCACATATTGATTCGAAAAATTATGAAATTTGGAATCTAGCAATAACTTGACATCACGGACCCAACAAAACTGGTTTCGTCGAAATCCGAGGTCATTTGCAAAATGTCTATTTTTAAGGGCCTGAATTCCATAGCGACTATTCAGAATTTTCAACTGGGCATATCTTTTGATTCCCGCTATGAAACTTCGATTTCCCGGATTCGTTGGAAAGATATTATCAATTAGATCCTAATGTTTTTGGTTTCACCAAAATCCGGATTGTTTTGCACCCGGTACATTCAATTGAAGTTTGAAATCGAATTATCGAACTACCGCGCCATTTTCAATTCTATTTATAATTATATATAAATATTTATATTCTAACGACGGCGTATATAATATATGCGTTCGAATTATATTCAAAATAAATTTCTCGTCGATATTATTTAAAATAATTCATTTTAAATAATCAAAACTCGCCAACATTGCCAAAATAAAAATTTTAAACTGGCCCAGATTTTCGGGTTGTTACAATCTCCCCCACTTAAAACTTTTCGTCCCCGAAAAGGAACAAAGTCGAAAGTGGTTTGATTAATCAACTCTATGTTCGATCTGGCTTCCATTCTCCAACTTTTCAGTTTCTGAGAATTTTCTAAAATTTCAAAAATTTGGCTAACACCCTAAATTTTCGAAAAATTTCGCCATAACCTCCCCTGCAATGGGAGCATCGGGGAATTTCAAATAGCTTCCCCGGTCCTTCAGATCTCAAAAAGAAAAAGAAAAAGCCAAGCGGCTAGCCAATAGGCTCATAAAATCATCATCACCCAAACAAAACAGTAAATTATGTAGTAAACATGTACCTATTTGTCGGGCAAACAAATTTTATTCTCTGCTCTAGCCTCCTTGCTATGACCTGTTCAAGGTAAGTACAAGTATATGCAAGCAAATGCGACCAATTTTCAATATAATTCAATATTTGGTTCAATTAGGCTAAATGGTTCAAAATTATCAAACAAATAAACAAACAACACAAACATCAATCAATTAGTGACTTTAACGTTTCAAATTGATAATTTTACTACATATAAAGAAAATCATGTTTTTGATGCCAATTCACAACAATGTATTCTAACTATATAAGTTTTGGTTCTCACACTAGTCTAATGGAAATATATAGATATCACACCTTCGAAACACGAAAATAATTACTAATGATGACGCGTCAATCATCAGAATCAGGTCCGTGCGACTAGAGTGTGATTCTATATCTATCCAATATATTAAAATTTTGAATATACGTTTGCAAGGCGTATATGCAAATTCTTTATATACTGAATTGTCCAAAATCAATATAAACAAATAATCAAATACGAATAGTTGATTTAAATTTTCCAAACAAAATTTGTTTTCACTTTAAAAATATACCCTCCACACTCGTTCTAGGATACTACTGATCCCATCTCTAACGAGTCATTCTCATTGGATATTGCTAATCCAATATCTGATGAATTCTTTCGTATGGTTCTAATGTGTCTTGTTCTCTAAGCCTTGTAAACCAAAGCTCTGATACCAACTGTAAAAACCCGTAACTTCCCCGTAAAGGAAAGCGTCGGATAGTTCGAGAACAAGCCACAACAAAACTCATACAGAAGAACATTTCGTTGTATATTACAACAACACATCAGATTACAAGAATATTCAGAGTATAAAAGAATATTACACAGAAATATCAAATATCAGAGATTTAAATTACATTAAATACATAGCATCGGAAAATAATACAATACACAACTAGAGGAGATATACGGATACAAAGCTTTCCGGATATCGTTCCAGCTGTAAACCAGGATCCTGTGAATATAAATCTGCAAACCCAAAACTACTAGCTGCCCGTGTCGAAAATAAGGGCACCCAGAGTTTAGGTTAAAACAATAAACTCCAGGTCAGTCATGTGACTGGTGTGAGAACTAAAACAGTTATTAATCTTTATTTTTAAAGTTAGGTAAATCAAGGGACCACGCCGTATAACACGGAACGGGTTTCCTCCCAAGAATACCAGTGCCTAAAACAAACAGCGCAATGCTAAATAAAGAAAATTGAAGCTGTTATAAGACCCAGGTCCTATCATACTATGCAACGCAAGCCGGGGGATAGGGTTTTCCCTTATAACAGCCAAAGAATGCTTGATACGTTTAAAACAAATCATTTGATACTATAATAAGTGCATAGTGTATAAAACAACTTCAAATCATAAGTATCAATCATAGGCGGCATGGGTACCATATATCATGTCGCCATATATAAGTTTACAATCAAAACCGCAAGACGTCGTATTGGAAGTTGGGTTATCATTTATGGTATGAACCGAGGCTAGGGGCAAGATCCTCACTGATTCGAGACTGCCTAGCCCGAGTCTCAGGATCAGAACGCATCGACCCTTGGATCGTCAGGGCCGGTCCACCGATGTGGATTATTATACCTGAGCACTACGTTTCGCCGCCCTTTAGGGCGTAAGCGAGCCAACTAAATGACTCCATCGGTTCGAGAACGACCGATCAATCCGAGGCGCCTCGCAACAGCAACAACCACATAAGTCAAACTCGTCAGGGCGTGTAAAACCATGTAACAACCCGTAAAATGCGAGCCAGTTTGAAATTTTTATTTTGGCAATTTTAGCGAATTTTGAATATTTAAAATGAATAATTTTAAATAATATCGACGAGAAATTTATTTTGAATAGAATTCGACGTATATATTTATATACGTCGTCGTTAGAATATAAATATTTATATTTAATTATAAATAGAATTGAAAATGGCGCGGTAGTTCGATAATTTGATTTCAAACTTCAATTGAATGTACCGGGTGCAAAACAATCCGGATTTTAGTGAAACCAAAAATAATGGAATCTAATAGCGAATATCTTTCCAACGAATCCGAAAAATCGAAAGTTCGTAGCGGGAATCAAAAGATATGTCCAGTTGAAAATTCTGAATAGTCGTTATGGAATTCAGGCCCTTAAAAATGGACATTTTGCAAACGACCTCGGATTTCGACGAAACCACTTTTGTTGGGTCCGTGATGTCAAGTTATTGCTAGGTTTCAAATTTCATAATTTTTCGAATCAATATGTGAGCGTGGCAAAGGAAAACGCGTTTGACCAATTTCTGTTGAATTTAATCGACAGGAAATTGGCCATTTTTCAAACGATCTCAGAATTTGACGAAATTAGTTTTGTTAGGACCGTATCGTCAATACGAAACTAGAAAATATTTTTCTGGAATTTTTCTAGTTAGTATGTGACCCCGGTAATTTGAAATGTACGTTTAAAATTCAATATAAGGATTTAAATTGTAAATTCAACGGAAACTGATTGTAACGATCAAACCAGCTTGCGATACATATCCCATTGTGTTCGGAATGGGGGTAAAACGCTATGGACGACAGGCGGTGGACCTCGTTTCGAGGTCATAAGTAAAAGTCAACCCTTCGGCAAAAATTTAATAATTTAATAATAAAATAAATAAAAAAAAAACAAACCCACCTTTCCCCTTTTCTCTTCTGTTGGCCCCCCCGAATCAGTTATTCATAAAACGAAAAAAAAAAAAAAGAGAAAACCCTAAAATCATCGAGCGCCGCCTTATCTCGAACGACGCCGACGAGCCCTCGCGCCGCACCCCTCCGTTCAGTTCCTTCCTCCCTCCAAACGCCGCCGACATCGAATCGAAGCAACCCCCGAAGCCTCGCCGACACCTTCGAGCGCCTCCACCCACGAGCCACCGCCGACACTCCTTTTTCCCTCCTCCCATTCGAAATCGGTGAGCGTTTAATTTTATTTTATTTTTGCTTTTGTTTTTTGTTTTACAGTATATATATAAACTGTTTTTTTTATATATGTTTGAAAACTGTTTTTTTTAGTTTTATAAACTGAAATTATAAAAGAACAAAAATTGATTTTTGTTTTAAGTTTTTAAAAACAGATTTTTTTTTATAAAAGAAAATAAAACTGAATTTTTATATAAGTTATAAAAACTGTTTTTTTATAAAGTTTTAAAACTGTTTTTTTTTATAAAAGAGTTTTAAAAACAGAAATTATAAGAGGCAAAAGCTGATTTTTGTTTTAGGATTTAAAAACTGCATTTTTAAAAGATTTTAAAAAAACTGCATTTTTAAAAAGTTAAAAACTGATTTCTTTAAAAAGTAAAAATCATATTTTTATTTATTGAAAGTCGAAGTAAAAATCATATTTTTATTTATGGAAAGTCGAAGTAAAAATCAGATTTTTATATATTGAGTCGAAAGAAAAATCAGATTTTTATATATTGAATAACATAGTAAAAATTCGATTTTTACATATGTAGAGAATACGGGTGAAAGCGACAAAAGGCGAAGATTTCTATAAAGGAAGAATCGTGTAGTTGGATAGCTATTGGTGAGAATTTCTCATCTTTCAATTTATTTTTCTAGTTATATATATATACTAGGATGCAGACGGTGCTTAGTAGCACCCGACACAATCGTCCACAGACCATGGACTTGTTTGTTTGATTGCAAATTAGTTAGACTATTTGGTTTGGTTTGAATGGTTTGGTGAAATGAATTATATATATTGAAAGAGAATATATCGTATGTATTGAAAGTGAATATATCGTATGTATGGAAAGTGCATATATCATATATATTGAAAGTGAATATATCGTATGTATGGAAAGTGCATATATCATATATATTGAAAGTGAATATATCGTATGTAGTGAAAGTGAATATATCATATATATGGAAAGTGAAAATATCGAATATATTGAAAGTGAAAATATTATATATAGTGGAAGTGAAAATATCGAATATATTGAAAGTGAAAATATCGTATATATGAAAAGTGAAAACAATATATATATATGAATTGAAAACGATGTATATGAAATATTTGAATTGAAAACGATGTATATGAAATATTCGATTTTGATAGAAAATTGAATAAAATAGAAAATGAATTCGAATTGAATTGAATAGAAAACGAATTCGAATTGAATTGAATAGAAAACGAATTCGAATTGAATTGAATAGAAAACGAATTCGAATTGAATTGAATAGAAAACGAATTCGAATTGAATTGAATAGAAAACGAATGAACTAGTTTTGAACTAGAATTATAATTCTATTTATTTTTAAATAAATAAATTGAATTTAAAAAGGGTTTTAAAAATAACCAGAATATCCAATGATTGCATTGGAGTGGATTTGAATCGAAATTGTCTTCGGAATATTTCGATGTTGGAATTCGTGATTATACAGATGTTGTTATGGGAATTTGAAAGATATATATTTATATCGTTATTTCCAATACGACATTTGTTGGTCGTAGAATTCGATATTGAATATAAGCCGATATATTTTCTATTCAGAGCCTTGTATTGAATATCGAATGTGATTTGGGTTTGTCGTGAATGGTGTCTTCACTAACACTGTTCTTGAACCCAGTTGAGAAAAGATTAAATCTTTTAAATTTAGATTTAATGAAGTGTACCAATTAAATAATATTTAATTGGAATTGAATTGATATTGATTTTTGGGTTTATCGTGAACAGTGTTTTAAATAACACTCGTTCTTTAACCCGATAATTAATGAATGTGATTTTGGGTTTATCGTGAACCGTGTTTTAAATGACACTGATTCTTTAACCCAGTCGAAGATTAAAACTAAGTGGAGTTTTAATGAATCTTTAATTAGATTGAATTGATCGAAAATGGAGTATCACCAGTTTTGCTCCAGGCGATAGTTAAATCTTTAATTAGATTTGAACGCGAAATGGTAATTGAATTTACCGATAACACTGTGGTGTTAGACATGAAGTATTACCAGTTTTACTTCATGGGATGAATAGGTTGGGATTGGGGAATTAAAACAAATGATTACTTCGATAAGTTTCGTTAATCCCGACTAGTTGAATCGAAATTCAAAGGATGATAAAAGAATAAATTCAGGAAATTATCTTGGATAAAATTAATGGGAACCTTTCCCTATGAATGTGAAAATTAGAAACTAACTGTCGGTTAGCTAAGCAGAATGGTTTTCTGAATATTGATCTGATGTTGGTTTCGGCCTTCGGGGTTAATGTTTGGGGAATTATTCTCTTGATTAATTTACGGTTAGTGACTGATGAATTGGAATGAGGCGTATGTTGTGTTTGTGTAACACTTATTTAAAATATACGCGAGTTATTCAGAAAGGCCGGGTTTATCCCATTCTGAATAACTGATACGACGATAAGTCGAAGATGAAGACGATGGTCGAAGACCGGAGGTCTTTACGTCGTTTGGGTAATTACTGATGATCTTGATTGGGCTGTACACCCAAGAAGATGGAAACAGTTAGTGATCGTCCAGACGTACTTGGAGATCGATGGATATGCGAGGTACTAGGTGCCTCCGGTTTCGTTTAGACCCAGAACGGACTTGTAAATGGACTGTGTGTCTGACATTGGATTTTAGTCCGTGTGATTGATCTCTATTAAATATATATCGGTTTGGCGGCGGAGAATTTATTCTCTTGCTCAACGCCCTTCTCTGAGACGTACGAGCTCAGGGGTTATATATTGATGGATATCAATCGCATGGAGTGAATTGCCTGTGTGGCATGCCTAAGTGGCAAATGATCAAGGCTTCTGTTGAAAAGCAAAGTCTTGTGGTTGATGATCGAAGCACGGCCTTTGTGGCGTAGCTCTGTGTAACGTTGATTCGCGAGTATCACACCCGGTATGAATCAAAAACGGGAGACGGACCTCAGGGAGGGCATGCGTTTCTTTCTAGTTATGAGTGGCGTCAGTGCTTGAACTGGCTGACGAGTTTGACTCATGTGGATGTTACTTATTATTACTTGCTGAAAAGCGAGGCGCCTCGTGATATCGGTTTCGGCCGATGCTTCTGGTCGGCTGACGGGCCAGGCTTACGCCCCAAAGGGCGGGGAAACGCAGTGTTCAGGAATTTTAATCCACATCGGTGGACCGGCCCTGTCGCTCCGAGGGTCACTCGAGCTCTGATCCTAAGGGGCGGACTAGAGCGTCTCGAATCGGTTGAGGATCTTGCCCCTAGCCTCGGTTCATACCATAAATGATAACCCAACTTCCAATACGACATTTGCGGTTTTGATTGTAAACTTATATATGGCGACATAGTGTTATGGGCCATTCATGCCGCCTATGATTGATACTTATGATTTGAAGTGTTTTATACACTATGCACTTATAATAGTATCAAATGATTTGTTTTAAACGTATCAAGCATTCTTTGGCTGTTATAAGGGAAAACCCTATCCCCCGGCTTGCGTTGCATTGTGTGAAAGGACCTGGGTCTTATAACATCTTCATTTTTCTTTATTTAGCATTGCGCTGTTTGTTTTATGCACAGGTATTCTTGGGAGGAAACCCGTTCCGTGTTATACGGCGTGGTCCCTTGATTTACCGAACTTTAAAATAAAGAATTATAACTGTTTTAGTTCTCACACCAGTCCCATGACTGACCTGGAGTTTATTGTTTTAACCTAAACTCTGGGTGCCCTTATTTTGACACGGGCAGCTAGTAGTTTTGGTTTTGCAGATTTATATTCACAGGATCCTGGTTTACAGCTGGAACGATATCCGGAAAGCTTTGTATCCGTATATCTACTTCTAGTTGTGTATTGTATTATTTTCCGCTGCGATGTATTTAAATGTAATTTAAATCTCTGATATTTCTGTGTAATATTCATTTATACTCTGTACATTCTTGTAATCTGATGCATTGTTGTAATATACAATGAAATGTTCTTCTGTATGCGTTCTGTTTTGTCTTGTTCTCAACGATAGGGTAATTCAAAACTATTTATATAATTCGTTTTAAATAGAAATTGACGAAATATATATTATATATATTATATATATAATATAATGGCCTGAATAGAACGCGCCGCGCTGCGGCAGTTCGCGAATTTCGACCATTGACTTTGAACGGACATTACGGGAGATCCGACCGTCGGATTCTCCTGAAATCAGAACCGTTGGGTTCGTATCGAAAAGAGCTTTCTAAGGAATATTAGAAATTTGAAATCTAACGGTTGGATTTGGAGATACGTCCAAATCAAATTTGAAAAAGGTCGCTGTAAGTGCAGTTCGATGGCCATTGATGGAAATCGACTGTACGGGCCTTGATAAAATTATTAAAAATAGTAATAATTTGTGTAAAATCATAAGAAATGATTTGTGAAGAATTGGGATGAAAAACTCCATATTTGAAAAGATAAAAATAGATTTTTATCGAAATGAACTAGTTATTAACTAGAAAAATAATCCAATGGTTAAAAATAAATAAATTGGATTAGAATTGAATTGAAATTATCAATGGATATTTTCGATATTGGATTCCGTGATTACAGATATTGTGATGGGAATTTGGAAGATATCGATATCGTTATTCCCGATATGATATCTGTTGGTTTCAGGATTTGATGTTAAATATAAGTCAATGCTCTCTCTATTTAAAACCTTATATTTAATGTCAAATTTGATTGATTGATGGTTTGGATTGTGCTCGACCAGTTTATGAGCAGAATATGCTTTTACATTTAGCATTGGGTTGGGTTGAAAATATCTGTGTGCTAACGCCTTGTGAAACACTTCACGATTTGACGATAAGGTGTTTAGCGATGTTGTGTTCATTTCAAATTTAACGAATGATTGTGAAATGATATTTTTCTTAAGTGAAAAGAAATGTATTCCCGATTTTGGACAGGGAATGTTTTATAAAAATGTTTTATAAAACAGAAAGGATTTCGAGGCCCAAAACCCGATGATTTCTAAAGTGATTTAGAAAATGTATTGTATGTTACATTGTGGTTCATCGCATATTCGATTAGTTGCTATTGATGATGTATCTGTTTGGTGGCGGAGAATTTATTCTCTTGCTTAACACCCTTCTTTGAGACGTACGAGCTCAAAGGTTATGTGATTAATAGTGACTGATCATATGCGTGAATTACTGATGTGAAGTACTATATTTTGAAAGTACTTGTGATTAGTATGTTGTGAAATGATTTTCCCTACTTCGGGATATGAAATGATTTAGTATGTGGCTAAAGATTCGGGTAACCCTGAGACTAAAAGTATGGGTGAGAGGGCGGTGTATGCTCTCCATGAGTGGGAGGTGCATCGTCGGTGTAGCCTACTCCTATGTGGGGTAGGTGCACATATATATATCGAGTTGCGAGGTGCGTACCCTTTGCCTTGTCGATGGGGAGCACGATATTTGGTTGCATACTTGTTTGTATGCATTGTTATGTTTTGGAATTCACATTTCCAAATGATTTGATTTGAGATCCCGAAGTGAAATCTACTTTGATATAGAAAGTTAGATATGTATTTCAAATGATTTGAAATAAGAAATCGGGAATAAAATCCAAAGGAATAATTTCTGTAAATTGAATTGGATTTGGAAAATCTAAGAGTGGTGATTAATCTAAGTGGGTAGATTGGGATATTGCATGTTGATTGATGCATAGTAGATCCATATATCTATATTGATTGTTGCTTATACACTGGCTTTCATGGGGGTAAACCCGTTCCGCGAAAGTGGCGTGGTCCCGTGATTTGCCTTATTTTTGAACAAAGTTAACAACTGTTTTTGAGTTCTCACACCAGTCCCATGACTGACCTGTAGTTTGCTTTTCCCTTGCGAACTCGGGTGCCCCTATTTTCCACACGGGCAGTCGAGTAGTTTTATTTTGCAGATGTATTGAGCAGGATTCTGGATTGAAGCTTTAAGCTATGTCCAGGCATTTACAGTCTTCCGCTGTGTAGTTTATATTTCCGCTGTGCACTGTTTTACATTTATGTAAATTTATCTTCCGTTGTGTATTATTATCGATATACTCTGATATTCTGTACTCTGATGTAACATTATTATGATGTTTATTGAAGTCTTCTGTTATTTGTTCTGATGTGTTGTATACCCAAAGTTAGCGTATGCGGAATTCGAACGGTCTTGGTCGGTTTAGCGATCGATTAGGTCCGGGCGAAATCCGTGTCGTTACAAACGTGGTATCAGAGCTTTGGTTTACAAAGCTCAGAGAACAAGGCACATTAGAACCATACGAAAGAATTCATCAGATATTGGATTAGTAATATCCAATGGAATGACTCGTTAGAGATGGGATCAGTAGTATCCTAGAACGAGTGTGAAGGGTATATTTTTCAAATGAAAACAATTTTGTTTTGAAATTTAAATCGTTTAAACGTATTTGGTTATTTATTTATATTGATGTGGACAATCCAGTATATATAGATTTTGCGTATACGTCTGATCCGCGTGTATTCAAAGTTTTAATATATTGAATAGATATAGCATTACACTCTAGTCGCCCGAAGATGATATTGATGATAGCGATCGCATCATCAACATTTATGTTCGAGTTTCGAAGGTGTGATTTTCTATATATTTCCTATTAGACTGGTGTGAGAACCAAAAACTAATATAGATAGATTTATTGTTGTGAATTGGCATCAAAAACATGATTTTTGACTATGTATCAAAGTTATCAATTTGAAACTCTAATTCACTAATTGATTGATGTTTGTGTTGTTTGTTTATTTGTTTGCTAATTTTTAGCCATTTAGCCTAATAGCATCAAATATTGAATTATATTGAAAATTGGTCGCATTTGCTTGCATATACATATACTTATATTGAACAGGTCATAGCAAGGAGGCTAGAGCCAGAGAATAAAATTTGTTTGCCCGACAAATAGGTACATGTTTACTACATAATTTCCTGTTTTGTTTGGGTGATGATGATTTTGTGAGCCTATTGGCTAGCCGCTTGGCTTTTTCTTTTTCTTTTTAAGATCTGAAGGACCGGGGAAGCTATTTGAAATTCCCCGATGCTCCCGGTGCAGGGGAGGTTATGGCGAAATTTTTCAAAAATTTAGGGTGTTAGCCAAATTTTTGAAATTTTGAAAATTCTCAGAAACTAAAGAGTTGGAGAATGAAAGCCAGATCGAGCATAGTGTTGAATTATCAAACCACTTTCGACTTTGTTCCTTTTCGGGGACGAAAAGTTTAAGTGGGGGAGATTGTAACAACCCGTAAAATGCGAGCCAGTTTGAAATTTTTTTTTTGGCAATTTTAGCGAATTTTGAATATTTAAAATGAATAATTTTAAATAATATCGACGAGAAATTTATTTTGAATAGAATTCGACGTATATATTTATATACGTCGTCGTTAGAATATAAATATTTATATATAATTATAAATAGAATTGAAAATGGCGCGGTAGTTCGATAATTTGATTTCAAACTTCAATTGAATGTACCAGGTGCAAAACAATCCGGATTTTAGTGAAACCAAAAATAATGGAATCTAATAGCGAATATCTTTCCAACGAATCCGAAAAATCGAAAGTTCGTAGCGGGAATCAAAAGATATGTCCAGTTGAAAATTCTGAATAGTCGCTATGGAATTCAGGCCCTTAAAAATGGACATTTTGCAAACGACCTCGGATTTCGACGAAACCACTTTTGTTAGGTCCGTGATGTCAAGTTATTGCTAGGTTTCAAATTTCATAATTTTTCGAATCAATATGTGAGCGTGGCAAAGGAAAACGCGTTTGACCAATTTCTGTTGAATTTAATCGACAGGAAATTGGCCATTTTTCAAACGATCTCAGAATTTGACGAAATTAGTTTTGTTAGGACCGTATCGTCAATACGAAACTAGAAAATATTTTTCTGGAATTTTTCTAGTTAGTATGTGACCCCGGTAATTTGAAATGTACGTTTAAAATTCAATATAAGGATTTAAATTGTAAATTCAACGGAAACTGATTGTAACGATCAAACCAGCTTGCGATACATATCCCATTGTGTTCGGAATGGGGGTAAAACGCTATGGACGACAGGCGGTGGACCTCGTTTCGAGGTCATAAGTAAAAGCCAACCCTTTGGCAAAAATTTAATAATTAAATAATAAAAAAAATAAAAAAAAACAAACCCACCTTTCCCCTTTTCTCTTCTGTTGGCCCCCCCCCCCCCCCCGAATCAGTTATTCATAAAACGAAAAAAAAAAAAGAGAAAACCCTAAAATCATCGAGCGCCGCCTTATCTCGAACGACGCCGACGAGCCCTCGCGCCGCACCCCTCCGTTCAGTTCCTTCCTCCCTCCAGACGCCGCCGACATCGAATCGAAGCAACCCCCGAAGCCTCGCCGACACCTTCGAGCGCCTCCACCCACGAGCCACCGCCGACACTCCTTTTTCCCTCCTCCCATTCGAAATCGGTGAGCGTTTAATTTTATTTTATTTTTGCTTTTGTTTTTTGTTTTACAGTATATATATAAACTGTTTTTTTATATATGTTTGAAAACTGTTTTTTTTAGTTTTATAAACTGAAATTATAAAAGAACAAAAACTGATTTTTGTTTTAAGTTTTTAAAAACAGATTTTTTTTATAAAAGAAAATAAAACTGAATTTTTATATAAGTTATAAAAACTGTTATTTTATAAAGTTTTAAAACTGTTTTTTTTTTATAAAAGAGTTTTAAAAACAGAAATTATAAGAGGCAAAAGCTGATTTTTGTTTTAGGATTTAAAAACTGCATTTTTAAAAGATTTTAAAAAAACTGCATTTTTAAAAAGTTAAAAACTGATTTCTTTAAAAAGTAAAAATCATATTTTTATTTATTGAAAGTCGAAGTAAAAATCATATTTTTATTTATGGAAAGTCGAAGTAAAAATCAGATTTTTATATATTGAGTCGAAAGAAAAATCAGATTTTTATATATTGAATAACATAGTAAAAATTCGATTTTTACATATGTAGAGAATACGGGTGAAAGCGACAAAAGGCGAAGATTTCTATAAAGGAAGAATCGTGTAGTTGGATAGCTATTGGTGAGAATTTCTCACCTTTCAATTTATTTTTCTAGTTATATATATATATACTAGGATGCAGACGGTGCTTAGTAGCACCCGACACAATCGTCCACAGACCATGGACTTGTTTGTTTGATTGCAAATTAGTTAGACTATTTGGTTTGGTTTGAATGGTTTGGTGAAATGAATTATATATATTGAAAGAGAATATATCGTATGTATTGAAAGTGAATATATCGTATGTATGGAAAGTGCATATATCATATATATTGAAAGTGAATATATCGTATGTATGGAAAGTGCATATATCATATATATTGAAAGTGAATATATCGTATGTAGTGAAAGTGAATATATCATATATATGGAAAGTGAAAATATCGAATATATTGAAAGTGAAAATATTATATATAGTGGAAGTGAAAATATCGAATATATTGAAAGTGAAAATATCGTATATATGAAAAGTGAAAACGATATATATATGAATTGAAAACGATGTATATGAAATATTTGAATTGAAAACGATGTATATGAAATATTCGATTTTGATAGAAAATTGAATAAAATAGAAAACGAATTCGAATTGAATTGAATAGAAAACGAATTCGAATTGAATTGAATAGAAAACGAATTCGAATTGAATTGAATAGAAAACGAATTCGAATTGAATTGAATAGAAAACGAATTCGAATTGAATTGAATAGAAAACGAATTCGAATTGAATTGAATAGAAAACGAATTAGAAATGAATTGAATTGAAAACGAATTCAAATTGAATTGAAATTTGAATTGAATAGAAATGAATTTTAAAACGAATCTATAAATAAGAATTCAATTGTGATTTGAATTGAAAAGGAAGTTGAAAATGTTTTTGAAACGAATTCAAAACTATTTATATAATTCGTTTTAAATAGAAATTGACGAAATATATATTATATATATTATATATATATAATATAATGGCCTGAATAGAACGCGCCGCGCTGCGGCAGTTCGCGAATTTCGACCATTGACTTCGAACGGACATTACGGGAGATCCGACCGTCGGATTCTCCTGAAATCAGAACCGTTGGGTTCGTATCGAAAAGAGCTTTCTAAGGAATATTAGAAATTTGAAATCTAACGGTTGGATTTGGAGATACGTCCAAATCAAATTTGAAAAAGGTCGCTGTAAGTGCAGTTCGATGGCCATTGATGGAAATCGACTGTACGGGCCTTGATAAAATTATTAAAAATAGTAATAATTTGTGTAAAATCATAAGAAATGATTTGTGAAGAATTGGGATGAAAAACTCCATATTTGAAAAGATAAAAATAGATTTTTATCGAAATGAACTAGTTATTAACTAGAAAAATAATCCAATGGTTAAAAATAAATAAATTGGATTAGAATTGAATTGAAATTATCAATGGATATTTTCGATATTGGATTCCGTGATTACAGATATTGTGATGGGAATTTGGAAGATATCGATATCGTTATTCCCGATATGATATCTGTTGGTTTCAGGATTTGATGTTAAATATAAGTCAATGCTCTCTCTATTTAAAACCTTATATTTAATGTCAAATTTGATTGATTGATGGTTTGGATTGTGCTCGACCAGTTTATGAGCAGAATATGCTTTTACATTTAGCATTGGGTTGGGTTGAAAATATCTGTGTGCTAACGCCTTGTGAAACACTTCACGATTTGACGATAAGGTGTTTAGCGATGTTGTGTTCATTTCAAATTTAACGAATGATTGTGAAATGATATTTTTCTTAAGTGAAAAGAAATGTATTCCCGATTTTGGACAGGGAATGTTTTATAAAAATGTTTTATAAAACAGAAAGGATTTCGAGGCCCAAAACCCGATGATTTCTAAAGTGATTTAGAAAATGTATTGTATGTTACATTGTGGTTCATCGCATATTCGATTAGTTGCTATTGATGATGTATCTGTTTGGTGGCGGAGAATTTATTCTCTTGCTTAACACCCTTCTTTGAGACGTACGAGCTCAAAGGTTATGTGATTAATAGTGACTGATCATATGCGTGAATTACTGATGTGAAGTACTATATTTTGAAAGTACTTGTGATTATTATGTTGTGAAATGATTTTCCCTACTTCGGGATATGAAATGATTTAGTATGTGGCTAAAGATTCGGGTAACCCTGAGACTAAAAGTATGGGTGAGAGGGCGGTGTATGCTCTCCATGAGTGGGAGGTGCATCGTCGGTGTAGCCTACTCCTATGTGGGGTAGGTGCACATATATATATCGAGTTGCGAGGTGCGTACCCTTTGCCTTGTCGATGGGGAGCACGATATTTGGTTGCATACTTGTTTGTATGCATTGTTATGTTTTGGAATTCACATTTCCAAATGATTTGATTTGAGATCCCGAAGTGAAATCTACTTTGATATAGAAAGTTAGATATGTATTTCAAATGATTTGAAATAAGAAATCGGGAATAAAATCCAAAGGAATAATTTCTGTAAATTGAATTGGATTTGGAAAATCTAAGAGTGGTGATTAATCTAAGTGGGTAGATTGGGATATTGCATGTTGATTGATGCATAGTAGATCCATATATCTATATTGATTGTTGCTTATACACTGGCTTTCATGGGGGTAAACCCGTTCCGCGAAAGTGGCGTGGTCCCGTGATTTGCCTTATTTTTGAACAAAGTTAACAACTGTTTTTGAGTTCTCACACCAGTCCCATGACTGACCTGTAGTTTGCTTTTCCCTTGCGAACTCGGGTGCCCCTATTTTCCATACGGGCAGTCGAGTAGTTTTATTTTGCAGATGTATTGAGCAGGATTCTGGATTGAAGCTTTAAGCTGTGTCCAGGCATTTACAGTCTTCCGCTGTGTAGTTTATATTTCCGCTGTGCACTGTTTTACATTTATGTAAATTTATCTTCCGCTGTGTATTATTATCGATATACTCTGATATTCTGTACTCTGATGTAACATTATTATGATGTTTATTGAAGTCTTCTGTTATTTGTTCTGATGTGTTGTATACCCAAAGTTAGCGTATGCGGAATTCGAACGGTCTTGGCCGGTTTAGCGATCGATTAGGTCCGGGCGAAATCCGTGTCGTTACAAACCACTGACGCCACTTTTAGCTAGGAGGAAACGTAGGCCCTCCCTGAGGTCCGTCTCCCGTTTTTGGTTCATATCGGGTGTGAAACTCGCGAATCAACGTTACACAAAGCTACGCCACAAAGGCCGTGCTTTGATCATCAACCACAAGACTTTGCTTTTCAACAAAAGCCTTGATCAATTGCCATTTAGGCGTGCCACACAGGCAATTCACTCCATGCGATTGATATCCATCAATACATAACCCCTGAGCTCGTACGTCTCAGAGAAGGGCGTTAAGCAAGAGAATAAATTCTCCGCCGCCAAACAGATATATATTTAATAGAGATCAATCACACGGACTAAAATCCAATGTCAGACACACAGTCCATTTACAAGTCCGTTCTGGGTCTGAACGAAACCGGAGGCACCTAGTACCTCGCATATCCATCGATCTCCAAGTACGTCTGGACGATCACCAACTGTTTCCATCTTCTTGGGTGTACAGCCCAATCAAGATCATCAGTAGTCACCCAAACGACGTGAAGACTTCCGGTCTTCGACCATCGTCTTCATCTTCGACTTATCGTCGTATCAGTTATTCAGAATGGGATAGACCCGGTCTTTCCGAATAACTCGCGTATATTTTAAATAAGTGTCAAACAAACACAACATACGCCTCATTCCAATTCATTAGTCACTGACAGTAAATTAATCAAGAGAATAATTTCCCAAATATTAACCCCGAAGGCCGAAACCAACATCAGATCAATATTCAGAAAACCATTCTACTTGGCTAACCGACAGTTAGTTTCTAAATTTCACATTCATAGGGAAAGGTTCCCATTAATTTTATCCAAGATAAATTCCTTGAATTTATTCTTTAATCCATTTTTGAATATCAATTCAAACTAGTCGGGATTAGCGAACCTTACCGAAGTAACCATTTGTTTTAATTTCCCAATCCCAACCTATTCATCCCATGAAGTAAAACTGGTAATACTTCATATCTAACACCACAGTGTTATCGGTAAATTCAATTACCATTTCACGTTCAAATCTAATTAAAGATTTAACAATCGCCTGGAGCAAAACTGGTGATACTCCATTTTCGATCATTTCAATCTAATTAAAGATTCATTAAAACTCCACTTAGTTTTAATCTTAGACTGGGTTAAAGAATCAGTGTCATTTAAAACACGGTTCACGATAAACCCAAAATCACATTCAGTAATTATCGGGTTAAAGAACGAGTGTTATTTAAAACACTGTTCACGATAAACCCAAAATCAATATCGATTCAATTCCAATTAAATATTATTGAATTGGTACACTTCATTAAATCTAAAAAAAAAGATTTAATCTTTTCTCAACTGGGTTCAAGAACAGTGTTAGTGAAGACACCATTCACGACAAACCCAAATCACATTTGATATTAAACACAAGGCTCTGAATAGAAAATATACCGGCTTATATTCAATATCAAATTCTACGACTAACAAGTATCGTATTGGAAATAACGATATAAATATATATCTTTCAAACTTCCATAACAACACCTGTATAATCACGAATCCCAACATCGAAATATTCCGAAGACAATTTCGATTCAAATCCACTCCAATGCAATCATTGGATATTTTGGTTATTTTTAAAACCCTTTTAAAATTCAATTTATTTATTTAAAAATAAATAGAATTATAATTCTAGTTCAAAACTAGTTCATTTCGATAAAAATCTATTTTTATCTTTTCAAATATAGAGATTTTCATCCCAATTCTTTCTAAATCATTTCTTATGATTTTACACAAATTATTACTATTTTTAATAATTTTATCAAGGCCCGTACAGTCGATTTCCATCAACGGCCATCGAACTGCACGTATAGCGACCTTTTTCAAATTTGATTTGGACATAATTCCAAGTCCAACCGTTAGATTTCTAATTTCTAATATTCTTTAGAAAGCTCTTTTCGATACGAACCCAACGGTTCCGGTTTTAGGAGAATCCGACGGTCGGATCTCCCGTAATGTCCGTTTGAAATAAATGGTCGAAATTCACGAACTGCCGCGGCGCGGCGCGTTCTATTCAGGCCATTAAATTATATATATAATATATATAATATATATTTCGTCGATTTCTATTTAAAACGAATTATATAAATAGTTTTAAAATTCGTTTCAAAAGCAATTTCAACTTCCATTTCAATTCAAATCAAAATTGAATTCTTCTTTATAAATTCGTTTTAAAATTCATTTCTATTCAATTCAAATTTCAATTCAATTTGAATTCATTTCAATTCGCTTTCAATTCCATTTGAATTCGTTTTCAATTCAATTCATTTCGAAATCGTTTTCAATTCAATTCATTTCGAAATCGTTTTCAATTCAATTCATTTCGAAATCGTTTTCAATTCAATTCATTTCGAAATCGTTTTCAATTCAATTCATTTCGAAATCGTTTTCAATTCAATTCATTTCGAAATCGTTTTCAATTCAATTCATTTCGAAATCGTTTTCAATTCAATTCATTTCGAAATCGTTTTTAATTCAATTCATTTCGAAATCGTTTTTAATTCAATTCATTTCGAAATCGTTTTTAATTCAATTCATTTCGAAATCGTTTTTAATTCAATTCATTTTGAAATCGTTTTTAATTCCATTCATTTCGAAATCGTTTTTAATTCAATTCATTTCGAAATCGTTTTTAATTCAATTCATTTCGAAATCGTTTTTAATTCAATTCATTTCGAAATCGTTTTCAATTCAATTCATTTCGAAATCGTTTTTAGTTCAATTCATTTCGAAATGACTAAAATCGATATAAATATCATTCACGTCAAAATGACGTCAATCTAATCAACACGGCTTCATAAATTTCTATTTTCAAATATTCTATTTCAAATATTTCTTTTTCAAAATAGTTGTTATTATAAAAATATTTCGTTCAACACATGACCAATCTCAGTGGATGAGTACTGTCAACACATGAACCTTTATTTTATATTGATAAAGATGTAAATTTTATTACTAAAATATTTCGTTCAACACATGACCAATCTCAATGGATGAGTACTGTCAACACATGAACTTTTATTTTATAATATTCTTTATTTTTCAAATTGGAATGAGGCCCAATCAATTACCATATAAAATTAATTATATGGATTTTCATGCATTACACACATATAATTGCATTAAAAAATAATCAACCATCAACCAAAGTGCACTACACTGTATAAGCATCACATATAGATATCTAATGCTTATAACAGCCTGTCAATCAATCGATCGACATATTTAATCAATCAGGATGAGTGGACTTCAAATTTCATCCCAACACCCGTGTGGGGTTTCAAACAATCAAACGCATATTTTATTTGTGCAGTTGGGCGATGTGTAAAATTTATCGACCCAATCAATGTCCTTCAAATAGGTGTACATAAACAAACCGTCTGGTTTGTAAATGAATATTTTATTTTATTCACTTCACGTTAAAAATTATATTTTTAACGATAAAACATTTTATTCAACCTATGAATATTCTATTCGGTTCATTTATTCAATAAAATGATATTTTTATTTTTCTAACTTATTTTAGAAAATTTCGACGGCATAACGGCACGATACTAGAAACGGGATAAGGCCTAGCCTTATCCCCGGTCTAGTGAAGGCCCACGCCATTCACACATCAATCAAATCCATTCATTTCACCAAACAATTCAATTTCAATCAAATAATCTAACTAATTTTTGCAATCAAACAAACAAGCCATCCATGGTCTGTGGATGACGGGTGTCGGGTGCTACTAAGCACCGTCTACATCCTAGTATATATATATGTAACTAGAAACAAAGAAATTTAGAGTGAGGAGTTCTCACCAATAGCTATCCAATACCACGACTCTTCCTCTATTGAAATTTTCGCCAACCTCGCCTTTTTGTCGCTTTCGCCCGTATTCTCTACATATGTAAAAATCGAATTTTTACTTCGCTATTCAATATATAAAAATGAATTTTTATTTCGTTGTTCAATATATAAAAATCATATTTTTATTTCGAAGTTCAATATATAAAAATCATATTTTTATTTCGAAGTTCAATATATAAAAATCATATTTTTACTTCGATATAAATAAAAATCACATTTTTAAAATCAATTCTATTTTATATTTTCAAAACAAAGATATTTAATTTCAAAACAATACTATTTTAAACTATACCAACATATATAAATTTCAAATTTTAAAACTATAATATAATTTTCAGATTTTATAAACCATATATTTTCAGATTTTATAAACCAAATATTTTCAGATTTTATAAACCAAAATTTTCAGATTTAATAAACCATGATTTTCAGATTTTAAAAACAATTTATTTTCAGATTTAATAAACTATTTATTTTCATATTTAATTGCTATTTTTATTTTCAAAACTCTTATATTTACAAAACACTTTCCTATTCTCTTTTTAAAAACATATCTATTTTATTTTTAAAACCATATCTATTTTATTTTTAAATTAAAAACCAATGCAAATTTAAATAAAGTGAATTAAATTAAAACTGAAATTTAAATAAAGTTAATCACCTTCACTGTTGTTTTTCAGCTCCTCTGAATCAAACCGCCGTCGTTCATCTCTAAGAGGGCCGGAACCAGATCTAACCATCTCACGGCGACGGCCTTGGAGCCTCCTAGCTGCGCCATTGGTGGCGGCCCAATCGGTGACGCCAGCGCCAAGAAAATTGCCCCCGAACGATCGAGTTTTAAGCTTGAAATTCCCTAAATCCACAACGTATTATCCAATCTCCACCATTGAATCTCTTGAGCTCCATGAGGGCTTTGATTTCCATGTATTAATTTCGGACATGGTGGCATGGATTAAGAGAACTTGGGGGCGAAATTTTGAGCGATTCTGGCTCTCGGTTTGCAAACGACGGCGGCTGTAGAACGGTCAAGGGTTTTGACCCACTTTATAAGAAATTTTATATTATTTTATATTTTAAATTCCAAAAATAATTGTTTATTGATACCAGCTTCAAATCAAACCCAACGATTGCCGCCCCTAGCTAAATACCCCCATTCCGAACACAATGGGATATGTATCGCAAGCCAATTCGACTTTTTGAATTAGTTTTCGTTGAATTTACATTTAAATCGCTATATTGAATTTTAAACGTACATTTCAAATTATCGGGGTCACATACTAACTAGAAAAATTCCAGAAAAATATTTTCTAGCTTCGTATTGACGATACGGTCCTAACAAAACTAGTTTCGTCGAATTCTGAGACCGTTGGAAAAATGGCCATTTTCCAGTCGATTAAAATCAACTAAAACTGGTCAAATGCGTTTTCCTTTGCCACGCTCACATATTGATTCGAAAAATTATGAAATTTGGAATCTAGCAATAACTTGACATCACGGACCCAACAAAACTGGTTTCGTCGAAATCCGAGGTCATTTGCAAAATGTCTATTTTTAAGGGCCTGAATTCCATAGCGACTATTCAGAATTTTCAACTGGGCATATCTTTTGATTCCCGCTATGAAACTTCGATTTCCCGGATTCGTTGGAAAGATATTATCAATTAGATCCTAATGTTTTTGGTTTCACCAAAATCCGGATTGTTTTGCACCCGGTACATTCAATTGAAGTTTGAAATCGAATTATCGAACTACCGCGCCATTTTCAATTCTATTTATAATTATATATAAATATTTATATTCTAACGACGGCGTATATAATATATGCGTTCGAATTATATTCAAAATAAATTTCTTGTCGATATTATTTAAAATAATTCATTTTAAATAATCAAAACTCGCCAACATTGCCAAAATAAAAATTTTAAACTGGCCCAGATTTTCGGGTTGTTACAAGTTCATTTCGATAAAAATATATTTTTATCTTTTCAAAAATGAAAATTATCATCCCAATTATTTTCAAATCATTTATTATGATTTTACACAAATTACTAATATTTTTAATAATTTTATCACGGCCCGTACAATCGATTTTCATGAACGGCCATCGAACTGCAGTTACAACGACCTTTTCCAAATTTGATTTGGACATAATTCCAAATCCAATCATTACATTTCAAATTTCTTGTATTCGTTAAAAAGCTCTTTCCGATACGAACCCAATGGTTCCAGTTTTAGGAGAATCCGATGGTCAGATCTCCCGTGATGTCCATTCGAAGTCAATGGTCGAAATTCGCGAACTACCGCGGCGCAGCGCATTCTATTCAGGCCATTATATATATATATATATATATTTAATATATATATTTCGTCAATTTCCATTTAAATCGTATTTTATAATTCGTTTTAAATTCGTTTTAAAAATGATTTCAACTTCATATTCAATTTTAAATAAAAATTGAATATTCCATATCATTAATATATAAATGATAATATTTTCAAAACATTAGATTTTGAAATCACATCCATTTCGATATTCATTATAAAAACGAATAAAATCGATATAAATATCGTTCACATCTAAATGGCGTTAATCTAATCAACACGGCTTTACATATTTAAATATTTTCGTGTCCATCCCAAATTGGATATCAAAATCATATTTGGATCCATCACTGAATATTATTTTAAAATATTCGTTATTTTAAAGTATTCATTCTTTCTGAACTGGAATCAGACACAGTCAATTACCATATGATGTCATTTATAAGGATTTCATACACACATGTATGCCACAATAATCAAACACAGCCAACCATCATCCAGAGTGCATTACACAACTGCATAAGCGTAAAATATGAATAATTAACGCTTACAAGAGCCTGTCAATCAATCGATTGACACACAACTAAATATTGGGATTAGTGTATGTCGAATATCATCCCAATACCCATATGGGGTTTTCAAACAACAAACACTGATTATTATTTGTGCAATTGGGCGATGTGTAAAATATATCGTCCCAATCAATATCAGTTAAATGGGTGTACATAAACAAATCGTCCGATTTGTTTATGAATATTTATTTTATTCATATACACGTTAAAAATTATATTTTTAACTATAAAATATTTTATCCAACTCATGAATATTTTTTATTCCATTCCACATCACAATCAATCACAACAACACAATACAATCAAACAAATGAGTCGCCCATGGTCTGTAGACGACGGAGAGCAGTTCATATATGCAGTTATAAAATAAATAACTGTATAAAGAAAATTATAGTGAGGAGTTCTCACCTTGGGTTTCCACTCCTCCATTCCTTATCGTCGCTCGGATTTGCTGTTCTGATTCCTACGCAATCTGTTTCACGAAATTTTTATTAAAAATCATATTTTTAATAATGTTTCATATATTTAAAAATCACAATTTTACTTCGCTAACTTCATAATAAAGTTCACATTTTTACTTCGATGTTTAATCCATAAAAATCATATTTTTATACCACTATTACATATATAAAAATCATATTTTTATTATGTCATTATATATACAAAAATCAAATTTTTATATATTATATATATAAATAAAAATCAAAATTTTACCTTCGCTATATATAATTAAAAATCATACCTTTATAACGCTACATATATTATAAAATTCTAATTTTTGTAGCGTTACTTCATATATAAATAAAAATCAAATTTTTAATAGCATAAATGTATAAAAATTGAAATTAAACACTAACTGGAGGATAAGGTGGTCGGTGGAGACTTGGGGGAGGGACGCCGGAGCCCGCAAGTGGTCAGGGGCTTAAACACGAAGTGGGTTTTCATAAAAAATTGAATTTTTTATTGGCCGGAGGGGTTCACCGTCGAAGTGGTGGTGGGGTAGGGCGGCGTTGGGCTATGGGTGACGGTAGGGGGGTCGCGGTCAGGTGGTGGGGGCCGGGGGTAGGTGGCGATCTCGATTTTGGGTTTTTGGAGTGGTTTCGAAGTGGGGCGACGTGTAGGGGAGAGCCGGGGGTGAAGGGGACCGTCGTCGTCGATGGGAGGTGGGCCATGGCTGTGCGGCGACAGAGGGGAGGTGGGCGGCGGAGCACGGGCGGCGATGGAGGCTGTAGAGGGAGTGACGGGTTTTGAAGGAAAGGGGCTTGATTTTTTTTGTCTGAAGGAAAATTAGGGTTTAAGCCCTTATATACTTTTATTTAATTATTTATTAAAACCAAAATGTTATTTTTTCACTCGAACCCCAAACCGAACCCAACGACTATCGCCCCTAGCTAATTACCCCCATTTCGAACTCAATGGGATAAATTTTGTAATCCAATTCGATTGTTAAGATCAGTTTTGATTTAAACTAAATTATAAATCATTATATATTTAATTTAAACGTACAATTTAATTTACCGGGGCCATATACGGACTCCAAAAATTCTAGAAAAATAAATCTGGCTATGTTTTGATGATATGGTCCTAACAAAACTAATTTCGTCAAATTTGGAGCCCGTTTGAAAAACGGTCATTTTTCAGTCGAATAAATTCAAACTGAACTGACCAAACGCGTTTAAATCCACCACACTGACATATTGACTCCAAAAATTATGAAAATTGGAATCTAGCAATAACTTGACATTCCGGATCCAACAAAGTGGTTTCGTCGAAAATGGAGGTCATTTGCAAAATTTCTATTTTTAAGAGCTATATTTCCATAGCGACTATTCTGAATTTTCAACTGGGCATAACTTTTTATTCCCGCTATGAAATTTGGATTTTCCAGATTCGTTGGAAAGATATTTTCAAACAGATTCAAATATTTCTGGTCTTACTAAAATCCAATTTATTTTGAATCCTGTAAATTCATTTGAAATTTGAAATCGAAATTTCAAACTACCGCGCCATTTCCAATTCCTTTTATAATTAAAATAAATATTTACATTCTAGTTTCGATTTAAATAAATTTATACGTTCTAGTTCTATTCAAAATAAATTTCTAGTCGTTATTATTTAAAATAAACCATTTTAAATATCCAAAATTCAATAAAATTGCCAAAATAAAAAAATTTAAATTGGTTTTGATTTTCCGGGTTGTTTCCCCCACTTAAAATCTTTTCATCATCGAAAAGGAACGGAGTTGAAAGTTGTTTTACTAATCAACTTAACTTTTTTTCTGGCGTTCATTCTTCAACTTTTCAGTTTCTAAGAATTTTCAAATTATTCAAAAACTTGGCTAGCACCCTAAATTTTTGAAAAATTTCACCATTATCTCCTTTGTATGGGGAGACATTTAAAACTGCAACTCGCCACGCAGGCCCCTCACTAATCCAAAAGAGAATGCCAAGCGGTCAGCCTTAGGCTCATAAACTCTTTAAAAGCAAAAGAAATGCCAAGCGGCCAGCCTTAGGCTCATAAACTCTTTAAAAGCAAAAGAAAATGCCAAGCGGTCAGCCTTAGGCTCATAAACTCTTTTAAAAGAAAAAGGAAATTAGTAAACATGTACCTATTTGTCGGGCATACAATTTTATTTCTCTTCTTAGCAGTTTATCCATAACCTGTTCAACACATATATATGTACATGCATGTATTTCCAAACAATTTTCAACTCAATTCAACATTCGATACAGTTTGGCTAAATGGTTCAAAATTTTAATTAATCAACCAATAATTAAACAAAACAACTAGCAATCAATTAGTTGATTATCTTTTTAGATTCATAATTTTTCTATAAATATAAATATCCAATTTTGATGCCAAGTCACAACAATAGACCCTATCTAAGTTTTGGTTCTCACACCAGTCAATTGGAAACATATAGACATCTCACTTTCGAAACTCGAACATAAATTTTGATAATGTAACCACCATCAGAACATCTACGGGCGACCAGAGTGTGATCCCACATCTATCCAGTATATTTGAGGCTTCAAATACACGTTAATTACGCGTATATTCAAAATCTCCATATACTCAATTGTCCAAATTCAATACAAATAAAATATTCAAATACGTTTCATAAGGCTTAAATTTTCAAAATACATTTCTATTTTAGAAATAACTCTTTTTCGACTCATTCTAGGATACTTTTGATCTAACGAATCATCCTCATTGGATATTACTAATCCAATCTATGATGAATTCTTTCGTTCGGTTCTAATGTGTCTTGTTCTCGAGCTCTGTAAACCAAAGCTCTGATATCAACTGAGACAACCCAAACTTCCCCATAAAGGAAAGCCCGGTTTGAATTGAGAACACGAAAAATCAGAACACAAACAGAAGAACATTTCCTTGCTTATTACAACAATCACATCAGAATACATGAATATATACATTTGATAAATGACAGAGATTTACAAATTACAATGCAGTGGAAAATAATACAAAACACAACTGTAAGAAATACACAGATACAGAGTTTTCCGTATATAGCTCCAGCTGTAAACCCAAGATCCTGGAAAAGAAATAATCTGCAAAACCCAACTACTAGCTGACCGTGTCGAAAATAAGGGCACCCAGAGTTTAGGTTAAAACAATAAACTCCAGGTCTGTCATGTGACTGGTGTGAGAACTAAAACAGTTATTAATCTTTATTTTAAAGTTAGGTAAATCAATGGACCACGCCGTATAACACGGAACGGGTTTACCCCCAAGAATACCAGCGCATAAAACAAATAGCGCAATGCTAAATAAAGAACAATGAAGCTATTATAAGACTCAGGTCTTATCACACACTCAAGCCGGAGGATAGAGTTTTTACCTTATAATAGCCAAAAATGCTTGGTACGTAAAATTTCATATTTTTATTATTACTATAAGTGTATAGTGTCAAAACTACTTCAAATATAAATGTATCAATCATAGACGGCATGAGTGCACCATCCCACTATGTCGCCATACTAGGCTCTACAATTTAAAACCACAATGTCGTATTGGAAGTTGGATTTCCATCTATGAACCGAGGAAATGGATCGTCCTCACCGCTTCGAGACAATCTAGCCTACCATGTCTCAGGGTCAGAGCTCGAGTGACCCTTAGGAACCACAGGGCCGGTCCACACGAAGTGGATTAGAATGCCTGAATAATACGTTTCCCCGCCCTATGGGGCGTAAAACTGGTCAATATATCGACCAAACCACCCATCGGCCCCTACAGTGACCGATAAAACCGAGGCGCCTCGCTATCCATCATCCACATAAGCTATCCATCATCCACATAAGTAAAACGTCAGGGCTTGCAAAACCCTGACACCACTCCTAGCTAGAAAGAAACGCATGTCCTCCCTGGATCCTTCTCCTGTTTCTGGTCTACACCGAGGTGTAAGGCTCACGAATTAACGCTGCACACAAAGCTATGCTATATTGAAGCCGTTTTTTGATCATCAACCACAAGACTTTCCTTTTCAACAGAAGCCTTAATCATTTGCATCTCAGCATGCCACACCGGTAATTCACGCTATGAAACCGATGTTTATTATTCACACAGAATGAAATCCGATGCCAGACACTTTACAAGTTCGTTCTGGGTCTAAACGAAACCGGAGGCACCTTATTCCTCGTCCTATATGTCCAATACATGAGAGAGGTCCTCGCATATCCGGTCGATCCCCAAGTACGTCTGGACGATCACCACTTATTACCTCGTCTTGGGTGCACAACCCAATCAAGACATTAGTAATCATCCAAAAGATGTGAAGACCATCGGTCTTCAGCCACCGTCTTCATCGTCGACTCTTCGCTGATTCAGTTATTCAGAATGGGATAAACCCGGCCTTTCTGAATAACTTGCGTATATAATAAACAAGTGTTATAAAAACACAAAATATGCCTCATTCCAATTCAGAATATTCTTTGATTCAAATACTCACATCCTTAGGGATATGTTCCCTTAATTTTATCAAAGATAAATTCTTTAAAATTTATTCTTTAATCTTCCTTAGGATATCATTCAAACTATATTAAGGTTTTCCAAACTAGTCGGGATTAGCGCACCTTACCGAATAATCATTTTTTTAATTTCCCAATCCCAACTTATTCATCCTATGGAGCAAAACTGGTCATAATCCATATCTAACACCACGGTGTTATTGGTAAATTTAATTACCATTTCACGCTCAAATCTAATTAAAGATTTAACTATTGCTCGGAGCAAAATTGGTGATACTCCATTCTCGATCATTTCCCAAATTTGATAATTTAAATTATCAATTCCCATTTCAATCTAGTTAAAGATTCATTAAAACTCCACTTAGTTTTAATCTTCCCAAAAACAATATTAATGATTATTCAAAGCTAAGAAATTAACCTTATCTTTAAATGGGTTAAAGAACCAATGTCATTTAAAACACAGTTCACAATAAATCCAAAATCACATTCCATTTTATTCCAACTACTAAATATAACTGGAAATTCTAATAATCTTAATTATAAGATTTATTCTTTCCACACGGGGTTAAAGAACACTGTTACTGAAGACACCATTCCATTAGTCTCTAACCGTAAATTAGTGAGAGAACAATTCCCTAAGTATTAATCCCGAAGGCCAAAACCAACATCAGATCAATACCCAGGAAACCATTCAACATTGCTAATCTCCAGTTAGTTTCTAATTTTCTTAACTCCATTGGGTTTAAGAACAACATATTTAAAGATACCATTCACGACAAACCCAAAATTCAATTCCATTCAATTCCAATTAAATATTAATTAATTGGTAAACTTCATTAAATCTTAATGAAAAGATTTAATCTTTTCTCAACTGGGTTTAAGAACAGCATTAGTGAAGACACCGTTCCATCAGTCTCTAACCGTAAATTAGTAAGAGAATAATTCCCTAAGTATTAACCCCGAAGGCCGAAACCAGCATCAGATCAATACCTAGGAAACCATTCAACTTAGCTAATCTCCAGTTAGTTTATAATTTTCTTAACTCCATTGGGTTTAAGAACAGTGTTAGTAAAGACACCGTTCACGACCAACCCAAAATCCCATTCGATATTAAATACAAGGCTCTGAATTGAAAATATATCGGCTTATATCTAATATCAAATTCTGAAATCAACAAATATCGTATTGGAATAACGATATATATATCTTCCAAATTCCTCCACAATATCTGTATATTCACGGAATCCAATATCGAAATATTCCAGAGATAATTTCGATTCAAATCCATTCCAATTCATATATTGGAAATTCTGGTTATTTTTAAAACCATTTCAAATCCAATTTATTTATTTTAAAATATTGAATTATAATTCTAGTTCATAACTAGTTCATTTCGATAAAAGTATATTTTTAAGTTTTCAAAAATGGAAATTATCATCCCAATTCTTTCCAAATCATTTATTATGATTTTAGACAATTTATTAATATTTTTACTAATTTTATCAAGGCCCGTACAGTCGATTTCCATGAACAGCCATAGAACTGCAGTTACAACGACCTTTTCCAAATTTTATTGGAAATAATTCCAAATCCAACCATTAGATTTCAAATTTCTTGTATTCGTTAGAAAGCTCTTTACGATACGAACCCAATGGTTCTGGTTTTAGGAGAATCCGATGGTCGGATCTCCCGTAATGTCCATTCGATGTCAATAGCCGAAATTCGGGAACTACCGCGGCGCGACGCGTTCTATTCAGGCCATTGTATATACATCGTCGATTTCCATTTAAAACGTATTTTATAATTCGTTTTAAATTCGTTCTAAAAACTATTTCAACTTCATAATCAATTTTAAATAAAAATTGAATATTCTATATCATTAATATACAAATGATAATATTTTCAAAACATTAGATTTTGAAATCACATCCATTTCGATATTCATTATAAAAATGAACAAAATCGATATAAATATCGTTTACGTCTAAATGGCGTTAATCTAATCAACATGGCTTTATATATTTAAATATTTTCGTGTCCATCCTAAATCGGACATCAAAATCATATTTTGATCCATTACTGAATATTATTTTAAATTATTCATTATTTTAAAATATTCGTTATTTTAAAATATTCATTCTTTCTGAATTGGAATCAGACATAGTCAGTTACCATATAATGTCATTTATATGGAATTAATACACACATGTATGCCACAATAATCAAACACCGCCAACCATCATCCAAAGTGCATTACACAACTCCGTAAGCGTTAAATATGAATAACTAATGCTTACAACAGCCTGTCACTCAATCGATTGACATACAACTAAATATTGGGATTAGTGTATGGCCAATATCATCCCAATGCCCGTGTGGGGTTTTCAAACAACAAACACTGATTATTATTTGTGGAGTTGGGCGATGCGTAAAATATATCGTCCCAATCAATATCAGTTAAATGGGTGTACATAAACAAATCGTCTGATTTGTTTATGAATATTTATTTTATTCATACACACGTTAAAAATTATATTTTTAACTATAAAATATTTTATCTAACTCATGAATATTTTTTATTCCATTCCACATCACAATCAATCACAACACAATAAAATCAAACAAACAAGTTTCCCATGGTCTTTGGATGACGGGGAGCAGTTCATATATGCAGTTATAAAATAAATAACTGTATAAAGAAAATTATAGTGAGGAGCTTTCACATTGGGTTTCCACTCCTCCATTCCTTATCGTTGCTCAGATTCGCTGTTTTGATTCCAACGCAATCTGTTTCACGAAATTTTTATTAAAAATCATATTTTTAATAATGTTTCATATATTTAAAAACCATAGTTTTACTTCGCTAACTTCATAATAAAAATCACATTTTTACTTCGATGTTTAATCCATAAAAGTCATATTTTTATACCGCTATTACATATATAAAAATCATATTTTTATTATGTCATTATATATACGAAAATAAAAAATTTATATATTATATATATAAATAAAAATCAAATTTTTACCTTCGCCATATATAATTAAAACTCATACCTTTATCACGCTACATATATTATAAAATTCTAATTTTTGTAGCGATACTTCATATATAAATAAAAATCAAACTTTTAATAGCATAAATGTATAAAAACTGAAATTAAACACTCACCGAAGGATGAGGTGGTCGGTGGAGGCTTGGGGGTGGGACGCCGGAGTCCGCAAGTTGTCGGGGGCTTAAACACGAAGCAGGTTTTCATAAAAATTTAAAAAAAAATATTGGTCGGAGAGGTTCACCATCGAAGTGGTGGTGGGTAGGGCGGCACTAGGCAATGGGTGACGGCAGGGGGGTCACGGTCAGGTGGTAGGGGCCAGGTGAAAATCTTGATTTGGGGTTTTGGGGTGGTTTCGAAGAGGGGCGACGTGTGGAGGAGGCCCGGAGGTGAATGGGACCGTCGGCATCGATGGGAGTGGGGCCATAGCTGTGCGGCGGCGGTAGAGGGGAGGTGGGCGGCGGAGCACGGACGGCGTGAGACGACCCCAAACCCCGTACTGACGGTGGCAAGGGTTATCTTTGGAATATAACACAGAAACAGATAATAGAAGAACAAAATTAAATAAATACACCAGATAATGAACAATAGAATATACTGGATAAAAGTAATCATCAGAGCTACACAGTACACAGGATCATACTTAGTACAAATACAGTTCAGCTATACATAAATGTCTACAGCGGAAAACAAACAAAATATGTACAATAGGAGCTGAACAACATAAAAAGAGATAAATGATAGAATCCATCTTCCGCTCCAGCTATCCAGAAATAACCAGCTAAACCTGAATACAAGGCTGCCCATGTAGAAAAAGGGGGCACCCGAGTTTGAAAGTGAAACAAACTACGAGTCAGTCATGGGACTGGTATGAGAAATCTACTCAACACATATATAATTTGGCTAATCACAGGACCACGCCACTTTCGTGGAACGGGTTTTCTTCGTTGGATTGCCAGTGCTTTAAAACAAATCTTTCTTTTAAACAACGCAATGCATTTTATAAAAATGAAGCCATTATAAGACTCAGTTCCCATCACACAATGCAACGCAAACCGGAGGATAGAGTTTTTACCTTATAACGGCCAAAATATGCTTGATACGAATAAAACAAAGGCATTTGATATTACTACTAGTGTTTATATGTTTCGAAAACAATTTCAAATCATAACTATCAATCATAAGCGACATGAGCGTCCCATGCCACTATGTCGCCAAATATCTATACAATCGAAACCGCACGATTACGTATTTGGAAATTGGATTTCCGTCATGAACCAAGGCAAAAGATAGTCCTTACCGAATTCGAGACGCTCTAGCCCGTGTCTCAGGATCAGAGCTCGAGTGACCCTAGAATCGTCAGGGCCGGTCCACCGATGTGGATTAAAATTCCTGAACACTGCGTTTCACCGCCCTATGGGGCGTCAATGAGCCAACGAATGACTCCATCGGTCCCGGATCGACCGATATATCCGAGGCGCCTCGCAACAACAACAACCACACAGGTGAAAAGTATGTAAATGTCAGGGCTGGTAGGTCACTGACACCACCCTAGCTAGAAAGAAACGCATGCCCTCCCTGAGGTCCTTCTCCCGTTTCTGGTTCATACTAGGGTGTGAGGCTCGCGAATTCACATTATACACAAAGCTACGCCACACAGGCGGGGCTTTGATCATCACCACAAGACTTTGCTTTTCAATAGAAGCCTTGATCATTTGCCACTTAGGCATGCCACACTAGCAATTCACGCTATGCGACTGATGTCCATCGATATACAACTTCTGAGCTCGTGCGTCTCAGAGAAGGGCGTTAAGCAAAAGAATAAATTCTCCGCCGCCAAACAGATGTATATTTAATAGAGATCAATCAACACAGAATAAAATCCAATGTCAGACACACAGTCCATTTACAAGTTCGTTCCGGGTCTGAACGAAACCGGAGGCACTAAATACCTCGCAAACCCATCGATCACCACGTACGTCTGGACGATCACCACTCATTATCCATATTTCGGGATGCCTCCCAATCAGGACCTCGGTTACCAACCAAACGAGGTGAAGATCTCCGGTCTTCGACCACTGTCTTCATCTTCGGATTTCAATCGTCAGTCAATTATTTGAAATGAGAATTAACTCGGCCTTTTCAAATAATTCACGTATATTTAGAATTACAAATCAATTTATTTCAATGGTTAAATCATTCGACAACACCAATTTTGTTCTTTAATGTAATTTTCACACCAAACACATTCAACCATCCAATACCACATAAATCGAGCAAATTCAGTTTATTTCCATTCCATATCGTTTATGATATTTTATAACGATTTATCGCTATATTTATTTATTTTAAAATAGCCAATTTATTCAAAACGACGCTTCGGGCCATAACGCGGCCGTGGCGCTGTTTTTCTTCAGATTTGATTCACACATATCGGAAAATCTAACCGTTGGATCTTCACACAATTTACATCAATAAAAAGGTCTTTTCAAAACGAATCCAACGGTTCCAGTTTCGGGAAAATCTGACGGTCGGATCTCCCGGTACAATCGTTTGAAGTTTCAATTTCAAAATACAAACTGCAGCGTCGTTATTCGATTAAATATAATTATATATATGTATATATAATCGATTCTGGCGCTGTTTTTCTCCAGATTTGAATCAAACATTCCAGGCAATCCAACCGTTGAATTTTTACAAAGTTGGTGCCGTTGGAAAGATTTTTCCAAAGCGGACCCAACGGTTGCGATTTCAGGAAAATCCGATGGTCGGATCTCCCGGTATAATCGTTTGAAATCACGGTTTCAAAACACGAACTGCACGGCCACGTTTCGTTTTAATTTTATTTATATTTATATAAATATAGTTCATTCAACAATTTCAATATCGTTTTCACTTCAAATATTTCACTAACGCCTTTAAATTTTGGAAAATTTCACCATAACCTCCTTTGTACGGGAGGGGTTGGGAAAATTCCCAAATAGCCACACGGGCGTCTCATGTCAAAAAGAAAAAGGAAAAGCCAACAGGCTCATAAAATCATCACCCAAACAAAACAGTAAATGTGTACCTATTTGTCGGGCACAAAATTTTATTCCTCTTCTCTAGCCCCTTTGCTATAACCTGTTCAATAAATATGCATGTACATATATACAGTTCTTATCACTTATCATTTTCCATTCAACTTCATATTTGATTCCATTTGGTTTAAAAACACCATTCATTCTAATGTTGCATGCATAGGCAAAATTCAAATCATTAGCTAATTAATGAATATTTCAATTCATGCATATTTATTTGAACGAGTTGCTATTTTTAACACTTCACATTTCAACAATTCCTGTATATAATAAAAATGTGATTTTTATTGTAAAACAATTCATTTCAAAACACTATTATTTTATAAAGTCTACATAGATGATAAAAAGGTGATTTTTATTATAAAACAATTTATTTTAAAACAAGGTCATTTTACATAGTTCATATAAATGATAAAAAGGTGATTTTTATATTTAAAACACGAAGACCATTCAACACATGAATTTCTAATCAACGAATGAATATCGATCCAACACATGAAGGTTTTCTATAGTTTATATACATAAATAAAAATGTGATTTTTATATTTAAAACACGAAGACCATTCAACACATGAATTTCTAATCAACGAATGAATATCGATTCAACACATGAAGGTTTTCTATTCAACGAATAAATATAGTTTCAGTAAATGAAAATAATTCAAACACATGAATATTATTCAAAATTTCTGCAGCATAACGGCAGGGTAGTTAAAACCGGGACCGTCCCTAGTATGGCTCCACGCTCTACCTTAAATCCTCGCGGTTTTTGACAAAGGGGATCATGCATCTAGTTCGCACGCAGGCGACATGTATACATTTATTTCATTTCCACAAACTAATCCTATGTGGTTTCAACCAAATATTTCTCAACCACAAATGGGTATTTTTCAACCACAATCAATCAATATCAACCACAAACAATCCCAAACAATCATTCACTATCAATCAATTTTCACACCAATCACAACCAATAAATATCGTCCATGGTTTGTGGACGAGGGGCGTATATATATATATATATATATATATAGCAATTCACTTTGATTTCAACACATATATAATTTTTACAACGCATATACAACTTATACATCGAACGTACAACTTATACAACGCCTGTACATGAGGTGTACAACGCTTATATAACTCATACATCGACTTTATAATTTATACATCGTCGTTTTCCATATCGTTTATAAATTAGAAATCTCACATTGGGTTCCACTCCACCAAAAATGGCAGAAGGCTCAAAAAAATATGCGGTCTCTTCTAGAAGGTAGAAGACGTCCACACGAGCCCACTGTCTCTTGTTTCACTGAATTTCGTCAACACAGCAAAAAGATATGATTTTTCAAAGTTTGCAACGATTTAAAGGTGTTAAAACAGCTGAAAATAAAACAAGCCGTATACCTTTCTGAAATGTTCAAAACTAGGTCACGCGATTTCGTGAAATCCATGAATCGATAGCTCGATCGGCCTACGCAGTGTCGAAGGGGAAGGAGACAGATTTCAGCGCAGGGGGGTGCGGTGGCGTTCGATCGCCTGCGGCGGCGGCGGCTTGAACGCGCTAACTTCTCGGCGTCCGTTCTCCCAAACCACGCAATGAAAAAATCCAAACCTTATATGGATTTGAAGATCTCTCCTAGCTCTACAAAATCTTCAACTGGAGGAGGGACTGATTTTGCTTGTAGAGGGAGAAAATGAAGAGAGAAGGAATCGAACGTTTTCCGCCTTCGGTCGAACTTCGGGGAGAGAGAAAATAGAATTTCTGACCAATGATTTTTTTTGTTTATTTATATATTTTTAAAAATCCGAAAATACCCTCTTCCACACACGAACACCAATTCAAACCCAATGACTGTCGTCCCCAGCGTTTTACCCCCATTCTGAACACAATGGGATATGTTTCGATGGCCCATTGGACTGTTTCAGTCAGTTTCCATTCAAATTAAAATATAAAACCTTCAATATTTAACTTTAACGTACATTTCAATTTGCCGGGGCCACAAACTGATTCGAAAAATTCCAGAAAAATAAATCTAGCTATGTTTTGACGATACGGTCCCAACAAAACTAGTTTCATCGAATTCTGAGACCGTTTGCAAAAAGGCCCATTTCTGGTCGATCCAATTTAACTGTAATTGGCCAAAACACGTTTTCCTTTGCCACGCTCACATACTAGCTTCAAAAATTATGAAATTTGAAATATAGCAATAACTTCACATCCCGGATCCAACAAAAGTAGTTTCGTCGAATTCCGAGGTCGTATGCAAAATGGCCAATTTCACGGGCTATATAAATTCCATAGCGACCCTTCTGAAAATTCATTCGGCCATAACTTTTGCTTTCCGGTATGAAAATTTGATTTTTCAGATTCATTAGAAAGGTATTCAGTAACAGATTTAAATATTTTTGGTTTCACTAAAAACCGTTTTGTTTTGCACCCGGTACAGTCCGACAAAGTTTGAATTCAATTTTTGAAACTACAGCGCCATTTCAGGCCTTATTTATAATTATAATTAATTATATTCGTTTTCAATTGTCGATTCAACTCACCTTTCATCTCTATTATTTAAAATATTTATTTTAAATGTTTAAAATCCATTATTTTGGCTAATTTAAAAATTTTAAATTGGTTCAGATTTTCTGGGTCGTTTCAATCTCCCCCACTTAAAACTTTTCGTCCCCGAAAAGGAACAAAGCCGAAAGTGGTTTGATTAATCAACTTTACGTTCGATCTGGATTCCATTCTCCAACTTTTTAGTTTCTGAGAATTTTCAAATTCTTCAAAAATTTGGCTAACACCCGGAATTTTCGAAAAATTTCTCCATAACCTCCTTTGTACGGAGAGAGGTTTGGAAATTTATTGGGCCGTATTAGGTACCCAATAAATCCTAATAAGCATACACATATTTATAGTGATATATTCTGGTGTTTACAGGGGAGCATGTATTGATAATAACTCCAGAGAATAAATTCTCGTCACCCTGCCCCGTGTGGGAAATAAATAGTCCATGTGCCGTATCTAATAACTAGAGAGACGTGATTATTGTCAACTCCAGACCCGTGTGGGGTTTTTATTAATCTGGCAATTTTATCATTACAATTTAAATAGTCCATATCAGTCATCAGTTCAACCTGTAAAATATAGTCATCGCCATACAAGCCTCTCGCTCGTATGGTAAATCTTCCACCTCGTCACACAAGCTCCAAATGCTTATGTGGTATATGGTGAAGTATGCCTATCTTCTGAAGTATGCCATGTAATGTAGTTCAAAATTAATTGTTACTATCCTATGGCGACGTTTATTATTTCACACAGAAAAACCAGCACTCCGCATCCAATGGCATTCACAGGAATTGATATAATAATATTTCGCATCCAACTCATTAAGGTTTACCTATTTGTCGGGCACGCAAATAAAATCTCTACTCAACAGCCAATCCATTTACCTGCTCAAACACATATAATGCACATGTATATATTTTTATTTATTTTCCAATCAGCTCAATGTGTGATTTAATAGAATAAATCCTACCATTCATTTTATTGTTGATTAAATTAACTATCGTTTTAATAATTTTAATCAATCAAATCTACTATCACACAACACACATAACAATCAAATTGTTTTTAACACTTCAAAAATATACTAATCAATTTCTATAACCCTTTAAAATCTTTCAGACTATAGAGTTAAAAGTGCACATCGATGGAAAGAAAATAACAATAGAATAGAGAAATAAATGGTGATGTAAAGTATGGTAAATATACCTTGCACCGGAGTCAATCAGAGATATCCACTCGGCATCTAGGATAAGCTCTCTGAATGCTCTCCTCAGTTTCCCAAGTACAATCTCGCGGATCTCCACTCCATTGCACTTTGATTAAGTGAACCTTCTTGTTCCTCGGCTCTTTGGTTTCTTTGCCGATAATCTTTAGCGGCTTTCTTCTCATAGCTAATTCTGGAGTAATTTCAATATCCTACCGAGCTGCTTCTTCCACGATCAGGTCTGGATCATGAACATGCTTTCGAAGTTGAGATATATGAAATACATCATTAACTCCAGGCAACCAGTCAGGCAGTTTGACCCTATAAGCAAGAGTTCCGATCCGTTCCAGAATAGGAAACGGACCAATGAATTTGGGCGCCAACTTTCCAGTTTTACCGAACCGGATAACTCCTCTCATCGGCGATACTTTCAAATATACATAGTCGCCAACAGCAAAGGATATTTCTCTTCTTCTCCTATCGGCATAGCTCTTTTGTCGGCTTTGAGCGGCGAGTAATCGCTATTTAATAAAATTGACTTTGTCGGCGGCTTCTCGGATCATATCAGGACCCAACACAAGTCTATTACCGGGTTCGACCCAACAAGCAGGAGATCAGCACGGTCTACCATACAATGCTTCGAATGGCGACATTGTCAGACTCGCCTGGTAGCTGTTATTATATGAGAATTCAGCCAAATGCAGATGGTCTTCCCATGATCCACCGAAATCTATAACACAAGCCCGCAATAGATCTTCTAAAATACGATTCACCCTCTCAGTCTGACCGTCCGTCTGAGGATGATAAGCGGTGCTCAAGTTCAACTTCGTTCCCAGCTCGACTTGAAATGCTTCCCAGAATTTGCTAGTGAATATTGTATCTCTATCACTGACTATACTGAGTGGCACTCCATGCAGTCTAACTATTTCCCTGAAGTATATCTACGCCAGACTCTGAGCAGTTCTGTTTGATCTGACAGGTATGAAATGGGCGGTCTTCGTGAAGCGATCTACGATCACCCAAATACTGTCATTCCCTTTTCTGGTTCTGGGCAGACCATCAATGAAATCCATAGAAATATGTTCCCACTTCCAACCAGGGACTTCTAGTGGTTGTAACAATCCAGCCAATTTCTGCTGGTTGCTTTTGACTAGCTGGCAAGTAGGGCATCGACTAACATATATCGAGATGTCTCTCTTTAACGACTTTCACCAGAATGTGCGCTTGATATCGTTATACATTTTACTCACACCCGGATGGATACTGAGCTTAGATTTGTGGAATTCATCAAGCACATCTCTTCTGAGTTCAGGAATTTCTGGAACACAAATTCGTCCTTCTAACCTCAGAATCCCTTCGCTGTCTAGCTGGAAATCCGAAGCATTGCCTTCACGAATTCGCTGACTCATTCCTTTGATAAATTGGTCGTCCTCTTGGAGAGCCGATATCTTGTCAATCAATGAAGTCGCAATGATGAAACTCGCGATCATTTCATTCTTTCGGCTTAACGCATTGGCCACGACATTGGCTTTTCCTGGAGTGTATAGAATTTCAAAATCGTATGCTGCAAGAAACTCCAGCCAACGTTGCTGCCTCAAATTCAGGTCTTTCTGGGTGAACAAATACTTTAACGACTAGTGATCTGTAAATAGTTCAAATCTCTCACCCAGGAGATAGTGTCTCCAGATTTTCAAAGCAAACACGATAGCCAATAACTCAAGATCATGAGTTACATAGTTTTTCTCATGTGGCTTCAGTTGACGGCTAGCATAAGCAATCACTTGGCCCCTTTGCATTAACACTGCGCCAAGGCCTTCTCTAGAAGCATCAGTCCAGACTTTTAAATCTTGGTTGCCATCGATGATGGTTAACACTGGAGCTGTCGTTAATCTTAACTTTAGCTCTTCGAAAGCCTCCTCACTTTCTGGAGTCCATTTGAACTTAGAGTGCTTCTTCGTAAGCTTCGTTAAATGACCAGATATCTTCGAAAAGTTTTTAATGAACTTCCGGTAATAGCTAGCCAATCCGAGAAAACTGCGGACTTCAGTGGGAGTACTAGGCTGTTTCCAGTTCTGAATAGCTGTGATTTTGCTTGGATCCACAGCAATTCCTTATTTAGATACGACGTGGCCTAGAAATTTCACTTCATCCTGCCAGAATATACATTTGGAAAACTTTGCTTTCAATACGTTCCTTCTGAGAATTTCTGACACTTGTTCCAAATGTTTTTCGTGCTCGCTTTCTGACTTAGAGAAGATAAGGATATCATCAATGAAAACCAGAATAAATTTATTCAATACTCCTCTGAATACTCTGTTCATTAGATCGACGAAATAGGCTGGAGCGTTACATAAGCCGAACGACATTACTAACCACTCGTAGAATAAATCTGGACCTCTGAATACTGTCATTGGAACACACTCTTCGGCAATACGAAGCTGATGGAAGCCTGTAGCTAGGTCCATCCTTGAGAATACCTGTGCTCCATTTAATCTATCCAACAAATCATCAATCCGCGGCAGTGGATATTTATTCTTTATGGTATGTTTGTTCAGATCTCGATAATCCACACATAGACGTAGAGTACCGTCAGATTTTGGGACAAACACCACTGCTGCTCCCCAGTCAGAGAAACTGGGCCTGATTAGACCCTTCCATACTAGCTGTCGTGTTTGATTGTCAAGTTCTTCTTTCTCTTTCATGGATATTCTTCGAATAGCGTGAACTACCGGCCTTGCATTCGGAATCAAAGCAATCTTGAAATCTATTTCTCTCTGCGGCGGTAAGCGAACAACTTCTTCAAACACATCCGCATAATTTTTGATGATAGGAATGTCTTTGATGAGGTCAGGAATATTCTCTGTGACTTCAGAGATATTTTCTATTTGGGCTGGAGAGACATCCAAAGCTGGCCGGAAGTCTTATCTATTAACAGTATGACCTTCACAGGGAATGGTTATATAATCACCTGATTTAATCTTTGCCTTTACGACTCTGTCTGCGCATTTAACTTCAGCTTCATATTTAGTCAACCAGTCTAACCCCAAGATAAGATCAAACTCTTTAAAATTCATGACGACCGCGATGGTAGGAAACCGATAACGAGAGAAAGAAACCGACACTCCACAAACCCAACTGAGATCAATGGAACCCCCAACCGGATTCTGGACAGTCATTGGTTCTTTGAGCTTCTTCAAATTCAAATCTAATTTCTTAGCTGCATTCTTGGCAATGAAGCTTCGTGACGCGCCTGTGTCAAATAGTACTTTAACTGGAATATTTTTGATAGTAAGCGTGCCTTCTAAAACATCTGGCCTCTCTTGAGTAGACGAAGATGCAGGCACTTCTGCCACTTCATTTGCATGTACTGCTTCAAATTTTCTAAATAACGGGCAGGCCTTGGAAAGATGACCGGCCTCATGGCATTGACTGCACTTTCTATTCTCTTGAAATCCCTTCTTGGATTGAAACCCTCCTCTTAATCGCTTCTTTAAGGGTCCGCAGTTAATCGACAAATGCCCTGGCTTCTTACAGTTACTGCATATGGTAGTCGTTCCTTGCCCTTTCTCAGATTCAGCCCTTTTCCGTTTTGCTTTGGGCTTCTTGCTGACCTCTGACATCGTGCTGGCCTCAAGACGACTAGTTTCGACCTCAATTTTATTACTAGAGCTGACTTCCTCATCGTCGCGCAACATGCCTTTCCTGTCGAGATCTTCGTACTGATAAGCCATGTATATCATTTCAGAAAAGGGGAGCTTCACGTTCCTCATTACACTGTTCTGATATTTTCTTTGCAGGCCATTAATAAATTTCATATTCTTCCTCTTCGGATTTTCAATTAGATGAGGGGAAAAGTGAGAAAGTTCATTGAATTTCTTATGATATTCTGGGATGGTCATATCACCTTGTATCAAATAAGAAAATTCATCACATAGTCGTTCAATTGCTTCTGGAGGAGTAAATCTTTCTAGGAAAATCACTTTGAATCTGTCCAAGGTGATATCACCTTCTGGATTATCCTTAACAACAGAATCCCACCAGAATAAAGCTTCGTCTTTGAGTGCCCAGGAGGCCAATAATCTTTTCTGGTCATCCCTCGGCTTTAATCCTTCGAAAATTTTCTCAGCCGAACGAATCCATGCTTGTGTTCTCATAATAGATTCTTCGCCCGAGAATGGCTTTCCACCCCGATTTCTATATTTCATATATAGTGCTTCGATATCCGGGTCTATATCACCTTTTCTGTTTCTGGCAATCATTTTCTAGTTCTTCTGCAAATAGCAGATCAAGTGTCAGGTCAACAGAAAAGACATTTCAAAATATAGAGACAAATACTTGAATGTAAATGTGTCTATCTAGGTGTTATTTCATTCTGCTACTCATACTAGGATATTACTGATCCTATCTGTATTGAGTTACCCGTCGTAGAACACTACTAGTTCTATTTCTGACGAGTTCGTTAATATATTATATTCCAGAACTAAGCTTAACCAAAGCTCTGATACCACGTGAGACGACCCCAAACCCCGTACTGACGGTGGCAAGGGTTATCTTTGGAATATAACACAGAAACAGATAATAGCAGAACAGAATTAAATAAATACACCAGATAATGAACAATAGAATATACTGGATAAAAGTAATCATCAGAGTTACACAGTACACAGGATCATACTTAGTACAAATACAGTTCAGCTATACATAAATGTCTACAGCGGAAAACAAACAAAATATGTACAATAGGAGCTGAACAGCATAAAAAGAGATAAATGATAGAATCCATCTTCAGCTATAGCTATCCAGAAATAACCAGCTAAACCTGAATACAAGGCTGCCCGTGTAGAAAAAGGGGGCATCCGAGTTTGAAAGTGAAACAAACTACGAGTCAGTCATGGGACTGGTATGAGAAATCTACTCAACGTATATATAATTTGGCTAATCACGGGACCACGCCACTTTCGTGGAACGGGTTTTCTCCGTTGGATTGCCAGTGCTTTAAAACAAATCTTTCTTTTAAACAGCGCAATGCATTTTATAAAAAGGAAGCCATTATAAGACTCAGTTCCCATCACACAATGCAACGCAAACAGGAGGATAGAGTTTTTACCTTATAACGGCCAAAATATGCTTGATACGAATAAAACAAAGGCATTTGATATTACTACTAGTGTTTATATGTTTCGAAAACAATTTCAAATCATAACTATCAATCATAGGCGACATGAGCGTCCCATGCCACTATCTCGCCAAATATCTATACAATCGAAACCGCACGATTACGTATTTGGAAATTGGATGTTCGTCATGAACCAAGGCAAAAGATAGTCCTTACCGAATTCGAGACGCTCTAGCCCGTTTCTCAGGATCAGAGCTCGAGTGACCCTAGAATCGTCAGGGCCGGTCCACCGATGTGGATTAAAATTCCTGAATACTGCGTTTCCCCGCCCTATGGGGCATCGATGAGCCAACGAATGACTCCATCGGTCCCGGATCGACCGATATATCCGAGGCGCCTCGCAACAACAACAACCACACAGGTGAAAAGTATGTAAATGTCAGGGCTGGTAGGTCACTGACACCACCTTAGCTAGAAAGAAACGCATGCCCTCCCTGAGGTCCTTCTCCCGTTTCTGGTTCATACTGGGGTGTGAGGCTCGCGAATTCACATTATACACAAAGCTACGCCACACAGGCGGGGCTTTGATCATCACCACAAGACTTTGCTTTTCAATAGAAGCCTTGATCATTTGCCACTTAGGCATGCCACACTATCAATTCACGCCATGCGACTGATGTCCATCGATATACAACTTCTGAGCTCGTGCGTCTCAGAGAAGGGCGTTAAGCAAAAGAATAAATTCTCTGCCGCCAAACAGATGTATATTTAATAGAGATCAATCAACACAGAATAAAATCCAATGTCAGACACACAGTCCATTTACAAGTTCGTTCCGGGTCTGAACGAAACCGGAGGCACTAAATACCTCGCAAACCCATCGATCACCACGTACGTCTGGACGATCACCACTCATTATCCATATTTCGGGATGCCTCCCAATCAGGACCTCGGTTACCATCCAAACGAGGTGAAGATCTCCGGTCTTCGACCACCGTCTTCATCTTCGAATTTCAATCGTCGGTCAATTATTTGAAATGAGAATTAACTCGGCCTTTTCAAATAATTCATGTATATTTAGAATTTCAAATCAATTTATTTCAATGGTTAAATCATTCGACAACACCAATTTTGTTCTTTAATGTAATTTTCACACCAAACACATTCAACCATCCAATACCACATAAATCGAGCAAATTCAGTTTATTTCCATTCCATATCGTTTATGATATTTTATAACGATTTATCGCTATTTTTATTTATTTTAAAATAGCCAATTTATTCAAAACGACGCTTCGGGCCATAACGCGGCTGTGGCGCTGTTTTTCTTCAGATTTGATTTACACATATTGGGAAATCTAACCGTTGGATCTTCACACAATTTACATCATTAGAAAGGTCTTTTCAAAACGAATCCAACAGTTCCAGTTTCGGGAAAATCCAACGGTCGGATCTCCCGGTACAATCGTTTGAAGTTTCGATTTCAAAATACGAACTGCAGCGTCGTTATTCGATTAAATATAATTATATATATATATATATATATATATATATATAAATATAATCGATTCTGGCAATGTTTTTCTTCAGATTTGAATCAAACATTCCAGACAATCCAACCGTTGGATTTTTATAAAGTTGGTGCCGTTGGAAAGATTTTTCCAAAGCGGACCCAACGGTTGCGATTTCAGGAAAATCCGATGGTCGGATCTCCCGGTATAATCGTTTGAAATCACGGTTTCAAAACACGAACTGCACGGCCACGTTTCGTTTTAATTTTATTTATATTTATATATTTATATAAATATAGTTCATTCAACAATTTCAATATGTTTTTCACTTTAAATATTTCACTAACGCCTTTAAATTTTGGAAAATTTCGCCATAACCTCCTTTGTACGGGAGGGGCTGGGAAAATTCCCAAATAGCCACACGGGCGTCTCATGTCAAAAAGAAAAAGGAAAAGCCAAGCGGCTAGCCAACAGGCTCATAAAATCATCACCCAAACAAAACAGTAAATGTGTACCTATTTGTCGGGCACAAAATTTTATTCCTCTTCTCTAGCCCCTTTGCTATAACCTGTTCAATAAATATGCATGTACATATATACAGTTCTTATCACTTATCATTTTCCATTCAACTTCATATTTGATTCCATTTGGTTTAAAAACACCATTCATTCTAATGTTGCATGCATAGGCAAAATTCAAATCATTAGCTAATTAATGAATATTTCAATTCATGCATATTTATTTGAACGAGTTGCTATTTTTAACACTTCACATTTCAACAATTCCTGTATATAATAAAAATGTGATTTTTATTGTAAAACAATTCATTTCAAAACACTATTATTTTATAAAGTCTACATAGATGATAAAAAGGTGATTTTTATTATAAAACAATTTATTTTAAAACAAGGTCATTTTACATAGTTCATATAAATGATAAAAAGGTGATTTTTATATTTAAAACACGAAGACCATTCAACACATGAATTTCTAATCAACGAATGAATATCGATCCAACACATGAAGGTTTTCTATAGTTTATATACATAAATAAAAATGTGATTTTTATATTTAAAACACGAAGACCATTCAACACATGAATTTCTAATCAACGAATGAATATCGATTCAACACATGAAGGTTTTCTATTCAACGAATAAATATAGTTTCAGCAAATGAAAATAATTCAAACACATGAATATTATTCAAAATTTCTGCAGCATAACGGCAGGGTAGTTAAAACCGGGACCGTCCCTAGTACGGCTCCACGATCTACCTTAAATCCTCGCGGTTTTTGACAATGGGGATCATGCATCTAGTTCGCACGCAGGCGACATGTATACATTTATTTCATTTCCACAAACTAATCCTATGTGGTTTCAACCAAATATTTCTCAACCACAAATGGGTATTTTTCAACCACAATCAATCAATATCAACCCCAAACAATCCCAAACAATCATTCGCTATCAATCAATTTTCACACCAATCACAACCAATAAATATCGTCCATGGTTTGTGGACGAGGGGCGTATATATATATATATATAGCAATTCACTTTGATTTCAACACATATATAATTTTTACAACGCATATACAACTTATACATCGAACGTACAACTTATACAACGCCTGTACATGAGGTGTACAACGCTTATATAACTCATACATCGACTTTATAATTTATACATCGTCGTTTTCCATATCGTTTATAAATTAGAAATCTCACATTGGGTTCCACTCCACCAAAAATGGCAGAAGGCTCAAAAAAATATGCGGTCTCTTCTAGAAGGTAGAAGACGTCCACACGAGCCCACTGTCTCTTGTTTCACTGAATTTCATCAACACAGCAAAAAGATATGATTTTTCAAAGTTTGCAACGATTTAAAGGTGTTAAAACAGCTGAAAATAAAACAAGCCGTATACCTTTCTGAAATGTTCAAAACTAGGTCACGCGATTTCGTGAAATCCATGAATCGATAGCTCGATCGGCCTACGCAGTGTCGAAGGGGAAGGAGACAGATTTCAGCGCAGGGGGGTGCGGTGGCGTTCGATCGCCTGCGGCGGCGGCGGCTTGAACGCGCTAACTTCTCGGCGTCCGTTCTCCCAAACCACGCAATGAAAAAATCCAAACCTTATATGGATTTGAAGATCTCTCCTAGCTCTACAAAATATTCAACTGGAGGAGGGACTGATTTTGCTTGTAGAGGGAGAAAATGAAGAGAGAAGGAATCGAACATTTTCCGCCTTTGGTCGAACTTCGGGGAGAGAGAAAATAGAATTTCTGACCAATGATTTTTTTTTGTTTATTTATATATTTTTAAAAATCCGAAAATACCCTCTTCCACACACGAACACCAATTCAAACCCAACGACTGTCGTCCCTAGCGGTTTACCCCCATTCTGAACACAATGGGATATGTTTCGAAGGCCCATTTGACTGTTTCAGTCAGTTTCCATTCAAATTAAAATATAAAACCTTCAATATTTAACTTTAACGTACATTTCAATTTGCCGGGGCCACAAACTGATTCGAAAAATTCCAGAAAAATAAATCTAGCTATGTTTTGACGATACGGTCCCAACAAAACTAGTTTCATCGAATTCTGAGACCGTTTGCAAAAAGGCCCATTTCTGGTCGATCCAATTTAACTATAATTGGCCAAAACACGTTTTCCTTTGCCATGCTCACATACTAGCTTCAAAAATTATAAAATTTGAAACCTAGCAATAACTTCACATCCTGGATCCAACAAAAGTAGTTTCGTCGAATTCCGAGGTCGTATGCAAAATGGCCAATTTCACGGGCTATATAAATTCCATAGCGACCCTTCTGAAAATTCATTCGGCCATAACTTTTGCTTTCCGGTATGAAAATTTGATTTTTCAGATTCATTAGAAAGGTATTCAGTAACAGATTTAAATATTTTTGGTTTCACTAAAAACCGTTTTGTTTTGCACCCGGTACAGTCCGACAAAGTTTGAATTCAATTTTTGAAACTGCAGCGCCATTTCAGGCCTTATTTATAATTATAATTAATTATATTCATTTTCAATTGTCGATTCAACTCACTTTTCATCTCTATTATTTAAAATATTTATTTTAAATGTTTAAAATCCATTATTTTGGCCAATTTAAAATTTTTAAATTGGTTCAGATTTTCTGGGTCGTTACAGCGACGGAGGCTGTAGAGGGAGTGATGGGTTTTGAAGGAAAGGGGGCTCGATTTTTTTTATCTGAACGAAAATTAGGGTTTAAGCCCTTGTGTGACGGCAAGGAATTTCACTCGATCCGAATCAGTCGTTAAACCGATCCAGACCGTTCGAAACCCCTGATCGTTTGAGGACAAGACAAATCAGAACGCAGACGGAAGAACATTTCATTGCTATTACAACAATTCCATCAGAATACAAGAATATACAGAGTATAATTGAATAAATTACATACGATAAATATCAGAGATTACAATAAATTACATTGCAGCGGAAAAACAATATAAAACACAACTGAAAGTAATACACGGATACAGAGCTTTCCGAGCATCGTTCCAGCTGTAAATCAGGATCCTATGAATATAAATCTGCAAAACCAAAACTACTAGCTGCCCGTGTCGAAAATAAGGGCACCCAGAGTTTAGGTTAAAACAATAAACTCCAGGTCAATCATGTGACTGGTGTGAGAACTAAAACAGTTATTTAAAGCTTTACTTTAAAAGAGAGTAATTCAAGGGACCACGCTGTATAACATGGAACGGGTTTCCTCCCAAGAATACTAGTGCATAGAATAAACAACGCAATGCTTTTTCGAAAAATGAAGCTATTATAAGACCCAGGTCCCATCACACAATGCAACGCAAGCCGGAGGATATGGTTTTATCTTATAATAGCCAAACATGCTTGGTACGTTTAAAACAAATCATTTGATACTATAATAAGTGTATAGTGTCAAAACAATTTCAATCATAAATATTAATCATAGACGGCATAGCATCCCATGCTACTATGTCGCCATACTAGGCTCTACAAATAAAGCCGAAATATCTCGTATTGGAAATTGGATTTCCGTCATGAGTCGAGGCAAGGGGCAAGCTCCTCTCCGCTTCGAGACACTCTAGCAAATGCCTCGGGACTACACACTCTGGGTAACCCCTGGATGCTTCAAGGCCGGTCCTCTCTTACGTTTGAGGATTAATTTTGCCTGAACACACGTTTCCCGGTCCTTACAGACCTAAAATCGAGGCGCCTCATCCAACAACCACATAGGTGAAAAGTATATAAATGTCAGGGCTGGTAAGTCACTGACACCGCCAAAGCTAGAAAGAAACGTTGAAACACCCCACCTCCGTTAAGGTCACTCTCAAAGGGAATGCCCTAATTTTGGTGGAGGTTTATAAGTATAAGTCACAGATATACAAGACAGATATAAGAACATATATTTTTGAACAGCGGAAAAAAACAACAACTTTTATTTCATTAAAAATACATGTTACAACAACCATACCATAATTGTCTTACAATACTTCCAAAAACATAACATCTTCATAACTGTCTTGATTTCATTATTTAAAGAAGCATAAAGAAAACATAAATAAACTGCAAAAGTCCCATAGTTGCTGTCCAAAGCCATAGTCTAAAACGAAAAGATCCAAGCAATACATTCTTTCTCTTCAAGCTGGATATGAAGGCTGGTCAAGCTGCGGTATTCCCTCCCTGTGGACCTGGGGGGGGGGGGGGGAACGGAAGAAAAGAAGACGAAAGAAAAGTAGAGTCAGACATAAAGCCTGAGTAAGTCTAGGACTATTCAGTCTATGAATAAAGAACTGGGTATGATAAGTATAAGCTAGAAATGGGAAAGCACCATAAACTTAGTTAAGTTGTCTAGGGTCGAATATACTATCGTACCCCGTATTAATCTCTGTACCCATATAAACTAGTTCCCAACAGGCACCCCATAATCAGGGTGAAGTGATCCATTTTATGATGATCGGCTCCTACTCGCATAGTTACATGTGTCTTACGGCCCCCGATGTTGTAGTTACCTATGCTGGTCCCACCATGGGGTGTATCAAGTCCCATGGTGGCGGCCCGACACAATCCTAGAATGCACAGGTATGCTACTGGTGCCCAGTGCCTTATTTTTCTGCGCCGGAGTGTGTGCACGCCCGCACCCCGTTAGAACCTACACTGCTGCACCACCGCCGTCGATTTGACCTCTTACAATCAGCCCAGTAATCGTGCCCCACCCTGCCTAGTTTTAGGGTATCATGATACCTTGTAGGGTTACTGCGAAAAGGGTCCCCCGCTACTAGGTTTTCTATTTCTAGCCAACATGCTAAGTTGGTTAAGTGTTTTATAAACCTAACCCCCAATCAGTCTGTTTAGTTTAGCATGTTCCATTTTGATTAAGTATTAATATAATTTACTTAATCCTATCAATCCTGACTCAGCCTTAATTGTCTTATTAAAGCCTTGACCTCTCACATTAGACAGGTATTGTTGTGGCTACCTGTTGCCGGTTGGGTCCGGGCAGTCTTACACCACAACTCCGTCTAACCTCGGGTCCTTATTGGGCTCCGTGTTTAACCACCCACATTGGATAGGTATTGTTGTGACTACTGGACAGCCGGGCGGTTCCGGGCAGGTTTACATCACAACTCAATCCAACCTCGGGTTAAACACATCGTATTTTTCTACATTTACATATTTTGTCTCTTTTCTTTTTATATGTAAATATTTGCGGCCCATTATTCAAATTCATCTTTATTGGTTAAATTTCATTTATGCCACTTAATTGTTCTTTCAAGGTTGTTGGCATGCGTTAAACATGCCAACACATATGTTCTATATTTTAGCCCAAACGTCATTACCCCCGTATTATTCGTTCGTTCTAATGTAAGGTGTGTTGGGTTTAATACTTAAACCCAAATTAGCCATATGAAAAGGGGAGGCTTATAACATGGTGTTTATAAGGTTACATGAAAAAGGGGAGTGTGAACGCATGAACTTGCAACGAACAATTCAATTAACATAAAATAGGCACATGTGAACTTGCAATTGTAACATCATATAATCATGGCAGAACATGAATCATTTTATCCATATAATCATAGCATAAACAATACTTAAACATAAATCATTCTATTCATATGGTTAATGCATAGACAATACTTAAACATGAATTATTTTATTCATATGATTATGGCATAAGCAGTACTTAAACTTGAATTAGTCATATGATAATGGCATAAACTTAAACATGAATCATAGGTTCAACTAACCATGTAAACTTGAAATTAAGAATCTAACTAAATTAGATATCATTATTATTGGCATAGGGTCTTGACTAGAAATATAAGCCTATATTTTTATTTAGGCATAAACTAATCGTTTTCATAAAATCACTACATGTTAACAAAAGGGTACTTACTTTTGTCACTAATACAAAAGTATGGTTCAACTAGAATTATCCCAACCTAATTCTTATATGAATCATGGTTTTCATTCTATTCATAGAATTATAGCATAAACATATCTAAACTTACATCATGGTTTTTATTTTATCTATGTAAACTTGCAAGAGGAATGTAATTCTAATGTAACTTATGATAACAACATGAGCCTAAAAACATGTTTTTCAATTGGGCATAATAACGAACATAGTTTAGTCATGTTCATAAAATTAATACAAATTTACAAAGATGCGTGCTTTTGTCACTATCACAAAAATATGATTTTTATACTTGAACTATGATGCCAATTTCAACATAACCTTCATATGAATCATAATACTTAAGTGGATCAAATTACACTAAAGATGACCATAGAATTAAACATCATGTTGTCATAACAATAGATCATAGACTTGCATGAATTTCAAAATAAACTATTACAACATATAGTTGTTGTTTCAACATGAATCTTATACTTGCATTTACCAAATGGGTGTTGTAAATAACTACCAAAAACATGTAGTTTTCAATATGAATCATATGTTTGCATAAGTCCCAATCAAAATTCCACAACATGCGGTTGTCAACATAAGCCACATACTTGTATGAATCAAACCATAGCATTGCCAAATCGTTTAGAATCAAAATAACATACAAATATAATTCATTATCGCCACAATTCCATTTCGTTTCCAACGCAAATCGCGTACTTGCAAATATTCAATCGTATACCATAATATTCCCAAATCGTTTTGCATCAAAGCAACATACAAATATAGATTATTATCGCCACAATTCCATTTCTTACATTACACAAATCAACACAATTATTTAATTCATATCGGAATAGCACTCTACTTACAGCGTATGGCGAATCTTCAATTCAGAAATCTGAATTCTGAATTTGGAGTTGCTATCCTTTGTTGTAGGCGTTGCTTTGATTGATTTGACGTTGCTTTAAGCTTTTTGATTTATTCCTAATTGTCTCTCTATTTCTGATGGCTATCTTTAGTCTCTCCTCAGCATCATGACGGTCTCATCTCCATTTTAGTTTATGTGAATTAGGGTTAGACTTAGGTCCTTTTTATAAAGTTTGTGAGTTGATTTAGACCGTCGATGAAGCTTGGTTCAATAATAGCCGTTCGTTTGAAGGAGAGACCAACCAGGAGCTGACACCTAGCCCTAATGACAAGGCAAGGCTCAGAAAATCGACCAAACACAGACCTGGCCAGCTAGGGTGGGCTGGGTTCGACCTGGCTCAGGGGCCAGGTCGACACCCCAGTCGACACCGTGTCGACTTGGCAGTCGACACGGGTTACCCAGGTCGACTGCCCAGTCGACCTGGCTAGCCCCAGGTCGACTACCAAGTCGACCTGGGTGCTTTGGGCGGGAATTTTCCCGCCTTGGCCAATTGGGCCCGATTTTGAATTTTGAATTAGTTTTTCTGAGCTGTTTTCGTCTGTTCGAATTTTAAACCTAATTCTGAAACTTCCGGAGGCCATATCTTTGTCATACGGACTCCGATTTTCGAAAACTCGAACTCTATTTCGCGTATTTTTCCGAGACGAACGCAATGGCGTATCCCGTTTCCCTTAATTCTTTCATTTGAAATTAATTATACTTTAATTTATGAATTTCACGGTTATAGAATACACGGGGTGTTACATTCTCCCCCACTTAAAAGGATTTCGTCCTTGAAATCTTTAAGTTAGGAAGAATGTATATCCTAACATCCAAACATCCATCTACTCATCCATCAAACACGAGCATCCATTGTCCTTAAAAGACTTCTAATGCTTCATGATCATATGCGAAGTGTGTGTGTACATGTACTTATCTAATGCAAAATCAGGCGGTCTACTGATTCAGTTGACCTCCTTAATGCGAATTATGTAAGTGCTATGAATCCATTATGTATGCAAATCCTCCTATTCATGATTCTACATGAGTGCACAATCATTCATATAAATGCAACATCCATATGACAACACATTAAAGTTCAACCATATACGAATGCAAACATATATGCATATGCAATATGAAGTGACTGAGCCGATCTAAAACCTAGATTGTGTGTGTATATGCAACCACGAGCAACCACTAGCAATCGCTTGCAACCACTTGCAACCATCAATCATAACATGTCTCAAACACATGTTTACACCCAATTGTTCCTATCTAAAGGTATAGTCGAATGATAGAAGCAAGTAAAGACTTTGCGCCCATTAGGCAATGTCAAAACTGGAAATCTATGCCATATATATATTGACTAGGAGAAGAATTCTCTAAGCATCAGCCCCGAAGACCGAAATCAACATCAGACTGACACCCAAAGAATTACTCAACCCAACCACTATATATGATTCTAGGAAACTAAGCATGATGGACTCCTTTTAGGTCACAAGGGAGTCCCTTCCTAAGACCAACCCGTATCCTATAAAACCCAAAAAGTTTAGTCAAACCAACGAACACCCTCGAGCCCCAACATGTGTTACTAAAAGATGAGTCATACTCCCTATGGGGTTTGCAATAGAAATTGGATTGAGAATGGGACCGAGAGGATATATACAAAAGATAGCATGCAAGTAAGCTCTACAGGAAGAGAGGGATCAAGGATATACTCTTAAGAAGAGATATGATGCACGAATCTAGTCTTCGATCTTCTAAGTCGCATTCCTTGAGCTTAACTCCATTATGCTTTGTCTGTCTTTAACTTCACAATTTCGTAGCTTCTTAATTCTTGTTTCCAAAATATGAGTTGGAACCTATTTCACTATTGCCTCTCGTTCCTCTTTCACTTACTCTACTTCTAGTATACTCAGCTCAAACATAACGACGTACTCATGGTTTCATGCAAGCTCTCCAAAATTCACTAGTGAATTTTAGATCTCGTCCACTTACTATCAGGTATTCCACGTAGCAGAACTATCTCTTGGAAATAAATGCCAGCTATGTTTCCAAATGTACTTACTAAGGTGATTCTCCACAACTCATGCATAAGCGAAATGAACCTTCTGCCTTAGTGGCGAACACTACTGGAGCGCCCCATTCTGAAATGCTCCTTCTAATGAACCCCTTCTCTAGAAGCTTCTTTAATCTGTTTACTGAGCTCTTTCCTTTCCCGTGGAGCCATGTGTCTAACGGGCGACACAACGGGCTTTGCATTATCTACAAGATGTATACGGAAGTCTATCTCCCGCTTCGGAGGCAAGCCCTTCACCTCTTCAAAGACATCCGGATATTCCCGGACCACTCTAATCGATTGCAAATTTTCAACAGAGGCATTTAGCGATTCAAGGTAACTAAGCATAATCGCATACGAGAGATTACAAGAAATTTCCAAAGTATTACCGAGCTGGGTTAGGAGCCTAACAACCCTTTTCTCACAATCAAGGATGGCCCCATTACTGGATAGCCAATCCATGCCCAGAATCAAACCATATCCCGAAAAGCCCAAAACAAAGGCACTACATTGAAATTCTATGCTTAGAATAGAAATTTTCAATCCCAAACAGATCATAGACAAATGAGCTGGGCCCCCAATTGGGTTTGAAAAAATTAAGGGGTCCTCTACCATGCTAGTTTTTAGGTGTAGAGATTCTACTAAAGCAGACGAGATAAAGGAGTGTGATGCGCCGGAATCAAATAAAGTGCGAACGGGGTGATCATAAAGATAAACTACACTTTCTACAGAAGTATTTATACCTCGCTGTTGCAGAGGTGGCGCTTCTAGCACATGAACTTGTGCCCCTGAGGTGGATCCAGCCCTCTGCCCCTGTCCTCATTTCTTTGGGCAGTCCTTAGCCCTGTGGTCTGTCTCACCGCAAGAAAAACACCCACCATTCATCTTGGCCTTCTTTTTCCGGCAATCTTTCACTAAGTGCCCTTCCGTACCACAAAAATTGCATTTCCTTTTTTCCTTTTTCATATTATTACTGTTACGATCCTTTCTTGTTTGACTATTATTCATCTTCCTACTCTGGGACTCTTCCGCTTGCTGGTTCACGTGGAGGAGGAGGAGTGAAAGCGTCAGCAGCTGGGGAGTAAGGTCTCCAGACATGCTGAAACGGAAAGGATAGATCCAAAACGAAGGATAGAAGATAGTACCTATGGCTTTGGGGGGACTTTGCCTCTTTAAAATAAAATAATATTTTTCTTTTAAAAATGCTTCTTTAAATTTCCTTTTTGAAAATAAATTTTCAAAACTTTTTATCTTATCTGGTAAACCTATGCTCTGATACCAAGTGAAACACCCCACCTCCGTTAAGGTCACTCTCAAAGGGAATGCCCTAATTTTGGTGGAGGTTTATAAGTATAAGTCACAGATATACAAGATAGATATAAGAACACATATTTTTGAACAGCGGAAAAAAAACAACAACTTTTATTTCATTAAAAATACGTGTTACAACAACCATACCATAATTATCTTACAATACTTCCAAAAACATAACATCTTCATAACTGTCTTGATTTCATTATTTAAAGAAGCATAAAGAAAACATAAATAAACTGCAAAAGTCCCATAGTTGCTGTCCAAAGCCATAGTCTAAAACGAAAAGATCCAAGCAATACATTCTTTCTCTTCAAGCTGGATATGAAGGCTGGTCAAGCTGCGGTATTCCCTCCCTGTGGACCTAGGGGGGGGGGGGGACGGAAGAAAAGAAGACGAAAGAAAAGTAGAGTCAGACATAAAGCCTGAGTAATTCTAGGACTATTCAGTCTATGAATAAAGAACTGGGTATGATAAGTATAAGCTAGAAATGGGAAAGCACCATAAACTTAGTTAAGTTGTCTAGGGTCGAATATACTATCGTACCCCGTATTAATCTCTGTACCCATATAAACTAGTTCCCAACAGGCACCCCATAATCAGGGTGAAGTGATCCATTTTATGATGATCGGCTCCTACTCGCATAGTTACATGTGTCTTACGGCCCCCGATGTTGTAGTTACCTATGCTGGTCCCACCATGGGGTGTATCAAGTCCCATGGTGGCGGCCCGACACAATCCTAGAATGCACAGGTATGCTACTGGTGCCCAGTGCCTTATTTTTCTGTGCCGGAGTTAGTGCACGCCCGCACCCCGTTAGAACCTACACTGCTGCACCACCGCCGTCGATTTGACCTCTTACAATCAGCCCAGTAATCGTGCCCCACCCTGCCTAGTTTCAGGGTATCATGATACCTTGCAGGGTTACTGCGAAAAGGGTCCCTCGCTACTAGGTTTTCTATTTCTAGCCAACATGCTAAGTTGGTTAAGTGTTTTATAAACCTAACCCCCAATCAGTCTGTTTAGTTTAGCATGTTCCATTTTGATTAAGTATTAATATAATTTACTTAATCCTATCAATCCTGACTCAGCCTTAATTGTCTTATTAAAGCCTTGACCTCTCACATTAGACAGGTATTGTTGTGGCTGCCTGTTGCCGGTTGGGTCCGGGCAGTCTAACGCCACAACTCAGTCTAACCTCGGGTCCTTATTGGGCTCCGTGTTTAACCAACCACATTGGATAGGTATTGTTGTGACTACTGGACAGCCGGGCGGTTCCGGGCAGGTTTACATCACAACTCAATCCAACCTCGGGTTAAACACATCGTATTTTTCTACATTTACATATTTTGTCTCTTTTCTTTTTATATGTAAATATTTGCGGCCCATTATTCAAATTCATCTTTATTGGTTAAATTTCATTTATGCCACTTAATTGTTCTTTCAAGGTTGTTGGCATGCGTTAAACATGCCAACACATATGTTCTATATTTTAGCCCAAACGTCATTACCCCCGTATTATTCGTTCGTTCTAATGTAAGGTGTGTTGGGTTTAATACTTAAACCCAATTTAGCCATATGAAAAGGGGAGGCTTATAACATGGTGTTTATAAGGTAACATGAAAAAGGGGAGTGTGAACGCATGAACTTGCAACGAACGATTCAATTAACATAAAATAGGCACATGTGAACTTGCAATTGTAACATCATATAATCATGGCATAACATGAATCATTTTATCCATATAATCATAGCATAAACAATACTTAAACATAAATCATTCTATTCATATGGTTAATGCATAGACAATACTTAAACATGAATTATTTTATTCATATGATTATGGCATAAGCAGTACTTAAACATGAATTAGTCATATGATAATGGCATAAACTTAAACATGAATCATAGGTTCAACTAACCATGTAAACTTGAAATTAAGAATCTAACTAAATTAGATATCATTATTATTGGCATAGGGTCTTGACTAGAAATATAAGCCTATATTTTTATTTAGGCATAAACTAATCGTTTTCATAAAATCACTACATGTTAACAAAAGGGTACTTACTTTTGTCACTAATACAAAAGTATGGTTCAACTAGAATTATCCCAACCTAATTCTTATATGAATCATGGTTTTCATTCTATTCATAGAATTATAGCATAAACATATCTAAACTTACATCATGGTTTTTATTTTATCTATGTAAACTTGCAAGAGGAATGTAATTCTAATGTAACTTATGATAACAACATGAGCCTAAAAACATGTTTTTCAATTGGGCATAATAACGAACATAGTTTAGTCATGTTCATAAAATTAATACAAATTTACAAAGATGCGTGCTTTTGTCACTATCACAAAAATATGATTTTTATACTTGAACTATGATGCCAATTTCAACATAACCTTCATATGAATCATAATACTTAAGTGGATCAAATTACACTAAAGATGACCATAGAATTATACATCATGTTGTCATAACAATAGATCATAGACTTGCATGAATTTCAAAATAAACTATTACAACATATAGTTGTTGTTTCAACATGAATCTTATACTTGCATTTACCAAATGGGTGTTGTAAATAACTACCACAAACATGTAGTTTTCAATATGAATCATATGTTTGCATAAGTCCCAATCAAAATTCCACAACATGTGGTTGTCAACATAAGCCACATACTTGTATGAATCAAACCATAGCATTGCCAAATCGTTTAGAATCAAAATAACATACAAATATAATTCATTATCGCCACAATTCCATTTCGTTTCCAACGCAAATCGCGTACTTGCAAATATCCAATCGTATACCATAATATTCCCAAATCGTTTTGCATCAAAGCAACATACAAATATAGATTATTATCGCCACAATTCCATTTCTTACATTACACAAATCAACACAATTATTTAATTCATATCGGAATAGCACTCTACTTACAGCGTATGGCGAATCTTCAATTCAGAAATCTGAATTCTGAATTTGGAGTTGCTATCCTTTGTTGTAGGCGTTGCTTTGATTGATTTGACGTTGCTTTAAGCTTTTTGATTTATTCCTAATTGTCTCTCTATTTCTGACGGCTATCTTTAGTCTCTCCTCAGCAACATGACGGTCTCATCTCCATTTTAGTTTATGTGAATTAGGGTTAGACTTAGGTCCTTTTTATAGAGTTTGTGAGTTGATTTAGACCGTCGATGAAGCTTGGTTCAATAATAGCCGTTCGTTTGAAGGAGAGACCAACCAGGAGCTGACATCTAGCCCTAGTGACAAGGCAAGGCTCATAAAATCGACCAAACACAGACCTGGCCAGCCAGGGTGGGCTGGGTTCGACCTGGCTCAGGGGCCAGGTCGACACCCCAGTCGACACCGTGTCGACACGGGTTACCCAGGTCGACTGCCCAGTCGACCTGGCTAGCCCCAGGTCAACTGCCAAGTCGACCTGGGTGCTTTGGGCGGGAATTTTCCCGCCTTGGCCAATTGGGCTCGATTTTGAATTAGTTTTTCTGAGCTGTTTTCGTCTGTTCGAATTTTAAACCTAATTCTGAAACTTCCGGAGGCCATATCTTGGTCATACGGACTCCGATTTTCGAAAACTCGGACTCTATTTCGCGTATTTTTCCGAGACGAACGCAATGGCGTATCCCGTTTCCCTTAATTCTTTGATTTGAAATTAATTATACTTTAATTTATAAATTTCACAGTTATAGAATACATGGGGTGTTACAAACGTCGTGCTCTCCCTGCAGTCCTTATCCCGTTTTTAACTCATACCGAGGTGTGAGGCTCGCGAGTTCACGCTATACACAAAGCTGCCACGTAGGCCGTGCTTTGATCATCAACCACAAGACTTTTCTTTTCAACAGAAGCCTTGATCCATGCAACTCAGCGTGCCATACAGGCAATTCATGCCATGCGATTGATATCTATCGATATATAACCTCTAAGCTCGTACGTCTCAGAGAAGGGCGTTAAGCAAGAGAATAAATTCTCCGCCGCCAAACAGATATATTGTAACACCCCGCCTCCGCTAGGGTCACTCGCAAAGGAATGCACTAGCTTTAGAGGGGCATTATTGGTAAACATGCACAGAAATATCACAAGACAGAACATATATAAATAAATAGCGGAAGTAAAATCAAACTTTCATAAACATGAATACATAAGGCCTAAAGCCTTTTACATCAGAGTACATTAAAACCTGTCTTGCAATAGTAAAGAAGCATAAAGACTTTTTAATAAATTATTCCCCAAGTAAAACCGCAAAGTAGCCATAGCCAAGAGAAGTCCAAGCCATCCATGATGACCTTCAAGCAGAAGAAGTCCGAACTAAACAGCATTGTTTCCTCCCTGAAATCTGGGGGGGGGGAACGGGAGAAAAGAGGCGAAACAAAACGGGTCAGTCAAAAAGACTGAGTAAGTCCTATCTACTTCCAGTATAAAAACAGGTAAAGGTAACATGACATGCATAAACTGAAAGTAAACATAAGGATAACTACAAGATAGATAAACCAGGGTAGCCGGTTGAACTACTGCGGCAAGGTAAACTAAGGTATCATGATAAACTACGGTGTTGTGATAAGTCAAGGTATCACATCGTCAGATTTCTATCGAGTACATTATCCCAAGGTGTCTACCCCGTCTAACATCCCACGGTGTCTATTATGTATATTCTTCCTAGTTCTAACATGTATATTTGCTCTACACCCTCCGTACTAGTATCCCAGCCTTGTTATGTGTTAACCATGAATGTCCCTTACTCAAAGTCGTGTAATGGTCCACGTCAACCTAATATATCGCATATATAGGTTACTCAAATCATATGTTTCTTTCCATGTATATAAGTTCAGCCCTTTGCCGTACCTCTTACGGGCTTCCTCATGTCGTATTATCCTTGAAATCGTTTGGACTGTCACCCTTGTTCTAGCTAGGCTCTTCCATATGAATCATCGTTTGAACTACTAGGACTTACGCCACCCGGCACCACTAGGGATTACGCTTACCTATTGCACGCTTTCGTATTTCGGTTTGGGTTAAACCACCTAGGCCACTAGGGATTACGCTAACCCTCAACCGCGCCCTTTTTCCCACGCATTCATCGTGAATCGTTTTTCTATAACTGGATGCACATGTATCACATCGTGCCATCCGAGTCCTGTCACCGGCCAAAACAAGAAAAACAGGACTCGGTCGGGAGCTTTAGATTTATCTGCCGATGCAGATACTAAGGTCTGCTTTTCTACACGTGGCTATGGTCCCACGAGACCCCTCCCTCAACTAGTGAAAGGCAACACAAGAGAAAATCTTGCAAGTTAAACTAGGTTATGCATAGCATGAGAGGCATGATTAAGTCACTCACATGGCCTAAGATCATAAATATGAACACAAGAGGCATGGTAAGGTTCATATAGGTTCGCATAATCATGTTTAGCCTCATTTTATCCCATGTCAACATTAAAAATACCGTTTTGATCCAAAAGTAGCTAGAACTTACCTAGCTAGGCCTAGGGAAAGGAGCATGAATCATCTTGGCTAAGAAAGGTGCCTCCTTTGTAGAAGAATCGTCATGGAACTCGCATAGGAATGTTGATTTGGCCTTGATTTGGTGTAGCAAGCTTGCACCTCTTGATTTGAACTTGATTTGAGTGCATAGGCTCTAGGGATTGGAGATGGAGGCCATGATCAAAATTAATTTTGGCAGCACTTAGTTGCTAGGTTTTATTTTTAGGGATTTAGGTTAGGTTTAGGGTCTTTTTATAGAGATTAGGATAGTTTTAGGCCCTTAGATTAACCCTAGGATAGATTAGGACCATCAGATCTCGGAAGCTTCCAGACCCAGCCCAAGAACAAGACCAGGTGAGACAAACAGGTGCGCCAGGCTATTTGCCCCGGCCACCCCCTGTCGATAGGCAAGTCGACAGGGCTGTCGACTTGGTCTGGGCCCAAGTCGACAGGCCTGTCGACAGCCCTGTCGACATGGCCTAGGCGGGGAAACTTCCCGCCTAGCCCCAGATCTGATTTCCAAAACTGTTTTCCGAAATTCAAATTCCCAGAAATCTTCTTTGGGCCTTTAACGGGTCATACGGACTCCGATTCTCGAAAACTCGGACTCTATTTCGCGTATTTTTCCGAGACGAACGCAATGGCATAGCCCGTTTTACTTGATTCAGAATTTAAAATTAAATTCTGCTTTGATTCTCGTTTTAACATGTTATTAAAATACGGGTTGTTACATATATATTTAACAGAAATCAATCAACACAGAATAAAATCCAATGTCAGACACACAAATCCATTTACAAGTTCGTTCTGGGTCTGAACGAAACCGGAGGCACTTTCCTCGCATATCCATCGATCTCTAAGTACGTCTGGACGACCACCAACTATTTCCATCCTCTTGGGTGTACTGCCCAATCAGGATCGTCATTAATTATCCAAACGATGTGAAGACTTCTACAAATTGATTGTGTGTCTGAGGATCGAAACCTCGCTCAGATACCAAATGTGACGGCAAGGAATTTCGCTCGATCCGAATCAGTCGTTAAACCGATCTAGACCGTTCGAAACCCCTGATCGTTTGAGGACAAGACAAATCAGAACGCAGATGGAAGAACATTTCATTGCTATTACAACAATTCCATCAGAATACAAGAATATACAGAGTATAATTGAATAAATTACATACGATAAATATCAAAGATTACAATAAATTACATTGCAGCGGAAAAACAATATAAAACACAACTGAAAGTAATACATGGATACAGAGCTTTCCGAGCATCGTTCCAGCTGTAAATCAGGATCCTGTGAATATAAATCTGCAAAACCAAAACTACTAGCTGCCCGTGTCGAAAATAAGGGCACCCAGAGTTTAGGTTAAAACAATAAACTCCAGGTCAGTCATGTGACTTGTGTGAGAACTAAAACAGTTATTTAAAGCTTTACTTTAAAAGAGAGTAATTCAAGGGACCACGCCGTATAACACGGAACGGGTTTCCTCCCAAGAATACTAGTGCATAGAATAAACAACGCAATGCTTTTTTGAAAAATGAAGCTATTATAAGACCCAGGTCCCATCACACAATGCAACGCAAGCCGGAGGATAGGGTTTTACCTTATAATAGCCAAACATGCTTGGTACGTTTAAAACAAATCATTTGATACTATAATAAGTGTATAGTGTCAAAACAATTTCAATCATAAATATAAATCATAGACGGCATAGCATCCCATGCTACTATGTCGCCATACTAGGCTCTACAAATAAAGCCGAAATATCTCGTATTGGAAATTGGATTTCCGTTATGAGTCGAGGCAAGGGGCAAGCTCCTTTCCGCTTCGAGACACTCTAGCAAATGCCTCGGGACTACACACTCTGGGTAACCCCTGGATGCTTCAGGGCCGGTCCTCTCTTACTTTTGAGGATTAATTATGCTTGAACACACGTTTCCCGGTCCTTACAGACCTAAAATCGAGGCGCCTCATCCAACAACCACATAGGTGAAAAGTATATAAATGTCAGGGCTGGTAAGTCACTGACACCACCAAAGCTAGTAAGAAACGTCGTGCTCTCCCTGCAGTCCTTATCCCGTTTTTAACTCATACCGAGGTGCGAGGCTCGCGAATCCACGCTATACTCGTGCTTTGATCATCAACAACAAGACTTTGCTTTTCAACAGAAGCCTTGATCCATGCAACTCAGCGTGCCACACAGGCAATTCATGCCATGCGATTGATATCTATCGATATATAACCTCTAAGCTCGTACGTCTCAGAGAAGGGCGTTAAGCAAGAGAATAAATTCTCCGCCGCCAAACAAATATATATTTAACAGAAATCAATCAACACAGAATAAAATCCAATGTCAGACACACAATCCATTTACAAGTTCGTTCTGGGTCTGAACGAAACCGGAGGCACTTTCCTCGCATATCCATCGATCTCCAAGTACGTCTGGACGACCACCAACTATTTCCATCCTCTTGGGTGTACTGCCCAATCAGGATCGTCAGTAATTATCCAAACGATGTGAAGACTTTCGGTCTTCGACCACCGTCTTCATCTTCGACTTATCATCGAATCGGTTATTCAGAATGGGTGTAAACCCGGCCTTTTCGAACAACCCGCGTATATTAAAAACAAAAGTAACACAAACACAACATACGCCTCATTCCAACACAGAATATCCTTTTATTCATGAAATCACATTCTTAGGGAAAGGTTCCCATTAATTTTATCCAAGATAAATTCTTTAAAAATTATCCTTTAATCTCTCCTTTGGATGTTGTTTCAAACCAAATTATGGTTTTCTAAACTAGTCGAGATTAGCGAACCACACCGAAGTAATTATTTATTTTATTTCTCAATCCCAACCTATTCATCCCATGAAGCAAAACTGGTAATACTCCATATCTAATACCACGGTGTTATCGGTAAAACTAATTACCATTTCACGTTCAAATCTAATTAAAGATTTATTTATCGCTTGGAGCAAAACTGGTGATACTCCATTCCTGCTCATTTTCCAAATTTGATAATTTAGATTATCAATTCACATTCTTTTTATTTATCGGGTTAAAGAACAAGTGTGATGTAAAACACCATTCACGATAAACCCACAAATCAATTCTATTTACAACCCATTTCAAATCCAATCTATTTATTTAAAAATAAATGGGTTTTAATTTTAGTTCAAAACTAGTTCATTTCGATAAAAATCTATTTTTATCTTTTCAAATATGGGGTTTTTCATCCTAATTTTTTCCAAATTATTTCTTATGATTCTACACAAAATATTTCTATTTTTAATAATTTTATCAAGGCCCGTACAGTCGATTTCCATCAACGGCCATCGAACTGCACTTACAACGACCTTTTCCAAATTTGATTCGGACGTATCTCCAAAACCAACCATTAGATTTCAAATTTCTAATATTCGTTAGAAAGCTCTTTTCGATACGAACCCAACGGTTCCGATTTTAGGAGAATCCCATGGTTGGATTTCCCGTAATGTCCGTTCGAAGTCAATGGTCGAAATTCGCAAACTGCCGCGGCGCGGCGCGTTCTATTTAGGCCATTATATTATATATATATATATAATATATATATAATATATATTTTGTCGATTTCTATTTAAAACGTATTTTATGAATCGTTTTAAATTCGTTTTCAAAACATTTCAATTCTATATTCAATTTCAAATCAAAATTGAATATTCCCTACCATTACTATATAAATGATAATATTTTCAAAACGTTATATTTTGAAATCACTTCCTTTTCAATATTCATTATAAAAACGAATATAATCTATATAAACATCGTTCACGTCAAAATAGCGCAACTCTAATCAACATGGCTTTATATATTTCAATAAATTCGTTATCCTATTCAACAAATGAATAATTATTCTATTCAATATATGAATCTATATTTTTGTCAACACACGACTAATCTCAACGAATGAGTACTGTCCATGTGTGACCATTTTTGTTATTTAATATATTTTATGAAAATTAAGGTATCTATCGTTTGATATTAAATCAGACTCCAACCGTAAATTAGTAAGAGAACGATCCCCTAAATATTAACCCCGAAGACCGAAACCAACATCAGATCAATATTCAGGAGACCACTCATCTTATCTATTTTTCAGTTAGTTTCTAATCTTATATATGATAAAGATGTAAATTTTATTGTTAAAATATTTCGTTCAACACATGACTAATCTCAACGGATGAGTACGGTCAACACATGAACCTTTATTTTATAAGGATAAAGATGTAAATTTTATTATCAAAATATTTCGTTCAACACATGACTAATCTCAATGGATGAGTACTGTCAACACATGAACCTTTATTTTATAATATTCTTTACCTTCTAAATTGGAATGAGGCCCAATCAATTACCATATAGCGTTAACTATATGGATTCCATACAACACATGTATATAATAGCAACGATAAATAATCAACCATCATCCAAAGTGCACTACACTGTATAAGCATCACACATAGATATCTAACGCTTATAACAGCCTGTCAATCAATCGAACGACATACAACTAATTATTGGGATTAGTGTATGCCGTATTTTATCCCAATACCCGTGTGGGGTTTCAAACAATCAAACACAGATTTTATTCGTGCAGTTGGGCGATGTGTAAAATTTATCGTCCCAATCAATGTCATTCAAATAAGTGTACATAAACAAACTGTCCGGTTTGTAAATGAATATTTATTTATTCACATTCACGTTAAAAATTATATTTTTAACGATAAAACATTTTATTCAACCTATGAAAATATTCTATTCAGTTCATTTATTAAATAAAATGATATCTTTATTTTTCTAACTTATTTTAGAAAATTTCGGCGGCATAATGGCACGATACTAGAAACGGGACGAGGCCTAGCCTTATCCCCGGTCTAGTGAAGGCCCACGCCATTCACACATCAATCAAATCCATTTCACCAAACAATTCAATTCAAACCAAATAATCTAACCAACTACACAACCAATCAAACAAGTCCATGGTCTGTGGACGATTGTGTCGGGAGCTACTAAACACCATCTGCATCCTAGTATATATATATATAACTAGAAAAAGAAATTGAAGAGTGATAAATTCTCACCAACTAGCTAATCCAATCATCTCGACTCTTCTTTTGTAGAAAATCTTGTCGTTCTCGCCTTTTGTCACTTTCGTTGCCTGTAGCCACTACATGTATAAAAATCACATTTTTAATATCTACATTATATAAAAATCTTATCTTTATATCTTCTATAAGTTAAAAATTGGATTTTTGTCCTCTCTATAATATAAAGATCATATTTTTATTTATTTCATATGTCAAAAACTGTAGAAGCTTTAAAATGGAGAAAACTCACTTTTTTCTAATGCCCGGATTCGTTGTTCGGGTCCTAGACTTTGCAAATGAGTTTCAATATTCACACCATCTTTTTTCTAGCTTAAACACGCCATTCCGGACAACTTTCGCCTAAGGGTCTTTTTGCCGAAAATGCTCCAATTCGCCAGAATTTGCGAAAGTACACGAATTTTACCGCTTTTGAACAGCAGACTTCGAACGCGTTTTCCGAGCAGCTCCGAACTCCAAAACACAAATTCCATATAGCCAAATAGAAGAGAATTTCGTGCTCTACAACTTTGGTTTAGAGGGACTTTGGCCAAAAACGCACGGTTTGGGAGTTATTCGCGAAATGGTGACAGGGTGTTATTTGCAAAACGGGATTTTGTGAAAAATGTGATTTTTGAGGAGGAGGGGCCCACGGCCGGAGTTGGGTGGCCATAGGGGGGCGCCGGACCTGATTGGACATGGGGAGTCCGCTGGTGGTCGGCGGTGGTGGAGGTGGTGGTCGTGGTGGCCGCGGTGGTGGTGGTTGGCTCGTAGGGTTTGCGATTGGAAGAGAGAAAGAGGAGGAGAGAGAGAGAGGAGGAGGAAGAGGAGGAGGAGGGGAGGTGTAATGTCCCGCATTTTATCGGTTTATATTTGAATATTTAAATCAGTTTAAATATTGTATTCGTAATATAAGTGGATTTATATATTAATTAAAACGAGGTTAAGCGTATAAAAATAAATATTAAATATAAACGAGCTCATAATGACGCTGCAGTTCGTAATTTAATGTTCTGAACTTCAACTGAGTATACCGAACCCGTTATTAGTTGGATTTTTTCAAAACAAGAACCGTTCGAGTCTGTTTGATTATATTTCGTTAGCGGAAGTGAAAAATGGAAATTTCGTCGTATAGATTGCAAGATATGTCCAAATCAAATATTCAAATAGTCGCTGTAGAATCGCTTATCGACCGTAACGGTTTATTTGATATAACTAGACATCGGTTTCGAATTTAGACAAGGTTCTTTTGAGGCGTAGTGATAATTTAATTTTTAGAATTTTACTGTAATTTTTAATTAATTAAATATGCAACTTTTTATTTGGAATATTGTGCACCCTATATCAATATTTTGGGGTTTCACCATATGAGTTAACCTACCGATATTATTATATTTTTGAGACCGTGACGCATCATTTGACACGATGGTAATGTCATTCCTGTCCGAAAGATTTAAGAGCTCAGACTCCTCAATGCCGTTATGTGACGCCTACCGTGTATAATGGTACTCTAATTTTGACATTGGATCTCACTCAAAGGACAAAATGGCTTACCATTTTCCTTCTCATATTTCAACGTCTAATGTATTTGAAAACACAGCCTACATCCCTATACCTTTCACGCCAAGTAAATGTGTAGCGTACCATCTAAGCTATCATATCATCCAGATGGAATACATAAGAAGACATGGGTGTATATTTTGATAGCAGGAAAGATAGTACGGACAATTCATGGATAGATTCTGCTGTCATGAACACGAACAGGAACTTCAAAACCACATCATTCGCAATACAATATTTTTGGTTTACTTCAATACTAAGTTACTTACCGCCTTGAGACATTCCTATCTCATTGTCAACTCCTAGTAGACTACACTTAACCTACTCGTACAAATACCTATAAATCTATAAACCAGCAGTTTTCTTTTTGTGCCAGCTACCTATCTGCAAGCCATGAACATCACATGTTCCTTTCGAATTTAGGCTACACATGCTGCTACTTGCTGGAGACTTAATACTTAAGCTTCTTTCATCCATCAATACGGACACATACGAAATGAAATCACATGACAATAGCTACCCTATGTAGTGTCCTGTCTCTAAACGTGTAGACAAGGATAGGAAAGACTCAACAAGACAATAGTTCAAAACGTCACGGTAAATCAAAGTATATATACGGCTGTTTTCAGAGTAGCACATGCCTAAGCTTCATCTTTTCTTCCGCAGACCTATGTCATGTCCCTCCTCCTGAATACTTGACGGCAAAGGAAACACTCACCAGTGTGTTATCAAAATCAAACCCATTGACAACAGCTGTCCTATAATCCTACATCGTACCCGAACCCTTGGCACCCACGACTTGTTAAGATATAAATACAAGAACCTCTTCCTTCTTGTTTTGGGGTATCTGGAGCTCGCCATTATATGGCTTCCAAATTTTTGTTTTGTTTCGAGCTCAACTTTCCTCTATAAATCCTAATAAAATCCTCTCTCCTCTCTTGTTATTACATTCAACAACAACGAAATACTGGAGAAACGAGGGTGGAAGGGGACTCAAAGATTTCGGTTATGGGAATTTAAGGAGCTCACGCTTTAAAAAAACTGGAGAGGGAGAGGGTGGGCACAGCAAGCTGATGGTGCGGAAATTGCTGTGGAAAATGGCAACGCTAAGGACTAGAGGACGTTGAGCTCTTTTGTTTTATGACAGTATGGTGGAAAATGTATACCCATCAAGGAAGACGTATGAACGTACTGGTAGAGAAGCAAGTTGGTCATATTTTTATTATATTTTCGTAAGAAGGAAACTGTACGTCAATGAAGGAAAGTGCAGGAACTCGCGTTGGGATATTGTGAGGAGTAGCGGTTAGTACAGAGGGAGTGTGGAGTCTTCAAAGTATTGCCATAGCATGTAAATTTTTATACAGGGAGCGGTTATTCCTTTTGTGAAGATTGGGATGGTGAGATGCATGCAAAACCGTGAACTGATAAGTGGAAATGGGTTGGAAAACGTTGAAGAAAATGGTGATTTAAAAATGACGCACGGTGAACTGCACAACGCGAGGAGCTTGCGCCCAGGGTTGGCATGGTTTCCGAAATGAAAGGCGTCACACATTCATGGGTGTTGATCAATGTCAGTAGCTCGCCCTTTGTGGTTTTTTGGGGATAAGCGAGTTGTTGCTTTTGGAGCTGGGTTGGCCGAGTTTGGATGGGAAGTTGATCAGTAAAATTGGTTCGGTTCTATTTTATGATAACGAATTTGACGAACGACCCGTCACTTTGGAATCGCACGGAAGCTGACGACGCTATAAAGTCAGTTTGGAGCAATTAGAAGCACGTTGAATTTATGGCAGAACTGAACGCCTGATTTAACCAACCGACGCAAATCATTATTTAACGGTTAATGCGCAAAGGTGAGTAAATTCACTAACTCTCTTTTTATTTAAAATATTTTAATTATATTTTAAATAATGGTTGAATGCTGTGTGATGGTTGTTTAGGCAGATTATGGTTAAATTGGTTGAATTATATATCGTTGCATATATATACACATCATTGGTTGGACTGATTCCATCGATTTTAATATTTCCTGGTGTGAAATCAGTGTTAATTGTTGACTAACATCGGTGGATGCAGGATACCGGTTGGAGGAATCCAACTGAATTCCTCAATATTTATATGTACTGTTTGTTTTATATAGATGCACTGTTTGAACCCAAATGACTTTTGAAACCTTGTGTTGATATTAGCGTTGAATGAAAATTCAAACGTTATTTTGATTTAATCAATAGATGATATGGATTAAGAAAGTGGCAACAACCAACCATAAATGTATCATTTGTTTAACCGCTATTGTTTTACCAAAATCCCACCGTGTGCGAAGCACGTGTTTCACCATACTTACTAAATGATTTGGTAAAGTGAATTCTTATATTAATAAGATTAATAAGTAAGTAGGCGGAGATTAACTTGATGATTAATAACAAGTATTTATTGTTTTAAGAACAATTAAATGAGATATTTACAAGTAGATTATGGTTGATTTCATATTAAGTAAGATTAGTTAGAATCGATTATTGTTTATTTAGAAATAAATTATTATTTTTATAGTAATCGATACAAGTGAAATTATTTGGATTAATAAATGTTATTTGTTCAAAATGAAAAGATTTGTTAGAATTGATTAGTGGGTTAATCATGGCTAAATGTTTACCAAGCAAACTGTTTTGATCAATAATTGGTTATTTAATTAAATTAGATTGGGATAATTAATCTAATGTAATAAATTAACGAATAGTTGATTTAGTTTAAATAAGATTTTAAAGTATAAGGGATTTGTCTAAAGAAGACAAAGCGAAGAGGAATGTTCAATAAGGGGTTTGTCTAAGAAAGACGAAGCGGAGAGAAATGTTAAAAAAAAATGGATTTGTATAAGCAAATGTAAATAACCGAGTTTTCAAAATAAAGATATGGCGTCATAAAACCATATTTAAAATATAGCAAGAAGCACGTTTACTGATTTTAAAAGTATAAGGGGTTAGAGTTACAAACTTATATCTATTCTATGGTAAGAACGTCGTCGATCAAGGTCTGAGAGGTAATTAAAATACCCCAACTTGAACGGCTTCACAATTATCGAGGGATGGTATTTGTTTTGTAACGAAAAGAGATGTCAAAATTTTTGTAACGAAAAGAGATGTCAAGATTTTTGTAACGAAAAGAGATATCAAGATTTTTGTAACGGTAAGAGATGTCAAAGATCAGTATAAGGTGGAATATAGCAGCGTATTTCAAGTATTTGAACTATAGCGATAAAACAACGCTGTTGACTAGGCTTAAGCGTGACTGTTATGTCGAGATTTGTTATAAAAGGGGAATATCACAGCGTATGACGAGTTTGGAACTATAACGTTAAATTAACGCTGTTGGCTAAGCTTAAGCATGATTTTTATATAGCACTACTCCCTAGGGAATGTAAACAGTTTGTTTTGAAATCCACTTATTCTAAAGTAATAAGTAACGATGATTGTCTAAAGAAATATAAGAACGAGTAGTGGAGAATCGTTTCAGAAAACGATGACATCATTTCGATGTTTGAAATATGATTAGAGTTAAATAACACTATTAGAAATGGGAACTATAATTCGACGATGATGAATGTTAAATAAAAGTGCCCATGGTTGTGTGATGATAATTATACATTTGATTGGATGTTTGTTTTTACTTCGATAGTTAAATAACCGACTATCGAAGTGTTTGACCATCGTTGTCAATACGGAGAGACCGGTTGGATATATTATCGAAAACCACTCCGTATAGGCATAAGCGCTGCGAATTTGATTATGCTGAAGAAAATTGAAGACGGAGTGAAATGCAAGGGTCGTCCTATCTCAGAATGGTGTTTTCTGTTTGTCCAGTCCCAGGACAACTTGTATGGACGAATGTCTGACAGAGTATTCCTAACGGTCACATAAGACGATCTTTTCAAAATATTACGTCTGGTGGCGGAGGAATTCGTTTCTCTTAGCTTTTATACCCGTAATATTTTTGGGTAGATCAACTAGTGATTTGATGGGTTTGATGATGTGGCATTCAAAGTGTATGGTGGCCAGATGTTTTAAAAGATAGACTCAAGCCTCACAACCGGGAAATGACAAAAATCGGGCAGGCAGCATGGCTATGTGGGTCGCTCCCATTAGGGTGTACAATCACCTATCTAGAGAAATTCCTTTTGTTTCTAAATCTATCGATTCTGCCCATTCGGAAACGGTGGTTTGAGTCCAACCGTTGGTGATATACATTCGATACACTCAAGCGAAATGAGTGGTCGGTCATGTGCGGGCCGGGTTGCAAGACGTTCTTGTTGAACCCAGGTGTATTCGCCTCTAGAGATACATCATCGGAAGGTGGTCCCATACCTTGTCATAGTTGGAATCCAATCTCCAATAAGCGCCCTGCGGTTTTTTTTGATTTTATACTATGTATGTAGAGCGTGAGATGCAAGCGTTCTACTATTTGGTTATTTATTTGATTAGACATTATTATAATATCACTGGATTTTGATATCAATAATGATTTGGGTTATAGTAAGGTAAAAGCCGTCCGTGTTTATGTGTGGACCGGTCTTACTATTATCTTTTCTTTCAAAGGATTTTTGAAGTTAAACCATATGGTTGGAGTTTACTCACACCAGTCCCATGACTGACCCAGAGTTTATTTTGTTTTGTTTTTCCTAAACTCTTGGGTGCCCAAATTTGTACGGGCAGTCAAGTGTTTCAGGCTTTACAGATACACTTGGAGGAGCTTGAAGCAGGAGGCTTCACCGTCAGTTATATAGAGTTATTTCCGCTGTATCAAATGTTATGTTGTACTCTGATGATGGTAAGTATATATGTATAAACCAGATTTGTATTCCAAAGTTATGATATAATATATTTTATTCGTTCCGCTGTGAGATTCGTGTTTACTCTGATTCTGCTCAGTTGTGTTCTTCTTCTTCTTCTATTCTATTAGTTCTATCTTATCTTTCTCATCCTCTTATTTCTTTCTATTAATGATCCGGTATTTTCGATGTCTGAACAGTCGACGTTGGGTTTTGTGTCAATTTTCGAAGTCGAAAATCCCTGTGGTCGTTACAGTGGTATCAGAGCATAAGGTTAAGTGATTACCTTGGCTCTGTGGTGTGACTCAATGGAGATGAGGTCAGCAGTACCTTAGATTGAGTTTGAGTGTATCTATATGAGCGCGTATTTGTAAATTGATATAAAAAGCATTTTATATTGTGTTGATTGATCTGGTGAGTGGTATATAAATTCCAGATCGACGCGTTTAGCTGACGAGGTCGATAGGGCTTTATAAACGCTTGGATAGAGAAATTCGACATGGTATTGTTTTAAAAGCTGGGTGAATAAAATAATTTTACCCAAATTATATTTTGATATAAAAAGAAGTATATATCTTAATATTATTATAATACGTAGGATGTGTGATCATTATTATAATCATACTTGAAGTGGTTATGTAAATAACCAATCGAAATTCACGTAAGTATAAAATACAAATCCGATGAATTGAATCTAAAGAAACTCCAGAATTGGAGTTAAAACTATGGTAATTTGGAAAAGTTCGTAAATGAATTTCAAATTAAATATATGGAATTTTAAGATCCTGGGGAAATTTTGAAATATTATCCAAGTTTCGAAAAGATATTTTTGAAATAAATTTCAAATAAAAGTATTTGAATATGAGTTTTGAAAGTGATATAGTATTGAACTCACTTTGATCGCTGGAAAATAATTCCGATGATGAACCGCGGCATCATTGGTGTTCGTTTTCGAGTTTCTAAGTGACGGATTACTACCAAAGATTTTGTTTTGAAATAAATTGTTCAGAAATTCAAATGTTTTGAATTGCTATGTTATGAATATATATGATTTCAAACTGATTTGAAATGAAAACCCTAGGAACTTGAATTCTGAAATTTAAAATTTACTTATGAAGTAAATAAACAGAGAATTTAAATAAGTCAAATAAAAGTGGAGTTGAATCAAAGCCAAGTAAGGGGAAAACGTACTAGAATAAGGATTTGACTTGGCAAAATAGTTGAGTTGTGAATTGAGATTAGGAATGGAACCGAACTTGGTTTGGAAATTTGATTATTTGGAATTAGAATTGAACTGGAGTTTGAAAAAGAAATTTGAGTTGGGATGTAAGAGAATTATTGATTGAGAATAAACTGACTGGAGATCAGTTGGAGATGCATTTGGGTATGCTGAATGGATTGCAAATGGAAACGAGAAAGTTGGATGCCCGATAAAGGGAAAAGGCCAGAGTGGCGTGTGGTAATAGTACCAAATGAACCATGCAACAGAGAGACTGATGAATTCTCTGAAAATTAAAGTGTTAGAAAATTTTCCGAATTTTGAAAATTTTCGTTACAAAGAAGGGAATTAATATTTTGATCAGTTCAGTTGAAACTAAAATTATGAAGTAAACCAAAAGGTTTTTTTTTTTACCTGTTTACAACAGAGATTGTAGCATTTTCCCATCTTAGCAATTTCGAGGACGAAATTATTTTAAGGGGGAAGGAATGTAATGTCCCGCATTTTATCGGTTTATATTTGAATATTTAAATCAGTTTAAATATTGTATTCGTAATATAAGTGGATTTATATATTAATTAAAACGAGGTTAAGCGTATAAAAATAAATATTAAATATAAACGAGATCATAACGACGCCGCAGTTCGTAATTTAACGTTCTGAACTTCAACTGAGTATACCGAACCCGTTATTAGTTGGATTTTTTCAAAACAAGAACCGTTCGAGTCTGTTTGATTATATTTCGTTAGCGGAAGTGAAAAATGGAAATTTCGTCGTATAGATTGCAAGATATGTCCAAATCAAATATTCAAATAGTCGCTGTAGAATCGCTTATCGACCGTAACGGTTTATTTGATATAACTAGACATCGGTTTCGAATTTAGACAAGGTTCTTTTGAGGCGTAGTGATAATTTAATTTTTAGAATTTTACTGTAATTTTTAATTAATTAAATACAAAACTTTTTATTTGGAATATTGTGCACCCTATATCAATATTTTGGGGTTTCACCATATGAGTTAACCTACCGATTTTATTATATTTTTGAGACCGTGACGCATCATTTGACACGATGGTAATGTCATTCCTGTCCAAAAGATTTAAGAGCTCAGACTCCTCAATGCCGTTATGTGACGCCTACCGTGTATAATGGTACTCTAATTTTGACATTGGATCTCACTCAAAGGACAAAATGGCTTACCATTTTCCTTCTCATATTTCAACGTCTAATGTATTTGAAAACACAGCCTACATCCCTATACCTTTCACGCCAAGTAAATGTGTAGCGTACCATCTAAGCTATCATATCATCCAGATGGAAGACATAAGAAGATATGGGTGTATATTTTGATAGCAGGAAAGATAGTACGGACAATTCATGGATAGATTCTGCTGTCATGAACATGAACAGGAACTTCAAAACCACATCATTCGCAATACAATATTTTTGGTTTACTTCAATACTAAGTTACTTACCGCCTTGAGACATTCCTATCTCATTGTCAACTCCTAGTAGACTACACTTAACCTACTCGTACAAATACCTATAAATCTATAAACCAGCAGTTTTCTTTTTGTGCCAGCTACCTATCTGCAAGCCATGAACATCACATGTTACTTTCGAATTTAGGCTACACATGCTGCTACTTGCTGGAGACTTAATACTTAAGCTTCTTTCATCCATCAATATGGACACATACGAAATGAAATCACATGACAATAGCTACCCTATGTAGTGTCCTGTCTCTAAACGTGTAGACAAGGATAGGAAAGACTCAACAAGACAATAGTTCAAAACGTCACGGTAAATCAAAGTATATATACGGCTGTTTTCAGAGTAGCACATGCCTAAGCTTCATCTTTTCTTCCGCAGACCTATGTCATGTCCCTCCTCCTGAATACTTGACGGCAAAGGAAACACTCACCAGTGTGTTATCAAAATCAAACCCATTGACAACAGCTGTCCTATAATCCTACATCGTACCCGAACCCTTGGCACCCACGACTTGTTAAGATATAAATACAAGAACCTCTTCCTTCTTGTTTTGGGGTATCTGGAGCTCGCCATTATATGGCTTCCAAATTTTTATTTTGTTTCGAGCTCAACTTTCCTCTATAAATCCTAATAAAATCCTCTCTCCTCTCTTGTTATTACATTCAACAACAACGAAATACTGGAGAAACGAGGGTGGAAGGGGACTCAAAGATTTCGGTTATGGGAATTTAAGGAGCTCACGCTTTAAAAAAACTGGAGAGGGAGAGGGTGGGCACAGCAAGCTGATGGTGCGGAAATTGCTGTGGAAAATGGCAACGCTAAGGACTAGAGGACGTTGAGCTCTTTTGTTTTATGACAGTATGGTGGAAAATATATACCCATCAAGGAAGACGTATGAACGTACTGGTAGAGAAGCAAGTTGGTCATATTTTTATTATATTTTCGTAAGAAGGAAACTGTGCGTCAATGAAGGAAAGTGCAGGAACTCGCGTTGGGATATTGTGAGGAGTAGCAGTTAGTACAGAGGGAGTGTGGAGTCTTCAAAGTATTGCCATAGCATGTAAATTTTTATACAGGGAGCGGTTATTCCTTTTGTGAAGATTGGGATGGTGAGATGCATGCAAAACCGTGAACTGATAAGTGGAAATGGGTTGGAAAACGTTGAAGAAAATGGTGATTTAAAAATGACGCGCGGTGAACTGCACAACGCGAGGAGCTTGCGCCTAGGGTTGGCATGGTTTCCCAAATGAAAGGCGTCACACATTCATGGGTGTTGATCATTGTCAATAGCTCGCCCTTTGTGGTTTTTTGGGGATAAGCGAGTTGTTGCTTTTGGAGCTGGGTTGGCCGAGTTTGGATGGGAAGTTGATCAGTAAAATTGGTTCGGTTCTATTTTATGATAACGAATTTGACGAACGACCCGTCACTTTGGAATCGCACGGAAGCTGACGACGTTATAAAGTCAGTTTAGAGCAATTAGAAGCACGTTGAATTTGTGGCAGAACTGAACGCCTGATTTAACCAACCGACGCAAATCGTTATTTAACGGTTAATGCGCAAAGGTGAGTAAATTCACTAACTCTCTTTTTATTTAAAATATTTTAATTATATTTTAAATAATGGTTGAATGCTGTGTGATGGTTGTTTAGGCAGATTATGGTTAAATTGGTTGAATTATATATCGTTGCATATATATACACATCATTGGTTGGACTGATTCCATCGATTTTAATATTTCCTGGTGTGAAATCAGTGTTAATTGTTGACTAACATCGGTGGATGCAGGATACCGGTTGGAGGAATCCAACCGAATTCCTCAATATTTATATGTACTGTTTGTTTTATATAGATGCACTGTTTGAACCCAAATGACTTTTGAAACCTTGTGTTGATATTAGCGTTGAATGAAAATTCAAACATTATTTTGATTTAATCAATAGATGATATGGATTAAGAAAGTGGCAACAACCAACCATAAATGTATCATTTGTTTAACCGCTATTGTTTTACCAAAATCCCACCGTGTGCGAAGCAAGTGTTTCACCATACTTACTGAATGATTTGGTAAAGTGAATTCTTATATTAATAAGATTAATAAGTAAGTAGGCGGAGATTAACTTGATGATTAATAACAAGTATTTATTGTTTTAAGAACAATTAAATGAGATATTTACAAGTAGATTATGGTTGATTTCATATTAAGTAAGATTAGTTAGAATCGATTATTGTTTATTTAGAAATAAATTATTATTTTTATAGTAATCGATACAAGTGAAATTATTTGGATTAATAAATGTTATTTGTTCAAAATGAAAAGATTTGTTAGAATTGATTAGTGGGTTAATCATGGCTAAATGTTTACCAAGCAAACTGTTTTGATCAATAATTGGTTATTTAATTAAATTAGATTGGGATGATTAATCTAATGTAATAAATTAACGAATAGTTGATTTAGTTTAAATAAGATTTTAAAGTATAAGCGATTTGTCTAAAGAAGACAAAGCGAAGAGGAATGTTCAATAAGGGGTTTGTCTAAGAAAGACGAAGCGGAGAGAAATGTTAAAAAAAAATGGATTTGTATAAGCAAATGTAAATAACCGAGTTTTCAAAATAAAGATATGGCGTCATAAAACCATATTTAAAATATAGCAAGAAGCACGTTTACTGATTTTAAAAGTATAAGGGGTTAGAGTTACAAACTTATATCTATTCTATGGTAAGAACGTCATCGATCAAGGTCTGAGAGGTAATTAAAATACCCCAACTTGAACGGCTTCACAATTATCGAGGGATGGTATTTGTTTTGTAATGAAAAGAGATGTCAAAATTTTTGTAACGAAAAGAGATGTCAAGATTTTTGTAACGAAAAGAGATATCAAGATTTTTGTAACGGTAAGAGATGTCAAAGATCAGTATAAGGTGGAATATAGCAGCGTATTTCAAGTATTTGAACTATAGCGATAAAACAACGCTGTTGACTAGGCTTAAGCGTGACTGTTATGTCGAGATTTGTTATAAAAGGGGAATATCACAGCGTATGACGAGTTTGGAACTATAACGTTAAATTAACGCTGTTGGCTAAGCTTAAGAATGATTTTTATATAGCACTACTCCCTAGGGAATGTAAACAGTTTGTTTTGAAATCCACTTATTCTAAAGTAATAAGTAACGATGATTGTCTAAAGAAATATAAGAACGAGTAGTGGAGAATCATTTCAGAAAACGATGACATCATTTCGATGTTTGAAATATGATTAGAGTTAAATAACACTATTAGAAATGGGAACTATAATTCGACGATGATGAATGTTAAATAAAAGTGCCCATGGTTGAGTGATGATAATTATACATTTGATTGGATGTTTGTTTTTACTTCGATAGTTAAATAACCGACTATCGAAGTGTTTGACCATCGTTGTCAATACGGAGAGACCGGTTGGATATATTATCGAAAACCACTCCGTATAGGCATAAGCGCTGCGAATTTGATTATGCTGAAGAAAATTGAAGACGGAGTGAAATGCAAGGGTCGTCCTGTTTCAGAATGGTGTTTTCTGTTTGTCCAGTCCCAGGACAACTTGTATGGACGAATGTCTGACAGAGTATTCCTAACGGTCACATAAGACGATCTTTTCAAAATATTACGTCTGGTGGCGGAGGAATTCGTTTCTCTTAGCTTTTATACCCATAATATTTTTGGGTAGATCAACTAGTGATTTGAAGGGTTTGATGATGTGGCATTCAAAGTGTATGGTGGCCAGATGTTTTAAAAGATAGACTCAAGCCTCACAACCGGGAAATGAAAAAAATCGGGCAGACAGCATGGCTATGTGGGTCGCTCCCATTAGGGTGTATAATCACCTATCTAGAGAAATTCCTTTTGTTTCTAAATCTATCGATTCTTCCCATTCGGGAACGGTGGTTTGAGTCCAACCGTTGGTGATATACATTCGATACACTCAAGCGAAATGAGTGGTCGGTCATGTGCGGGCCGGGTTGCAAGACGTTCTTGTTGAACCCAGGTGTATTCGCCTCTAGAGATACATTATCGGAAGGTGGTCCCATACCTTGTCATAGTTGGAATCCAATCTCCAATAAGCGCCCTGCGGTTTTTTTTTTGATTTTATACTATGTATGTAGAGCGTGAGATGCAAGCGTTCTACTATTTGGTTATTTATTTGATTAGACATTATTATAATATCATTGGATTTTGATATTAATAATGATTTGGGTTATAGTAAGGTAAAAGCCGTCCGTGTTTATGTGTGGACCGGTCTTAATATTATCTTTTCTTTCAAAGGATTTTTGAAGTTAAACCATATGGTTGGAGTTTACTCACACCAGTCCCATGACTGACCCAGAGTTTATTTTGTTTTGTTTTTCCTAAACTCTTGGGTGCCCAAATTTGTACGGGCAGTCAAGTGTTTCAGGCTTTACAGATACACTTGGAGGAGCTTGAAGCAGGAGGCTTCACCGTCAGTTATATAGAGTTATTTCCGCTGTATCAAATGTTATGTTGTACTCTGATGATGGTAAGTATATATGTACAAACCAGATTTGTATTCCAAAGTTATGTTATATAATATATTTTATTCGTTCCGCTGTGAGATTCGTGTTTACTCTGATTCTGCTCAGTTGTGTTCTTCTTCTTCTTCTATTCTATTAGTTCTATCTTATCTTTCTCATCCTCTTATTTCTTTCTATTAATGATCCGATATTTTCGATGTTTGAACAGTCGACGTTGGGTTTTGTGTCGATTTTCGAAGTCGAAAATCCCCGTGGTCGTTACAGGAGGAGGGGGTGCGGCCGGCGGTGGAGGTGGTGGAGGGGCGACAGCGGCGGCGGGTGGGTGGAGGTGCCCATTAAAGAGGAAAGAGGAAGAAAGAAGAGGAAGAGAAAAATGAGGAAAAAAAGGAAGTAAAAGTGTTTATATGCTTGTTTCCCGTGTATCGCCTGAACGCTAACGAACTCCAATCGCCGCGGATTTCGGACACGAGATATTAGACGTGAAGACTAGTCCAACGAAACAAGTTTCGTCGAATTCCGAGTTCGTTTGACAATTCAAAAAAAATCACAAAAATGCTCAGATAAGCTCAAAAAATGCGATTTTGGCGCACCTTTTCTTCTCGCACGCTCACATGCTAACTTCAAAAATCATGCCCTTTTGGATTTAACCATTTTTAGATGATACGAATCCAGAAAAAAAACGAAATCGAATTCTGAGGTCGTATCAATAATGTTCCTTTGTAAAATGACTGCTCGCTTTACCCTGAACTGTTTCAGCTCGCACGACCACATACTAACTCCGTTCGACGCGCCATTTGGAACTCAACAATGATTTGTCATTGTGAATCCATAAAAATTTATCTCGTCGAATTCTGAGCTCGTATGCAAAATTTCACTTTTTAAGGGCTATGTTTTGTTAACCGAACAACTCCAGCCCATAGCCACTATTCCGGATATCGGAATATATCGAAGCTTATACTTTTCAGAGTTCTAAACGGCATTTTAAACTCAATGGAAGTGGTTTCGAGTCCAAATTCATCCGTATGCAAAATTTGACTTTTTGGGCCATGTATAATTTACATAGCGACTATTCTGAATCTTCAACTGGGCATAACTTTTGATTCCCGCTATGAAATTTCGATTTTTCAGATTCGTTGGAAAGATATCTTCATATAGATCCTATTATTTTTGGTTTCACTAAAATTCGGATTGTTTTGCACCCGGTACATTCAATTGAAGTTTGAAATCGAATTATCGAACTACCGCGCCATTTTCAATTCCCTTTTTAATTATATATAAATATTTATATTCTAATGGCGACGTATATAATATATACGTTCTAAATATATTCAAAATAAATTTTCGTCGATATTATTTAAAATAATTCATTTTAAATGTTCAAAATTCGCTAAAATTGTCAAAATAAAATTTTTAAACTGGCTCAGAATTTCCGGGTTATTACACCTTGTATACTTTTATTTAATTATTTATTTAATCCCAAAATGTTACTTTTTCACTCGAACCCCAAATCGAACCCAATGACTGTTGCCCCTGGCTAATTACCCCCATTTCAAAATAAATGGGATATGTTTCGTAACCCAATTCGGCTGTTATGATCAGTTTTGATTTAAATTAAATTAAATTATAAATCATTATATATTTAATTTAAACGTACATTTTAATTTACCGGGGACACATACGGACTCCAAAAATTTTAGAAAAATAAATCTGGCTATGTTTTGATGATACGGTCCTAAGAAAACTAATTTCGTCGAATTTGGAGATCATTTGAAATGCGGTCATTTTTCAGTCGATTAAATTCAAATTTAACTGACCAAACACGTTTAAATCCACCACGCTCACGTATTGATTCCAAAAATTATGAAAATTGGAATCCAACAAGAACTTGACATTCCGAGTCCAACAAAAGTGGTTTCGTCGAAAACGGAGGTCGTTTGCGAAAATTTTGTTTTTAAGGGCTATATTTCCATAGTGACAATTCTGAATTTTCAACTGGGTATAAATTTTTATTCCCTCTATGAAATTTAGATTTTTGAGATTCCTTGGAAAGATATTTTCAAACAGATTCAAATATTTCTGGTTTCACTGAAATCCGGTTTATTTTGAATCCTGTACATTCATTTGAAATCGAAATTTCAAACTACTGCGCCATTTCCAATTCCTTTCATAATTAAAATAAATATTTACATTCTGATTTCGATTTAAATAAATTTATACGTTCTAATTCTATTCAAAATAAATTTCTAGTCGTTATTATTTAAAATATACCATTTTAAATATCCAAAATTTATTAAAATTGCCAAAATAAAAAATTTTAAATTGGTTCTGATTTTCCGGGTTGTTACAGTAAATGGGACAACCAGACAATCGTTGAATCGAAAATAAACGGTGAGTTAATTCTCACACTTTTCTAGAATTCTGTGATGTGTTAAATTCATATAAAAATAATTCATTGTTAATAATATTAATCGGATGATTGATGCCTTGATTGTTTATTAGTTGTTTAACGAGTGACGACATTTATTTTGTCGTATTGATGATGCTGATTTAAATAATTATTTAATGTGTTATTATCAGATGATATTAAAATCTGTGATGTAGGGAAAAACGAGTTGGAGGGATCTTATCGGATTCCTCAAATATATTGTATGCTGTTTATTTTATTTTCATATTATTCAAATATGAACTGTTTACCAAATGACGTTATATCCTGATTGGATGTTGATAATTGATTGGATGTTAAACATTGAGTAGAAATTCAACATTGATTCTATGTTTTTAATCAATAGACGGTATTGATTAAGTTATCAGCAGCAAATGGTCTAAACCATGCTTTTAAGACGTTAATAACTGATGTTTAAGTTGACCGAGGCAACTGTTTAATTAGAATTGGTAATTAGACTAATTGGCTTTCGATTAATATAATGTAAACTGTTTAGTGAATATTTATTTTAATTTCATGATACTTCTTGAATATTAATTATTATTTTTATTTAACGACACTAAAAATGATTATTGAATCGATAATCATTAATATTGTTGAATGAAGCGATTAACTAGTCTATTTTTAATTACTGATGAGGTAAACTATTTTACTTTAGTTAATAATGAAATTCATTATTATTTTAGTTAATAATAATGAAAGTTATTCACTTTTTGAATGGAAGTCGGATAAGAAGTAATCGAATTTTGAAATGAAACTTAATTGAATTGTGTTAAGAACAATGTTGTGAAGCTAATATGTCGTTTTATTAAATTAAAGGAAATAAGAGTAAATTGAAATGCGGTTCCAAAAGGAGGAGATTAATAGATTCCTATAAGAATATTTTGGAAGAAATCCAAGTTTTGTAAACGAGGTTTGTAAAGAAGTTTAATCTCAAGCGATGATTTTAAAATAAGCTTTCAGGTAAATAATTAGATTAAGTAAAATTATTTTAAAAGAGAAAGAAGATTTGCAAAGGAAAAGAGGCTTAGTGGAATTGCATAAAAGATGAAGTAAACTGATTTTGAATAAAACCAAGTGTTAATGAGTTATGTTAAAGAGGTTAAAAGAAAAGGAGCTTATGTTTAGTAGGTTTTCTTAAATAGAAAGTAAAAGAGAATTATTTTGAGAATAAATACCAAATGAAAGAAATAGTTATTAAAACCGTGTTTTGAATAAAATGGTAAACTGAATTGATAGAATTGATGTAAGTTTGCAACTTTTATCTATTCTGATATAAGAACGTTGTCGGTCAAGGTTTGAGAGGTAATTAAATACCCCAACTTGAACGGCTTCATTATTATCAAAGGATGGTATTAGTTTGAAACAGTAAGTTATTGAAATTTGTTTATTATTTCTACAAAAGAAATATTGTGACGTATTGACAAGATTTCAAAATGTTATTAGAACTAGTGGATTTTGATAAAACAATGTATAATTTAATATTGTTTGACTCAAGTTTAAAGTGTACTTGATTTTATTTAACCTCTGAATAAAATATATATGGTGTTCTTTTTCCAAAGTAAACGAAGTGAAAGAGGTTTGGTGAATATATAAAGTTGAGTTTGGTCAGTACGGTTATATCAAAATATGAAGCTATGGTTATTGTCTTCAACATAATGAAACAATGTAATTTGAGATAAGAATTCATAAAATCGATTCTTAAAAATTGATGTAGTAGTTTTCGTGAATAGTTTTTTAAGTAAAATTATCCGAGCTGCCAATATACTTAACCGTATTGTGTGAATTGATAGTAAAAACCCGACTATCAATGAATATATTAATGGACCTTTTTACATGTTGTTTCAAAGAGATTAGGATGGGAACTAGGCCCAAAACCACTTCGAATCAACGTTACATTCGAAACTAACTTGTAGCAAATAAAGATGGAGCATTGAAGACCATAGATCTTCATAAAACGGAAGGACTACTTATAATCTCTGGTTAGCTCCCAGAGATACATTTTGGTTCTGTCGTGGTCGAAATCTATGGATTGCAAGGACTACTCGCTACTGATCCTTGGGTGATTCCTATAAAGGATGCGGTTGGAGGGTTCGTTCGGTTCATCCTGTTCCTAGATGACTTGTATGGACGAATGTCTGACAGAGTATGCCCAACGGATCACATAAGACGATCTCTTCAAGGTATTATGTTTGGTGGCGGAGAAATTCGTTTCTCTTAGCTTTTATACCCATAATATTTTTGGAGAAATCAATTAGTGATTTGATGAGTTTGACGATATGGCATTCAAAGTAAATGGTGGAGTGTTGTTCTACAAGATAAACGTGACCTCAAGCCTTACAACCAGGAAATGACAAAAATCGGGTAGCCAGCATAGCTAGTTGGGTCGCACCCAAGCAGGGTGTATTATCACAATCTAGTGGAAATTCATATTTGTTCTTCTTTCGTTTATGTATCTCCTGGGAAGTATGGTGGGCCCATAAAACCATACGGTGAAAATACATTCAATACACTCAAGTTGAATGAGTGGTCGGTCATGTGTGGCCGGGTTGCAAGATGTTCTTATTGAACCATAGTGTATCCCCTCTAGAGTACACTGATCGGAAGGTATATTTCAAGTATTAAGTAAGAAAATGTTGTTTTTTCCTTGATTAAATGTTGCAACTGATGTATCATATTTGTGGCTTATTTTTGTATCTTTTTTACTGTTTCCGCCTATATGATTAAATTTTAGTGAAGTGGCTGTTTTGTTTTGTAATGCACTTGGTTTATTTTATTTTATAATTATGCCATTCTAATGTTAATTCCTCCATTTTGTGTAGGATATAGGCAAATCTTAGATTTCACCACAAGGGAAATTTTGGTAAGAATTGATATGTTGAGGGAGAAGAGGCTATTGTCAAGCGAGTTGATATGGATATGTTTTCACACACAGTACTAATGGAGTTTGTCAAGGATGAGCTACAATACATCGAAAATGGAAGAGTATATGCATAGAAAGGTCCAACGAGTGGGTGGAAATTGGTGGCCAATGATGTAGAGTTGTTGTTTATGATGTAAATAAAAAAACAACGGTGATTACATTTATTTCTATGTTGACACTATGGTCGATGATAAAGCTGAGCCAGTGAAATAAATGCTGCCACATGTCATCACATGCCTAAGGAAGATTCTGTTCTCAGGTATAAACATATCTTCTCATTTGTACTATTTTGATGAATTTAGTCATTTTGCTGCTTTTAGTGCACATAAATATTACGTGCATTTATGTTTGAATATTAGGACTTGTTTGATTTTTAGTGCACTTAGTAAAATAATAAAGAACTGGTATGTTGCAGCTGCGAAATCACAGGAATGACAGTTTGTCACCGCTCACAATCTGCAACAGGTAGCAAAAAAGAAGAAGCGGATTGATTAAGTCTTTTCTCCTAGAAAGTTGGCACGACTAAACAATTCACAAGTGATTAGCGAAGCTGCTGTGGCTCCGCCTATCAACAACAAGCAGACTGAAATCTTTGCTCCTAGAAAGTTGGCACGACTAAATAATCCAGTTACTAACAATCCAGAAGTGATCAGCGAAGCTACTATGAGTCCACGTATCAATAAGAAAAGGGTGGTCAACAAGAAGTTAACTGGAGTCAGTAGTTCGACGAAGTTACCAGAGAAGGAAAATCCAGCTAAAATCAGTGATGCAACTTTGAATATCAACTCAGCCGGTGTCAGGAGTAAATTGTATTTCGATAGTTCTCCACATGAAGAGGAAAATACAAATGAAAATGTGATTCTGGTAAGAAGACTACAATCTGATCTTCTAATATGATCTATATATTTTGCTAATATTTACAATAATGTCTTGTTAAATTACTTTTAGAATAATGATCTATCACCTCCGCTGCCTCCACCGTTTACAGCATACGAAAGGGAGAGAGAAAAAAATGTCTCATAGAAAAATAGTGCTTTTGAAAAACTTGGGGTGCCTAAATTAGTTACTAGACTAAGAAATGAATTTGAAAATAATAAAGCAAAATCAAAGATGCCTGCTAAGGATAGCAAAGACTATGTTCCAGAATTTGATGAACGTAGTGAATATGATACTTCGAAAAATCAGGCAAAGGTGTGTTATAGCTGAAGGTTTAACTTTATGTTGGTAATTATAGACTAGCTTCATTATTTTTTTATTTATTTTATGTGCATATTTTAGAGAACCAAAAAGGTTATGGTTACAAACCTTTGTCTGGACTGACAACTCGTTCACGAGCCAATACTGAATCTGCAACTGATAAGAATGCAACTCCGAAGGCAGGAGAAAATCCAGTTCGTACACAAACTGATGGTCTACCATGTAGCATTTGATTACCACACAATGAAGGAATAAAAACAATGACTGCTTATTTGGCTATGCGAGAAAGCCAGAAGAATAACAGTAGTGGAATTGGAAGTGCAAGGAATAAGGCTATTGCCAGAAATTTCTCGACAAATATTGGAAATGAAGAAGATGAAGTAGAAGAAGTTGAAGGTATTATCTAATTGAGTTCTGATTTTAATAGTTTAAGTTTTCATTTATTTTATGTCTAGCCTTCTCATTACTATTGTATATACTTTGTAAGGTAGTTGTAGCTCCCAGAAGGCCCAGGGGAAAAACAAAGATGGATAAAGTTCATTCAAGACCATATTAAAAAAGAGTTATAATCCAAATGAATAATCGGGGCCAACCTATTTCAGATGAAGACCAAGTAATGTTTGAACTACGTTATTTTTTAGAAACACTGAAGAGGAGTGTTCCACTTACTTACAAGTCTTGGTTTGAGTTCCTTCAAGTTTGAAAGGCACGCTGTGGAACTATGTCAAGGTAATTTGCAAACTTTACTTAAATATATTAAACTAATCACAAATGTAGCATGACTGTTCTTTTTAATGTTTGATTTGTATTTACACAACGGTATATTATTCCGTATGAATGTGAATATTGGGCTTTGAGGTCAATTCGTGACTCTTGGAGGGGGTACAAGGGTCGTATTAAAAGGGCATATTATACGGCTTACGAAACTGATGAAGAGAGACTTGAAAATAGGCCGCACAAAATTCCACTTGAAGATTTCAAAGTACTATTGATGTTTTGGGGAGATGAAAAATTCAGGTATAATTTTAAGTTTTATCACAGAATTTTTCCTTTTTTATTCATTCAAATCAGGCAGATAAACATTTTTATTTCATGTTTTTATAGTCCAAGGCCCTTACAAATTCTGCAAATCAGAAATCGTATACTGACACACACACACTGCTGGTCCAAAACTTTTTTCCTGAATTCGACATAAGATGGTATGTATTTTGCATGTTTAACTCGAATGTAGTATCCTTGTTTAACTTGTGAATAAGCTACGTATATCAATGAAGATTCAGATGGAGAAGTTTTATTGTCTAACTTTTTTAATATTAGTGGTATACGTTCTGGAACAATTGGTTTGATATCCTTTTACCGTCTAACGTTTTTTGTATTAGTCTAAGGAATCAAATGGAGAACTTTTTGTTAAAACTCGCAAGTGGAAAGAAGGAAAGGTGTACAAGACGGATGCTTCAGTAATGGACTACACAATTGTAAGAATTTTATTTTCTCTTCAATCTGATGTAAAAAAATGCTTCATTTTGCACATGATCAACATTATTGTGGAATTAGATCCTGTTTTGTTGATACCGATAGCAGGATATCTACAGGCATTTACTCAGTATACACTTGTATCAGACTAAAGCACATGTCAGTTTGTAACTAAAGCAATGGTTGAGTTTGTACTTGAACGAGTCGTGGCATATTTATATTAAGGCATTGATTTGCAACTGAAATGAAACTAAGGCATGCCTCTCATTTTGTGTTGAAATGTAAACGAGGCATTGCCTCAGTTTGTAACCGAGGCATGCATGACTTTGGTTGTGCTGAAATTATGTATTCACTGTGAAAACATAAGTTGTACTAAAGAGTTACTCGGATTTTATTCATTAATGATGTCACATTTTGAAACTGCTTTATTTTGCAGGAGAAGAATGAAAAAACAATAGGTGAGGGAGGCAGTGATGGAGTTGTTCAAGAACTTGTTTCTGATGGAAAGTCGAACGGTCCATCATGGATTATAGGATGGCACACAAAGTCTCCAAAAGTTTCAAAAGCTGCTCCAACAACAAGCACATACATACAGGAGCTGACAACGAAGATAAAGGAAGATATAGCTGACGAAGTCGAAGCAAAGGTGAACAAGATGGTCCAAGATGAATTTGACGCAAAGGCAAACCAAAAAGTTCTGAACTTGACAAGGATGCTTAAGAAATTAGGTGAAGCAAACCCTGACATGCATAATGATTTGGGGATCTTTGTGCGACAATTCGCAGTGAAGGCACTGAAACTAAAAGCACTCTTAGTCATTGATATTGGGGATCTTTATGAAATAATTTGCAGTGAACATGAATTGATATTTAGCACGTACTGGCTATGTTTGTAAGTACGGTCTGTAAACATGAATTTACTGGCTATGTTTGTATGTACTATTTGTGTTTCTTGTTAATCTGAGATAAGAAGTTATTTGTTTAATTCAGTGTGATGTTAGATTTTGTAATGTTGTAGTATGTGATGTAATGTTGCCATAGATATGATATAATGTTGCAGTATGTGATGTTAAATGTTCACATAGCTATAATATAGTGTTGCCATTCGATGGTAAAAATGTTGCCATAGATTAATGCATCTGGGCCCCACAACAGAATTCTGTGATCCTGGGCTATAGCCGTAATAGGATTCCATGAACTAGGGCTACAGATTTTAGTAAGCCCCAGATTTTTGGAAATTTAGTACCTGCGGAAACACCTGTACCAATCTTGCCTTAGGGTAGCAAAGATGTTGCCTTAGGGTCGCAAAGATGTTGCCTTTGACTTTAAGGCAACGCAGAAAAATGCAACACTAAGAAAGTATTGCCACAGATCATTTTTGGCCTATAGCAACATTTTTGGCACTTGCTGCATCACTTCTCTGGTGTTGCGGTATGCAATCTATGGTTTATTATTGAATGTGAAATTGACTGATATTTCATGGTTTGGTACTTTAGTATACATTTGCCTCTTTAGTACCATCGATAAAAATGGTTATAAATAGATATATGTTTATAAAACAGGTTTTGAAAACCAAATTCTTATAAATAAGATTTGTAAATGTTTCAAACTAATGAAATGAGTTATAACGTGGTTTATAAATGTAAGTAATGACCTGAATGGAATTTGTTTAAATTGATTATATTAGTTAATTGGAATTGGTTAATAAATTAACAATGTTTTGAGTTGACTATTTTAAAGTCGATTATTATATTTGTAACGATCCAAGATTCTTGAAAATTAAATTTGAATTTAATACGAGTTTTAAATAAAGTTTAGAAGGTTTAAATAAATGTTGAAAAGGCGATAACAGTATTTTAAATGATTAAAAATTTAATTTTTTTTGTGAAATCAGTTATAATAATGTTTGTTTCAGAAAAATAGTTTGCCTTACAATTTCTTAAACGATTAATGTTGGAATATAAATTATAATAATATATCGGTTAAAAATAGTCATTTAGTTTCTAAACGTGCAGCCTTAGAATATTTTATAGAATTTTACCGTAATTTTTTTAATTGGAAAATAAACGCATATTTTTATAGCGAATTTTAGGGTAACCATTGTCCCTTTTAACACTTTGCAGAATCCACCATTTATTATTATGGAATCAATATGCATTGTTGCATACAGTTATAAGTTTGTTTGGTGCGGTTCTTAGTTAACAATAAAATGGATTAAAATGAGTGAACACTGATATGCAATATATTAGCTAACGCTGGAAACTAAACAAACGAATATATTAAAATAAAATTTGCATGTATTCGATACGTATAGAAGAAAAGATAGCATTGGGAGGACATTTGTCCATTTAGCTCACATGTGTTGATAGATGTACTCCGCTTTACATCATAATTTTTCCTAATTGTATCCGCGTCTTCTGTTCTTCCTCTTCCCCCATGTAAATCTCTCCTGCACAAATAAAGCATCCCGCCTCTTTTTAGCAGCGTCCCTTCTTGCATGTTTTCCTCCCTTCTCCCTTAACATTATTACTGCCTTCCCCTCAAGAAATCTTGGCCATTAAACACTTCGCGTCTTCCTTTAACCATACTTTCCTCGCTTCTCTACTCCTCTTTAGCAGATCTGAAAACGGTTAGTTCATGGGAGGGCCCTCCAGTCTTGAGACCACAAAACCCGAGCTCCATCTTCTCACCATCGTCAATTATTAGCAACACCCCTCCGTTGTCAGTCAACCACCACAACAGTTCGACGGCTGCACTCCTAAAACCACCATACTCCAACTAGCAGCGTCAACTCCAACTCCCGACCACTATTTCCGCACCAATCTCCTGTGTATGCCATAGAAGAGGCCACTTTCCTATTGAGAACAGTTCGTTGTTCCCTCTTAGCAGCTCGCAAATTTTATAAACAAAAACAGTCAGCTCCCCACTTGAAAACAGCTCCCACGCAATCTAGTGTTCTCCACCTTTTGTTTTCTGCTACAGTCCGCGTCAGCACTAAGCACGAGTTCCACTTATCCACCTTAGTCACTCGCCCAGTCAACGTCAGTCCGTTGCCTGCTGCTCTGTGAAACCGGCCTCACGCGTTGTCTTTAGAAGTAAAGAAAAAAAATCCCATTTCTTCTTTAGTCGCATGTAGTCCGCTGTTGTACGTGTTAACCTGCTGAAGAAAATTGAATGAGAGTTGGGTAGGTATCTTATGTTTAAGGGCATATGTTTTGGTATATATAAAATTTTGATTGCATGTTAATGGAAAGGGTTGTGTGTGTGATTGCAGTGTCCGTGAAAGGTATCCGTGACTCATCTGAAGCTTGGTTCGCAGTTAATACGAGTTTGACATTGTATGCGTGACGTTAACATTGTCCGTAGGCTCGTACACGATCATTCGTTGGTGAAGGAATTTGGAGCATGAAGGTGAGAACATCGAATTAAATTACTTATTTAAATTAATAATTGTTGGATAATGCTTATGGGTTGGATATGGATGTTATGTGGAAATGTTTGAATGGATGTGCATATAGCAAGAAAAACACAGAACACCGATAGGCGTTATTAACCATAACCCAAGTGCACAAATTGAAATGTTTGTTTTATGATTGTTTTCGTAATGGATGTACTCATGCTAGTGTATATGGTTGAATGATTATGATTTTATGAATCACTCACACTATAGTTGTGAATGTATATGGATGATCGATTTAAATCCTCCTTCCATCTGAATAAAGATTTTTGAAATTCCGGTTGTAAATTTAAGAACTGTTTGGAATAAATTTGATAAAATATTATTTTATATTAAGTTTAATTTAATTTAAAAAAAAAAGAGATTTGGAAATTTGAACATGGTTTTGAAATATAATAATATATATATACACACTAAACGTCTAGGATGACAGACAGTATGGTGTCTGGACTTGGGTTCGTAAAACACAAGTTTCCTGCTCTCCCTGGCCATCCCTAACTGGTCCGATAGATGAGATATTTAAAAATCTAATTTGAAATTTTAATTTGAAACTGTCTTGAATTTTAAAATAAATAAGAATATGGTTTTAAAATCATGAAGATTAAAGTTTTGAATTTTAAAGGATTCAACTATTTATATTTAAATCGAACACCTCGCGTAGCGACAGTTCGTTAACATTGATTTCAAATTTCAAAAGATTATAACTTGAATGTTTTGAATCATACTAATGTAAAATGAAAATGTCAGAATTATATTAACGATGAGTTTTGAATAGAAAAGCGGTTTTAAAATTTTAATATACGATTTTCAAGTTACGTGAAAATTTTGATTTTTGAAAAAGTCGCTATACGTGTAGTTCGATGACCGTAAAGGAAAGTCGAATAAAATAGGTTTATGAAATTATTTTAAAATTTTGATAAAATTTTGATAAATCTTATTTTATTATTTTAAAATGATTAGATTAGAAATATTTGAATTTCAAATTATTTTTTGAGTCTATTTGATTTAAAAAGCTATTGTACAACATTTTCTAGGAACGCGCCAAACGTTATGATCTCATTTTCAAAAATAATGTGGTTTTGAAGTGATAAGTCATGAACTAGAAGTTAAACAATAAAAGGTTTGTGAAATAGTTTGGAAGGTTAAGTGATTAAATATGTATATGGAATTATTTACCAATCTTAAGATATTGGAGGTTGGTACTCAAAAAGAAATGGTTTGGCGAATCGATATCAAATATAAGTCGACTAAGCTCTATTTAAACTTATGTTTGAATAACAATTAGTTTGGATTACCGTAAATGAAATTTTAATCCAAATAAAGACTCGGTAAGTAAAGAGTTATGAAGAAGTATGTTTTGAATCTAAGAATCGAGGTAATGAAATTTATTAAATTCGGAATAAATCCAACCTTAATTTGTAAGTGGATTAATAATGATTGGAAGGAGATTTGAATTGAAAATTCTGCATATTCCATAATTATTGTTTTAAAATACACTTATTACTTGGAATGACCGGGATCGGATATATGTTCGAAACCATTCCAAGTAATAATACGACGTTGTTCGAGACTTGGTCAATGACGAGTGAAGATCGAGGATCTTTGAATGTATTTCAGATTGATTGCTGATGTCTCGGTTGGGCTGGTCTCCCAATACAAGGTTATAAGTGACATGAGGTCTGAATATATTTGGAGATTTTCGAAATTTTGTTCCATTCAGACCTAGAATGGACTTGTATGGATTGTGTGTCTGACATTGTAATTGACAACATAACACTGATTTCCATTGATACGTATCTGGTTTGTGACGTATGAGCTTGAAGTGGTTATGTAATGATGGAAATCAGTGATCATGTTGTGAATGGACAATGTGACATACTTAAGATATGATATGAGCTTGTATGATCAAGGCTCTACTTATTTAAGCATGGCTTTGTGTACGATGTGACATCGACAAACCTCACACCCCGGATTGATGAGAAACTGGCGGTTAGGTTGTATACCTATATATGATTGATGATGAAGCTGCAGCAGTAGGAAACCACTTATGAACTTGGGGAAATGGGGTTTGTTCGGGGGGGGGGGGGCGTGTCTAGTCAAAAACTATTGATTTGACCTGCGATTTGTTGTTGGTGTCCGAGATGGACGGAAAAGCCGTGTTACACTTTGCTTCATATCCCTGATTGATCTTTTGTGCCAGGAATCATCAAGTTGGAAACCCAAATCTCCAATACGAGCCATACAAATTTTGATTGTATACATATATGTCAATATAACCAATTGGGGTTATGGGGGCTATGATTCTATATTTATATGCAAAATGATTTCCACACTGTATGTAGTAATTAAACGAGGATATTCACGTATGAAAGCATGTTTGGTTATCATAAGATAAAACTCGCCCATCTGATGTGCGCTTGCATTGTGTGATGTGGGACGAACTTATGATAGCTTCATTTTCCAAAAGTCATTACGAATTTGTATGCACGGGAATTCACATGGAGTAAACCCGTTCCGCATTAGCGGCGTGGTCCGATGAATTTCTTAACTTTAAAATAAATCCTAAAAACAACTGTTTTATGTTCTCACACCAGTCCCATGACTGTCTTGGAGTTTATTTTTCCTTCCTGAACTCTGGGTGCCCATTAATTTTCACACGGGCAGCTAGTAGTTTAGTCTGCAGTTATAGATTGTTGGAGCAGGATTCAAAGCGCTTTTAGAGTTGGAGTTCACGCTAGAGTTTGGAGCTTTCGCTATATCATACAGTTATTCCGCTGAGAATATATTTACTTTTCTTCCACTGTATATGATGTAACTCTGATATTCCATGTAACTCTGATAAAATTTTATTATGCAATGAAAAGTTCTGTTATTTGTTCAATATATGTATGTACCCATAACAATTCGTCTTTGTGAACGGTTTTAGTTGGTTTAATTACCAGCGAAAATCGAGTAAAAAGACGGGTCGTTACAATTTTGATGACCTTTAAAGAAAGATTTACTATTTTAATAATAGTAAATGGTGAAGTAAGAAGCTTTAATGATTTATTTAAGTATTTATTGATTTGTTTTATTCAGATTAACCAATAAAAGTATATTTTAAAAGATGAATATTTTGAAAGCGGGGATCATAATGCTACTATTATAATCGATCTTATTTCGCAAATGAATTAAATTCTTAAACCAAATCCGAGGGTTACGGAAGTAAATGTTTGTTGGTATTCGAAGTTGTGAACCTTGCCTATTTTGAAGTTAATAATGTTGTTCAGTTAAGATCTAAGAGGCAATTATACCCCAACTTGATTGACTTCATTGTTGACTAAGGAATGGTCAAATTCAATAGTGAAGGTTGTATAAATGAACTAAGTTAATTAGCACTAATGGTTTTAAAGACTGGGTTTTAATTGAATAGAAGAATAGAAATGGAAATGTTTTATGAATATTAAAAGATTTAAAGATTAGAAGTTTAATTAACCAACGGTTAGTTAAAGAGGCCGAATGATGCCAGGTATCGAATCAGCGAATTTATTTTCTTTTTATGGATGAATGTTTGTTTATTTGATAGTTAAATAACCGACTATCAAATCTGGCCAATATAATTGTTGGTATGGAAAGACTGCGATCAAATTTATATTTGAAAACCGTTCCGACCAATGAATGCGATATCGTGAAAGGTTCGGATTAAAGATGAAGGAACCGAAGACCATGGATCTTATGAACGAAAGGATTTCTTGTCAAAATTTCTCTAGATTGAAACTGGAGGAATTTTGGCAGTGATTCTGTCATAATAGAAATCTTCGGATTTGCAAGGACAACTTGCTATTGATCCTGTGGATGCGGTAGGAGGATGCCTTCAGTTCATCTTGTTCATAGATGACTTGTATGGACGAATGTCAGACAAAGTATACCTAATATAATACGGGTTGATTACCTCAAACATATTTACATTTGGTGGCGGAGAAATTCATTTCTCTTAGTTTTATACCCTTTTTTATTTTGGGGAAATCAACTTGTGATTTAGTGGGTTTGACAATGTGGCATTCAAAGTGAATGGTGGCATGCCGTTCTAGAACATAAACGTAGCCTCAAGCCTTATCAACCGGCAAATGACAAAAATAGCATGCCTAGTTGGGTCGCACCCAAGCAGGGTATATTGTTATCGATTTAGAGAAAATTCATTTTGTTATTCTTTCGCTTCTGTATCTCTCGGGAATGATCATGTTGGTACTGACCGTTGGTGATAATACATTCGATACAATCAAGCTGAATGATTCGTCGGTCATGTGTGGACGGGTTGCAAGATGTCTTGTTGAACCTTAGTGTAGCCCCTCCAGAGTACACTGATCTGATGGTGGTCCTATACCTTGTCATGGTTGGAATCCATTCTCCAATAAGAGCCTTGCGGTTTTTAATTTTGTACTATGTATGTTGAGCGTGAGATGCAAGCGTTCTGCTATTTGGTTATTTATTTGATAGACGATATTATAATATCACCATATTTTCACATCAAAAATGTTTTAGGTTATAGTAAGTTAAAAACCGTCCATGTTTATGTGTGGCCTGGTCTTACTATTATCCTTTTCTTCAAAGAGATTTTCTAAAGTTATGCAATTTGGGTGATACCTAAACTTAGTGAGTTTTCTCATGCTAGTTCACCAGATAGATCCATGGCGTTTGTAATGCTTGGGTCAGACAGAGTTTTATAGGTTTAGACTATCGGTGGCTGTAAATTCCAGAGACACACTGGAGAGGTTTAGGCGTATGGTACTATTTAATGTTTATTTTACTGTGTATTGTAAATTAGGACATGTTATTATAACTGTCTGGATGTATTGCTGTACTCTAATGATGTAAGTATTTATAAAATATCTTTATAAAGGATTATTATATATTATATTTGTTCCGCTGTGATGTGAGACTCTGTGTGTTAGATACTTCTTCTTCTATTTTAATATTATTTCTTATCTTCTCTCACCTTCTAAATTCTTTCGGTTGGCATTTGAGTTTCTAGTACACTTTGGGTTGGACTTGTGTTGTTTTGGTTAGCTCAAAAAGTACCGAAAATTTGGGTCGCTACAATAATGGTAAATCACTTTTAACTTTACCAAATCATATCTTTGGTGCAAAATCGTACTTGCGATTTCTTATTCTTAACAAAGATATTCAGAAACTTGTTAAATCCAAAATCTATTTCTTTAGATCTTTCCATTTAAGGAAAATCATTTATCTTCAAACGATCAATAAACTTGGTTCCCATTATTGTTTGTTAGGGAAAACTTTTTCATCTGATTTTTATATTCAAATTTAATAAAGATTTATTTCCAACTAATCTTGAGAAATCATCTTCTCTTTTTACTAGTTAAAGGACAAATGTTATTTAAAACATCGTCCACGATAAACCCCAAAATCATACTTCCAATTTAACTTATTAATTAGGAAACTTCACTTTGGAAAACTTCATTAAATCTTAATTAAAAGATTTATCATTCTATTCCAAGTCATATCTTCATCATCGTTGGGTTAAAAAGAATAACGTTATTTAAGACACCATTCACAACAAACCCAAAATTCAATTGATATTAAATATAAAGTTTAAACAGATTTTACATCAACTTATATTCAACACCAATTCTTGCAATCAATGAATAATATAAGCGGAATAACGATACAAATTTCTTCAAAATTCCTCAAAATAGTAAATGTCTACACAACGGTAATCAATACCAAATAAGTGAAGATCATTTCTATCCAAATCCGATTAATTAAATTCGGAAAACTTCCATCTCACTCAAAAGATTTCTCAAAACATGTCTTTCAAAATAGTGTTATCTTTGATACGACTTAACTTAATCCTTTGGGTTAAGGATGATGTTATATAAGACATCGTCTACAACAACCCAAAAACAAGTAATATTAAATATACGATTTAAAAAGAAATTGTATCAGCTTATATCCAATATCAACTTCACATAATCAACAAATACTAGAAGAGGGATAATAGTGTATCCACCTTTCAAATTCTACGAACAGTACGAGTCTTATCTACGGAATTAAAACCAAACACTTGATGAATAATTCCAATTAAATCAAATAAACTAATATTTAAAATCTTAGTTCATTTAACTTAAATTCTTCAAAATGTCGTTTTACTATTTTAAGAAAATTAGACTGAAAACACAAATATTCAAAAATATAGCTCGAAACTTCATATTTCTTTTCCAAATCACTTTGAAATCACTTATTTTGATTTAGCATAAATTTTTCCATATTTTTAATAATTTAAAAATAGCTCATTTCATTAAAATCCGTTTTTGGGTTACTAACGACACTAGCGCGATTTTTATTCAAAATTGATTTGAACTTATCTCAAAATCTAACTGTTGGATTTTAAAACTTTACATATCATTGGAAATCTCTTTTCATTTCGAACCAAACATTTTTCATTTTGGGAAAATTCGATGGTCGGATCTCTTGGTATGTCAGTTTGAAGCTAATGGTCGAAACTCGCGAACTCCGGCTGCGCGACAAATTCTATTCAAACCAAACTTCGATTATTATTAAAAATCGAATCGAATTCCTTTTAAAATAGTTTATTAATTGTATAATAACTATATAATAACATTTGAAATTTATATTTTTCTATTTCAACTAAAAATTCAATATCTCTATTAAATGGCTATTATAATATAATTTTATTATTAAAATAATATTATTTTTCAAAACTTATTCATTTGGGCCTAAACTTACCTGAAGCCCATTATAAAAATAAATAAGATAGTTTTGAAAAGGAATTCTTGTTAAAACATTTCCCAGATACCCTAACTGAACTTCACTTTTTCCCGTTACTATTCATTTTTAAATAAAAACTTTGAGGACCATAACCTTCTTTTAATTTCTCCAAAACTATTTCCTTCATTTGCAAGAGTTGCTCGAAATGATTTTTACTTCGCATCCATGAAAAGTCGGATATCAACTTTTAACTTTTATTCGCCCATTATTTATATTAATAAAATATTCATAAAAATCATTTTAATGAATGAAGAATTAACCAATGAGCTAATAATCATACTTTTGGCCATATTAACCATGGTAGTCACATACCACATTATCAACAACCATGATAACATCCATTCACACATATAGTGGAATGGTTCATAACATACAAGCATTAAACAATTAACGCTTATATGTTTTTATCAATTTACATATTAACCACAATACACAATCATCAACAAACATATGCATTGAATACCAAATAGGCTTTATACCCATATCCGATAACCAATATCAAGTTAATCTTCCCATTCCATAACCATTTAAGGTTCAAACCCTCCATGTGTCATATACTTAAGTAATTATATAAACTTCACTTAAAATTCATATCTTTTCTATACCAAACATCATGAAACCATACAATGAACTCATATCATCAACCAAATATCATTATATAACTTAATTGAGTAAACAACAATAGTTAATAGTTAACTAGCCCTTATTCGGTTCAATGTTTCTCACCTAGTACTTCACTCCTCCTAACTTTTATCTTAGGATGTCTTGGTAATTCCTGATGATTTCAGCAGCCTTCCGGCGTCACCAGAGTTTTCTGAAAATAAAATGGATACGGGTTTGATGTTATAGAGTTTATAAACTAACATGTGAATAAAGGGAGGTACATTTTGGTTTGAGGAGCAAATAGGGTAGGGTTTTAGGGCTTATTGGGTTGGGTGTGAGGTGGGTCAACGGCCTTGGCTGGGGCATACTGGCGGGGCCCAGGTGTAGCTGGAGGATGGAGGTGGAGGCTAAAGGAGGAGGCTTTAGGGTGGAAAGGGTTTTTTTAGTGAGTTTTAGGGCTTTAGGGGTATGGTGGAGCCATGGGGAGATGGTGGACGAGGGATGCTGACGTTGACAGTAAGGGGAGGGGGCCGAATAGTTGTGGAGGCGTTGGCCTTGGGTGGGGAGGTCGGTGGAGCAAGAGAGAAGGAAGAGAGGGCAAGGAGAAAGAAGAAGAAAGTAGGAAGTAAAGGAAATGAGTGGAGAGGGAGGTCTTATTTGTAGAAATAAAGTCACATGGATTGTTGAGGTGTCGGCGTAAGATGGAAGTGGAGAAAACACACTATGGTGACTTGGATGGGTGATATCTCAAAGAAGAAAAACTACCCACTTAACTAGTTAAGTGTGAACACTCAACTGAGTTCGTGAGTAATCTACTTATGCGTTTACAACTCGTACGACCACATACTGATTCCGTTTGCTACGAAATTTGAAATTTTGCTATGTTTTTCAGATACGGTTCCATTGGAACTGGTCTTATCGAATTCCGAGACCATTTGCTCAAAATGCTCCAATTCGAGTTCAAATTATTGACCAGTTCACATTTTAATTTCACATGGCCACATACTAACTCCGTTTGACTTGAAATTTGAAACACTACCATTATTCATCATTATGGATCCGGCAAAATTGGTTTCGTCAAATTTCGATATTGTTTGCAAAATGGCTATTTTCTAGCTTTTAAAATAACACTGAATTTTCGATTTTCAAAATATTCTTTTTATTTATTATCTTAAAAAATCCAATAACCCAATTTTAACTATTTTATTATTCGTATTGTATCAAAAATTCTCAAAATTTACAATATCAGTGAATAGTGTCAAATTCTCAAAATTGTTTGAACCGGTAAGTATATAAAACTGATTTAAATAAATTATCTGATTGTTATATTTCTTGAAATTGTATTCTAAAATGAGTTTATGTATCCAGAACCATGCGCGGTTATTAAAATTCTTAAAAACTAAAATTTTAAAAATATCAGAAATTCTTGGTCGTTACAATTGGACTTTGCTCCACAATCTGTTCAAATCAGTAACACGTTAAAGTAGAGAATTAATTTATGTGCATATTTTACACAACAAAAAAAACTAAAATAAATAAAATAAAATTACAACATGCTTTCCTTTAGAACTAAGTTTGGAAATGTGAGAAAACTGTGTTCACTTGAAATGTTCTCTAAGGTTAATACTTTATGTGCACTGGAATGGGTATTCTGAAATGAATAATCATATTGGCTCTACTAGTCCATTAATTTTCATATTTCAGCTTGAAAAATAGTATAGGCCCTTACAGTCAATGCATTAGTGTTCTGGTGATCTAACTTATTATTTACAGCAATAATAGTTTCTTATTAAAAACTATTCATCATCAATTTTTTTATTTTAAACCACTTTTGGTTCCATTTGTACCAAAACTAAGCATAGAAGTTCTAACCAGGAATTTCGTTGATGGCACCTGCTAAACTGTCCATGTATAACATTCCTTTTCACTTTTTTTTTGCATGATGTTGCTCTATATAGCAGCGCTTTTATAAGTGCTAAGGCGGTGGCATGGTACTGTTACGCAGTTGTAGCAGCAATGTGGTACTACTGTTCGTTTCTACAGCCTTATAATGCCTTATAGTTAGCAACTATATTATTAGTTTAAACTCCAAAACTGACATGCAATTTCATTGATGGTCGCATATTTGAATCTAATTGCATGAAGTATCACCCATTGACCCATATACAGTATACCTTAAGTCCTAAGATTCAGATATTATTTTGAAGTATATATAAAAAATAACTAAGCAATTAAAGTGAAATACCTAAGGTATAAACTTCAAACATAGTCATACATATTTTGTTTGTTTTACCTTTATCGATATGCGTCCCAGCATTGAAAACGCGCCAATGAGATAGTTCGTCAAATATGAAATTTCACATGGTACTTAGGGGAAAAATGGTAGTAGGAGATCAGTGCCATCTGTTATGTAGGTGATAAGCTTATCCAATTGAAAATTGATTCAAATATAAATGTGTTGAGATCCACTTAACCATGTATATAGCCAAATCAGATAAGATTGTTGACAGTTTCCATATGATCAACCCAATTTTAGATCTTTACACTTTATGTTTCTATGAATTGATCACAATAATGGAAATACATTTACGTTTTAAAAGAGGGAAGCAAGTTGTACAACAACAGAGGTAAACTAAATGAAAATTTCCTAGAACAAAAGAGAGCGTTGTTCGATACCTGGATCATTCTACTACATAACCCAATAACTTGGTCTACCAATTTGGCTGAAATATAACAGAAGACCATATTAGATACTGGAGATATTTAAAACTATAAACAAGTACACATCTATGGTGCTTATATATTATTTGATATGAATAATAATATATGTAATCATATTATGCACAATACATACATATGATTTGATAATGAATAACAATATATGTATTTGTATAGTCTCACCTAAAAGATTGTTTAAGCAAAGATCAAGACCCATAGCTGCAGGCAAATTCCCTAACGAACTCGGAACTTACCTAGGAAACTATCGTATGTGATAAATTCAAGGTTGCAGGTAATGAATTTAAGTACACTGTATCTTCTGGAATTTCTCCTATCAAGTTACTGAAAGATAAAACTAGCTAAATCAAACTAAGCATCTATCGCCATATCCTGAAAGGAAGCATCCCTGAAAGAATGTTTCCAGTAAAGACTAGCTTGCAGCTCCTTTATATTCAGTTAGTATTCGAATTGTGTGTATTTGCAAACCCATGTGTGAGTGTACAATTATAAGTCTATATTTGCTCATTCTGGTACTTTCGTTCTTTATTTATCCTATTGCTTTGCATGTCTGTCCATTTTGGACATTTTAGTTACGCCATGTAGCCATGTTTTGCTTGGTTAGTATTATATGTGTATTTCTTATATCATGACTATTGCATATATTATATTCCTATCTTCTTTTTGTTTCAACAACTTTTTTTAAGTTCAGGCACACATTTCATTAATAATTTTCTTTTGGACTTTTTACAATGTTAGGCTTGTTTTGAAATTGTATTACATGATTAGCCATGTTTCAAAAATAATAACAAATATAGACCTGTTTTGTCAGGGAAGCGATATGGGCGAGTTTTCAAAACTTGCCTTTGTGCACGTTTTCAAAACGCGCCTGTGTATTTGGGGTAATTTCAAAACTTTATAAATACTCGCCAGTCTTCTCATAATCCGGATTCATACTCAACCACATCTTCATAGCTCCGTATATTTTCAAAATGACTTCTCAGACAATGGTTGAGCAAGAGGTTAACTCGTTCCCAGTTTGCTGCCACTGTGGATATATGGCTGAAGTTGTCGTCTGTGATGATGGCGAAAATATTGGTCGTCGAATTCTTCTTTGTTCCAATTATTCTCACGGATGCAATTTTTCAGAATGGATTGACGAACCGCTTTATCCCAGGGGCATAGCATATGCGAATGAGCTGGAGCAAGAAATTAGACGTCTCAAAAAACTCCTAGAGGACTTGCAATTTAAACCTAACCACTAGTTTTTCTATTAGCCGTCATCGTTGTAGGTTTCTGAAGATTAGTTTGAATTATTGTATTATCCGTTGTCGTTGTTGTGACGGCAAGGAATTTCGCTCGGTCCGAACCAGTCGCTAAACCGATCCAGACCGTTCGAAACGCCCTATCGTTTGAGAACACGACAAATCAGAACGCATATAGAAGAACATTTCATTGTATATTACAACAATGCATCAGAATACAGGAATATACAGAGTATAAATGAATATTACACAGAAATATCAGAGATTTAAATTACATTTAAATACATAGCAGCGGAAAATAATACAATACACAACTAGAAGAGATATACGGATACAAAGCTTTCCGGATATCATTCCAGCTGTAAACCAGGATCCTGTGAATATAAATCTGCAAAACCAAAACTACTAGCTGCCCGTGTCAAAATAAGGGCACCCAGAGTTTAGGTTAAAACAATAAACTCCAGGTCAGTCATGTGACTGGTGTGAGAACTAAAACAGTTAATCTTTATTTTTAAAGTTAGGTAAATCAAAGGACCACGCCGTATAACACGGAACGGGTTTCCTCCCAAGAATACCAGTGCATAAAACAAACAGCGCAATGCTAAATAAAGAAAAATGAAGCTGTTATAAGACCCAGGTCCTATCACACAATGCAACGCAAGCCGGGGGATAGGGTTTTTACCTTATAACAGCCAAAGAATGCTTGATACGTTTAAAACAAATCATTTGATACTATAATAAGTGCATAGTGTATAAAACAACTTCAAATCATAAGTATCAATCATAGGCGGCATGAGCGCCCCATCCCACTATGTCGCCATATATAGGTTTACAAATAAAACCGCAAATGTCACGTATTTGGAAATTGGATTTCCGTCTATGAACCGAGGCAAAAGATAGTCCTCAACCGATTTTAGACAATCTAGCCCATGTCTAGGAACAGCCGCAACTGCCCCTTGGATCGTCAGGGCCGGTCCACACGAAGTGGATTATAATGCCTGAACAATGCGTCCCTCCGCCCTTTGGGGCGTAAATGAGCCAACGAATGACTCCATCGGACCCGGATCGTCCGATTTAACCGAGGCGCCTCGCAACAGTAACAACCACATAAGTCAAACTCGTCAGGGCGTGTAAAACCACTGACGCCACTTCTAGCTAGAAAGAAAACGCATGTCCCCCCTGAGGTCCGTCTCCCGTTTTTGGTTCATACCGGGTGTGAAACTCGCGAAGTAAACGTTACACAAAGCTACGCCACGAAGGCCGTGCTTCGATCATCAACCACAAGACTTTGCTTTTCAACAGAAGCCTTGATCATTTGCATCTTAGCATGCCACACAGGCAAACCATCCTATGCAACCGATATCAGTCACACAGAATGAAATCCGATGTCAGACACACAGTCCATTTACAAGTCCGTTCTGGGTCTGAACGAAACCGGAGGCACCTAGTACCCCGCACATCCATCGATCTCCAAGTACGTCTGGACGATCACCAACTGTTTCCATCTTCTTGGGTGTACAGCCCAATCAAGATCATCAGTTATCACCCAAACGACGTGAAGACCTTCGGTCTTCGACCATCGTCTTCATCTTCGACTTATCGTCGTATCAGTTATTCAGAATGGGATGAACCCGGTCTTTCCGAATAACTCGCGTATATTTTAAATAAGTGTTACACAAACACAACATACGCCTCATTCCAATTCATTAGTCACTAACCGTAAATTAATCAAGAGAATAATTCCCCAAATATTAACCCCGAAGGCCGAAACCAACATCAGATCAATATCCAGAAAACCATTCTGCTTGGCTAACCGACAGTTAGTTTCTAAATTTCACGTTCAAATCTAATTAAAGATTTAACTATCGCCTGGAGCAAAACTGGTGATACTCCATTCTCGATCTTTTCAATCTAATTAAAGATTCATTAAAACTCCACTTAGTTTTAATCATTATCTGGGTTAAAGAATCAGTGTCATTTAAAACACGATTCACGATAAACCCAAAATCACATTCCATTAATTATCGGGTTAAAGAACAAGTGTTATTTAAAACACTGTTCACGATAAACCCAAAAATCAATACCAATTTAATTCCAATTAAATATCATTTAATTGGTACACTTCATTAAATCTAAATAAAAAGATTTAATCTTTTCTCAACTGGGTTCAAGAACAGTGTTAGTGAAGACACCATTCACGACAAACCCAAATCACATTCGATATTCAATACAAGGCTCTGAATAGAAAATATATCGGTTTATATTCAATATCGAATTCTACGACTAACAAATGTCGTATTGGAAATAACGATACAAATATATATCTTTCAAATTTCCATAACAACACCTGTAATATCACGAATTCCAACATCGAAATATTCCGAAGACAATTTCGATTCAAATCCACTCCAATGCAATCATTGGAAATTTTGGTTATTTTCAAAACCATTTCAAATTCAATTTATTTATTTAAAAATAAATAGAATTATAATTCTAGTTCAAAACTAGTTCATTTCGATAAAAATCTATTTTTATCTTTTCAAATATGGAGTTTTTCATCCCAAACTTTCACAAATCATTTCTTATGATTTTACACAAATTATTACTATTTTTAATAATTTTATCAAGGCCCGTACAGTCGATTTCCATTAACGGCCATCGAACTGCACTTACAGCGACCTTTTTCGAATTTGATTTGGACATAATTCCAAATCCAACTGTTAGATTTCAAATTTCTAACATTCGTTAGAAAGCTCTTTTCGATACGAACCCAACGGTTCCGGTTTTAGGAGAATCCGACGGTCGGATCTCCCGTAATATCCGTTTGAAATAAATGGTCGAAATTCGCGAACTGCCGCGGCGCGGCGCGTTCTATTCAGGCCATTATATTATATATATAATATATATATAATATATTTCGTCGATTTCTATTTAAAACGAATTATATAAATAGTTTTAAATTCGTTTCAAAAGCAATTTCAACTTCCTTTTCAATTCAAATCAAAATTGAATTCTTCTTTATAAATTCGTTTCAAAATTCATTTCTATTCAATTCAAATTTCAATTCAATTTGAATTCATTTCAATTCGTTTTTAATTCAATTCATTTCGAAATCGTTTTCAATTCAATTCATTTCGAAATCGTTTTCAATTCAATTCATTTCGAAATCGTTTTCAATTCAATTCATTCGTTTTCAATTCAATTTGAATTCGTTTTCAATTCATTTCATTTCGAAATCGTTTTCAATTCAATTTGAATTCGTTTTCAATTCAATTCATTTCGAAATCGTTTTCAATTCAATTCATTTCGAAATCGTTTTCAATTCAATTCATTTCGAAATCGTTTTCAATTATCGATATAAATATCGTTCACGTCAAAATGGCGTCAATCTAATCAACACGGCTTCATAAATTTCTATTTTCAAATATTCTATTTCAAATATTTCTTTTTCAAAATAGTTGTTATTATCAAAATATTTCGTTCAACACATGACCAATCTCAATGAATGAGTACTGTCAACACATGAACTTTTATTTTATATCGATAAAGATGTAAATTTTATTACTAAAATATTTCGTTCAACACATGACCAATCTCAATGAATGAGTACTGTCAACACATGAACTTTTATTTTATATCGATAAAGATGTAAATTTTATTACTAAAATATTTCGTTCAACACATGACCAATCTCAATGAATGAGTACTGTCAACACATGAACTTTTATTTTATAATATTCTTTATTTTTCAAATTGGAATGAGGCCCAATCAATTACCATATAAAGTTAATTATATGGATTTTCATACAACACATGTATATAATTACATTGAAAAATAATCAACCATCAACCAAAGTGCACTACACTGTATAAGCATCAAATATAGATATTCCACGCTCATAACAGCCTGTCAATCAATCGATCGACATATTTAATCAATCAGGATGAGTGAAATTCATATTTCATCCCAACACCCGTGTGGGGTTTCAAACAATCCCATATATTTTATTTGTGCTGTTGGGCGATGTGTAAAATTTATCGTCCCAATCAATGTCATTCAAATAGGTGTACATAAACAAACCGTCTGGTTTGTAAATGAATATTCTATTTTATTCACTTCACGTTAAAAATTATATTTTTTTCGATAAAACATTTTATTTCAACCTATGAATTTCTATTCAATTCATTCTTTAAATAAAATGATATTTTTATTTTTCTAATTTATTTTAGAAAATTTCAGCGGCATAACGGCACGATACTAGAAACGGGACAAGGCCTAGCCTTATCCCCGGTCTAGTGAAGGCCCACGCCATTCACACATCAATCATATCCATTTCATTTCACCAAACAATTCAAATCAACTCAAACAATCTAACTAACTACACAACCAATCAAACAAGTCCATGGTCTGTGGACGGGTGTCGGGTGCTTCTAATAAGCATCGTCTGCATCCTAGTATATATATATATATATATATATATATATATATATAACTAGAAAAGTAGAATTTGAGTGAGAAGTTCTCACCGAAAGCTATCCAAGCTCCACGGCACTTCATCGATAGAAATCTTCATCGCTATCGCATCTTCGTCATCTTCGTTGCCCGTAATCACTACATACATAAAAATCGAATTTTTACTTCGCTATTCAATATATAAAAATCGAATTTTTATTTCAAAGTTCAATATATAAAAATCGAATTTTTATTTCAAATTTCAATATATAAAAATCGAATTTTTATTTCAAAGTTCAATATCTAAAAATCTGATTTTTACTTCTTAAAGTTCTAATCCTTTTTCTCTTTAAAGGTTAGACCTTTTTCCTATTTAAAGTTTTCACCTTTTCTAATTTTAAAGTTTTAAATCTTTCTCTAATTTAAAGTTTAAATCTTTCTCTAATTTAAAGTTTAAATCTTTCTCTAATTTAAAGTTCTAAAAATAAAATCAGTTTTTAAAATCATAAAAATCAGTTTTTACTTAACTAAAAAAAATCAGTTTTTAAAATCATAAAAATCAGTTTTTACTTAACTAAAAAAAATCAGTTTTTATAAATTTTCAGTTTTCAATTCTTTTATAAAATTCAGTTTTCTATTCTTTTTTTAAAAAACAAAATCAGTTTTAAATTCCTAATTAAAAACACAGTTTTTAATTTCTGTTTTTAAAAATTTCAGTTTTTAATTTCTTTATAAAATCAGTTTTAAAAAAAATGCTTTTAAAAAGAACAGTTTTTATAATCTTTTTCAAATCAGCTTTAAATTTAAAAAAAACAGTTTTTAAATCATTATAAAATCAGTTTTTAAAATGCTAATTAAAAACACAGTTTTTAAATTATTATAAAATGAAATAACGAAATACTTACCGAGGGGGGGGGGGTTTCACCGATGTCGGAGGCTTCAGCGTCGCCAGCGAGGGGAGCTTCAGCGGCTTCAGTTGCGCGAACGAGAGGGGGGGGCTTCTCGCAGGTCGTCGATCGATGGGGGCTTCGGGGTTCGAACGAGGGGCGGGGAGGCTTCGTCGGAGTTCGTGCGATGGGGGGGGAGGCTTCGTCGGAGCTCGAGGGATCGGGGGGAGGCTGGCGATTTAGGTTTTCCTTTTCTTTCTTTTTTTTTTCTCTGGTTATAATCGAATGAGGGGGGGGCCAAGCAGGAGATAAGGAGGGAGGGAAATGATTTTTTTTTTATTTATTATTTAATTATTTAATTTAGCAAAGAGTTGACTTTTACATATGACCTCGAAACGAGGTCCACCGCCTGTCGTCCATAGCGTTTTACCCCCATTCCGAACACAATGGGATATGTATCGTAAGCTGGTTTGATCGTCACAATCAGTTTCCTTTTGAATTTTCATCTAAATCATTATATTGAATTTTAAACGCACATTTCAAATTACCGGGGTCACATACTAACTAGAAAAATTCCAGAAAAATATTTTCTAGCTTCGTATTGACGATACGGTCCTAACAAAACTAGTTTCGTCTAATTCTGAGACCGTTAGAAAAATGGCCAATTTCCAGTTGATTTAAAATCAACTGAAACTGGTCAAACGCGTTTTCCTATGCCACGCTCACCTATTGATTCGAAAAATTACGAAATTTGGAATCTAGCAATAATTTGACACTGCGGATCCAACAAAAGTGGTTTCGTCGAATTCCGAGGTCATTTGCATAATGTCCATTTTTAAGGGCCTGAATTCCATAGCGACTATTCAGAATTTTCAACTGGACATATCTTTTGATTCATAAAGTGAAATCTCAGTTTGTTAACTTCGTTGGAAAGATATCGTCAATTAGATCTCATTATTTTTGGTTTCACTAAAATCCGGATTGTTTTGCTCCCGGTACATTCAATTGAAGTTTGAAATCGAATTAACGAACTACCGCGCCATTTTCAATTCTATTATAATTATATATATAATTATTTATATTCTAACGACGACGTATTTAATATATACGTCGAATTCCATTCAAAATAAATTTCTCGTCGATATTATTTAAAATAATTCATTTTAAATATTCAAAATTCGCTAAAATTGCCAAAATAAAAATTTCAAACTGGCTCGCATTTTCCGGGTTGTTACAGTTGTATGTTTCTGAAGTTTAGTTTGAATTATTATTTGTGTGTTTGTAGGAGTTGAAAGATCAACACGAAGTATTGTATGTTTGTGTTTTTCTACTGAATTATTTTATGCTTTTGAAGTTTGAATTAAAGCTTTGTATTTTGCTGGTTTGTACAGTGTACATTATGACATAAATAAGAATTGACAACTCGCTGCCAAAAATTAAAGCTGGGTCAATCTGTTTCTGTACAGTACGATCTGCCGCAAATCAGGTGATTTGACTAGACACGGGTAAATTTGTCCATTGTGATAAAGTCGTGGCTTGTTTTGTGTGATCAGTACGAGCATAGGGCAATTGATTCTGATTCTGCTTTATTTTGAATTGGGTGACATGATTAAAGCTCTGTCAATTCTGACTTGACAACGGCCACACACTAAGTTGAATGAAGTTGATTTAATGGTGACGTTGCTTAGTTGGTTTCCCTATTTCATAGCTCTTCATTACATTATTTCTCATACACTTCAATCTTGTCTTCAAAGAACTTCAAGAAAAATAAACACAGTCAACAATGGCCCCTCCTTTTATTACTGCACTTATCTACTACGACGGTGAATTGGTCGTGGATGGGCAACAAAATGGAAGTTATGTGGGAGGATTCTGCAAACCAGAGAGAGTTCGATGGGGTTGCACACTTGGTGCTTTGAAAGACATAGTTTTCCAAGCAACCAGAATTAACCCTCTCGAATATGATATTGAGTTGTCGGTCAACTGGCCTACTGAATCGGGGTCGAGAGCCGTAACACTTTCAGATGATGAAGATGTACAAGTAATGTTTTCCACTATTAAGAAATCGTTTGAGTTGTTTGTTGGAAAAATAGCAAAAGAAATCGTGGAAGATGTTGTGGAAGAAATAATCACACCACCTATAGTGAGTAGCGGTTTCGGATATTTCACAGAAATGTTGCAAACTCATGATCCATCAATCAACTTTAGTTCTCCTTTATACACCAATCTGTATTGTCCACCAAATGTGGCTGAGCAGCAGCAACAACAACAGGAACAAGAAGAACAACAGACTGATCAGTCAGAATTGTTAGATATGAGCCAAAGGTATGTGTTCCACATCAAGTTAGTTTTATAATTACTCATTGAAATGTAAGATCTAACTGAAATGCATTTATTAATAGGTTCACTGTAGAAGCCAAAGAAGAATGGGGTACAGGTCCTTCACAACAAGCCGAACATATTGACAGCATAGCGGTTTCCACGACAACAGTTGATGATACATGCTGGACCGGAGTCAGCAATGAACCGTTGAACTATGACTATGATACAAACACAGTAGATCCCGAAGAAGATGGTGATGAGCCTCAAATGGAAGTACCCATGGACGATGATCTCTGCACGGCGCAAATGATGGCCAGATCCGTAGTGGGTAATTTAGAGTTTTCTGGCGAAAAATTCTCGGCTTCCTGCGTACAAAATGGTTTTGCTATTGGGATGGTATTCCAAAGCAAGGAAGAGTTTCTCAACCAACTTACGGAATGGTCTATTCTGCACGGTGTTTCATACAAGCCAATCAAGTCGAATAAAACAATATATACCGCTGTATGTAGTGTTGATGGTACTTGTCCATGGCGAATACATGCTATAGTGTCGAAGAAATCACAAAACGAATTGTGGGAAATCCGAAAGTTGCCTCATGAACATAACTGTGTCAACCCTGCGATTAATTCAAACCACAAGCAAGCCACTTCTGCATTTCTTGTATCCAAAATCATGGCTTTTGTGAAGGCCAACTTGGATATCTCATGTCACACCCCACGTCCATTAATGTCACTCACAAAGGGAATGCATTAACTTCCATGGAGGTTATAAGTGAATATAGAACAGAAAATTTACAACAAGATAGATAATAAATAGTACTTGGAAATCTAAAACTTCATTTTATTGCAGCGGAAATTAAACATGTTTGTTACATCATAAAACCATAGATCATAACCAAGTACAATATCCATCTTCATAAAAACAAAATACATAATCCCATTACATAAATAGCCATTAAAAAGATAACAAGCTGGACCTTACTTCAACGGTCCAAGCTTTCCAAAGAGAGATGAAGCAATTCAATCAAACTCCACTAGAGTTGGGTCCAACCTGAGGACCTGGAGGGGAAAAAGGATAGAAATGGAGGGGGTCAGACATAAAGTCAAGCGAGTACGATAATTCTAACAATACTATTATCAAAATAACTAGACTAAGGCATAAGCTAGAAGACAAGTAAATGTCTATGAACTATTTGGAAGATAAAGATAGTGTTTAAGATAACGTTAAAGATAACGGTAAAGGCATACCTAATTACTAACGAATAATTACTATATTGCACCGCACATTACTACACTGCACCGCACCAGTCACCCTAAAGGTTGATCCCACTTGCTTCACACAGAAACATATAAATACCCTTATGTACCCCTAGCTGACTACATAGGTGTCGTCTGCCCCTATCTCCAGTAGGTGTACCCCACTACCCACTTTCGATCGGATCCCTACTCGTAGATACCCGTGTTGGCCCCACAGTGGGGTGTATCACTCCCCTAAAGTGGCAACCCGATACAACTTGAGAATGCACGGCTTATACCTACACGATGTAACAACGTCTTACCTACCAGCCCAGGTCCACACACGCATACGAAACCCGTTGGACTTGCGTTGCCACCGCTCCCCGTTTTGGCCTCTTACAGTTGAACCCAGCATGCGTGTCCCGTCCTTGACTTGGGTCGAGCCCCCAAAGATACGTTTGGGATACTGGTCGAAATGGCCTCCCACAAGCTACCCACCTAAGCTTGTCACTAGTATATCCCACTTAACCCTCTTAGTCATGTTCATTTACACGTGTGTTTGGTTAAGTCTTACTAATCGTATTTCACATGCCACTAAGGGCACCCCCTAGATTCCTCATGCCACCCAAGGCACCTACTTAACCCCCATGTCTCACCTTACATGTTTATCTGGTTAAGTATTTCTTAATTCATTCAGGCCATAACCATATAAAGACCTCTCACATTAGACTGGCATTTATGGCAGCTGGATTTGCCGGGCGGGTCCGGGCAGTCTTACACCATAAAAGAGTCTAACCTCGTGTCTTTACAACCGTTATGCTTTAGTTTAGGCCTAGGACCTCTCACATTGGGCTGACATTTGTGACCACTGGATTTGCCGGGTGGGTCCGGGCAGGTTTACGTCACAAACGAGTCCAACCTCGTGTCCTAAGCATTGATTAACACTTAAAATCTTTTACCCCAGTTTTAATAATTCCCTATTTAAATTATTAATTAAGTCAACTTTTAATGATGTCCATAATTGACTCAATTATGGTCATCCACTTATGTCATGCAAAATCATATCAATTGCACCCCAACTTTTTAATATTAAATCCTTAATATTACCCCTACCCCACGTTTATACGTTCGCTTATTCAACGCATAATATAGGCTAGACTCGTATAGTCTAACACCTAGCACAAAGATAAATTATCACAACATATAGACAATTAAAATAAATCTAATCATAATAGGGGTGAAACTTGCATAAACTACACGTGTTAAGGATCAAAAGGTGTCAACTTGTTAAATGTCTCAATTTATATGATATGATCATAGCCCAAATCTATACATAAAATTGCATATGGGGTTTTTAGGCAACATAATGATGGTGTGAACTAGCATAGGATATCACATATGTCATAGCATAATTCTAGATGTCATAATAGATGTCTTGGTATATGTTCATAACTTTTCTAATCAATCTAACTTGCATATGTGACTTGTCATATAGCCCAACATAACCCAAACATGATGATTTAATTAATATGAACTAACTAGCATAGATGGTAACATCATGGCCTTTTTAACATGTATGATTCATCACAACTTAGCATAGAAACTTTCAACATACATAACATCATCATAGCATGATTTACAACATGTAAGATATCATCATCACATAACATTGGATTTACAATATACATGATAGCAAAAGGGGTTTACAACAACATATATGATAATTCACATCATCTACTCATAATCCATTCATAACTCAACCTAATTAAAATGATAATAATCTTGTTAAGATCATCATACTCACAATTTAGAGAAGAAAAGAGAGAGTTTTGCTTTGCTTTAGGGTTGAGAGAATTAGAATTGAATTTGCTTTTCTTCTTTCTTAGTTGGCGGCGGCTCCATTGATTTCCATGGCGATGGTATGACGGTAACTATTCTATTTTAATTAGGTTTAGGGTTAGCATTAGGATGTATTTATAGGTGTAGGAAGTTATTTAGGACCATTAGATTAACCCTGAACCATGAGAACCAATCAAATGCAAAATCTGCATTTGAGCGAATCGGCCCACAGGTTGACAGCCAAACACCCTGGATTAACCCCTAGTCGACCCAGCAGGACTCGGGTCGACCTCAAAAATGGGCCGGTTCGGTTATTCCCCCTCCCAATTCGCTGTTTTGAACTTTTTCGCATATTTATTTATTTAATTTTTAAAATTTATATATATATATATATATCAATATATATATATTTCTCTACGCAACCCATTTCACTTAATTCTTTTCTAAAAATTAAGTATACTTTAATTTGTGAATTTGAATGTTATAAAATTACGGGGTGTTACATCTCAGCTGGGACTGTGCCAATGCTTGTCGACGAGCACCTTTTCATCAAAATCAGTTACATGATAGCTTGGCGAACGTTGAATAAAGCTTTGGAAAAAGTATACGGTGACTGGGCCGAATCGTATTCGTATTTGCCACAGTATTTTGAGGAAATAAAAAGATGCAATCCAGGTTCAGTAGGACATATAGTACACGATGAGTATAGGGTATTTCATCGTACTTTTTGGGCATTTGGTCCTTCCATTGCAGGTTTTGTACACTGTCGTCCAGTGCTCTCTATTGACGGGACACATTTGTATGGTAAGTACAAAGGAATACTGCTTGTTGCTACCGCTATAGATGCGGACGACTACCTTTACCCATTAGCTTATGGGATGGTCGAGTCTGAATCATATGATAGTTGGGCCTGGTTCTTTTCATGCATGCGTGAGTTCATTTATAGCATACAAAATCGACACATTACATTTATATCTTATAGAATGAAAGAGATTCCAAGCGCTTTGCGGGATAAATGGCACTAACCGCACAAACATAGGTTCTGTGCAAGGCATCTTAAAGCAAATTTTCAAGCTGCAGGTCATCGAGACAAGCGACTTGTAGGCTTATTTTACGTTGCTGCATGTGCTTCAGAAGTGATTGAATACAATAAACTTAGAGAAGAGATCAAGACAACTAAGCCGGTGGCGCATGACTGGATTGAACGAAGCCTAGGAAATTGCGAAGAAAACTGGGCTCTTTGCAAAGATGACGGCGACCGCTTCCATATTATGATGACCAACGCATCTGAAAGTTTTAATGGTGTACTAAAAGGCGCCAGATCCTTGCCTATAAAGGCGTTGGTTGCAAGAACGTTCTTTCGAGCAGTTGAGTATTTCTATAAGAGACGAGAAAAAGGGGCGGGTCTGAATTCGAAACTTACTCCAAAATGGGAAGCTAAAATTGAAGCTCGTGCTATTGAAGCACGGCGTTGTAGGCTTGTTCGATTTGGTCGATATAAATGGCAAGTGATTAACAGTTACGGCTATGAATATGATGTTGTGATTGACGGTTCTGCTGTAACCTGTACATGCAGAATCCCACTTCTGCAGAAGATACCATGTGCTCATGTGATGGCGGCTTGTTCAGCACAGGATTTTGGTGGTAATTTAGCACATCACGATTTTGCTAGTGAATGTTACTCCATCGAAAGTTATAAAGCTACATACGACCCAAAGTTTAATCCTATACGCAATAAGAAATACTGGGACCCGTACAACGGTCCACGAATACTGCCTCCGACTATCAAAAGACTAGCTGGACGACCCAAATCAATGAGGTTCAAAAATGTTATGGACGAGCATCAAACACCCAAAACAAACAGGTGCAGCAAATGTGGATTGCTGGGCCATAACATAAGGCGGTGTACTTCAGCAGCCTAAACTGGAGATGTTTGTTTGTTGATGCGATGTCAGTGTGTTGCATTTTGTGTATCTGTATTTCTTATGTTCCGAACTTATTTGTCCTTAACCGGACTATGTATCTCTCTTGTATTTGAATATTAGAATTTGGTATTTGTTTTACGTTGTTTGGTTAAGCTATATATACTAATTAAATGTCGTGGTAGTTCGAAGTTTAACGTTTACACCTACATTCGAATATATAGGAATCGTTATACGTCGGTTTTCATTGAAACAAAAAACGATCGAATCTATAGAACTATATTTCAGTAATGAAACAGAAAAATGGGAATTTCATATTATAAAAATCGAGTTATGTCCAAATCAAATTTCAAGAAAGTCGCTATGGAGTTTAAAACAAAAGAGTACAGGCGAGTTTCCAAAACGTGCCTTTGGGCGAGTTTCCAAAACGCGCCTTCGTTAATACAAAACAGGTCTATTCCTGTAATTACTTTCAAAACAAGTCTGTTTGCGTTATACAATTCTGAAACAAGACTAACATTGTAAAATGTCCTTTTCTTTTTACATATCGAAAATTTTATTTATAATTCAGTAGAAAGTAAAATTTATTTAAACGGTTCGATAATGCACATGGTATGAAACAGTGGCATAACTAGAAAGTCTCCGTGGGAGGGGCAAGATGTTGAGTGAGGGGGGTTCAAGGCGGCAGCCCCCAATTTTTTTTTTGGCCATGTTGGCCATCGACGAACATACGTATACGATGAACAACAAACTCGTTTCTACTGCAGGTTTTGATTCCGATTTTGCAGGGGAAGCCCAAATCATCCAATAATTACTTGCTACCTGAAATATTTGGAATAGACATTGTGCCAATATTATAGTTAGAATTAAAACACCACCTCTGATTGAGGTTAAGTATGTCCAATAAACAGTTTTGCCTATAATTCCTTTTCCTGTTTTCTTCATCCTGTGTTCTTCTTCCTTTGTCAGTAACATCAGATATGCTTTGTTGATCATATTCTTGCTTCTCTGAACTTCCAAATGGAATAATTTCTGGTTTCTCATTAATTCCCTCATCAATTGATAATATTTCAAAATTTCGACTTGAATTTGCTGCATTGAAGATTTGATTTAAAGGCTTGATTTTAAGCTCCCACTATACCTCAAATCCTACGTTTTGATTTAGAGACTTCTGGCTTTCTTATTTTTTTTCCTCTTTTTGCTTATGTAATATTGTGTGTGTGTGTGTTTTTTATATTTTTTCCTAATTTTCTGGGGGGGTACATGCCCACCCCAAGCATGATGTGGCTCCACCACTGGTATGAAACATCTGAGTTTATTAGGGCTGTATATTGGACAGGATGGTCTGTTGTCCAGCTCGGTCTGAGGCTATCTGGTGTCCGGTCCATGTCCGTACGATACTCTTATAGGACAGAGCTTGAACACACCAATGTTCGGTCCAATCCAAAATGTTGGATGTCTTCTATTATCCAAGGCTATATCGGACAAGATAGTCCATTGTCCGGCACAGTCCAAGGCTGTATGGTGCCTGGTCTGTCCATATCTATTGTAGGACAGAGCTTGGACACACCTCCTCTGGTCCGGTCCGACCCGTTTACACCCCTAGTGTTTATCGTATCAGTTAACTAACATACTCATCTAATTGAATATTTCATGTATTTTATCACTATTACTTACAAATCCAATTAAATTTAAAATTCATAATCTATTATTTTAAAATCATATTTTCAAATTGATTGAGTTTCAAAATATGATTTCAAATGATTATTTTAAATAGTTTTATTATATTACTTAAATATATATATATATATATATAAGTAGAAACAAGAGTAAGGGTTCTGATTTAATAAACGAAACAAGTTTGATTGTATTTCTAGTATAAAACATTATCTATTTGATTAAACTATCTATATTACAAGCATAAAAATGATGTTGAAAGGCAACCTTTTTCTGAAAAATCTTTACAAATGACCCTTGTACTTCAATAAACCATTGCTCATACTACTCCATAAACTACTTCATAGACCGTTTTAAAATACAAACAAGTCTTCATTCTTTTCATAATACAAAAAATTGAAAATGGATTACAATATAAACTATCTAAGGTGCTAAACCTATTGATTAGGCAGTAGACTCAAGTACTATTGTATGTGTGTCTGTGTGTGTATATATATATATATAATTAGTTAGTGTGATTCATACAAATGCAAAATACTTACAAGTTCTCAAAGTCACCAAATATAAATTTAAAATCACCAAGTACAAGCTATAAAGTATAATTCCAATATGGAGAAACAATTCTCATACTGAGCCTTACTTGATTCATCGTGAAGCTATTCTTCTACAAAAGCAACCAAAAAGTTAACATTAAAGAAATGAATGTTTACATGAGATTATAACAGCAGAAAGCATACAAACTCTTCAGTTGTTTGATTCAAAATCTTATCTAGTTCAAAATTATTTTCGGCATCCCCAAGTTTATAATAATAATAACCGTATTTGGAATCATTTTAAACAAATAAAATGGCGACGTGAACTTCTCTTCCTCTCCATTTTTCTTCTTTTCCCTCTTTACTTTCGAATTCCCCCCTCTTCAACTCTTCTTCTCCGACTATTTAGTTCATGATTTCATCTTGACTGGTTTGAAGTTGTTGCCCCCATACGGATCTGCACCCTAATTTTCGGATCTGCTTTACTAAACCTGTACCTTTCCCAAGATTTGTTGTGATGATCCTTGAGCTTAGTGATTTGCACGGTTTCATAGCTCTCCCATGATCCTACTAGGCCATCCAATTGCTCTTTCACCTCACATATGAGATTGATTTCAACTGTCGTGGTTGGGTAAGATCTGGTGTGTTGGACTCTTGTTTTTGTGCTATGTTTTCTTTGGTTCTCTAGGTCTTATGTGGCTTGCATCTCCGTATTTCTGGGTTTGGTTTGTTATTATGTTTTCGTCAAATCTGTTTTTTATTTGATTTCGTGTGGGTGTTTGGTAATGTTTGGTTGTGTCACTCTCGTTCAACGCTTGCGAGCACAATAAAAATTGTGAAGCTGTACTCGAGACCTTACTGGGTTTTTTTTGTTGGTTTTTCCCCCGTCATATTTTCATCACCAAGCAGAGCCCTGGCCATTGTTCATGTTAGTATGTTATGTTCCTGTCCTTATCAAGTTCCAATTCAGTGCTGGAAGGTCATGTGGATTTTAGTGTTTGTTTGATCTCATGGTTACCTGCTGTGGGTCTCACGATGTTGAGTTTGCACTAAATGAAATGTATCGCCCAACGAGAGTGCTGGCTTGCTTGTCTTAGTGATCGTGTGCTTACATGGTATGCTCATGTTTCTATCATGTTTGTTGCGTGGTGCTATTTCCTTTCTTGTAATGCTTGCTTGGTTAGTCTGCCTTGCATTTCCAAGTTCTGATATTTTCTTGGCTTTGCAACGATGTCAGTATCTCTTGTGTGACTTGACTTTGTGCGGCCGGTGATGGGCTTTGTTGTGTAGCTCTGCTCTTCAGTGTGGTCTTCCGATGTGAAGTACTCCAGTGTACACAGTAGCTGTCCTTTTCTTTGAGGAGCCTTGCTTGGTAAGATTTTGTCAATGTAAGGTGGTACTGGCTTCTCCAGTACTTATTCTTTTTTTGGCTTGAAATGTAACTGTGTGAACGGTAATTGTTGGACTCCCTGCGTAGAGATGTAAGTATGTATTTGTAGTCTAGATAAACTGTCTTCATCCAGTGTTGTAACCTAGATAGGTTGGTGGTGGATGATCCACCTTAAAAACCGAAATGCAATAGGCTGATATTAGGTCAATATCCTGTAATATTTGTACTAATTATTTGTTATAATAATAAGTGTTTGCGTTCACTTTAAAAATTGGTCAGCTCTACTAAAAAAACTAGCCCTTGCTGTGAGAAATGCAAGCAACCAATTCTAGGTAAATACGAAGATTAACTTTGTTAATACCTTTTATAAGAGTATTCAATGCCGAGAAAAGCACTAGAGTTTACTTCTCGAGAGTTGCAATGAATGATGATTATTATTATTGTAGGTGGATCTGGAGAGGTAAATTGAATTTCAAAAGTTTAGGGTTCTTCTAGTTGAGGGGTGGAAGGGGAAAGCAACGGCGGAAGGAAACTGAAATAGTCGAAAAAGAAGCAGCCTCAAAAAAATTCGTTTGTAGCTAATAAATTTCAATGTCTCGCTATTTTATGCTGTAAGCCAACGTCGCTCATATTTTATTTTACTCTTGTAGAGAGTAATAACATCAAGGAAAGTTTTCATGATGTCTATGTTTCCTATCAATGTATCATTTTCTTGTAGTGAAATCAACTAAGAAAGTCTCATAAAATTGGAAATCCAAGTTAATGAAATCAAATTAAATTCAAAATAATATATCAAATTAATAAACTTTCGTTGACGTTGTTATATTCAAAATATTCAAATTCTAAATTTCAATCGATTATATTTAAATCTTGAAAATTGAGTTTTAATAAATATACTGATTAAAAACAATTTATCAATAAATTATTATAAGATTCATAAATTCATAATTTATTAACAAACCCAGTCGAGTAACAAAATAATTTTTTAAAGCAATTTCTATAAAAGTTTTAATTAATAATTCATTATTATATTTCAATCCAATTTCAGTTTGTAAAACAATTCATTCTAACCGACGATATTTATAATTTAATTTTCTACCTAAGCCAAGTGAAATATTTATAATTTAATTTGGATATATATCATTTCAACCCTTCCCAATGTCACACGCGAATATGTCCAAATATATCCGACATCAATGTGGAATTAACAGGAACCATGATGGTCATTAATATTATATATAACATAACCAAATATCGATAACATGGGTGTAACATCGTGTATTAAATATAAATCTCTTGCGCATGTGTTCATGTATCGTGTCAACATGTGAGTAATGAATGCTTCCAAGTGTTTTCATCTCTGCTGTAAATACATTCATATTAGAAGACCTATCCCCCCCCCCAAACCGATGGTCAGACGGAAAGGGTGAACAGAATATTAGAAGACCTCTTGAGATTGTGCATTCTTGATTTTGGAGGGACATGGGAGGATCGTCTTCCTTTGGTGGAATTCGCTTTACAACAATAGCTACCAAGCCACCATAGGCATGGCACCCTTCGAAGCTCTATATGGAAGACCATGTCGATCACCAACTTATTGGTGGGAGTCTACAGACAAGCTTATACTTGGGCCAGACATGATTAGAGAAACTTCAGAGAAAGTGGACTTGATACGAAGAAGAATGAAGACTGCCCAAGGCAGACAGAAATCCTACGCAGACAAAAGAAGGACCGACCTTGAGTTTGGGGTTGGATACAGGGTGTTCCTTAAAGTATCTCCTTTGAGGAATGTCATTCGCTTTAGGTCCGTAGGAAAGTTGGCACCAAGATTTGTAGGACCATTTCCTATCATTGAAAGGATTGGGACGATGGCCTACAAAGTAGAGCTGCCCGAAAGACTGGCTGGAGTTCATAATGTTTTTCATGTTTCTCAACTATGAAAATGCTTACATGAGTCTGCGGAAGTTGTGGAGCCAAGCATACTAGAGGAAGTAGAAGCGGAATGAGAAGCGACTGTGAGAAGAGCTCCAACTCGTATATTGGGTACAGAGGTCAAAAAGCTACGCAACTATGAGGCCAAGCTTGTTAAAGTTCAATTGAGTGACGCTGAGGAAGACGCAACTTGGGAAACTGAGGACAAAACACATGCAGCCTACCCTTTTCTTTTTTTGAGGGTACATCCTTGATCTCTTTTTCCTTAAGTTTATGCATGCTTGTGTCTACCTTTTAAGGATATCTCCTCAGTCCTATTCTTTATTCTTAGGTAAAAACCAATGGATGTAAACATGTATTTGAAACATGTTATGATTGATGGTTGCAAGTGATTGCAAGTGGTTGCTCGTGGATGCATATACACACACATTAGGTGTTAGATCGGCTCAGTCACTTTCATATTGCATATGCATATATGTATTTGTATATGGATTGAACTTGATGTGTTATCATATGGACGTAGCATTTGTATGAGTGATTGTGCACTCATGTAGAAAGAATGATTAGGAATAATCGCATACATAACGGACTCATGACACTGACATAATTCGCATTAAGGAGGTCAACTGAATCAGTAGACTGCCTGATTTTGCATTAGATAAGGACATGTACACACACTATGCATATGATCATGAAAGCATTAGAAGTCTTTTTAAGGACAATGGACGCCTGTGTTTGATGGTTGAGTAGATGGACGATTGGATGGTAGGATACACATTCTTCTTGACTTGAAGATTTCGAGGACGAAATCCTTTAAGGAGGGGAGTAACACCCTGATTTTTCTGTGTCTATTAAAAGAACGAATTAAAGAATACTTAATTTTAAGGTGAGAATTAAGGGAAATGGGTTACGCCATTGCGTTCGTCTCGAAATTCTACTTAGAATAGAGTCCAAGTTTTCGTAAATCGGACTTCGTATGAGGAAGTTATGGCCCTCAAAAGTTTCAGGAATTTAAATAAAATTAAAACAACTCAGATTTAAATTCAAAATTCAAATGAAAAAAAGAAGCGGGTTGGGTGGGATTTTTCCCGCCCCAGGCCAGGTCGACCAAGGGGTCGACCTCCCCTATACAGGTCGACCTGAGGGTCGACCTACCCCCTCGGGCAGATCCGAACTGTGACGATTTCTGACTTGTGGCTAAGTCACTAGGGCATAGGTGGCTGTTTTTGGATAACTTTATCGTGTCTGGATGGTCTTGATTGCTCCTAGATTGATCTAACGGCTTACATTAGTTTAAACTTCTATATAAACAACTGATGCCGTCAACCTTAAATCACACAAAAATTCATTCCAAGAGCCGTCATTCTGTCCATGGTCAACCTAGAGTAGCTGCCACTCTTCTCCAATTAGAAAGCAAATTAGAAGCTACGAATCGAATCAAATCTAAATTAAAGAATCGATAGTCTACTTCAAGGGAGAGCTATTCAGTTTCAGAATACAGATCCCAGAAAACAAGATTGTTCTTTTGTTTGTAAGTTTAGTTAAATTTTAGATGTGAACAAATTAAAGTCGTGATTTGTAATAAAATGAAAACTAGGATTGTACCAAGTTGTATGATAATAGTGATGTTGATTCATGTCTATTCGTGTGATAATTCTATCATGTATGCCTGTGATACTATTGCGGTTTATTGAACCTATCATGTTGTGTAGAATTTGGTGAATGAACCTATTATATTGTATAGGAATTTGGGAATGAAAACCATCATGTTATATGTAAGTTTGGTGATTCTATCTTGTTGTGTTACATACAAGTTTTAGGCTAAGTCATGTCATATATGCCTAAATGTTTAGATCCACATGCCTCTATGTTAGATCTATGTTAACTTGATTCAACCCCTATGCAAGTTCACATCTACATGCCTAATTAAGTTGTGTAGTTCTATGTAAACTCCTATTTATATGCTTATGATTCATGTTAAGTAGATCTAAATTTGCAAGTTCATAATTAAATGTATATTGTTCTATGCCAAATTCATATGACACATGTGTAGTTAGATCCATATTTTTATGATGTTGGAATGTTACTTGTTCCTCTTTTTCCCCTTTTGTTTATGAGTTAGGCTAAGTAGCGAGCCTAACATTCTATGTGATTTATGCGAACGTATAACGGGGGTAACGTTGGGAAAATACTAAATTACATGTTTCGGCATAGTTTGGTAGCATGAATGGTATAATTTATATACCTAAAAATTAAGAGCATGAATAAGGGAATATTTGGGGCATGACTTGAATGACAACATTTGATTGATAATTTACATATAAACATGAAGGATAAATATGTAAATTTAGTAAAAGACGAATATGCCTAACCCGAGGTTAGATTGAGTTACGGTATAAGACTGCTCGGAACCGCCCAGCAAATCCAGCAACCGTAACAAAATAGATCTAATGTGAGAGGTTAGCGCATTAAGCCCAAAAGAACCCGAGGTTAGACTGAGTTGCGGTGTAAAACTGCCCGGAACCGACTGGCATATCCAGTGACTGCAACAATACATGTCTAATGTGAGTGTTTGGTGCTTTAATGAATGAATTAAAGCTAAGACAGGAATGGTAGGGTTAAGTTAATGAAGGTAACACTTAACCAATACAACATGTTAACTAAACTGATGGGTGGGGTTAGGTTAATTTGAGAACACTTAACCATTTTAACATGTTGATTAGGAAACCCTAGTAACGGGGACCTATTTCAGCAGTACCCACATAGATGTATCATGGTACCCTAAACTAGGCAGGGTGGGGCACGATTACTGGGCTGATTATTAGCAGTCAAAACAACGGCGGGTGGTGCGTCATTGTAGGTTCCAACGGAGTATGGGCGTACACGTACTCCGGAGTGGAAAAAGCAGGCACTGGGCATCAGTAGTTATACACTGTGCATCTTGAATTGTGTCGAGTTGCCACCATAGGATTGGATACACCCCGTGGTGGGACCAGCACAGGTATCTACAATCAAGCGGGGGCCGAATGACACAAGTAGTAAACATATATGAGTAGGAGCCGATCGATAAAAGGGGATCACTTTGTTATGAACATGTGAGGCTGGCTGAACAACGGTTAGTAGGTGCAGAGAAATAGAAATGGGTGCGATAGTACATTCAGTTTAAACTGCCTTATTCTGGTATTGTCCTATTTTCAGTTTATTCCAGTCATGATCCTTTTTCTTGTTCACATATTGAAAAATCACTGGACTTACCAGACTTATGTCTGACCCATTTTTCTTTCGTCTTCTTTTCTTCCATTTCCCCCCCAGGTCCACAGGGAGGGAACACCTCAGCTTAGTTCAGACCTTTTGCAAGCTTGAAGAGAGTATATGTATTGCTTGGACTCTCCTTTCTTGGGCTATGGCTTTGGATACACTCTTAATGGGGATTATGCTACTTTATTATCGTTTTATGCTTCTTTATGTTTCAATCAAGACAGAGATTTTGTTGTAATAATTTGGAAGTTGTTTTAAGACAGTTTGTTGTAATGTTTTGACAGAACCACGCGCTTAGGAAATAATTTTAGTTTTTTCTGCTGCTTATATGTCTGTCTTGTAAATTATCTGTATCTTTTACCTATAGCGCTCCACCAAAGTTAAGGCATTCCCTTTGTGAGTGACCTTAACGGAGGTGGGGTATCTCAGATAAGGTATGGGACCACCTCCCAATCTGTGTACTCTAGAGAGGATACACTGGGGTTCAACAAGAACATCTTGCAACCCGGCCACACTTGACCGATCACTCATTTAACTTGGGTGTACTGAATATGTTATCACTCACGGTTGTCGGCCGTCCAACTGTTTTCCGTAAGATACAGAACCGATAGAAGAAATAAATAAGGGTTTTATCTAGATGGTGATAATACACCTTGCATGGGTGCGACCCAACTAGCCATGCTGCCTGCCCAATTTTTGTCATTTCCTGGTTGTGAAGCTTGAGGTCACGATTTAATCATTAGAGAACACCTCAGTACTTTGAATGCCACATCGTTAGATCCGTCAAATCACTAATTGACATCCACAAATATAATTTGGGTGTTAAGCTAAGAGAACATCTCCACCACCAAACTTAGTATATTTGTAAAAATCAACGTTCGTGAGTTTCAGGAAATACTCTGTCGGACATTCATCCAGGAACAGGATGAACCGAAGGCACCCTCCTACCACATCGTAGGAATCACCCAAAGGATCAGTAGCGAGTAGTCCATGCACTTCATAGATTTCAATCACGACAAAATCACTACCGAAATATATTTAGGGATCAGCTAGAGAAATTCTTCCGCTCATGAAGATTTATGGTCTTCAATGCTCCCTCTTTATACATATCCCTGCAGATTAGTTTTCGAACGCAACGTTGGTTCGAAGTGGTTTTGGGTTTAGTTCCCATCCCGGTCTATTTGAAACAACACGTTAAAAGTCGAATAATATATTTCATTGATAGTCAAGTTTTTAACATCAGTCACCATAGTATCGTCAAGTCCATTGGCAACTCAGACCAAACTATTCCATCGATTTTTGAAAATCGATTCTATATTCTTATCTTGACATTTCTTTTGTTTCCGTTAATTGAAAACAATAACTCTACTTAACCATTCAAAATGAACGAATTTACCAAACCTCATTTCTTACTTTAAAAATATGGATATAATTTCTTATCACTTTTCCTTTCCTTTATTTCAGAAATATTGATGCATTTTATTAACTTGATGCTAAAATTCAATTATTAGTTTCAATATAGGCCCAACAATGTCAACTGACATTTTATTATATAAACCAACAACTTTATCAAACTTCACTTTGAAGATTTCATTTGAAAATAATGCTTATGGAAATATATAATTAGATTTCGCATCTTTTCTTTCATTTCCAACCAAAAATATTTCTTTTTCATTTCTTCGGAAAACTATCGCCTTTACCTAATATTCCAAAACATACCATTCTCGAAAATAGTGTTATATATCTTATCGAATGGTATAAATATAACTCATATTTCAATTTTACCAAACCATATTGAATTATACATTGTTTTATTCTTAAACCTACTAGTTTTCATTTATATTTCCATACCTTACCAATAACGCTGTAGTGTATGCTCAATTTTAATCTTGCAACTAATGTTGAAAGAAATTTATTCAATTCAAATTTCACGACTAACGTTGCAATATCCCTTTTTATGGAAATAATAAACTAGCTCCAATTTCTTTTACTGTCACAAACCAATATCATTCCTCGATAATAGTGGAGTCGTTCAAGTTGGGGTATTTTATTTACCTCTCAGACCTTGATCGTCAACGTTCTTTTCTCTGAATGGATAGAAGTTCGTAACTAAAACTCCATATCATCAAAACTTATTTACTATTTTATTTAAACCATTGTTTTATAACCATAACTTCACTTTGGAAACTCGGTCAATCATGACCACTTAATATTAACATTCCGTTTTAAACTTTGCTATACAAAATCCCTTTATAATTGGAATTATATTATGACAATCCTTTTACGTACTTAACCTAAATCGTTAGATATCATATTATATACTAATTTGGATTTTTATAACCAAAGATCGATTTTATCAGTTTCTATATCAAAACCCATTAACCTCATCCCTTGTTGCATTTCCGTTCTTCTTTCTAATTCAGTCACTGACTATATTCCATTAAGTAACGCTTTACTAAAAAATTGCTTTAGCTGAAAGTTCTCTTGACAAAACTCTTCCTATAACCTTTTGAAAGAATATCTCTTTATAAAACTTTCGTGAATATCCAAATAATCTTATTACAAACTAATTTTCTTTCTTAAATAAATTTTATTTAAGAAATAATTAGTTATTCATTAACTAAAATATATTAGTTATTACATTTTGAGCTATTAATCCATACTTAATTATAAAAATAATCTTTACCATCATTAAATAAAATAAAATAAATAAATTATATTGAAGAAATCTTATCAAATATTCATTTGCAACATTCGATCAAAACAGTTGACTCAGTCAACTTTAAACCAACCATTTTCAATTGCCTCTTCTTATTAGATTAATATCGCTTAATCGTTATCAAAAATAGTTATCTCAAAATATTAACCCATAGGTTAATTACTGCATTATTTGCTTATAAACTGATTTAAACATCAAATTCTATTAGATAATCTTTTCAATTTTTATAAAACTAATTTATAAACATCGATTTATTTTAAAAACTTCATCATAATATATAAAATATAATTAAAAATCTTGCTTCAGTTATAAAATAAATATATAACTTGAATTCGTCAATTCGCCTGATGACAAATCAATGGTTTAACAAAAATGTGAATTCTAGGCCTATTTGTTGTCAATCCCTCAATCAATACCGTTTATTGATTCAAATCGCAACAATTTTGAATCCAATTCAACGCCAATATCCAAACAAATTTTCAATGTCAATGGGGTTCAATCAGTTCATATATATATAAATAAAACAAACAACACACATAAAAATATTTGAGAAATCTGGTCGGATCCTTCCAACCTGTTCTTTCCTGCATCATAGCTCGTTATAACATTTTATAATAATATATGAAAATGGAAATTTCGTCCAACACATTTCAAATGATGACAATATATTTAACGACAACCAATAATAGACAAATAGCATTTAAGGAATCCAATCAACCAATTTATACTATCAACGATAAATTTTAATTTATGAATTTAACCACATCATAGAATTCCAGAAATGTGTGAGAATTAACTCACATTTATTTTCAGTCGTTGATTTGTGCGTTGTTTCATTTAATTTTAAATAAACGTTTAAAATTAAATGAAAATCCAGTTGCTTCCAATCCCTCTCGAACCTGCTCAGGAAAGTGGCCTTCGGCGATACGATTCCACCGGATCCTGTTTTGCATAATTCTGATACCGTATCAACACATTACGATTATTTCAAGTTTAATTAGTTTTTATATAATATAAATTAAATAATTAAAATATTTAATACCTTCATTTAACCGTTTTCTTCCATTCGGCATCGTGAAACACGATTTCCATCTTCTCCTTCACTCCTTCGAACAGACCAAACACGACATCAATGGAGCACGCCAACGACGCCCTCCGCTCGTCTGGACCCCACTTGACATGCTCAACACTACCGCACCACTACGTTCCACCCTCGCTCGAAAACCCCATCCCTAATTTCAACCTTACGTGCCCGAATTCGTGCTCGACCAGAGCAGCTTCAAACTGTCGTCGCGATCTCCACAAGTGATTACAGACCGCTGCACCTCCTCCTATCGACTCGCCTGACCCCCTGGATTGTTCCTTCAGACCACAATCCTCAGCTTGGCCTCTAGCGGTGGCAAATCCCCAAAACCGATCGCGATACCCACGAGAACAGTATCTCTGATCAACTCTCCCCCAACGCCGCCATATGCAAAATCAGACCACCCGACCAAAAAAAAGTTTGTAGCCTTCCTCTTCCATACAACATCCCTTTAGGATCCATCACCTGAAATTGACCCGGCTCCTCCAAAAGCGCCAAAAACGAAAATAATTTTTCGTTGTAATTCGCGATTTACGGCCACCTCAGGCCATGGTTGGCCACAAAATTTTAAACGCAGGTAAAACACACCATTGCCAACAGCTTTCCTGTTAGAAGCCTCGCCCGATTCATCATCGATTGTGAGATATAGATTATTTCGTGATTAGGGGCTCAAATGTAAATTTCTAAATGCTGGTGAAGGTTGAGGTTGGTAGGCTAAAACGTTTAGTGTATATATAGTTGAAAGTAATAATATTTTAATGTGGCGACTAGTGAAAACGACTAAATATTTTTATTTTGTGCCTATAGCCGTTTCTAAACATTGTTTATTTGTTCTTGTGGTCATATACAAACTCCGTTCGCAATGAAAATGGAAGTCATGCTAGAATTTGACGTTATAGTCTTAATGAAACTTGTTTCATCGAATTCCGAGTCTATTTGCTGAAACGGAGCTCGTTCAAGTCCAAATGGTTGGTTTATCTACATTTAATTTTTCCACGCTCACAAAATAACTCCAATTGGTGTGAAACTTGAAATCTAGCAATAATAAGCAGTTGCGGTATTAATAAAAAAATCGTCGAAAACGGAGGTCGTTTGAATAAAATCCCTTTTTTAAGGGTCCAATTTAAATTAAAATAAATTAATTTAAAAATACCTCAATATAATAATAACATAATATTATAATCGGCCATACTTGAGCAGAATTTAATGTAGTTTCAAAATAAAATCTTCGGCTTGAATTCCAAGCCAAATTGATATAAAATATACTAAAAATCCTTCAATTTTATATAATAAGTTGTTATAATATATAAAAAAAATCCATAGCGACTATTTGAAAATTTGATTTGGACATAAAACAATATCTACAACATGAAAACATGATTTTTCTTTTTCATTAGAAAAATATTATCCAATAGATTCAGACTTTTCTTGTTTCAAGCAAAAATGACTCATACTGGATCTTGTACAACCAATTAAAGTTCAAAACGTAACATTACGAACTACCGCATCGTTGCAGCTCATTTTATAATAAAATTATAAACTATACGTTCAAATGTCGTTTAGTAAATGAAATCATTAATATAATTCAAATCTAAACCAAATAAACTCTTTTATATTGCCAATTCATGATATATTGCAAATCCAACTAATTCCGACTACTTTGGAATTATATTATTATTTTATTATTTATATTAATAAAATATTCAAAACCATTGAATTTCAAGTTATTAAACTGTCCAAACAACGTTAAAAACCATTTTAAAAATATTAAATAAAACAATTAAAAATATGGGCCGAAACAAGGCAGAGGAAGGAGAGAATAGGAGTACGAATCTGCTCAGGTTTCGTCTTTTTTTGTGTTAGATCGAAGAAGGGAGGCAAAGCTCGCTGTCTGGTGGAGGCAGGTTGGATGGATGAGCGCTAGGTTTCGATGATGACATAGAGCAAAGAGGAGAAGCGGAAGAGTAGTTTACTGGTTCTCCAATTTTTTTTATATGTATACATAAACATAAACACACACACATACAAACATATATATAATAGAAGAGTCGAACCTTTGAAGCAAACAAAGAAAATGGAGATGTAGCAGGTTTCATATAAATAGTGTGAGCAGAAATAGATGAGTGGAGAGATAATGTGCAACAACCGAAAGTAGAAGACGTGAACAATTGTGTTTTTTCTTTTCCCTGTAAAGTGGATCTAACCTTTGAAATGTTACTTAAACTCAATATACTAACGTTCAACATGTGCATGATTTAAAATTTCAAATCCAAAAACCTATATTATAGTTTTATATATGTATATGTAAAATTTATACTTGACATCCCATGAACACATATACCAAACATTAAACCATAATATAGTCCAATCCGCAAATCAAAAAAGAATAAAATATTGTTGTATTCAACGCGTTGACACGAATGGAATAGCATACCGAGGACTATTAAATTTACACTAGTGTGAAAATTTGTTATTTATGCAATATCGGTTGTCACGACTGTAACACCCCGTATTTTCTATGAACGTATAAGTAACAAATTAAAGTATACTTAATTTTTAGGAGAAGAATTAAGGGAAACGGGTTGCGCCATTGCGTTCATCTCGAAATTCTGCTTGAGATAGAGTCCGAGTTTGCGTAAAATGGATACCGTATGAAGGAGATATGGACGAACGAAATTAGGCAGAAAAACCGGAAACAGGCCAGAAATGCACTGGCGCACTTGTGAAGTGCGCCAGCACAAGAATACACTGGCGCACTTGGGAAGTGTGCCCATGTCGAGCCAGAAACCTGCACAGGGTTCTAGAGGCTTCTAATGACGATTTTTGATGTGCTGGACGGACCTGATGGCTTCTAGGGTGATCTAATGGTTCTGAAACACTCTCTACACCTATAAATGTGTGATTAACCTAACCCTAATTCATAGAATATTGTCAATGACACCATTATGCTACCAAACTCTCTCCTAAACCCTAGTCGCCGCCTCTAAATATAATCTCAAGTGTTCATTCACAATTCAAATTAAAGTTTAGAGCTGCAACAACAATCGAAGAAGATTAATCACCGTTTCTGCATCAAATTCGATTTATAATCCTTTTCTTTAGCCACGAAAGGCAAGTACAGTTATATTCCGATATAAACGTTAATTATGATTGTGGCATGAATTGTAAATCTGAATCTAAGGTTATGTCTGTTCTGTTCTGTTTAGATCTATCTTATTCTGTATCTCTTTCCTCTTTCTGTTCTATAGCCAGGCTACTACGAGCCTGCGCCGAATCTCATAAGAGATTAACGCATGAACGCTAAATTTTGGGAAAAATAATGAATAATGCATAATTGGACATGAAACTGTTGCCTATGAGACTATTATTGCCTATGACTATGATTCATGACTATGAGACTATTGCCTATAACTATGATTCATGACTATGAGACTATTGCCTATGACTATGATTCACGCCTATGAGACTATTGCCTATGACTATGATTCACGCCTATGAGACTATTGCCTATGACATTGAATAAGAAATTATTGTGATTTGTCGCCCATGACTATTGTAGTTAGTTTCTTAAGCCTATTCCCTTAATGATACTAGATCTCATATTTAGTATGTAACTTTGCTAGTTTATTCCCATTCACTGTTATGTACATCGAGCCTAGTGGGGCCATTATCATTGTATTTGGTTCATTATTTCATGCCTATTCTTTCTTGTGCTTATCTCCTATTCCTTTTGCTAGGGCCATTTCATGAGTACTTAGAGAACTTGTTGAAACATTGGGCGTAGCTTAATTAAGTTAATAAATATGTTGGCATAATTTGAATTGGCTATGATAGAGAATGATTTACATGCATATTAGTCTTGGACAAAAATGGTAAACTGGAATATTAAATCTAGTTTTGACATGAACTGTAAATGGGAATATTAAGGCTAAGATTTGGGGCATATATTGTATTATAAATTATGACCTTGATTTAGGCATGTAAGTTTAGGCTAAATCTATGATTAGGCAAGATAGGTAAATAGAGTTTTAGATATATATAATCTGCTAAATCTGTTATCTACTAAATCCGTTAAATTGCCTAATCCGTTATCCGCTAAATCTGTTATTTTGCCTAATTTGCTAGTTCTGCTATATTGCCTAATCTGCTAGATCTGTTCATCTGCTAAATCTGTCATCTGCTAAGTCTACTGAAAATGCCTAATCCGTTATATGCTAAATCTGCTAAATTGCTTAATCTGCTAAATCTGTTAAGTCGCCTAATCTGTGAAATCTGTTATCTGCTGAGTTGATATATTTAGTCTGTTATTGACATAATCTGAATTGGCTATAGTTATGAATAATTGACATGTGTATTAGGCATGGGCATAAATGGTAAATTATTAATTAACCGGCCTCAAAGATAAACATGGCTAACTCGAGGTTAGAATGAGTTTGCGGCGTAATCCTGCCCGGAACCGCCCGACACATCCAGTGGCCGCAAACAATAGGTTCTAATGTGAGAAGTTAGTCATAACGTGCTTGAAACCTGAGGTTAGACTCAGTTTGTGGCAGAAACCTGCCCGGAACCAACCGGCCTAACCAGTAGCCGCAAACTGTCAGTCTAATGTGAGAGGTCTGGGCATTAATATTTAATTAATGAAAATCTGAGATAAATATGATGTCTAAAACGTGTTGGGTGGATAGGGTTAAACCAACTGGACTAATGAAATTAATAAACCCGTTTCATGAATCTGTAGGCCCAGTACAAAGTTAGACAAGTCTGTAAATCTGTTAAATCTGTATGTCTGATCCATTAGTCTGAAAACTTATTAACTTGATTTTCTGATCTGTGAACTAGTTGACCTGAACTCTGTATGTCTGAACTTGTAAACAAGTTAATCTGAAATCTGTTAGTCTGGGGGCACAAGGTTAGGAGGGAAAAATACTTGTGTCATCTGTTGTTTGGGACCCATATTAGTCAGTAACCCTTTCTGGTATCAAAACTTTGACCCAACAGTAGGTAGGGTCCCGGCACGCTTACTAAACTAATTATAAGCGGTTCATTCTGATAATGGCAAGGGGTGTTGATGGTGCGTTCCAACCGGGTCATGTGCGTGCATGGATCCCGGTCTGCCTCTGAGGATGTAAGACGCCGTGACATCTGTAAATAGGTCTGTGTCATTTAAAGGTTGCCACTTTGGGGAGTGATACACCCTTTTGTGGGGCTGGCACAGGGTATTTATGTATTAGGGAGCCGATCGCTCAGGGTAGGGATTTAGGGTACACTTAGTTCTGTCTGTTTCTGTTGGTACCGTCTGTTTCTGTTGGGTGGCAACACCTGTCTATTTCTGTGTGGTACCGTCTGTTCGGGTGGTAAAGGCCCTTTTACTAGTGTACACCTAATTCTAACATTCTGTTTCCGTAGGGATTATTCTGTTTCCGTTTCTATCTCTGTTCGGGTGGTAAAGGCCCATTACTAGCATTCTGTTTCTGTACTTTCTGTTCGGGTGGTAAAGGCCCATTATTAGCATTATGTTTCTGTACCTTCTGTTAGGGTAGTAAAGGCCCATTATTTTGTTTCTGTTTCTGTTTAGACATTAGGGTAACACCTAATCCTGTTATACTAGTATTAGTGCAGAGAAGTGAAAAGTAATATCATCATGTTTCTTCTGTTTAACCTAAGTATATCTGTTATTCATGTTTCCTGTTATCTCTCATCCTGTTTTATTTGCATGCCATGACATTATTATCTGTTCATAACTGAAAGTCACTGGACTTGCCAGACTTTATGTCTGACCCTTGTTGTTTCGCCTTTTTTCTTCCGTCCCCCCCCCCTCCCCCCAGGTTTTCATGGAGGGAGTACTCTAGCTTGATCCGGATCTTTCTTCCTGCTTGGAGTGCTTGAAGTGCTTAAATTATGGCTTGTCTTTTTCTGGCATCTTTGGTGGGGATTATGATTTTAAAGTTTTGTACTCTGATGGCTTTTGAACAAGGCTGATATATATGTACTTGAGTTTTTGGTAAGTTTTAACCAAACTGATTTCTGTCCGCTGAAATAAAGTTATAAAGTTTTTCAAGTATTATTTTTATATCTGTCTTGTAATATTCTGTTCTGTTTACTAAAATGCTCCATCAAAGTTAAGGCATTCCCTTTGTGAGTGACCTTAACGGAGGTGGGGTGTTACACTTGGTATCAGAGCTGAAGGTTGCCAGATTTGGGTAAAGTTTTTTTTTTTTTTGAAAACTATTTTCAAAAAGGTTTTGAAAGGAAATATTTTCAAAAATAAAGCTTATTTTGAAAATCATAATCCCCAGGAGCCATATATCTTTCCTTCGGTCCTTTTTGTATTGAATCTTTCCTTTTTCCTTTCAGCATGTCTAAAGCATCTGAGATAACAGAGGGTGTTCATGTACCCGGTTGGTTTCGTCAATACCTTGAGGCTAGGACCGCCGCCGCAGGTCCAGCAAATGATCCCCCTCCTCCGCCCCCTCCTCGTGCAATTGCTTTCTCAAAGATCTGTAAAGACTTTAGGGCCATGGGTGGAAAGGATTTCAAGGGAACTGAATCATTCATATAAGCGAGGAACTGGCTTAAAGAAACTGAGGATCTGTTCGTTATCTTCGAGGTGGACAATAGGCAAAAGGTACAGTTGGCGGTATGGGTTGTTCAAAGTTGAAGCTTCCTACTGGTGGGAAGTCACTAACGCCGAGAGGCCGGTTGAAACATGGATGGATTTTAGAACAAGGTTTGAGACGAAATTCCTCTCGCAAGCCGAACGAAGTCTACAATTGGAAAAGTTCTTATCTCTTAAGCAAGGAAGTATGACGGTCAAGGAATACATCAACCAGTTCAGCCAACTGGCTAGGTTCGGACTGGATTTAGTCAACACTCAGCATAAAAAGGCTCTCCGCTTTGTTATAGGATTGAACGAGCCACTACACAGCCTAGCCATGACCCATGTACCCATGGGAGCGACATACGAGAAATTGGTGGACATGGCACTACTGCACGAGGAAGACAAGGGCCAGAAAGAGACAAAGAAGGAAGAACCACAGAATAAGAAAGCATGGCCCAAAAAGGAAACACAAAAGAAGGATGAGAAGTCTGAAGATAAGAAGAAGAAAAAGTGCTTTACTTTTGGAAGCTCGACTCATCTGAACAAGGATTGCAGAAAAAGGAAGGGCACTTGCTTCAACTGTGGTGAGATGGGACACTTCACTAGGGACTGCCCGAAGAAACGAGGGCAGAGGGCAGAACCCACTTCTGGAGGACAGGCGAATGCTCAAGTGACTGGTAGATAAGGTAGAAATAAGAAAATTTATGTAGAAGGTTTAATTTTCTTATCTGATTTTTGAGTTAAAACTCTTTCTGATTCTGGCATTTTGATTCTGTAATCGATACTCTGCACATTAATACTAGTATTGTTTTTGATTCCGCTGTAGACTCAAACCCCTAAGGGTTAGGACTCATCTGTTTGTGATAGATTGGGGATTGAGAGATATATGTGTTAGGCGTCAAGTAGGATGCATACATTCTGGTTTTTTATCATGTTTAGTTCGGTAATCTGATCTGTACCAGTAATCTATAAATGTCTGAATATTTCTGATAAGGTTAAGATTTCCAGTTTTGACATTGTCTAAAGAGGGTAATCCTCTGGGTGTCATTCTAATGTTGGTTTAGGTCTTCGGGGCCGATACTTAGGGAAATTATTCCCTCAACCATGGTCTAATGGAAACCAAGTTTTTGTTTCATCTTTACTCGCTTCCATCATTCGACTGTATCCTATCGATCGAATCTTCGAACTTTAGGTAGAAACCAATGGGTGTAAACATGTGTTTGAGACATGTTATGTTTGATGGTTGCCAGTGGATGCAAGTGGTTGCTAGTGGTTGCTCATGGATGCATATACACACACTAGGCACTAGATCGGCTCGAAAACACTCTCATACTACATATGGATGTGTGTGCATTTTCAATTTTGTGGATGCAAAATGATTGATTCATCACATGGATGTAGCATTTGGATGAATGATTGCGCACACATATAGAAATGATGTGTATCAAATAGGATTTCTAGCATACATAATTGGACTCATGGCACCAACATGGTTCGCATTGAGGAGGTCAACTGAATCAGTAGACCGCCTAATCTTTGCATTAGATAGGAGACATATACACACACTTTTGCATATGTTCATGCAACGTTAGAAGTTTTATAAGGAAAATGGATACTTGTGGATGATGGTTGAGTAGATGGATGATTGGATGGTAGGACACATTCTTCTTAACTTGAAGATTTCGGGGACGAAATCCTTTAAGGAGGGGAGAATGTAACACCCCGTATTTTCTATGAACGTATAAGTAACAAATTAAAGTATACTTAATTTTTAGGAGAATAATTAAGGGAAACGGGTTGCGCCATTGCGTTCGTCTCGAAATTCTGCTTGAGATAGAGTCTGAGTTTGCGTAAAACAGATACCGTATGAAGGAGATATGGACGAACGAAGTTAGGCAGAAAAACCGGAAACAGGACAGAAATGCACTGGCGCACTTGTGAAGTGCGCCAGCACAAAAATACACTGGCGCGCTTGGGAAGTGCGCCCATGTCGAGCCAGAAACCTGCACAGGGTTCTAGAGGGTTCTAATGACGATTTTTGATGTGCTGGACGGACCTGATGGCTTCTAGGGTGATCTAATGGTTCTGAAACACTCTCTACACCTATAAATATGTGATTAACCTAACCCTAATTCATAGAATATTGTCTATGACACCATTATGCTACCAAACTCTCTCCTAAACCCTAGCCGCCGCCTCTAAATCTAATCTCAAGTGTTCATTTATGTGACGGCAAGGAATTTCGCTCGGTTCGAACCAGTCGCTAAACCGATCCAGGCCGTTCGAAACGCCCTATCGTTCGAGAACAAGACAAAACAGAACGCATACAGAAGAACATTTCATTGTATATCACAACAATGCATCAGATTACAAGAATATACAGAGTATAAATGAATAAACATTACACAGAAATATCAGAGATTTAAATTACATTTAATTACATAGCAGCGGAAAATAATACAATACACAACTAAAAAGAGATATACGGATACAAAGCTTTCCGGATATCGTTCCAGCTGTAAACCAGGATCCTGTGAATATAAATCTGCAAAACCAAAACTACTAGCTGCCCGTGTCAAAATAAGGGCACCCAGAGTTTAGGTTTAAAACAATAAACTCCAGGTCAGTCATGTGACTGGTGTGAGAACTAAAACAGTTATTAATCTTTATTTTAAATCATTAGGTAAATCAAGGGACCACGCCGTATAACACGGAACGGGTTTCCTCCCAAGAATACCAGTGCATAAACAAACAGCGCAATGCTAAATAAAGAAAAATGAAGCTGTTATAAGACCCAGGTCCCATCACACAATGCAACGCAGTCGAGGATAGGGTTTTCCCTTATAACAACCAAAGAATGCTTGATACGGTTAAAACAAATCGTTTGATACTATTATAAGTGCATAGTGTATAAAGCAACTTCAAATCATAAGTATCAATCATAGGCGGCATGAGCGTCCCATGCCACTATGTCGCCATATATAGGTTTACAAATAAAACCGCAAAGTCACGTATTTGGAAATTGGATTTCCGTCTATGAACCAAGGCAAAAGATAGTCCTCAACCGATTCGAGACTGCCTAGCCCGAGTCTCAGGATCAGAGCTCGAGTGACCCTTGGATCGTCAGGGCCGGTCCACCGATGTGGATTAAAATGCCTGAACACTACGTTTCCCCACCCTTTGGGGCGTAAATGAGCCAACAAATGACTCCATCGGACCCGGATCGTCCGATCAAACCGAGGCGCCTCGCAACAGCAACAACCACATAAGTCAAACTCGTCAGGGCGTGTAAAACCACTGACGCCACTTCTAGCTAGGAGGAAACGTAGGCCCTCCCTGAGGTCCGTCTCCCGTTTTTGGTTCATACCGGGTGCGAAACACGCGAAGTAAACGTTACACAAAGCTACGCCACAAAGGCCGTGCTTTGATCATCACCACAAGACTTTGCTTTTCAACAGAAGCCTCGATCATTTGCATCTTAGCATGCCACACAGGCAAACCACTCTATGCAACCGATATCAGTCACACAGAATGAAATCCAATGTCAGACACACAGTCCATTTACAAGTCCGTTCTGGGTCTGAACGAAACCGGAGGCACCTAGTACCCCGCATATCCATCGATCTCCAAGTACGTCTGGACGATCACCAACTGTTTCCATCTTCTTGGGTGTACAGCCCAATCAAGATCATCAGTAATTACCCAAACGACGTGAAGACCTCCGGTCTTCGACCATCGTCTTCATCTTCGACTTATCGTCGTATCAGTTATTCAGAATGGGATGAACCCGGTCTTTCCGAATAACTCGCGTATATTTTAAATAAGTGTTACACAAACACAACATACGCCTCATTCCAATTCATTAGTCACTAACCGTAAATTAATCAAGAGAATAATTCCCCAAATATTAACCCCGAAGGCCGAAACCAACATCAGATCAATATCCAGAAAACCATTCTGCTTGGCTAACCGACAGTTAGTTTCTAAATTTCACGTTCAAATCTAATTAAAGATTTAACTATCGCCTGGAGCAAAACTGGTGATACTCCATTCTCGATCTTTTCAATCTAATTAAAGATTCATTAAAACTCCACTTAGTTTTAATCATTTTCTGGGTTAAAGAATCAGTGTCATTTAAAACACGATTCACGATAAACCCAAAATCACATTCCATTAATTATCGGGTTAAAGAACAAGTGTTATTTAAAACACTGTTCACGATAAACCCAAAAATCAATACCAATTCAATTCCAATTAAATATCATTTAATTGGTACACTTCATTAAATCTAAATAAAAAGATTTAATCTTTTCTCAACTGGGTTCAAGAACAGTGTTAGTGAAGACACCATTCACGACAAACCCAAATCACATTCGATATTCAATACAAGGCTCTGAATAGAAAATATATCGGCTTATATTCAATATCGAATTCTACGACTAACAAATGTCGTATTGGAAATAACGATACAAATATATATCTTTCGAATTTCCATAACAACACCTGTAATATCACGAATTCTAACATCGAAATATTCCGAAGACAATTTCGATTCAAATCCACTCCAATGCAATCATTGGAAATTTTGGTTATTTTCAAAACCATTTCAAATTCAATTTATTTATTTAAAAATAAATAGAATTATAATTCTAGTTCAAAACTAGTTCATTTCGATAAAAATCTATTTTTATCTTTTCAAATATGGAGTTTTTCATCCCAAACTTTCACAAATCATTTCTTATGATTTTACACAAATTATTACTATTTTTAATAATTTTATCAAGGCCCGTACAGTCGATTTCCATTAACGGCCATCGAACTGCACTTACAGCGACCTTTTTCGAATTTGATTTGGACGTATCTCCAAATCCAACCGTTAGATTTCAAATTTCTAACATTCATTAGAAAGCTCTTTTCGATACGAACCCAACGGTTCCGGTTTTAGGAGAATCCGACGGTCGGATCTCCCGCAATGTCCGTTTGAAATAAATGGTCGAAATTCACGAACTGCCGCGGCGCGGCGCATTCTATTCAAGCCATTATATTATATATATAATATATATAATATATACTTCGTCGATTTCTATTTAAAACGAATTATATAAATAGTTTTAAATTTGTTTCAAAAGCAATTTCAACTTCCTTTTCAATTCAAATCAAAATTGAATTCTTCTTTATAAATTCGTTTCAAAATTCATTTCTATTCAATTCAAATTTCAATTCAATTTGAATTCATTTCAATTCGTTTTCAATTCAATTCATTTCGAAATCGTTTTCAATTCAATTCATTTCGAAATCGTTTTCAATTCAATTCATTTCGAAATCGTTTTCAATTCAATTCATTTCGAAATCGTTTTCAATTCAATTCATTTCGAAATCGTTTTCAATTCAATTCATTTCGAAATCGTTTTCAATTCAATTCATTTCGAAATCGTTTTCAATTCAATTCATTTCGAAATAAATAAAATCGATATAAATATCGTTCGCGTCAAAATGGCGTCAATCTAATCAACACGGCTTCATATATTTCTATTTTCAAATATTCTATTTCAAATATTTCTTTTTCAAAATTGTTGTTATTATCAAAATATTTCGTTCAACACATGACCAATCTCAAAGGATGAGTACTGTCAACACATGAACTTTTATTTTATAATATTCTTTATTTTTCAAATTGGAATGAGGCCCAATCCATTACCATATAAAGTTAATTATATGGATTTTCATACAACACATGTATATAATAGCATTGAAAAATAATCAACCATCAACCAAAGTGCACTACACTGTATAAGCATCAAATATAAATATCTAACGCTTATAACAGCCTGTCAATCAATCGATCGACATATCTAATCAATCAGGATGAGTGAACTGCATATTTCATCCTAACACCCGTGTGGGGTTTCAAACAATCAAACACATATTTTATTTGTGCTGTTGGGCAATGTGTAAAATTTATCGACCCTATCAATGTCCTTCAAATAGGTGTACATAAACAAACCGTCTGGTTTGTAAATGAATATTTATTTATTCACATTCGCGTTAAAAATTATATTTTTTAACGATAAAACATTTTATTCCAACATATGAATTTCTATTCAGTTCTTTCTTTAAATAAAATGATATTTTTATTTTTCTAACATATTTTAGAAAATTTCGGCGGCATAACGGCACGATACTAGAAACGGGACAAGACCTAGCCTTATCCCCGGTCTAGTGAAGGCCCACGTCATTCACACATCAATCAAATCAATCTCATCTCACCAAACCATTCAATTCAAACAAATAATTCAACTAATCTATGCAACCAAACAAACAAGTCCATGGTCTGTGGACGATTGTGTCGGGTGCTACTAAGCACCGTCTGCATCCTAGTATATATATATAACTAGAAAAATTAAATTGAAAGGTGAGAAATTCTCACAGATAGCTATCCTAGCTCCACGGCACTTCATTGATAGAAATCTTCATCGCTATCGCATCTTCGTCGTCTTCGTTGCCCGTAGCCACTACATATGTAAAAATCGAATTTTTACTTCGATGTTCAATATATAAAAATCGAATTTTTACTTTGCTATCCTATATATAAAAATCGAATTTTTATTTCGAAGTTCAATATATAAAAATCATATTTTTACTTCGAAGTTCAATATATAAAAATCATATTTTTACTTCGAAGTTCAATATATAAAAATCATATTTTTATCCGAAGTTCTATATATCAAAATCATACTTTTAACTCGAAGTTCAATATATAAAAACTATATTTTTAGTTTGCTATTCAATATATAAAAATCGAATTTTTAGTTCGAAGTTCAATATATAAAAATCATATTTTTATTCGAAGTTCTATATATCAAAATCGACTTTTTATCGCTATGTCAAATAGATAAAAATTATATTTTTATCACGCTATTCCTCATATAAAGATTTCGCCTTTATAAAAACATATACTTCGCTTTTTCAAATTTAAAGATTTCATCTTTATAAAAATCTCCTTTTTATTTTTCTACACATATAAAGATGATATTTTTAATATTCCTATTATGTAAAAATTATATTTTTAATTCTCTACCTAAACAAAAACCATATTTCTACCACTTCTATATAGTAAAGATTATATTTTTAATTCTTTAAAAATATAAAAACTATATTTTTAATACTTTAAAAATATAAAAATCATATTTTTATTATCGCTATATAGTAAAGACTATATTTATAATACTTTAAAAAATATAAAAATCATATTTTTATTATCGCTATATAGTAAAGACTATATTTTTAATACTTTAAAAAATATAAAAATCATATTTTTATTATCGCTATATAGTAAAGACTATATTTTTAATACTTTAAAAAATATAAAAATCATATTTTTATTATCTTAAAAATATAAAAACTATATTTTTTATATGTAAAAATCCCATAGAAGTATGCATAACTAAATAAAACAAATCAATTTTATAACAAAGTAAAATTCAGTTTTGTAACAAAATAAAATTCAGTTTTTTTTATTACCTGAAACGTATACAACTCGCTGTATTTACAGAGGGGAAGGTGGAGGTCGAGGGGCGCGCTGGAGGTGGTAGGCAGGGCGTGGCGGTGGTCAGGCGGTCGGAGTTGGTCGCAGGTGGCGGCTCAGGGCAGTGGCGGTTCGATTAGAAGAAGGGGAAAGAGGTTGCGGTGGGTTTCTGGAAGGGGAGAGAAGGCCAGCGGGTGGGATGATCGGCGGCGGGGGTTTCTAGTGGGGGCGCCCACCTCCTGCGGCGGCGGAAAGACTCCAGGGGCGGCGGTCTTCCTTCGTCGTCCTCATTTTCTCTTTTTTTTTTCTTAAATCGATTCTGAAATAATGATTTGGGGGGGGGCAGAAGTTAAAGAGGGAAAAGAGATATTTTTTTATTTTATTTTATTATTAAATTAATTTAATTTCTCTCTCCTAAGTTGACTTTTCATACGACCTCAAAACGAGGCCCACCGCCTGTCGTCCATAGCGTTTTACCCCCATTCTGAACACAATGGGATATATATCGCAAGCTGATTCGTCCGTTTCAATCAGTTTCCGTTGAATTTACATTTAAATCGCTGTATTGAATTTTAAACGTACATTTCAAATTACCGGGGTCACATATTAACTCGGAAAATTACAGAAAAATATTTTCTAGCTTCGTATTGACGATACGGTCCTAACAGAACTAGTTTCGTCGAATTCTGAGACCGTTTGAAAAATGGCCAATTTCCAGTCGATTAAAATCAACTGAAACCGGTCAAACGCGTTTTCCTTTGCCACGCTCACATATTGATTCGAAAAATTATGAAATTTGGAATCTAGCAATAACTTTACACTGCGGATCCAACAAAAGAGGTTTCGTCGAAATCCGAGGTCATCTGCAAAATGTCCATTTTTAAGGGCCTGAATTCCATAGCGACTATTCAGGATTTTCAACTGGACATATCTTTTGATTCTTGTCATGAAATTTTGATTTTTCGGATTCGTTGGAAAGATATTATCAATTAGATTCTAATATTTTTGGTTTCACTAAAATCCGGATTGTTTTGCACCCGGTACATTCAATTGAAGTTTGAAATCGAATTATCGAACTACCGCGCCATTTTCAATTCTATTTATAATTATATATAAATATTTATATTCTAACGACGACGCGTATAATATATACGTTCGAATTATATTAAAAATAAATTTCTCGTCGATATTATTTAAAATAATTCATTTTAAATATTCAAAATTCGCTAAAATTGCCAAAATAAAAATTTCAAACTGGCTCGCATTTTACGGGTTGTTACAATCTCCCCCACTTAAAACTTTTCGTCCCCGAAAAGGAACAAAGTCGAAAGTGGTTTGATTAATTAACTCTACATTCGATCGGGCTTCCATTCTCCAACTCTTTAGTTTCTGAGAATTTTCAAAATTTCAAAAATTTGGCTAACACCCTAAATTTTTGAAAAATTTCGCCATAACCTCCCCTGCACCGGGAGCATCGGGGAATTTCAAATAGCTTCCCCGGTCCTTCAGATCTCAAAAAGAAAAAGAAAAAGCCAAGCGGCTAGCCAATAGGCTCACAAAATCATCATCACCCAAACAAAACAGTAAATTATGTAGTAAACATGTACCTATTTGTCGGGCAAACAAATTTTATTCTCTGGCTCTAGCCTCCTTGCTATGACCTGTTCAATGATATATATGTATATGCAAGCAAATGCGACCAATTTTTAATATAATCCAATATTTGATTATATTAGGCATAAATGGTTAAAAATTAGCAAACAATTAAACAAACAACACAAACATCAATCAATTAGTGAATTAGAGTTTCAAATTCATAATTTTGATACATATACAAAAAATCATGTTTTTGATGCCAATTCACAACAATGTGTTCTAACTATATATAAGTTTTGGTTCTCACACCAGCCTAATGGAAATATGTAGAAAATCACACCTTCAACTCTCGAACACTAATTCTGATGATGTAGCTACAATCATCAGAATCATCTTCGGGCGACTAGAGTGTGAATCTATATCTATCCAGTATATTAAAACTTCGAATACACGTGGATCAGACGTATACCCAAAATCTTTATATACTACATTGTCCAAATCAATATAAATAAATAATCAAATACGAATAGTTGATTTAAATTTTCAAAACAAAGAATGTTTTCATTTGAAAAATATACTCTTCACACTCGTTCTAGGATACTACTGATCCCATCTCTAACGAGTCATTCTCATTGGATTTTACTAACCCAATATCTGATGAATTCTTTCGTATGGTTCTAATGTGCCTTGTTCTCTGAGCTTTGTAAACCAAAGCTCTGATACCAACTGTGACGGCAAGGAATTTCGCTCGGTCCGAACCAGTCGCTAAACCGATCCAGGCCGTTCGAAACGCCCTATCGTTCGAGAACAAGACAAAACAGAACGCATACAGAAGAACATTTCATTGCATATCACAACAATGCATCAGATTACAAGAATATACAGAGTATAAAGGAATAAACATTACACAGAAATATCAGAGATTTAAATTACATTTAATTACATAGCAGCGGAAAATAATACAATACACAACTAGAAAGAGATATACGGATACAAAGCTTTCCAGATATCGTTCCAGCTGTAAACCAGGATCCTGTGAATATAAATCTGCAAAACCAAAACTACTAGCTGCCCGTGTCAAAATAAGGGCACCCAGAGTTTAGGTTTAAAACAATAAACTCCAGGTCAGTCATGTGACTGGTGTGAGAACTAAAACAGTTATTAATCTTTATTTTAAATCATTAGGTAAATCAAGGGACCACGCCGTATAACACGGAACGGGTTTCCTCCCAAGAATACCAGTGCATAAACAAACAGCGCAATGCTAAATAAAGAAAAATGAAGCTGTTATAAGACCCAGGTCCCATCACACAATGCAACGCAGTCGAGGATAGGGTTTTCCCTTATAACAACCAAAGAATGCTTGATACGGTTAAAACAAATCGTTTGATACTATTATAAGTGCATAGTGTATAAAGCAACTTCAAATCATAAGTATCAATCATAGGTGGCATGAGCGTCCCATGCCACTATGTCGCCATATATAGGTTTACAAATAAAACCGCAAAGTCACGTATTTGGAAATTGGATTTCCGTCTATGAACCGAGGCAAAAGATAGTCCTCAACCGATTTGAGACTGCCTAGCCCGAGTCTCAGGATCAGAGCTCGAGTGACCCTTGGATCGTCAGGGCCGGTCCACCGATGTGGATTAAAATGCCTGAACACTACGTTTCCCCACCCTTTGGGGCGTAAATGAGCCAACAAATGACTCCATCGGACCCGGATCGTCCGATCAAACCGAGGCGCCTCGCAACAGCAACAACCACATAAGTCAAACTCGTCAGGGCGTGTAAAACCACTGACGCCACTTCTAGCTAGGAGGAAACGTAGGCCCTCCCGGAGGTCCGTCTCCCGTTTTTGGTTCATACCGGGTGCGAAACACGCGAAGTAAACGTTACACAAAGCTACGCCACAAAGGCCGTGCTTTGATCATCACCACAAGACTTTGCTTTTCAACAGAAGCCTCGATCATTTGCATCTTAGCATGCCACACAGGCAAACCACTCTATGCAACCGATATCAGTCACACAGAATGAAATCCAATGTCAGACACACAGTCCATTTACAAGTCCGTTCTGGGTCTGAACGAAACCGGAGGCACCTAGTACCCCGCATATCCATCGATCTCCAAGTACGTCTGGACGATCACCAACTGTTTCCATCTTCTTGGGTGTACAGCCCAATCAAGATCATCAGTAATTACCCAAACGACGTGAAGACCTCCGGTCTTCGACCATCGTCTTCATCTTCGACTTATCGTCGTATCAGTTATTCAGAATGGGATGAACCCGGTCTTTCCGAATAACTCGCGTATATTTTAAATAAGTGTTACACAAACACAACATACGCCTCATTCCAATTCATTAGTCACTAACCGTAAATTAATCAAGAGAATAATTCCCCAAATATTAACCCCGAAGGCCGAAACCAACATCGGATCAATATCCAGAAAACCATTCTGCCTGGCTAACCGACAGTTAGTTTCTAAGTTTCACGTTCAAATCTAATTAAAGATTTAACTATCGCCTGGAGCAAAACTGGTGATACTCCATTCTCGATCTTTTCAATCTAATTAAAGATTCATTAAAACTCCACTTAGTTTTAATCATTTTCTGGGTTAAAGAATCAGTGTCATTTAAAACACGATTCACGATAAACCCAAAATCACATTCCATTAATTATCGGATTAAAGAACAAGTGTTATTTAAAACACTGTTCACGATAAACCCAAAAATCAATACCAATTCAATTCCAATTAAATATCATTTAATTGGTACACTTCATTAAATCTAAATAAAAAGATTTAATCTTTTCTCAACTGGGTTCAAGAACAGTGTTAGTGAAGACACCATTCACGACAAACCCAAATCACATTCGATATTCAATACAAGGCTCTGAATAGAAAATATATCGGCTTATATTCAATATCGAATTCTACGACTAACAAATGTCGTATTGGAAATAACGATACAAATATATATCTTTCGAATTTCCATAACAACACCTGTAATATCACGAATTCTAACATCGAAATATTCCGAAGACAATTTCGATTCAAATCCACTCCAATGCAATCATTGGAAATTTTGGTTATTTTCAAAACCATTTCAAATTCAATTTATTTATTTAAAAATAAATAGAATTATAATTCTAGTTCAAAACTAGTTCATTTCGATAAAAATCTATTTTTATCTTTTCAAATATGGAGTTTTTCATCCCAAACTTTCACAAATCATTTCTTATGATTTTACACAAATTATTACTATTTTTAATAATTTTATCAAGGCCCGTACAGTCGATTTCCATTAACGGCCATCGAACTGCACTTACAGCGACCTTTTTCGAATTTGATTTGGACGTATCTCCAAATCCAACCGTTAGATTTCAAATTTCTAACATTCATTAGAAAGCTCTTTTCGATACGAACCCAACGGTTCCGGTTTTAGGAGAATCCGACGGTCGGATCTCCCGCAATGTCCGTTTGAAATAAATGGTCGAAATTCACGAACTGCCGCGTCGCGGCGCGTTCTATTCAGGCCATTATATTATATATATAATATATATAATATATACTTCGTTGATTTCTATTTAAAACGAATTATATAAATAGTTTTAAATTCGTTTCAAAAGCAATTTCAACTTCCTTTTCAATTCAAATCAAAATTGAATTCTTCTTTATAAATTCGTTTCAAAATTCATTTCTATTCAATTCAAATTTCAATTCAATTTGAATTCATTTCAATTCGTTTTCAATTCAATTCATTTCGAAATCGTTTTCAATTCAATTCATTTCGAAATCGTTTTCAATTCAATTCATTTCGAAATCGTTTTCAATTCAATTCATTTCGAAATCGTTTTCAATTCAATTCATTTCGAAATCGTTTTCAATTCAATTCATTTCGAAATCGTTTTCAATTCAATTCATTTCGAAATCGTTTTCAATTCAATTCATTTCGAAATCGTTTTCAATTCAATTCATTTCGAAATCGTTTTCAATTCAATTCATTTCGAAATAAATAAAATCGATATAAATATCGTTCGCGTCAAAATGGCGTCAATCTAATCAACACGGCTTCATATATTTCTATTTTCAAATATTCTATTTCAAATATTTCTTTTTCAAAATTGTTGTTATTATCAAAATATTTCGTTCAACACATGACCAATCTCAAAGGATGAGTACTGTCAACACATGAACTTTTATTTTATAATATTCTTTATTTTTCAAATTGGAATGAGGTCCAATCCATTACCATATAAAGTTAATTATATGGATTTTCATACAACACATGTATATAATAGCATTGAAAAATAATCAACCATCAACCAAAGTGCACTACACTGTATAAGCATCAAATATAAATATCTAACGCTTATAACAGCCTGTCAATCAATCGATCGACATATCTAATCAATCAGGATGAGTGAACTGCATATTTCATCCTAACACCCGTGTGGGGTTTCAAACAATCAAACACATATTTTATTTGTGCTGTTGGGCGATGTGTAAAATTTATCGACCCTATCAATGTCCTTCAAATAGGTGTACATAAACAAACCGTCTGGTTTGTAAATGAATATTTATTTATTCACATTCGCGTTAAAAATTATATTTTTTAACGATAAAACATTTTATTCCAACATATGAATTTCTATTCAGTTCTTTCTTTAAATAAAATGATATTTTTATTTTTCTAACATATTTTAGAAAATTTCGGCGGCATAACGGCACGATACTAGAAACGGGACAAGGCCTAGCCTTATCCCCGGTCTAGTGAAGGCCCACGCCATTCACACATCAATCAAATCAATCTCATCTCACCAAACCATTCAATTCAAACAAATAATTCAACTAATCTATGCAACCAAACAAACAAGTCCATGGTCTGTGGACGATTGTGTCGGGTGCTACTAAGCACCGTCTGCATCCTAGTATATATATATAACTAGAAAAATTAAATTGAAAGGTGAGAAATTCTCACAGATAGCTATCCTAGCTCCACGGCACTTCATTGATAGAAATCTTCATCGCTATCGCATCTTCGTCGTCTTCGTTGCCCGTAGCCACTACATATGTAAAAATCGAATTTTTACTTCGATGTTCAATATATAAAAATCGAATTTTTACTTTGCTATCCTATATATAAAAATCGAATTTTTATTTCGAAGTTCAATATATAAAAATCATATTTTTACTTCGAAGTTCAATATATAAAAATCATATTTTTACTTCGAAGTTCAATATATAAAAATCATATTTTTATCCGAAGTTCTATATATCAAAATCATACTTTTAACTCGAAGTTCAATATATAAAAACTATATTTTTAGTTTGCTATTCAATATATAAAAATCGAATTTTTAGTTCGAAGTTCAATATATAAAAATCATATTTTTATTCGAAGTTCTATATATCAAAATCGACTTTTTATCGCTATGTCAAATAGATAAAAATTATATTTTTATCACGCTATTCCTCATATAAAGATTTCGCCTTTATAAAAACATATACTTCGCTTTTTCAAATTTAAAGATTTCATCTTTATAAAAATCTCCTTTTTATTTTTCTACACATATAAAGATGATATTTTTAATATTCCTATTATGTAAAAATTATATTTTTAATTCTCTACCTAAACAAAAACCATATTTCTACCACTTCTATATAGTAAAGATTATATTTTTAATTCTTTAAAAATATAAAAACTATATTTTTAATACTTTAAAAATATAAAAATCATATTTTTATTATCGCTATATAGTAAAGACTATATTTATAATACTTTAAAAAATATAAAAAATCATATTTTTATTATCGCTATATAGTAAAGACTATATTTTTAATACTTTAAAAAATATAAAAATCATATTTTTATTATCGCTATATAGTAAAGACTATATTTTTAATACTTTAAAAAATATAAAAATCATATTTTTATTATCTTAAAAATATAAAAACTATATTTTTTATATGTAAAAATCCCATAGAAGTATGCATAACTAAATAAAACAAATCAATTTTATAACAAAGTAAAATTCAGTTTTGTAACAAAATAAAATTCAGTTTTTTTTTATTACCTGAAACGTATACAACTCGCTGTATTTACAAAGGGGAAGGTGGAGGTCGAGGGGCGCGCTGGAGGTGGTAGGCAGGGCGTGGCGGTGGTCAGGCGGTCGGAGTTGGTCGCAGGTGGCGGCTCAGGGCAGTGGCGGTTCGATTAGAAGAAGGGGAAAGAGGTTGCGGTGGGTTTCTGGAAGGGGAGAGAAGGCCAGCGGGTGGGATGATCGGCGGCGGGGGTTTCTAGTGGGGGCGCCCACCTCCTGCGGCGGCGGAAAGACTCCAAGGGCGGCGGTCTTCCTTCGTCGTCCTCATTTTCTCTCTTTTTTTTTTTTTTAAATCGATTCTGAAATAATGATTTGGGGGGGCCAGAAGTTAAAGAGGGAAAAGAGATATTTTTTTATTTTATTTTATTATTAAATTAATTTAATTTCTCTCTCCTAAGTTGACTTTTCATACGACCTCAAAACGAGGCCCACCGCCTGTCGTCCATAGCGTTTTACCCCCATTCTGAACACAATGGGATATATATCGCAAGCTGATTCGTCCGTTTCAATCAGTTTCCGTTGAATTTACATTTAAATCGCTATATTGAATTTTAAACGTACATTTCAAATTACCGGGGTCACATATTAACTCGGAAAATTACAGAAAAATATTTTCTAGCTTCGTATTGACGATACGGTCCTAACAGAACTAGTTTCGTCGAATTCTGAGACCGTTTGAAAAATGGCCAATTTCCAGTCGATTAAAATCAACTAAAACCGATCAAACGCGTTTTCCTTTGCCACGCTCACATATTGATTCGAAAAATTATTAAATTTGGAATCTAGCAATAACTTTACACTGCGGATCCAACAAAAGTGGTTTCGTCGAAATCCGAGGTCATCTGCAAAATGTCCATTTTTAAGGGCCTGAATTCCATAGCGACTATTCAGGATTTTCAACTGGACATATCTTTTGATTCTTGTCATGAAATTTTGATTTTTCGGATTCGTTGGAAAGATATTATCAATTAGATTCTAATATTTTTGGTTTCACTAAAATCCGGATTGTTTTGCACCCGGTACATTCAATTGAAGTTTGAAATCGAATTATCGAACTACCGCGCCATTTTCAATTCTATTTATAATTATATATAAATATTTATATTCTAACGACGACGCGTATAATATATACGTTCGAATTATATTCAAAATAAATTTCTCGTCGATATTATTTAAAATAATTCATTTTAAATATTCAAAATTCGCTAAAATTGCCAAAATAAAAATTTCAAACTGGCTCGCATTTTACGGGTTGTTACAATTCACAATTCAAATTAAAGTTCAGAGCTGCAACAACAATCGAAGAAGATTAATCAGCATTTCTGCATCAAATTCGATTTATAATCCTTTTCTTTAGCCACGAAAGGCAAGTACAGTTATTTTCCGATATAAACATTAATTATGATTGTGGCATGAATTGTAAATCTGAATCTGAGGTTATGTCTGTTCTGTTCTATTTAGATCTATCTTATTCTGTATCTCTTTCCTCTTTCTGTTCTATAGCCAGGCTACTACGAGCCTGCGCCGAATCTCATAAGAGATTAACGCATGAACGCTAAATTTTGGGATAAATAATGAATAATGCATAATTGGACATGAAACTGTTGCCTATGAGACTATTATTGCCTATGACTATGATTCATGACTATGAGACTATTGCCTATGACTATGATTCATGACTATGAGACTATTGCCTATGACTATGATTCACGCCTATGAGACTATTGCCTATGACTATGATTCACGCCTATGAGACTATTGCCTATGACATTGAATAAGAAATTATTGTGATTTGTCGCCCATGACTATTGTAGTTAGTTTCTTAAGCCTATTCCCTTAATGATACTAGATCTCATATTTAGTATGTAACTTTGCTAGTTTATTCCCATTCACTGTTATGTACATCGAGCCTAGTGGGGCCATTATCATTGTATTTGGTTCATTATTTCATGCCTATTCTTTCTTGTGCTTATCTCCTATTCCTTTTGCTAGGGCCATTTCATGAGTACTTAGAGAACTTGTTGAAACATTGGGCGTAGCTTAATTAAGTTAATAAATATGTTGGCATAATTTGAATTGGCTATGATAGAGAATGATTTACATGCATATTAGTCTTGGACAAAAATGGTAAACTAGAATATTAAATCTAGTTTTGACATGAACTGTAAATGGGAATATTAAGGCTAAGATTTAGGGCATATATTGTATTATGAATTATGACCTTGATTTAGGCATGTAAGTTTAGGCTAAATCTATGATTAGGCAAGATAGGTAAATAGAGTTTTAGACATATATAATCTGCTAAATCTATTATCTGCTAAATCCGTTAAATTGCCTAATCCGTTAAATCTGTTATATTGCCTAATTTGCTAGTTCTGCTATATTGCCTAATCTGCTAGATCTGTTCATCTGCTAAATCTGTCATCTGCTAAGTCTGCTGAAAATGCCTAATCCGTTATATGCTAAATCTGCTAAATTGCTTAATCTGCTAAATCTGTTAAGTCGCCTAATCTGCGAAATCTGTTATCTGCTCAGTTGATATATTTAGTCTGTTGTTGACATAATCTGAATTGGCTATAGTTATGAATAATTGACATGTATATTAGGCATGGGCATAAATGGTAAATTATTAATTAATTGGCAGCAAAGATAAATATGGCTAACTCGAGGTTAAAATGAGTTTGCGGCGTAATCCTGCCCGGAACCGCCCGACACATCCAGTGGTCGCAAACAATAGGTTCTAATGTGAGAAGTTAGTCATAACGTGCTTGAAACCCGAGGTTAGACTCAGTTTGTGGCAGAAACTTGCTCGGAACCAACCGGCCTAACCAGTAGCCGCAAACTGTCAGTCTAATGTGAGAGGTTTGGGCATTAATATTTAATTAATGAAAATCTGAGATAAATATGATGTCTAAAACGTGTTGGGTGGATAGGGTTAAACCAACAGGACTAATGAAATTAATAAACCTGTTTCATGAATCTGTAGGCCCAGTACAAAGTTAGACAAGTCTATAAATCTGTTAAATCTGTATGTCTGATCCGTTAGTCTGAAAACTTATTAACTTGATTTTCTGATCTGTGAACTAGTTGACCTGAACTCTGTATGTCTGAACTTGTAAACAATTTAATCTGAAATCTGTTAGTCTGGGGGCACAAGGTTAGGAGGGAAAAATGCTTGTGTCATCTGTTCTTTGGGACCCATATTAGTCAGTAACCATTTCTGGTATCAAAATTTTGAACCAACGGTAGGTAGGGTCCGGGCACGCTTACTGAACTAATTATAAGCGGTTCATTCTGATAATGGCGAGGTGTGTTGATGGTGTGTTCCAACCGGGTCATGTGCGTGCATGGATCCTGGTCTGCCTCTGAGGATGTAAGACGCCGTGACATCTGTAAATAGGTCTGTGTCATTTAAAGGTTGCCAATTTGGGGAGTGATACACCCTTTTGTGGGGCGGGCACAGGGTATTTATGTATTACGGAGCCGATCGCTTGGGGTAGGGTTTTACGGTACACTTAGTTCTTTCTGTTACTGTTGGTACCGTCTGTTTCTGTTGGGTGGCAACACCTGTCTATTTCTGCGTGGTACCGTCTGTTCGGGTGGTAAAGGCCCATTTACTAGTGTACACCTAATTCTAACATTATGTTTCCGTAGGGATTATTCTGTTTCCGTTTCTGTCTCTATTCGGATGGTAAAGGCCCATTACTAGCATTCTATTTCTGTACTTTCTGTTCGGGTGGTAAAGGCCCATTATTAGCATTATGTTTCTGTACCTTCTGTTAGGGTGGTAAAAGCCCATTATTCTGTTTTTGTTTCTGTTTAGACATTAGGGTAACACCTAATCCTGTTATACTAGTATTAGTGCAGAGAAGTGAAAAGTAATATCATCATGTTTCTTCTCTTTAACCTAAGTATATCTGTTATTCCTGTTTCCTGTTATCTCTCATCCAAATTTATTTGCATGCCATGACATTATTATCTGTTCATAACTGAAAGTCACTGGACTTGCCAGACTTTATGTCTGACCCTTGTTGTTTCGCCTCTTTTCTTCTGTTCCCCCCCCCCCCCCCAGGTTTTCAAGGAGGGAATACTCTAGCTTGATCCGGATCTTTCTTCCTGCTTGGAGTGCTTAAAGTACGGCTTGTCTTTTTCTGGCATCTTTGGTGGGGATTATGATTTTAAAGTTTTGTACTCTGATGGCTTTTGAACAAGGCTGATATATATGTACTTGAGTTTTTGGTAAAGTTGTAACCAAACTGATTTCTGTCCGCTGAAATAAAGTTATAAAGTTTTTCAAGTATTATTTTTATATCTGTCTTGTAATATTCTGTTCTGTTTACTAAAATGCTCCATCAAAGTTAAGACATTCCCTTTGTGAGTGACCTTAACGGAGGTGGGGTGTTACAACTACCGTAAATCGATCTAAATAGCGCTAAAGGAAATAGAATTCGATGAAACGAACGTCGACGTTTACGTTATTAAATTTTCTAATTTCAATTCATATAAATAACTATAATTCAAAAATCAATATTTCAGTTTAAATTTATTAACTGATTTCATGTTAAATTTCAAAACAAATAAATTCTAAGTTAAACGATCGTCTTAGTATTTTACAAATTCGAATTTAAAAAATGTACACCAAATATATATTCAAAAATCTAATTCATCGGCTTAAAATAAAATCGACTTTCCTAAAATTTAAACGGCAAATTTATGCTTCGTTACAAATTACTCCTTGCATTTATCATCTTTTATATGCTGATGATTTACTTATATTTTTGAAAGTGGATGTTCAGAGTGCTTTTATTATTAAAGATATTTTTAATAATCTCAAAAAATATGCAGGTCTTAAAATCTATGCTAGTAAAAGTTCTTTAGTTTAGACCGTATTACGATAATTGATATTTTTAACATCCTTAATTGTAAGAAGGGTAATTTACCAGTCAAATACTTAGGGTCCCTATTAAGTACCAATCAACTTATTGGTAACAACTATATGAAATTTACTGGAAAATGTTTTGTTTATGAAGTGAATTTATTAAAAAAAACATGTTAATGATAATTTATTAATGGTTATTGTAATTAAGCTGTTACAAGTTTATAACGGTAATATATTTATGAATCAATATTATAATTGAGCTGTTATACTAGCACAACGGTAATATTTTTATGTAGCATTATTATTGAGCTGTTACAAAAGCTAATGGTATTAAAATATTGTTTTGAATAAGAATATAAATTAAAATATAGTAGCATTCCATCAGTTTAGCAATGTATACAGTTTTCATACTACCTATTTAAATGATAGATAGATAGAAGAGAATACATAAGAATAACATACATTATTCTTTTCTCATTCCTTCAAAAAAAGAATAACAAATACTTTTCTTTGTTCTTCAAAAAATACTTTTTTCTTCTTTTCTTCCTTCAACAAAATTAAAAACATCTTGAGTAGTATTTTAAAGTGCAAATCGGAATCGACTTTGTCAGTGAGTACATGATCAATATTTTTTAGATTAAAGAGGTTGTTTTATCCCGGAGGCGGCGATGGAATTTCGAGAACTACTTTGCACCTCCGAGCAGATCGCCAAAACGCCTTCAAGAAAGTGACATAGTACACGACTCAACCATTGTTTTCCAACAATTTGAAGATGTTTCTACACAAAACAATAGCTTTGAATACAAATATGGACGACGCTGCTCCCATCGCCCATGTTCAGTTTCTAATCAAAATTAATTAAGGCCATTGTTATTGACACTCCAAATATTGTTAAGGGAAGACTATTTTTTTTTACAAAAATTGTTAAGGGGAGTACTAATAAGGAAAGTAGCCACTTAACAAAAAAAGATAATTTTACCTTATTACTCATTTAGCTCCTTAACAAATAAAGGTAATTTTACCTTAATAAATATTACAAGGGTCGTAGTAATTTTTTTTTGATTCGCATATATCGATTTTTTTTAACTCTACAAGATAAGCGTTTTCAGAGGAATAGGATCAAACTTTTTTGTTGTTGACCTATACATGCCGAATTTTAGTATTACGGAGGCAGTGCATCGAAACGATTATTAATTTTCAACATATCACTGTCAAATACATATATAACCGATTACGTGCTGCATTCGATGTAGTGGTGACAAACTGCTTATTTTAATTCGGTTTCCTTTATCGGAAAAGTTTTTTTAATCTATTTTAAAGGGGCAATCCTGGAATATTGAGTAGTGTGAAATAATATGTTTGTGTAGCCTCTTAACAATTTTTCACAAAATGGAGTGTTTTTAAAAAATAACCCCCTTAACAATAGTTGGATTGTCAATAACAACACCCTTAATTAAGAGACATTTGATGAAATGAACCAAATTTCCCCTTTCGGGAAAGCCCGGATTGAGTTGAGAACACGACGCATCAGAACACAAACAATAAAACATTTCATTTCTATTACAATAAATACATCAGAGTATAAGAATATTCCAGAGTATGAATAACTATTACACATTGGAAATACAGTATCAGAGATATAAAAATTACATAACAGCGGAAAATAATAACTGACACAACTGAAAGAGATATACGGATACATAGTTTTCCGAATATAGCTCCAGCTGTAATCCAGGATCCTGTGAAAAGAAAAACTGTGAAAACCAAAACTACTAGCTGCCCGTGTGGAAAATATGGGCACCTAGAGTTTAGGTAGAAACAATAAACTCCGAGTCAGTCATGGGACTGGTGTGAGAACTCAAAATAGTTATTTAAACTTTACTTTAAAATAACGTAAATCAAGGGACCACGCCGTATAACACGGAACGAGTTTACCCCCAAGAATACCAGTCCCTAAAACAAATAGCGCAATGCTAATTAAAGAAAGATGAAGCTATTATACAACTCAGGTCCCATCACACAATGCAACGCAAGTCGGAGAATATAGTTTTACCTTATAATAGTCAAATATGCTTAGTACGTTTTTAAAAAAAATCTTTTATTATTACTATAAGTGAAGAAATCAACTTCGAATATAAATATATCAATCCTAGGCGCCATAGGTACCATATATTATGTCGCCATATATAGGTTTACAATTAAAACCACAAAATGTTGTATTAGAAGTTTGGATTTCCATACTGATGGCTCCTGATTCGAAAGATCTGTCGCGTAGTGCAATACACAACGGCTTATGTCCCAGCAAGAGAAAACACCGTAATGCACATACACACTTTTGGGAAATCAAGTATCACTGCGACTTACATCCCGGTGAGAGAAAACACCGCTTACTCTATCCCTCTGGGAATCGGGGGGTGTGCCCTATCTCTCTGAGCGTGGAGCGACCACACTCAGCTCATCTCGGTCGACCGAATCCATGACACCTCTAAGGGTGTCTACCCTCATCTCGAAAGCATACTGACCTGACAATCAGTACACCATCATGCCAGGGTGCGAGACTCGCGAATTAACGCTACAGAAAGTTATGCTAATTAAAGCTGTGCTTTGATCATCAACCACAAGGCTTTTCTTTTCAATTAAATCCTTGATCTATGCATCTCAGCATGTCACATTGTCAATCCATACGATACCATTGATTTCTGCCAATATATAACCTCTAAGCTCGTACGTCTCAGAGAAGGGTGTTAAGCAAGAGAATAAATTCTCAGCCACCAAACAGATATATATTTAGCTGAGATCAACGAATACAGCTTAAAGGAATACAACGTCAGACATACCATCCATTTACAAGTCCGTTCTGGGTCTGAACGAAACCGAAGTCACCTTATTCCTCGTCCCGTATGTCAAATACAGGAGAGATGAAGCGACCCAAACTCGCCCTTATGGGAAAGCCCGAATTGAGTTGAGAACACGACAAATCAAAACACAAACAGAAGAACATTTCATTGCTTATTACAACAATTACATTAGAGTACAAGAATATAACAGAGTATGAATAAATAATACACGTTTGACAAATATCAGAGATTCAAATTACAAAGCAGTAGAAAATTAATACATAACACAACTATAAGAGATACACGGATACAGAGCGTTCCGAATATAGTTCCAGCTGTAAACCAGGATCCTGTGAATATAATATTTGCAAAACCAAAACAACTAACTACCCGTGTGGAAAATAGGGGCACCCAGAATTTAGGTTAAAACAATAAACTTCAGGTCAGTCATGTGACTGGTGTGAGAACTAAAACAGTTATTTAAAAGTTTACTTTAAAAATAAAGTAAATCTAGGGACCATGCCGTATAGCACGGAAAGGGTTTTCCCCCAAGAATACCAATGCATAAAACAAACAGCGCAATGCTTTTTGGAAAAATGAAGCTATTATAAGACTCGGGTCCCATCACACAATGCAATGCAAGCCGGAGGATAGAGTTTTCCCTTATAATAGCCAAACATGCTTGGTACGTTTAAAACATATTATTTGATACTATTATAAGTGCATAGTGTATAAAACAACTTCAAATATAATTGTATCAATCATAAACGACATGGGTACCAAATATCATGTCGCCATACTAGGCTCTACAATCAAAACCAAAATGTCACGTATTGGAAATTTGATTCCATCTATGAGTCGAGGCCAGGGATGGCTCCTCACCACTTCGAGGCACTCTAGCAAATGTCTCAGGACTACACACTCTGGGTAGCCCTTGGATGCTTCAGGGCCGGTCCTTTCTTACGTTTGAGGATTGGTTATTCCTGAACACACGTTTCCCGGTCCTATCAGACCTATCCATCGGCTCCGTAGTAACCGATATATCCGAGGCGCCTCGCAATCCAACAACCACATAGGTAAAAATATAATGAATGTCTGGGCTCCATACCAAGACACCACCCATAGCTAGAAAGAAACGTCGTGCACTCCCTGCAGTCCGATCCCATTTTTGACTCATACCTAGGTGTGAGGCTCGCGAATTAACGCTATACACAAAGCTATGCTATATTAAAGACGTGCTTTGATCATTAACCACAAGACTCTTCTTTTCAACAGAAGCCTTGATCACTTGCATCTCAGCATGTCACACTGTCAATTCACGCCATGCAACTGATGTCTATCGATACATAACGTCTGAGCTTGTACGTCTCAGAGAAGGGTGTTAAGCAAGAGAATAAATTCTCCGCCACCAAACAGATATATATTTAATATAGATCAATCAATACAAAATAAAATCCAATGTCAGACACACATCCATGTACTAGTTCGTTCTGGGTCTGAACGAAACCGGAGGCACCTTATTCCTCGTCCCATATGTCCAATACAGGAGAGAGGTCCTCGCATATCCGGTCGATCTCCAAGTACGTTTGGACGATCACCACTTATTACCTTATCTTGGGTGTACAGCGCAATCAAGACATCAGTAATCATCCAAACGATGTGAAGACCTCCGGTCTTCAATCACCGTCTTCATCGTCGACGTATCGTCGAATCAATTATTCAGAACGGGTATAAACCCGGCCTTTCCGAATAATTCACGTATTTTATAATCAAGTGCTATAAAACACAACATACGCTTCATTCCAATTCTGAATCTTCTTTTATTTAAACATTCATATCCTTTGGGAAAGGTTCCCATTAATTTTATCAAAGATAAATTTTTTAAATTTATTCTTTAATCTTCCTTTGGATCTCAATTCAAACCAAATTAAGGTTTATCCAAACTAGTCGGGATTAGCGCACCTTACCGAAGTAATCATTTGTTTAATTTCCCAATCCCAACATATTCGTCCCATGGAGCAAAACTAGTAATACTCCATATCTAACACCACGGTGTTATCGATAAAAATTAATTCCCATTTCCTGTTCAAATCTAATGAAAGATTTAACTATCGCTTGGAGCGAAACTGGTGATACTCCATTCTCGATTATTTCCCAAATTTGATAATTTAAATTATGACATTCACATTTCAATCTAATTAAAGATTCATTAAAACTCCATTTAGTTTTAATCTTCCCAAAAATCAATATTAATGATTATTTAACTTTGGGAAATCAAACATGCCGCATCGACAATCTACACCGTACTATTGATTTCTGCCTATATATAACCTCTAAGCTCATACGTCTTAGAGAAGGGTGTTAAACAAGAGAATACATTCTCCGCCACCAAACAGATATATATTTAGCAGAGATCAACCATACAGTTCGAAATACAATGTTAGACATGTAATCCTGTCTTTAATTGGGTTAAAGAACCAATGTCGTTTAAAACACAGTTCATGATAAACCCAAAATCTCATTCCATTAGTTATGGAATCTTCACGGAAAACAGATCAATATATATAATCGATATAAATTTCCGTATCCGACTAATAATATAAATGGAATAACGACAAAGCCTTTTAAATTCCATATATATTAACAGTCTTCCTCCACAAAAGCTCACTTCGATTATTACCAAACCAAATTCCATTTTAATATATTAAATTGGAAAACTTTACTTTGGAAAATCCCATCAAATCTTAATAAAAGATTTATATATTCCATATCACATTTTACTGTAAATCGGGTTAAAGAATGAATGTCATTAAAAACACTGTTCACAATAAACCCAATTCACCTTCCATTTCAATTCCAATTAAACGTTAATTAACTGGAAACTCTAATAATCTTAATTAAAAAGATTTATTCTTTTCACACGGGGTTTAAGAACAATGTTAATGAAGACACCATTTACGACAAACTCAAAATCTAATTCCTTTATTCAATTCCAATTAAATATTGATTAATTGGAAAACTTCACTAAATCTGAAATAAAAGATATATTCTTTTTCTCAACTGGGTTTAAGAACAGTGTTATTTAAGACACATTTCATAACAAACCCAAAATCCAATTCAATATCATATACAAGGCTCTGAATAGAAATTATATCGGCTTATATTTAATATCAATTCTGAAACCAACAAATATCATTTTGGGAATAACGATATATATATATATATATATATATCTTTCAAATTTCCATAACAATATTTGTATAATCACGGAATCCAATATCGAAATATTCCGAAGACGATTTCCATTCAAATCCATTCCAATTGTTACATTGGAAATTTCTGGTTATATTGAAACCATTCACAAATCCAATTTATTTTATTTAAAAATTATTGTATTTCAAATCTAGTTAATAACTAGTTCATTTTGATAAAAACTATATTTTTATCTTTACAAACATGGAATTTTTCATCCAAATTCCTTACAAATCATTTATTATGATTTTACACAAATTATTAATATTTTTAATAATTTTATTAAGACCCTTTCAGTCGATTTCCATAAACGGTCATCGAACTGCACTTACAGCGACCTTTTCCAAATTTGATTTGGACATAATTCCAAATCCAGCCATTAGATTTCAAATCTCTTATATTCGTTAGAAAACTCTTTTCGATATGAACCCAACGGTTCCGGTTTTAGGAGAATCCAGTGGTCGGATCTCTCGTAATGTCAATTCGAAGTCAATGGCCGAAATTCGCGAACGGTCGCGGCGCGGCGCGTTCTATTCAGGCCATTAAAAATATATAATATATATATTATATATATTTCTTCGATTTCCATTCAAAATGTATCTTATAAATCGTTCATAATTTTTTTTAAAACGATTCCAACTTCGTTTTCAATTTTAAATCAAAATTGAATACTCCTTATCATTATAATATTTAAATGATAATATTTTCAAAATATCTGATTTTGAAATAATTTCCATTTCGATATTCATTATAAAAATGAACAAAATCGATATAAATATCGTTCGCGTCAAAATGGCGCATAACTACTCGACACGGCTTTATATATTTAAACATTTTCATGTCCATCCAAAATCGGACATCAAATCCACATTGTTATTTTGCATTGAATATTATTATAAAATATTCGTTATTTTAAAATATTCCTTATTTCTGAATTGGAATCAAACCCAATCAATTAACATATAATTTTATTTATATGAATTTCATACAACACATGTATATATCAACATTGATAAACTATCAACCATCAACCAGAGTGCACTACACGACTGCATAAGCATTAAATATAAATAATTAACGCTTACAACAGTCTGTCAAACAATCGATTGACATACAGCTAAACAATTTGGGATTAGTGTACATCAAATATCATCTCAATACCCGTGTGGGGTTTCAATCAACACACATAGATTTTATTTGTGCAGTTGGGCGATGTGTAAAATAAATCGTCCCAATCGATATCACAAAAATAGGCGAGCATAAACAAGTCGTTCGACTTGTAAATGGATGTATAAATTTATTTTTAACTATCCAAATATTATTTTATTTATTGCCGTCATAAGCTAAAAATAATATTTTCAACTAGCTAAATTTTTCTAACACTTTTTAGAAAATTTCAACAGCATAACGGCACGATACTTGAACCGGAATAAGGTTTAGACTTATCCCTCATCTAATACTGGCTCGCGCCATACACATACCAATTCTAATCAATTCAACTCACATCCCAAACCAAATTCAAAAAAATAAAACAATTAAAGCAAACAACCAAACAACCATGGTTTCAATCAAAGTTGTCGGGTGCTACTAAGCACCATCTGCATCCTAGTATATATTTAACTGTAAACAAAATTAGAGTGAGAAGTTCTCACCTTTTGTTTCCACTCCTCCATTCTTTATTTCTGAACGGTTTGGATTTGGATTTGTTTCCAGTCAGTCCCATCGCAATCTGTTTCACACGATTTTTATATTAAAAATCACATTTCTAATTTTATTCTATTTACATAAAAATCACCTTTTTAATAATGCTTCATATATTTAAAAATCACATTTTTATATCGCTACCATATATATAAAAATCAAATTTTTATAGCGCTATCATATATATAAAAATCAATTTTTTATTGCGCTATCATATATATAAAAATCAAATTTTTATAGTGCCATTTCCATAATAAAAATCATATTTTGATAACGGTTTTTGTATTATAAAAATCATATTTTTAACACAATGCCATATATATATATATATATATAAATCATATTTTTATAATGCTATCTATATAATAAAAATCAAATTTTTATATAGCTATTCAAATAATAAAAATCGAATTTTATCTTGCTATTATACATATAAAAATCGAATTTTTATCTCGCTATTATACATATAAAAACCGAATTTTCATATATCATTATTTTATATAAAAATTATATTTTTTATAAAACATTATTCTATATAATAATAAAAATGATTTTTATATTTTCCTAAAACCAATTACATTAAATAAAATAAAAATAAAAACTCACTGATTTTCGAACGGAGGAGGGTTGCCGGGGTCTGGTGGTCGGCGCGGATGCGAGGGGGTGCGACACTGGGGTCCGCAGCGGCAGCAGGGTAGGTGATGGCGGTTTTCTGGCAATTGGGCTTGGATGGGTTTGATTTGGAGAAGGGGGGCGATGGCGGTGCAGGAACCAGAGGAGGAGGTGCTGGGCTGACCGGGGGTGGGGCGCAACGGGTGGTGGCCGCGGCAGGGCTGCTCCGGAGGCGTCAGATCGATTTTGGGAAGGGCTTTAGGGAAATGAGGGTTTGATTTTTTTTGGGGGGAGTTGACCATGAATGGTTTGTGTTGACTAGGGTTTGGAGAAAAGGGCTATTATATAAATATTTAATAATATTTTAATTCTCTTGTTTTTGTTTTGCGTCTAAACTCCAAATCAAACCCAACGACTGTCGCTCCCAACTAAGTATCCCCATTCCGGACACAATGGGATATGTCCCGCAAGCCAATTCGACCGTTTCGATTGGTTTTTCTTTAAATTATAGTATAAATCCATATATATTGAATTTATACTTACATTTTAATTTACTAGGGCCACATACGGACCCCGAAAATTCCAGAAAAATAAATCTAGCTATGTTTTGACGATACGGTCCTAAAAAACTAATTTCATCAAATTTGGAGACCGTTTGAAAAACGGTCATTTTCTGGTCGATCCAAATTGGATGAAACTGTCAAAACACGTTTTCTTTTGTCACGCTCACATATTAATTCCAAAAATTATGAAAATTGGAATCTAGCAACAACTTGACATCCCAGATCCAACTAAAGTGGTTTCGTCGAAAACGGAGGTCGTTTGCAAAATGTCTATTTTTAAGGGCTTTATATATATTAAAATATATATAAATTCCATAGCGACTTTTCTGAATTTTAAACTGGACATAACTTTTTATTTCCATTATGAAATTTGGGTTTTTCACATTCGTTAGAAAGATAATATTAAACAGATTCAAATATTTCTGGTTTTAATGAAATCCGATTTATTTTGAATCATGTACATTTGAAATTTTAAATCGAATTTTCAAACCACAGCGCCATTTCAGGCTCGTTATATAATCAAAGTAAATTTATTCATTATAACTTCATTTAAAATACATGTTTAGTCGTTATTATTTAAAATAAATCATTTTAAATATCAAAAATCCATAAAATTTGCTAAAATAAAAATTTTAAATTGGTTCTGAAAATCCGCGTTGTTACAAAAGAGGCCTCGTATATCCGAATAACCAACAAATACATCCGGACGGCTACCACTGTAGCCCCTTCAAGGTAGCTATTCCAATCATGGGCATCAGTAGCAACCCATCCATTCGATGTGAAGATCGTCGGTCTTGCACCGTCTTCGATTGTTAGTCGTCGTATTCATTATTCAGAATGGGTTAAACCCGGTCTTTCCAAATAACTCGCGTATTTTATAATCAAGTGCTATAAAAACACATCATACGCCTCATTCCAATTCAGAATATTTTTTTAATAAAATATTCACATTATTAGGGAAAGGTTCCCATTAATTTTATCAAGGATAAATTCTTTTAAATTTATTCTTTAATCTTCCTTTGTATATCAATTTCAAAAGATTTTATTAACTAGTCGGGCTTATCGAACCTTACTGCAATAATCATTTATTATTTTCCAATTCCAACCTATTCATTCCATCAAGCAAAACTGGTAGCACTCCATATCTAACACCCACTGTGTTCTAGGTAAAATTAATTACCCTTTACGTTCAAATCTAATTAAAGATTTAACTATCGTCTGGAGTAAAACTAGTGGTACTCCATTCTCGATCATTTCAAGAATTTAATAAATTTAATTATCCCATTCCCATTTCTGAGATGACCCGAACTCCCCTGGTGAGGAAAGCACGGATTTAATTGAGGACAAGACCAATCAAAACGCAAACAGAAGAACATTTCATTGTTTATTACAACAATTCCATCAGAACACAAGAATATACAGAGTATGAATAAATATTACACATTCGCTAAATATTAGAGATTACAATAAATTACATAGCAGCGGAAAAACAATACAAAACACAACTGAAAGTAATACACGTATACAGAGCTTTCCGAGCATCGTTCCAGCTGTAAATCAGAATCCTGTGAATATAAATCTGCAAAACCAAAACTACTAGCTGCTCGTGTCGAAAATAAGGGCACCCAGAGTTTAGGTTAAAACAATAAACTCCAGGTCAGTCATGTGACTGGTGTGATAACTAAAACAGCTATTTAAAACTTTACTTTAAAAGAGAGTAATTCAAGGGACCACGCCGTATAACACGGAACGGGTTTCCTCCCAAGAACACTAGTGCATATAACAAAACAGCGCAATGCTTTTTGAAAAAATGAAGCTATTATAAGACCCAGGTCCCATCACACAATGCAACGCAAGCCGGAGGATAGGGTTTTCCCTTATAATAGCCAAACATGCTTGGTACGTTCAAAACAAATCATTTGATACTATTATAAGTGTATAGTGTCAAAACAATTTCAATCATAAATATCAATCATAGACGACATGGGTACCATATATCATGCCGCCATACTAGTTCTACAATTAAAACTGCAATATCACGTATTGGAAATTGGATTTTCGTCACGAGTCGAGGCAAGGGGCAAGCTCCTCTCCATTCGAGACACTCTAGCAAATGTCTCAGGACCCCACTATGATCCTTGGAATCGGTTGGGCCGGTCCTCTCTCACTTTTGAGGATTAATTATTCCTGAACACACGTTTCCCGGTCCTAACAGACCTAATATCGAGGCGCCTCATCCAATAACCACACAGGTGAAAAGTATATATAAATGTCAGCCAGTTTAAGCACTGACACCACCCATAGCTAGAAAGAAACGTCGTGTTCTCCCAACGGTCCGTATCCTGTTTTTGACTCATACCGAGGTGTGAGGCTCGCTAATTCACGTTATACACAAAGCTACGCCACACAGGCCGTGCTTTGATCATCAACCACAAGACTTTGCTTTTCAACAGAAGCCTTGATCAATTGCCACTTATGCGTGCCACACTGGCAATTCACACCATGCGACTGATGTCCATCGATATACAACCTCTGAGCTCGTACGTCTCAGAGAAGGGCATTAAGCAAGAGAATAAATTCTCTGCCGCCAAACAGATGTATATTTAATAGAGATCAATCAACACAGAATAAAATCCAATGTCAGACACATAGTCCATTTACAAGTTCGTTCTAGGTCTGAACGAAACCGGAGGCACTTTCCTTGCATATCCATCGATCTCCAAGTATGTCTGGACGATCACCAACTGATTCCCTCATCTTGGGTGTACAGCCCAATCAAGATCATCAGTAATCACCCAAACGATGTGAAGACTTCCGGTCTTCAACCACCATCTTCATCTTCGACTTATCGTCGAATCGGTTATTCAGAATGGGTATAAACCCGACCTTTCTGAATAACCCGCGTATATAATAAACACGTGTTACACAAACACAACCTACGCCTCATTCCAATTCAAAATATTCTTTTATTCACAAAATCACATTCTTAGGGAAAGGTTCCCATTAATTTTATCGAAGATAAATTCTTCTAAATTTATTCTTTAATCTTCCTTTGGATATCATTTCAAACCATATTATGGTTTTCCAAACTAGTCGGGATTAGCGAACCACACCGAAGTAATTATTTATTTTATTTCCCAATCCCAACATATTCATCCCCTGGAGAAAAACTGGTAATACTCCATATCTAACACCACGGTGTTATTGGTAAATATTAATTACCATTTAACGTTCAAATCTAATTAAAGATTTAACTATCGCTTTAGAGCAAAACTGGGGGTACTCCATTCTCGATCACTTTTCAGATTTGATAACTTAAATTATCGATTCACATTTCAATCTATTTAAAGATTCATTAAAACTCCACTTAGTTTTAATCTTTTCAAAAATCAATATCATGTCTTTAACAGGGTTAAAGAACCAATGTCCTCTAAAACACTGTAATGTCCCGTATTTTCTGACCGTTTATTTGAAATATTTTATTTATTTAAAATATTTATTTGAGTTTAAATAAGGAGATGTGGCTATTTTAATTTGAATATTTAAATTATATTAATAATATAATAATATTTTAATTTCGGGATATTGAGAAAATATCAAATTTGCTGTATAACGTGGACGAGAAATTTAAAGTGATTTAAATATGGTTTATATCGAATTATATAAATATATTCGTTATTAAAACGGTGTCGGAACGTTAATTTATAATTTTATTATAAAACGAACTAGAAATGGCGCGGTAGTTCGTAAATTTCGTTTTGAACTTTAACTGAGTATACAGAATTCATTTTGAGTCGGAATTCTGTGAAAACAGAAACGTTTGAATCGATTTGTGTATATTTTTCGTATGGAAGAGAAAAATCAAGATTTCGTGTTATAATTTGTTAGTTATGTCCAGCAAAATTTTTGGAATAGTCGCTATGGATTTCGTTAATAAGCGATAACGTTATTTTATTAATTTAATAAGGATTCGAATATATATTTGATATTTTTAACTCAAAATTTTGATTTATCAAGATTAGAATCCGTCCTGGTCTTATTTTGAGCTGTAAGTTTATAATTTAAATGATATGTTAATTTTCGACGGATCTGGTATCTTACCACTCGAAAGGTTACGACAGAAATTAGTATAAATTGAGACCATATGCAAAGGAGTTTAGTATACTAATTTTAAGTAACAAGAATAGCTAAAAGGATTTGGGTTTGTCGATACATGTAACATTACAAATTTTACTAGAGAAGTGGTGATTAAAAGCAAATTCAAAATTTGTCAAATTTGAATAGCTAATATGCGACATGTATATACATAGATTCTTGTCTATGTTACAACAAAACCGAATGCACACTTTAAGGACAAGATTTCAAGTTACAATCGAAATAACTAAATATTTATTGTACACCTCATACAATATCAAATCTGAACTTGAATAAATAATTTTGATTGGCCATACACAAACAATTACAGATAAGAAGGAATGGAGAAAAAAAAAATATAATCTAATGGCACATGAAAGAAAATCCACAATGATATCTTCTCAACATCAAATCTTCCTCCAGAAATCCGTCCTGTAAAGAAAAGAAAAGGGAGAGCTATGAGTAATAGCTAATAATAAATATAGATATGTTTTAAGTTGAAAATTTTCAAATAAGAAAAATGCCACATGAAACCAGTAGACCTATAGCTATAAATCTATATAGGAACACCTAAGGGAAATCTAAACTACAGCTAGAATTTAAAATGTATATTGATACATCAAGATCATGATCAGAAAAGGAGTAATAAATAAATGAATTCAACAAGATAAAAACAGTTGGGAACAGCTAAGGAAACAGTAAAACACACCATAAAAATTGAAATAGATAATGTATGTTTTCAAAAATCACATAGGGAAAGCTGTTCTGCTACTACAATATCCAATGCAGATCTGAAATTAAATTTAAAATAGCAGACAAGGCCATGTGAACAAACCATATCAATAGCCGTACATACACAAGACAAGAAAATACGAGCAGAAAATATGCTGAAGTTCAATATGGTTTTACAATCTGAAATGAACCATTCAATGGATGGTGTACACAAACAGTATACAAATCTATTGAACAATTCATAGCCTAATCAAATCAACATAAATAATTAGGTCCATGTGCATTTCTGAACACAGGCGGTACTAGAAATCCAACAAAATCCATCACACAAACCAAGTAAATCACCTACAGTTCGACTACACAACTGAGTGAGAAGTAAACGCCTAAAAATCTAGGCGCAGCTAATTCTTAATAGGACGTAACAATTCAGGGATCACTGCAATGCTTTCAAGTATAAATACGCATCCACAATTGTTGTATCAGAACATATAAACCATTCGAACCAAGTAAAAATGAAAACAGAAATTAAATCGAAAAGAAATTATATAAACTAAAAACTTAGCTTTTTGGGTGGAGGTTCAGTCTCGCTCTGGGGGACAGAGGAGCAACTGAAGGGAGGCCAAGGCGGGGCGTCGCGGCGGTTAGGGAGGAGGAGCATCTGGTTTCGGGTTTTTAGGGTTTTGGTTTTTTTTATTTTTTTGGAGTGGCGGCGGAAGGTTTGAGGAATTAAGTCTGAGGGTTTGTGGAGCAAAGGACCGACGGTTTTGATAAAGGGAAAGAGTGGATGCGGGTTTGATTTTGGATTGGGCCGGGGAATGTAAAAAGGTATGGCCCAAATTCTTTAATATGTTTGTTCAGTTTAATTCTAAATGAAAGTTTAAGTTAAAGTATCAACTAAAGGATTTTTAAATTAAAAGTAGTTGATCAAATTAACGAAAATTAAAACCCTTTTCCTACCAGTACCTTGCGGGTCTAACTGGTCATGTTATTTTTGTTAATCAGTTTAAAACGTATTTAGTTATTTGTTAATATAATGTAGTTATTAACAAATGTGATTAAGGGTTATCGTTTTAGATAATATAATTAATTTGATTGGAAAATAGGGATTAAAGGAAATTAATTAGGATCTGTATAACAAGGTAATTAGATTAATTAAATAAAATTAGTTCATTTTATAACTAAGGATTTAATTAATTTAAGGGCATTAATATTTAAAAATTATAACTCATTCATATATGAACAGAAATGGGCAGAACCACCCGTGTTACGATCATGACGACAAGCAGAACAAAATCGGAAAGAAGTAGGCGACAGTGAGATTCAAAGGTGAGTTAAACTCACTCAGTTATTTCCCGCTTATATTTTATAAGTTGGGTTTTTATCTTTGTGTGTTATAGTTGCTAGTGTTTGACTGATTTATGATATATTTATATATATCTTGTTTGAACTAACGAAATTAAACGTCGTTTAATTTCAGTGAAACCCAAATCATTATTTTTAACGATTGGTTCCAATTGAGGTAAGTTACCTCATTGGTCACGTTTATAAAATAAACGTGTTTTAATAAATGAATTTTTTGATTGATTGTTGTGGTGGATATTGAATGGTCGTTATAGATTGTTATAAGACCATTATTGAATTGTTTTGATTTGATAGTTGAATATTGACCTGAAATTCAATATTTGTTTGGTTTAAATAAATGGGTATTATTGGTTGGGTGATCGACAGCACATGGCCTATGAATTAACCATTTTTAGATATCGATCTGCCGTCAGGTAAATCGACGAGTTAAAGTTATAAAATTTATTTTATAACTGAGAATAGATTTTTTTTAATCTATTATTTGAATTAAAGAATGGAAAAAACAAATAAATATTTATTATTTATTTATTGAATTTATAATTGGTTTTTAGATGATTTTATAAAGTGATAAAAGAAGGGTTATATAGAACAATGTTTTATAAATGAAATTATAAAAAGGAATGAGATGTAAAGGATTTATAAATATTACTCAATAAAGGAATTAGAGGAAATTTATGAGATAAGACTTTAATAGAAAGGGTTAGAAGTGATGTGGTAAGAAATAGGATTTTAACAAAAATCCAGGTGATGAGATGTATCGTTTAGAAAAGGAAAAGGAAGACGTGATATTTTATAAATAATTTTCTTAATTAATGACTTAAGAATTTTGGTTATACTCGAGACGGAAGTTTTAAAAGATAAGAAGTTTTATCGATAAGATAGTTAAATGAGGTGTATTCGATATTAAAATAAATATCTGTTTGAGTTACAACTGATGTTTATCTAAAGGTAAGACCGTTGTTGATCAATGTCTGAGAGGTAAATAAATACCCCAACTTGAACGACCTCGGGATTATCTAAGAATGATATTAGTTGTAATGTGAAAGGAGGGAAATAATAACGAGATGAAAGTGAAAGGGTCGAGGATATATATAAATGAGTTTTTTCCCGAGTAACGGGAGTGAAAAGAATTTGGTGTTTATAAATGTCCAAGGTGAAATAAATAAAAAGGGAAATGGTGGGAAATTAAAAGTGGTACTTTCAAGATGGAAGGAAATGGAAAATTTAAGTTTTGAAATGAATTCATTTACAGAAATGAAAGTGGATCAACGTATGCAAGTAATGAAATGAAAAGTGGGTTTGTAATATAAATTGAGTTGATTTTCCAGTAAGGGAAAATGAGTGGTAATGGTTGAATAAGGAATTGAATATCATATTTTCTTAAATATGAAAATGAAATGGTTGAAACAAGAACCTGACGCCAAATAAGTTATATTTGAAATGTTTAAGAGTTAGAGATTAACCATCGTTAATCGTTTTGAATTAAAGAGGCCATGTGGTGTTGTACTGAACTGGTAAGCTCATGTCATTCACACAATTATTTATTTGATAGTTAAAACACCGACTATCAAACCTGACCATACGATCGTTGGTACGGAAAGACCGGGATCGAATATATATTCGAAAACCATTCCGACCAGCGAATACGTGAAAGAAGATTATTGAAGATGGAGCAATGGAAGACTGTTGATCTCCATAAGCGGAAGGACTACTGATTGGATTTCTCTGGTTTAGAGGCCGGAGATATTTCAACAGTGATTCTGTCGTGATTGGAATATACGGATTGCAAGGATTTCTCGCTACTGAACTATAGGGTGATTCCTGGGATGCAGTAGGAGGGTACCTTCGGTTCATCCTGTTCCTGGATGACTTGTATGGACGAGTGTCTGACAGAGTATTTCCAAAGGGGTCACGTACATTGATTTCTTCAAACGTATTTCTGTTGATGGCGGAGGAGGCCGTACACCTTCTCTTAGCTGACCGCAGAGTATTTTTGTGGATATCAATTAGTGATATCCGGAGGATCTGACGATGTGGCATTCAAAGTGTATGATGATCAGATGTGTTCTGACCTCAAGCCTCATCAACCGGGAGATTACAGAAATCGGGCAGGCAGCATGGCTATGTGGGTCGCTCCCATTAGGGTGTATAATCACCTATCTAGAGAAATTCCTTTTGTTTCTTACTCTATCGATTCTGCCCATTCGGGAACGGTGGTTTGAGTCCAACCGTTGGTGATATACATTCGATACACTCAAGCGAAATGAGTGGTCGGTCATGTATGGGTCGGGTTGCAAGACGTTCTTGTTGAACCCAGGTGTATTCGCCTCTAGAGATACATCATCGGAAGGTGGTCCCATACCTTGTCAAGGTCGGAATCCAATCTCCAATAAGCGCCCGCGGTTTTGATTGTATATGATATACGTGGAGCGTGAGATGCAAGCGTTCCATTAGATTGCTATTTACTTGTATATAGACTATATTATAATATCAGAAAAGATATGGGTTTCAAAACTGTTTTGGGTTATCGTAAGGTAAAAACCATCTGTGTTTATGTGTGGATTCGGTCTTACGAATATCCTTTTCTTTTGAAAAGATTTCGAACTTTAAAATCCTGATTTGATGATCTACCCTTAATACTGTGCGAGTTTATCTCACTCTGGTTCACCAGACTGACCCGGTGTTTTATAAATGCTCGGGTTAGCCCGGATTTGCAGGTTCAGGTTATTTAACACTACGAAAGGCGTGTTGGAGAAGTCCAGACATATCGAGTGTTATTCCGTTGTGTTGTTTATAAGGGCAGATTGTTATAACTGTCCAGATGTGTTCATTTACTCTGATGATTGTAAGTTTTATTTAAAGCTCTCAATAAAGATTTATTTCTATATTATATTTTGTTCCACTGCGATGTGAGACTCTGTGTTGTGTTCTTCTTCTTCTTCTATTCTTATATTTCTTTCTTTCTTATCTCATCCTCTAAATTCTTTCATTAACAATCCGGTGTTCTCGGTGTTTGAAAGGTCGGCATGGGATACAGGAAAGGTATTTATGTCGAACTTTCGAGGCTGAAAACCTGGGTCGTTACAGTTGGTATCAGAGCTATTGGTTTAGTGATAACCTTGGCTCTGTGGCGTAACTCGATAGAGATGGGGTTAGTAACACCCTAGATTGAGTTTGAGTGTATATATATATGAGAGCGTATTTGTAAATTTTTTTATACAAATGCTTTGTATTGTGTTGTTGATTGGTTCAAGTGTTGAAAAGCGTTGAACTGATAAGGGGCACAATATTGTTTTATGAAGAGGGTAAATGAAATACTTTTACCCGAAATTTATTTTTGTATAGAAAAGAAACAATTTGTGGAATTATTGAGATATTGTGTGTTGTATGATTTTATTAAAAATCAAAAATTTGGTTAAAATTTTGGATTGGAACTCAATTGAGTAAGTGAAATCGAATTTAATAATTAATTTCCATATTGAAATTAAATTAAGAGATAATGTGGTAATTAATTGAAATTTAATAAAATGGAGATTAATCGAATATCAATCGATTGATATTTGAATGTGTTGAATTAAATTAAATGTGAATTTAATTGGTTGGATTTAGTTTGTTGTGCCTTGGCTGATGATTGATTGTTTGGTTGAATATAGTTCATCCATGGATTGATAAGGATTAAATAAACTGAAAAGAAAAATTATGGGATTTACAACATTTTCTTACCTTAGCAATTTCGAGGACGAAATTATTCTAAGGGGGGAAGAATGTAATGTCCCGTATTTTCTGACCATTTACTTGAAATATTTTATTTATTTAAAATATTTATTTGAGTTTAAATAAGGAGATGTGGCTATTTTAATTTGAATATTTAAATTATATTAATAATATAATAATATTTTAATTTTGGGATATTGAGAAAATATCAAATTTGTTGTATAACGTGGACGAGAAATTTAAAGTGATTCAAATATGGTTTATATCGAATTATATAAATATATTCGTTATTAAAACGGTGTCGGAACGTTAATTTATAATTTTATTATGAAACGAACTAGAAATGGCGCGGTAGTTCGTAAATTTCGTTTTGAACTTTAACTGAGTATACAGAATTCATTTTGAGTCGGAATTCTGTGAAACCAGAAACGTTTGAATCGATTTGTGTATATTTTTCGTATGGAAGAGAAAAATCAAGATTTCGTGTTATAATTTGTTAGTTATGTCCAGTAAAAAATTTGGAATAGTCGCTATGGATTTCGTTAATAAACGATAACGTTATTTTATTAATTTAATAAGGATTCGTATATATATTTGATACTGTTAACTCAAAATTTTGATTTATCAAGTTTAGAATCCGTCCTGGTCTTATTTTGAGCTGTAAGTTTATAATTTAAATGATATGTTAATTTTCGACGGATCTGGTATCTTACCACTCGAAAGGTTACGACAGAAATTAGTATAAATTGAGACCATATGCAAAAGAGTTTAGTATACTAATTTTAAGTAATAAGAATAGCTAAAAGGATTTGGGTTTGTCGATACATGTAACATTACAAATTTTACTAGAGAAGTGGTGATTAAAAGCAAATTCAAAATTTGTCAAATTTGAATAGCTAATATGCGACATGTATATACATACATTCTTGTCTATGTTACAACAAAACCGAATGCACACTTTAAGGACAAGATTTCAAGTTACAATCGAAATAACTAAATATTTATTGTACACCTCATACAATATCAAATCTGAACTTGAATAAATAATTTTGATTGGCCATACACAAACAATTACAGACAAGAAGGAATGGAGAAAAAAATAAATATATAATCTAATGGCACATGAAAGAAAATCCACAATGATATCTTCTCAACATCAACTCTTCCTCCAGAAATCCGTCCTGTAAAGAAAAGAAAAGGGAGAGCTATGAGTAATAGCTAATAATAAATATAGATATGTTTTAAGTTGAAAATTTTCAAATAAGAAAAATGCCACATGAAAACAGTAGACCTATAGCTATAAATCTATATAGGAACACCTAAGGGAAATCTGAACTACAGCTAGAATTTAAAATGTATATTGATACATCAAGATCATGATCAGAAAAGGAGTAATAAATAAATGAATTCAACAAGATAAAAACAGCTGGGAACAGCTAAGGAAACGGTAAAACACACCATAAAAATCGAAACAGATAATGTATGTTTTCAGAAATCACATAGGGAAAGCTGTTCTGCTACTACAATATCCAACGCAGATCTGAAATTGAATTTAAAATAGCAGACAAGGCCATGTGAACAAACCATATCAATAGCCGTATATACACAAGACAAGAAAATACGAGCAGAAAATATGCTGAAGTTCAATATGGTTTTACAATCTGAAATGAACCATTCAATGGATGGTGTACACAGACAGTATACAAATCGATTGAACAATTCATAGCCTAACCAAATCAACATAAATAATTAGCTCCATGTGCATTTCTGAACACAGGCGGTACTAGAAATCCAACAAAATCCATCACACAAACCATGTAAATCACCTACAGTTCGACTACACAACTGAGTGAGAAGTAAACGCCTAAAAATCTAGGCGCAGCTAATTCTTAATAGGACGTAACAATTCAGGGATCACTGCAATGCTTTCAAGTATAAATACGCATCCACAATTGTTGTATCAGAACATATAAACCATTCGAACCAAATAAAAATGAAAACAGAAATTAAATCGAAAAGAAATTATATAAACTAAAAACTTAGCTTTTTGGGTGGAGGTTCAGTCTCGCTCTGGGGGACAGAGGAGCAACTGAAGGGAGGCCAAGGCGGGGCGTCGCGGCGGTTAGGGAGGAGGAGCATCTGGTTTCGGGTTTTTAGGGTTTTGGTTTTTTTTATTTTTTTGGAGTGGCGGCGGAAGGTTTGAGGAATTAAGTCTGAGGGTTTGTGGAGCAAAGGACCGACGGTTTTGATAAAGGGAAAGAGTGGATGCGGGTTTGATTTTGGATTGGGCTGGGGAATGTAAAAAGGTATGGCCTAAATTCTTTAATATGTTTGTTTAGTTTAATTCTAAATGAAAGTTTAAGTTAAAGTATCAACTAAAGGATTTTTAAATTAAAAGTAGTTGATCAAATTAGCGAAAATTAAAACCCTTTTCCTACCAGTACCTTGCGGGTCTAACTGGTCATGTTATTTTCATTAATCAGTTTAAAACGTATTTAGTTATTTGTTAATATAATGTAGTTATTAACAAATGTGATTAAGGGTTATCGTTTTAGATAATATAATTAATTTGATTGGAAAATAGGGATTAAAGGAAATTAATTAGGATCTGTATAACAAGGTAATTAGATTAATTAAATAAAATTAGTTCATTTTATAACTAAGGATTTAATTAATTTAAGGGCATTAATATTTAAAAATTATAACTCATTCATATATGAACAGAAATGGGCAGAACCACCCGTGTTACGATCATGACGACAAGCAGAACAAAATCGGAAAGAAGTAGGCGACAGTGAGATTCAAAGGTGAGTTAAACTTACTCAGTTATTTCCCGCTTATATTTTATAAGTTGGGTTTTTATCTTTGTGTGTTATAGTTGCTAGTGTTTGACTGATTTATGATATATTTATATATATCTTGTTTGAACTGACGAAATTAAACGTCGTTTAATTTCAGTGAAACCCAAATCGTTATTTTTAACGATTGGTTCCAATTGAGGTAAGTTACCTCATTGGTCACGTTTATAAAATAAACGTGTTTTAATAAATGAATTGTTTTGATTGATTGTTGTGGTGGATATTGAATGGTCGTTATAGACTGTTATAAGACCATTATTGAATTGTTTTGATTTGATGGTTGAATATTGACCTGAAATTCAATATTTGTTTGGTTTAAATAAATGGGTATTATTGGTTGGGTGATCGACAGCACATGGCCTATGAATTAACCATTTTTAGATATCGATCTGCCGTCAGGTAAATCGACGAGTTAAAGTTATAAATTTTATTTTATAACTGAGAATAGATTTTTTTAAATCTATTATTTGAATTAAAGAATGGAAAAAACAAATAAATATTTATTATTTATTTATTGAATTTATAATTGGTTTTTAGATGATTTTATAAAGTGATAAAAGAAGGGTTATATAGAACCATGTTTTATAAACGAAATTATAAAAAGGAATGAGGTGTAAAGGATTTATAAATATTACTCAATAAAGGAATTAGAGGAAATTTATGAGATAAGACTTTAATAGAAAGGGTTAGAAGTGATGTGGTAAGAAATAGGATTTTAACAAAAATCCAGGTGATGAGATGTATCGTTTAGAAAAGGAAGACATGATATTTTATAAATAATTTTCTTAATTAATGACTTAAGAATTTTGGTTATACTCGAGACGGAAGTTTTAAAAGATAAGAAGTTTTATCGATAAGATAGTTAAATGAGGTGTATTCGATATTAAAATAAATATCTGTTTGAGTTACAACTGATGTTTATCTAAAGGTAAGACCGTTGTTGATCAATGTCTGAGAGGTAAATAAATACCCCAACTTGAACGACCTCGGGATTATCTAAGAATGATATTAGTTGTAATGTGAAAGGAGGGAAATAATAACGAGATGAAAGTGAAAGGGTCGAGGATATATATAAATGAGTTTTTTCCCGAGTAACGGGAGTGAAAAGAATTTGGTGTTTATAAATGTCCAAGGTGAAATAAATAAAAAGGGAAATGGTGGGAAATTAAAAGTGGTACTTTCGAGATGGAAGGAAATGGAAAAATTAAGTTTTGAAATGAATTCATTTACAGAAATGAAAGTGGATCAACGTATGCAAGTAATGAAATGAAAAGTGGGTTTGTAATATAAATTGAGTTGATTTTCCAGTAAGGGAAAATGAGTGGTAATGGTTGAATAAGGAATTGAATATCATATTTTCTTAAATATGAAAATGAAATGGTTGAAACAAGAACCTGACGCCAAATAAGTTATATTTGAAATGTTTAAGAGTTAGAGATTAACCATCGTTAATCGTTTTGAATTAAAGAGGCCATGTGGTGTTGTACTGAACTGGTAAGCTCATGTCATTCACACAATTATTTATTTGATAGTTAAAACACCGACTATCAAACCTGACCATGCATCGTTGGTACGGAAAGACCGGGATCGAATATATATTCGAAAACCATTCCGACCAGCGAATACGTGAAAGAAGATTATTGAAGATGGAGCAATGGAAGACCGTTGATCTCCATAAGCGGAAGGACTACTGATTGGATTTCTCTGGTTTAGCGGCCGGAGATATTTCAACAGTGATTCTGTCGTGATTGGAATATACGGATTGCAAGGATTTCTCGCTACTGAACTATAGGGTGATTCCTGGGATGCAGTAGGAGGGTACCTTCGGTTCATCCTGTTCCTGGATGACTTGTATGGACGAGTGTCTGACAGAGTATTTCCAAAGGGGTCACGTACATTGATTTCTTCAAACGTATTTCTGTTGATGGCGGAGGAGGCCGTACACCTTCTCTTAGCTGACCGCAGAGTATTTTTGTGGATATCAATTAGTGATATCCGGAGGATCTGACGATGTGGCATTCAAAGTGTATGATGATCAGATGTGTTCTGACCTCAAGCCTCATCAACCGGGAGATGACAGAAATCGGGCAGGCAGCATGGCTATGTGGGTCGCTCCCATTAGGGTGTATAATCACCTATCTACAGAAATTCCTTTTGTTTCTTACTCTATCGATTCTGCCCATTCGGGAATGGTGGTTTGAGTCCAACCGTTGGTGATATACATTCGATACACTCAAGCGAAATGAGTGGTCGGTCATGTATGGGCCGGGTTGCAAGACGTTCTTGTTGAACCCAGGTGTATTCGCCTCTAGAGATACATCATCGGAAGGTGATCCCATACCTTGTCAAGGTCGGAATCCAATCTCCCATAAGCGCCCGCGGTTTTGATTGTATACTATATACGTGGAGCGTGAGATGCAAGCGTTCCATTAGATTGCTATTTACTTGTATATAGACTATATTATAATATCAGAAAAGATATGGGTTTCAAAACTGTTTTGGGTTATCGTAAGGTAAAAACCATCCGTGTTTATGTGTGGATTCGGTCTTACGATTATCCTTTTCTTTTGAAAAGATTTCGAACTTTAAAATCCTGATTTGATGATCTACCCTTAATACTGTGCGAGTTTATCTCACTCTGGTTCACCAGACTGACCCGGTGTTTTATAAATGCTCGGGTTAGCTCGGATTTGCAGGTTCAGGTTATTTAACACTACGAAAGGCGTGCTGGAGAAGTCCAGACATATCGAGTGTTATTCCGCTGTGTTGTTTATAAGGGCAGATTGTTATAACTGTCCAGATGTGTTCATGTACTCTGATGATTGTAAGTTTTATTTAAAGCTCTCAATAAAGATTTATTTCTATATTATATTTTGTTCCACTGCGATGTGAGACTTTGTGTTGTGTTCTTCTTCTTCTTCTATTCTTATATTTCTTTCTTTCTTATCTCATCCTCTAAATTCTTTCATTAACAATCTGGTGTTCTCGGTGTTTGAAAGGTCAGCATGGGATACAGGAAAGGTATTTATGTCAAACTTTCAACGCTGAAAACCTGGGTCGTTACAAACACGGTTCACGATAAACCCAAAGTCACATTCTATTGTTAATCGGGTTAAAGAACAAGTGTTATTCAAAACACCGCTCACGATAAACCCAAAAACCAATTTAAATTCAGTTCCAATTAATACTATTTAATTGGTACACTTCATTAAATCTAAATATAAGGATTTAATCTTTTTCTCAACTGGGCTTAAGAACAGTGTTAACGAAGACACCATTCACTACAAACCCAAATCACGTTTGAAATTAAATACAAGACTCTGAATAGAAAATATATCGGCTTATATTCAATATCAAATTCTGAAACCAACAAATATCGTATTGGAAATAATGATATAAATATATCTTTCAAATTCCCACAACAATATCTATATAATCACGAAATCCAACATCGAAATATTCCGAAGATAATTTCGATTCAAATCTATTTCCACTTCACGTATTGGAAATTCTGGTTATTTTTAAAACCACTTTAAATTCAATTTATTTATTTCAAAAATAAATTGATTTTAATTCTAGTTCAAAACTAGTTCATTTTGATAAAAATCAAATTTTATCTTTTCAAATGTGGAGTTTTTCATCCCAGTTTTTCCCAAATCATTTCTTATGATTTTACACAAATTATTACTATTTTTAATAATTTTATCAAGGCCCGTACAGTCGATTTCCATCAACGGCCATCGAACTGCACTTGCAGCGACCATTTCCAAATTTGATTTGGACCTAATTCCAAATCCAAGTGTTAGATTTCAAATTTCTAATATTCGTTAGAAATCTCTTTTTGATATGAACCCAACGGTTCCGAGTTTAGGAGAATCCGACGGTCGGATCTCCCGTAATGTCCATTCGAAGTCAATGGTCGAAATTCACGAACTACCGCAACGCGGCGCGTTCTATTCAGGCCATTATAGAATATATATATATATATTATTTATATATATTTCGTCAATTTCCTTTTAAAACATATTTTATAAATCGTTTTAAATTCGTTTTCGAAACGATTTCAACTTCATATTCAATTTTGAATCAAAATTGAATATTCCTTTATAAATTCGTTTTAAATTCATTTCAAATTGATTTCAATTCAAATAGATTTTTAATTCAATTTCAATTCAGTTTCATTTCAATTCAATTTCAATTCGAATTCATTTCTATTCGATTTCAATTCGAATTCATTTCTATTCGGTTTCAATTCGAATTCATTTCTATTTGATTTCAATTCGAATTCATTTCTATATATTTAATTTCAATTCGAATTCATTTCTATTCAACACATGAATATATATTTTATTCAACACGTGAATACACTTTCAAGACATGAATATCGTCAACACATGACTATTTCTATTATTTAATATATTTTATAAAATTATGGTATCTATCGTTTGATTTTCAAATCAGACACCAACTGTAAAGTAGTAAGAGAATGATTCCCTAAATATTAACTCCAAAGGCCGAAACCAATATCAGATCAATACCAAGGAAACCACTCATCTTATCTATTTTCCAGTTAGTTTCTAACTTTAAATATGATAAAGATGTAAATTTCATTGTTAAAATATTTCTTTCAACACATGATTATTTATTCTATTCAACACATGAATATATACATTTATTCTATCCTTTATTTTTCCAATTGGAATGAGGCCCAATCAATTACCACATAATGTTAATTATATGGATTCCATGCAACACATGTATATAATCACAACGATAAATAATCAATCATCATCCAAAGTGCACCACACAACTGCATAAGCATTAACTATAAATAATTAATGCTCACACAGTCTGTCGACCAATCGATCGACATACAATTAAATAATTGGGATTAGTGTATGCCAAATATCATCCCAATACCCGTGTGGGGTTTCAAATCAACAAACATATTTTTATTCACACACACACACGTTAAAAACAATAGTTTTAACGATAAAATATTTTTATCTATATAAATATTTTATTTCACGTCACACAATCAATTTTCAAAACACATCAAACAATCAAACATACAAGCCATCCATGGTCTGTGGATGACGGGTGTCGGGTGCTGCTAAGCACCGTCTGCATCCTAGTATATATATTTTAACTAAAAAAGAAAATTCAAAGTGAGAAGTTCTCACCGACTAGCTAATCCAAACGCCACGACTCTTCTTATGTAGAAATCTTCGTCGTTCTCACCTTTTGTCACTTTTGTTGCCTGTAGCCACTACATATATAAAAATCACATTTTTATATTGTTGCTATGTATATAAAAATCATATTTTTATAATCACTCCATATGGATAAAAATTCTATTTTTACATCGCTACTATATAGATAAAAATTCTATTTTTACATCGCTACTATATAGATAAAAATTCTATTTTTACTACGATGTTCATATCGATAAAGATTATATTTTTATTCCACTACTACTTATAAAAATCATATTTTTACTATTGCCACTATATAAAAATCATATTTTTATTATCGTCACTATATAAAAATCATATTTTTATTATTGCCACTATATAAAAATCAGTTCTTCTCATATACTAAAATTTATATTTTCCTTGTTTTAAAAATTATAACTTTCCTCATCAAAAATTCCCATCTTTCTCTAATTAAAAATCTCATTTTTACATGTTAAAAAATGAAATCTTTTCCTAATTAAAACTGAAATCTTTTTCATGTTAAACATCGTACCTTTGCAAAGTAAAAGATCTAATCTTTATCTACTTAAAAATTTAATCTTTTTGTTCATTAAAAATTCTATTTTTATACAATTAAAATATAAACTTTTCGTCATTATAAACATATGCTTTCATTCTTGAATAAAACTAGAAAAAAGAAAATAAAGTAAAACAAAATAAATAAATAAATAACTTACAGATGGGCTGATTTTCGAATGGAGGCCGGGGTTTTGTCCGCCAGCGTCGAGGGGAGGTGCGCCACTGTTCAGGTGGTTGGTTTTGGGCTCCAGGGGGCGGGCGCTGGAGCGTTTGTGGTTCTCGAACGAAGGAGGAGGAGATGGGGTGGCAGTGGAGGCTGTTGGAGGCGGGCGCGGCTAGGGGATGGTCGGAGGGGGTCACGGCAGGCGGTTGGTGGTCGGTTCCGGAGTTTGGGGTTTCTTCAAATCGGAGAGGGAAGCGGTTGGTGAGGTCTACAGAGGAGGAGAGGAAGAAAGAAGGCGGAGCTGGCGGCGTCGGGGATGGCGTGGCGGCGTCGGGGTAGAGGGCGAAGGAGGGGGGTTTAGGGCTGAGCGCCGTTTCCATTTTTTTTTCATCGATCTGTTAATCGAAGAGAGAGAGAGTGAGGAGAGAGTAAAGAGGAAAAAGGTTGTTGACTTTTTATTTATTTTATTATTTTTAATTCTCAAAAAGTAACTTTTATTTTCGAACTCGAAATCGAACCCACCGCCTGTCATCCATAGCTAATTACCCCCATTCCAAACACAATGGGATATGTATCGCAGGCTGATTCGACTGTTTCGATCAGTTTTCGTTAAAATCAAAATATAACTCTATATATTGAATTTGAACACGCATTTCAATTTACTGGGGCCGTATACTAACTCGAAAAATTCCAGAAAAATATTTTCTAGCTTCGTATTGCCGATACGGTCCTAACAAAACTAGTTTCGTCAAATTATGAGACCGTCTAAAAAATGGACATTTTCCAGTCGATTACAATCAACTGAAACTGGTCAAACACGTTTTCCTTTGCCACGCTCACATATTGATTCGAAAAATTATGAAAATTGGAATCTAGCAATAACTAGACATCTCGGATCCAGCAAAAGTGGTTTCGTCGAAATCCGAGGTCGTTTGCAAAATGGCTATTTTTAAGGGTCGAAATTCCATAGCGACTATTCTCAAATTTCAACTGGACATATCTTTTGATTCCCGCTATGAAATTTTGATTTTTCGGATTCGTTGGAAAGATATCCTCAATTAGATTCTATTATTTTTGGTTTTGTTAAAATCCGATTTATTTTGCACCCAGAATGTTCAATTGAAGTTTGAAATCGAATTATCGAACTACCGCGTCGTTTTCAATTCCTTTTATAATTATAAATAATTATTTATATTCTAACGACGACGTATATAAATATATATGTTCGAATTCAATTCAAAATAAATTTCTCGTCGATATTATTTAAAATAATTCATTTTAAATATCAAAATTGCCAAAATAAAAATTTTAAATTGGCCCAGAATTTCTGGGTTGTTACAATCTCCCCCACTTAAAACTTTTCGTCCCCGAAAAGGCACGAATCCGAAAGTTGTTTTAGAAATCAACTCAACTTCCATTGTTTTGACTACGGCTTAAGTTCTTCAACTTTTCAGTTTCTAAGAACTTTTCCAATTTTTCAAAAATTTGGCTAACACCCTAAATTTCCGAAAAATTTCGCCATAACCTCCCCTGCACCGGGGACTTCAGAATATTTCATATAGCCTCCCATGGCCTTCTTCAATCCAAAAGAAAAAGAAAAAGCCAAGCGGCTAGCCAATCGGCTCATAAAATCACCCAAAACTCAAGAAATACAATAAACATGTACCTATTTGTCGGGAAAACAATTTTATTCCTCTGCTCTAGCCTCCTTGCTATGACCTGTTCAATGTAAGTACATGTATATGCAAGCAAATGCGACTAATTTTCAATACAATTCGCTATTTGGTTCAATTAGGCTAAATGGTTCAAAATTTCAAACAAATAGACAAACAATCAATCAATTAGTGGATTATCGTTTCAAATTCATAATTTGATATATATACAGAAAATCATGTTTTTGATTCCAAATTACAACAATAAACCTATATAGTTTTGGTTCTCACACCAGTCTATGGAAATATATAGATATCCCACCTTCGGCACTCGAACATCAACTCTGATGACGATGCATCAATCATCAGAATCATCTCAGGGCGACTAGAGTGTGATTCTATATCTATCCAGTATATTAAAACTTCGAATATACGTTCATGACGCGTATATGCAAAACCTTTATATACTAGATTGTCCAAATCAATATAAATAAATTATTCAAATACGTATAAAACGATTTAAATTTTCAAAACAATATTATTTTCATTTGAAAAATATACTCTTCACACTCGTTCTAGGATACTACTGATCCTATCTCTAACGAGTAATTCTAATTGGATTTTACTAATCCAATATCTGATGAATTCTTTCATACGGTTCTAACATGTCTTGTTCTCGAGCTCTGTAAACCAAAGCTCTAATACCACTCTGAGACGACCCGAACTCCCCCGGTGAGGAAAACACGGATTGAATTGAGGACAAGACCAATCAAAACGCAAACAGAAGAACATTTCATTGTTTATTCCAACAATTCCATCAGAATACAAGAATATACAGAGTACGAATAAATATTACACATTCGATAAATATCAGAGATTACAATAAATTACATAGCAGCGGAAAAACAATACAAAACACAACTGAAAGTAATACACGGATACAGAGCTTTCCGAGCATCTTTCCAGCTGTAAATCAGGATCCTGTGAATATAAATTTGCAAAACCAAAACTACTAGCTGCCCATTTTGAAAATAGGGGCACCCAGAGTTTAGGTTAAAACAATAAACTCCAGATCAGTCATGTGACTGGTGTGAGAACTAAAACAGTTATTTAAAACTTTACTTTAAAAGAGAGTAATTCAAGGGACCACGCCGTATAACACGGAACGGGTTTCCTCCCAAGAACACTAGTGCATATAACAAAACAGCGCAATGCTTTTTGGAAAAATGTAGCTATTATAAGACCCAGGTCCCATCACACAATGCAATGCAAGCCGGAGAACAGAGTTTTCCCTTATAATAGCCAAATATGCTTGGTACGTTCAAAACAAATCATTTGATACTATTATAAGTGTATAGTGTCAAAACAATTTCAATCATAAATATCAATCATAGACGGCATGGGTACCATATATCATGTCGCCATACTAGTTCTACAATTAAAACCGCAATATCACGTATTGGAAATTGGATTTCCGTCACAAGTCGAGGCAAGGGGCAAGCTCCTCTCCGTTCGAGACACTCTAGCAAATGTCTCAGGACCCCACTATGATCCTTGGAATCGGTTGGGCCGGTCCTCTCTTACTTTTGAGGATTAGTTATTCCTGAACACACGTTTCCCGGTCCTAACAGACCTAATATCGAGGCGCCTCATCCAACAACTACACAGGTGAAAAGTATATATAAATGTCAGCCAGTTTAAGCACTGACACCACCCATAGCTAGAAAGAAACGTCGTGTTCTCCCAACGGTCTGTATCCAGTTTTTGACTCATACCGAGGTGTGAGGCTCGCTAATTCACGTTATACACAAAGTTATGCCACACAGGCCGTGCTTTGATCATCAACCACAAGACTTTGCTTTTCAACAGAAGCCTTGATCAATTGCCACTTACGCGTGCCACACTGGCAATTCACTCCATGCGACTGATGTCCATCGATATACAACCTCTGAGCTCGTACGTCTCAGAGAAGGGCGTTAAGCAAGAGAATAAATTCTCTACTGCCAAACAGATGTATATTTAATAGAGATCAATCAACACAGAATAAAATCCAATGTCAGACACACATTCCATTTACAAGTTCGTTCTGGGTCTGAACGAAACCGGAGGCACTTTCCTCGCATATCCATTGATCTCCAAGTACGTCTGGACGATCACCAACTGATTCCCTCATCTTGGGTGTACAATCCAATCAAGATCATTAGTAATCACACAAACGATGTGAAGACTTCTGGTCTTCAACCACCGTCTTCATCTTCGACTTATCGTCGAATCGGTTATTCAGAGTGGGTATAAACCCGACCTTTCCGAATAACCCGCGTATATAATAAACACGTGTTACACAAACACAACCTACGCCTCATTCCAATTCAAAATATTCTTTTATTCACAAAATCACATTCTTAGGGAAAGGTTCCCATTAATTTTATCAAAGAAAAATTCTTCTTAATTTATTCTTTAATCTTCCATTGGATATCATTTCAAACCATATTATGGTTTTCCAAACTAGTCGGGATTAGCGAACCACACCGAAGTAATTATTTATTTTATTTCCCAATCCCAACCTATTCATCCCCTGGAGCAAAACTGGTAATACTCCATATCTAACACTACGGTGTTATCGGTGAATATTAATTACCATTTCACGTTCAAATCTAATTAAAGATTTAACTATCGCTTTAGAGCAAAACTGGGGGTACTCCATTCTCGATCACTTTTAAGATTTGATAACTTAAATTATCGATTCACATTTCAATCTATTTAAAGATTCATTAAAACTCCACTTAGTTTTAATCTTTACAAAAATCAATATCATGTCTTTAACTGGGTTAAAGAACCAATGTCCTCTAAAACACGGTTCATGATAAACCCAAAGTCGCATTCTATTGTTAATCGGGTTAAAGAACAGGTGTTATTCAAAACACCGCTCACGATAAACCCAAAAACCAATTTAAATTCAGTTCCAATTAATACTATTTAATTGGTACACTTCATTAAATCTAAATATAAGGATTTAATCTTTTTCTCAACTGGACTTAAGAACAGTGTTAACGAAGACACCATTCACTACAAACCCAAATCACGTTTGAAATTAAATACAAGACTCTGAATAGAAAATATATCGGCTTATATTCAATATCAAATTCTGAAACCAACAAATATCTTATTGGAAATAACGATATAAATATATCTTTCAAATTCCCACAACAATATCTGTATAATCACGAAATCCAACATCGAAATATTCCGAAGATAATTTCGATTCAAATCTATTTCCACTTCACGTATTGGAAATTCTGATTATTTTTAAAACCACTTTAAATTCAATTTATTTATTTCAAAAATAAATTGATTTTAATTCTAGTTCAAAACTAGTTCATTTTGATAAAAATCAAATTTTATCTTTTCAAATGTGGAGTTTTTCATCCCAGTTTTTCCCAAATCATTTCTTATGATTTTACACAAATTATTACTATTTTTAATAATTTTATCAAGGCCCGTACAGTCGATTTCCATCAACGGCCATCGAACTGCACTTGCAGCGACGATTTCCAAATTTGATTTGGACATAATTCCAAATCCAACCGTTAGAATTCAAATTTCTAATATTCGTTAGAAAGCTCTTTTTGATACGAACCCAACGGTTCCGGTTTTAGGAGAATCCGACGATCGGATCTCCCGTAATGTCCATTCGCAGTCAATGGTCGAAATTCACGAACTACCGCAGCGCGGCGCGTTCTATTCAGGCCATTATATAATATATATATATATATATATATATATATATATATATTATATATATATTTCGTCGATTTCCTTTTAAAACGTATTTTATAAACCGTTTTAAATTCTTTTTCGAAACGATTTCAACTTCATATTCAATTTCGAATCATAATTGAATATTCCTTTATAAATTCGTTTTAAATTCATTTCAAATTGATTTCAATTCAAGTCAATTTTTAATTCAATTTCAATTCAATTTCATTTCAATTCAATTTCAATTCAAATTCATTTCTATTCGATTTCAATTCGAATTCATTTCTATTCGATTTCAATTCGAATTCATTTCTATTGGATTTCAATTCGAATTCATTTCAGTATATTCTATTTCAATTCGAATTCATTTCTATTCAACTCATGAATATATATTTTATTCAACACGTGAATACACTTTCAACACATGACTATTTCTATTATTTAATATATTTTATAAAATTATGGTATCTATCGTTTCATTTTCAAATCAGACTCCAACTGTAAAGTAGTAAGAGAATGATTCCCTAAATATTAACTCCGAAGGCCGAAACCAAAATCAAATCAATACCAAGGAAACCACTCATCTTATCTATTTTCCAGTTAGTTTCTAACTTTAAATATGATAAAGATGTAAATTTTATTGTTAAAATAATTTTTTCAACACATGATTATTTATTCTATTCAACACATGAATATATACATTTATTCTATACTTTATTTTTCCAATTAGAATGAGGCCCAATCAATTACCATACAATGTTAATTACAACACATGTATATAATCACAACGATAAATAATCAATCATCATCCAAAGTGCACCACACAACTGCATAAGCATTAAATATAAATAATTAACGCTCACACAGTCTGTCGACCAATCGATCGACATACAATTAAATAATTGGGATTAGTGTATGCCAAATATCATCCCAATACCCGTGTGGGGTTTCAAATCAACAAACATATTTTTATTCACACACACGTTAAAAACAATATTTTTAACGATAAAATATTTTTATCTATATAAATATTTTATTTCACGTCACACAATCAATTTTCAAAACACATCAAACAACCAAACATACAAGCCATCCATGGTCTGTGGATGACGGGTGTCGGGTGCTGCTAAGCACCGTCTGCATCCTAGTATATATATTTTAACTAAAAAAGAAAATTCAAAGTGAGAAGTTCTTACCGACTAGCTAATCCAAATGCCACAACTCTTCTTATGTAGAAATCTTCGTCGTTCTCGCCTTTTGTCACTTTCGTTGCCCGTAGCCACTACATATATAAAAATTACATTTTTATATTGTTGCTATGTATATAAAAATCATATTTTTATAATCACTCCATATGGATAAAAATTCTATTTTTACATCGCTACTATATAGATAAAAATTCTATTTTTACATCGCTACTATATAGATAAAAATTCTATTTTTACTACGGTGTTCATATCGATAAAGATTATATTTTTATTCCACTACTACTTATAAAAATCACATTTTTACTATTGCCACTATATAAAAATCATATTTTTATTATCGCCGCTATATAAAAATCATATTTTTATTATCGCCACTATATAAAAATCAGTTCTTCTCATATACTAAAATTTATATTTTCTTTGTTTTAAAAATTATAACTTTCCTCATAAAAAATTCCCATCTTTCTCTAATTAAAAATCTCATTTTTACATGTTAAAAAATGAAATCTTTTCCTAATTAGAACTGAAATCTTTTTCATGTTAAACATCGTACCTTTGCAAAGTAAAAGATCTAATCTTTATCTACTTAAAAATTTAATCTTTTTGTTCATTAAAAATACTATTTTTATATAATTAAAATATAAACTTTTCTTCATTAAAAACATATGCTTTCATTCTTGAATAAAACCAGAAAAAAGAAAATAAAGTAAAACAAAATAAATAAATAATAATAATAAAAAACTTACAGATGGGCTGATTTTTGAATGGAGGCCGGGGTTTTGTTCGCCAGCGTCGAGGGGAGGTGGGCCACTGCTCAGGTGGTCGGTTTTGGGCTCCAGGGGGCGGGCGCTGGAGCGTTTGTGGTTCTCGAACGAAGGAGGAGGAGATGGGGTGGCGGTGGAGGCTGTTGGAGGCGGGCGCGGCTAGGGGATGGTCGGAGGGGGTCACGGCAGGCGGTTGGTGGTGGGTTCTGGAGTTTGGGGGTTCTTCAAATCAAAGAGGGAAGCGGTCGGCGAAGTCTACAGAGGAGGAGAGGAAGAAAGAAGGCGGAGCTGGAGGTGTCGGGGATGGCGTGGCGGCGTCGGGGTAGAGGGCGACGGAGGGGCGTTTAGGGCTGAGCGTCGTTTCCTTTTTTTCATCGATCTGTTAATCGAAGAGAGAGAGTGAGGAGAGAGTAAAGAGGAAAAAGGTTGTTGACTTTTTATTTATTTTATTATTTTTAATTCTCAAAAAGTAACTTTTATTTTCGAACTCGAAATCGAACCCACCGCCTGTCGTCCATAGCTAATTACCCTCATTCCGAACACAATGGGATATGTATCGCAGGCTGATTCGACTGTTTCGATCAGTTTTCATTAAAATCAAAATATAACTCTATATATTGAATTTGAACGTGCATTTCATTTTACCGGGGCCGCATACTAACTCGAAAAATTCCAGAAAAATATTTTCTAGCTTCGTATTACAGATACGGTCCTAACAAAACTAGTTTCGTCAAATTCTGAGACCGTTTGAAAAATGGACATTTTCCAGTCTATTAAAATCAACTTAAACTGGTCAAACGCGTTTTCCTTTACCACACTCACATATTGATTCAAAAAATTATGAAAATTGGAATCTAGCAGTTACTAGACATCCCGGATCCAACAAAAGTGGTTTCGTCGAAATCCGAGGTCGTTTGCAAAATGGCTATTTTTAAGGGCCGAAATTCCATAGCGACTATTCTGAAATTTCAACTGGACATATCTTTTGATTCCCGCTATGAAATTTTGATTTTTCAGATTCGTTGGAAAGATATCCTTAATTAGATTCTATTATTTTTGGTTTCGTTAAAATCCGGTTTATTTTGCACCCGGTATGTTCAATTGAAGTTTGAAATCGAATTATCGAACTACCGCGCCATTTTCAATTCCTTTTATAATTATAAATAATTACTTATATTCTAACGACGACGTATATAAATATATACGTTCGAATTCAATTCAAAATAAATTTTTCGTTGATATTATTTAAAATAATTCATTTTAAATATCAAAATTCATCAAAATTGCCAAAATAAAAAATTTAAATTGGCCCAGAATTTCCGGTTTGTTACAATTTCAATCTAATTGAAAATTTATTAAAACACCAATTTGGTTTTAATATCAAAAATCATTACTTTATGATTATTCAAATTTAAGAAATTAATCTTATCTTTAACTGGGTTAAAGAACTAATGCCATTTAAAACACAGTTCATGATAAACCCAAAATCATCTTCCATCAAAATGTAACCTACACAGAAATCATAATAGTGTATAATCGATATAAATTCCCGTGTCAGACTAATAATATAAATGGAATAGCGGCAAAGCCTTTTAAATTCCATATATAGTAACGGTCTACATTCATAGAAGCTCATCTTGATTATTACCAAATCGAATTCCAGTCAATTCCAATGTAGTATATTTAATTGGAAAAACTTTACTTTGGAAAATTTCAATTAAATCTAAATAAAAAGATTTATAAATTCCAAATCATATCTTCATTGTTAACTGGGTTAAAGAAAAAATATTATTTAAAACATTGTTCACGATAAACCCAAAAATCCAATTTCAATTCTAATTTAATATTAATTAGTTGGTAAACTTCTCTAAATCTTAATTAAAAAAATTATTCTTTTCTCAATTGGGTTTAAGAATAGTGTTATTGAAGACACCATTCATGACAAACCCAAAATCCAATTCGATATTAAATATAAGGTTCTGAATAGAAATTATTTCGACTTATATTCAATATCAAATTCTGAAACCAACGGATATCGTATTGGGAATAACGATATATATATCTTCCAAATTCCTCACAATATCCGTATAATCACGAAATCCAATATCGAAATATTCCGAATATAATTTTCATTCAAATCCATTGTAATTTATTCATTGGAAAATTCTGGTTATTTTAAAACCATTTTCAAATCCAATTTATTTATTTCTAAAAATAATTAAATTATTATTCTAGTTATTAAACAGTTCATTTCGATAAAAATATATTTTTATCTTTTCAAATACGAAAATTTTCACCCAAAATCCTTACAAATCATTTATTATGATTTTACACAATTTTTCCATATTTTTAATAATTTTATTAAGGCCTTTACAGTCAGTTTCCAATAATGGCCACCGAACTGCATTCATAGCGACCTTTTCTAAAATTGATTTGGACATTATTCCAAATCCAACCGATAGATTTCAAATCTCTTATGCTCATTGGAAAGCTCTTTTCGATATGAACCCAACGGTTCTGGTTTTACAAGAATCCGACGGTCGGATCTCCCATTACGCCAATTTGAAGTTAATGGTCGAAATTCGCGAACGGTCGTTGCGCGACGCGTTCTATTCAGACAATTATATTATATATATAATATATATTTCATCGATTTCCATTTAAAACGTATTTTATAAATCGTTTATAAATTCATTTTAAAACGATTCTAACTTCATCCCAATTTAAAATCAAAATTGAATACTCCTTATCATTATATTATTTAAATGATAATATTTTCACAATGTCAGATTTTGAAATCATTTCCTTTTCGATATTCATTATAAAAATGAATAAAATCGATATAAATATCGTTCGTGTCAAAATGGCGCATATCTAATCAGTACGTCTTCACATATTTTAATATTTTTGTGTCCATCCAAAATCGGATATTAAAATCAGATTTTAATCCTTTATTGAATATTATTTTAAATTATTCCTTATTTTAAAATATTCATTATTTTAAAATATTCGTTCTTTCCGAATTAGAATCAGACATAGTCAATTACCATCTAATGTTATTGATATGGATTTCATATATCATATGTACACAACAATAATGATAAACAATCAACCATCATCCAGAGTGCACTACACAACTGCATAAGCATTAAATATAAATATTTAACGCTTACAACAGTCTGTCAACCTATCGATTGACATACAACCAAACAATTAGGATTAGTGTACGTCAAATATCATCCCAATACCCGTGTGGGGTTTCAACCATCAAATAATTATTATTATTTGTGCACTTGGGCGATGTGCAAAAATTATCATCCCAATCGATATCACAAAATTAGGCGAGCATAAATAAGTCGTCTGACTTGTAAATGGATGTGTAAATATATATATATATATATATATATATATATATATATATATATATATTACTATCCAGTAATTATTTTATTTATCGTCGTTATAAGCTAAAAATAATATTTTTAACTAACTAAATTTTTCTAACACTTTTTAGAAAATTTCGGTAGCATAACGGCACGATACTAGAACTGGGATAAGGTCTAGCCTTATCCTTCGCCTAATACTGGCTCGCGCCATACACAACCCAATTCCAATCAATTTATAATTAATTCACAACCAATTTTACAATCCTATTCAAATCACACAGAGCATCCAAATTAATAAATACTCAACTACCCCAAATGCCATTTACGGTAGCATAAGTGGCTATTCGCGGAGTATGGAATTCATGTGTCGGTAATATCCACACATCGCTTTGAATTATGTGATTGTGCGAATTCGAGTATTGAACTCCAGATAATTCAAATCACATAATATGGTTTGTATAATAAATTGTGTCGGGGCTTCTAAGCCCCATCTGCATCCTAGAATATTTTAATTGTAAAATAATTAGAGTGAGGAGTTCTCACCTTTTGCAACGACCCGAACTTCCCCGCGAAGGAAAGCCCGGATTGCTTTGAGGACAAGACGAATCAGTACACAAACAGAAGAACATTTCATTGTTATTACAACAATTTCATCAGAATACAAGAATATAACAGAGTATGAATAAATATTATACAGTTGACAAATATCAGAGATTTAAAATTACAATGCAGCGGAAAAATAATACAAAACATAACTGAAAGAAATATACGGATACAGAGCTTTCCGAATATCATTCCAATTGTAACCCAGGATCCTATGAATATAAATCTGCAAAACCAAAACTACTAGCTGCCCGTGTGGAAAATAGGGGCACCCAGAGTTTAGGTTAAAACAACAAACTACGGGTCAGTCATGTGACTGGTGTGAGAACTAAAACAGTTATTTAAAACTTTACTTTAAATCGGATATATCAAGGGACCACGCCATATAACACGGAATGGGTTTTCTCCCAAGAATACCAGTCCATATAACAAAACAGCGCAATGCTTTTTGGAAAAATGAAGCTATTATAAGACCCAGGTCCTATCACACAACGCAACGCCCGCCGGGGGATAAGGTTTTCCCTTATAATAGCCAAACATGCTTGGTACGTTAAAACAAACCATTTGATACTATTATAAGTGCATAGTGTGTAAAACAACTTCAAATATAATGTATCAATCCTAGACGACATGGGTACCATATATCATGTCGCCAATACTAGGCTCTACAATCAAAACGACAATTGTCACGTATTGGAAGTTGGATTTCCATCTGTGAATCTAGGCAAGGGATCGTCCTTACTGCTTCGAGACTCTCTAGCCCGAGCCTCAGGCAAGTGCGCAGACAAGCCTTGGATCGTCAGGGCCGGTCCACTCGATGTGGATTAAAATGCCTGAACACTGTGTTTTCCCGCCCTATGGGGCGTAAATGAGCCAAATGACTCCATCGGCCCGGATCGACCGATATAACTGAGGCGCCTCCTATCCATCATCAACATAAGTAAAATGCCAGGGCATGCAAAACGATGACACCACTCCTAGCTAGAAAGAAACGCATGTCCTCCCTGAGGTCCTCTCCCGTTTCTGGTTCACACCGGGGTGTGAGGCTCGCGAATTAACGCTACACAAAGCTACGCCACAAAGGCCATGCTTTGATCATCAACCACAAGACTCTGCTTTTCAACAGAAACCTTGATCATTTGCATCTCAACATGCCACACAGGCAATTCACGCTATGCAACCGATGTATATCAATCACACAGAATGAAATCCGATGTCAGACACACATCTATTTACAAGTTCGTTCTAGGTCTGAACGAAACCGAAGGCACCTTATTCCTCCCCCATATGTCCAATACAGGGGAGAGGCCCTCGCATATCCGTCGATCTCCAAGTACGTCTGGACGATCACCACTTATTACCTTGCCTTGGGTGTACAGCCCAATCAAGACATCAGTAATCATCCAAACGATGTGAAGACCTCCGGTCTTCAACCACCGTCTTCATCCTTGACACCTCGTCGAATCAGTTATTCAGAATGGGATAAACCCGGTCTTTCTGAATAACTTGCGTATATAATAAACAAGTGCTATAAAAACACAACACACGCCTCATTCCAATCTAGAATATTTCTTTATTCAAATATTCTTATACTTTGGGGAAGGTTCCCATTAATCTTATCAAAAATAAATTCTTTAAATTTATTCTTTAATCCTCCTATGGATATCATTTCAATCTAATTAAAGATGCATTAAAACCCCACTTGGTTTTAATCTTCCCAAAAATCAATATTAACGATTGCTTAACTTGGGAAATCATATCCTGTCTTTAACTGGGTTAAAGAACCAATGCCATTTAAAACACGGTTCACGATAAACCCAAAATCACGTTCCATTCCATCAGCTTCTAACCGTAAATTAGCAAGTGAACAATTCCCTAAGTATTAACCCCGAAGGCCGAAACCAACATTAGATCAATACCCAGGAAACCATTCAACTCAACTAATCTCCAGTTAGTTTTTGATTCTCTTAATTCCATTGTTAATTGTAACGACCTAGAAAATCTGAACCAATTTAAAATTTTTAAATTGGATAAAATAATGGATTTTAAATATTTAAAATAAATATTTTAAATAATAGCGATGAAGGGTGAGTTTGAATCGACAATTGAAAACGAATATAATTAATTATAACTATAAACAAGGCTTGAAAAGGCGCTGTAGTTTCAAAAATTGAATTCAAACTTTGTCGGACTGTACCGGGTGAATTTTAGTGAAACCAAAAATATTTAAATCTATTAGTGAATACCTTTCTAACGAATCTGAAAAATCGAATTTTCATAGCGGAAAGCAAAAGTTATGGCCGAATGAATTTTCAGAAAGGTCGCTATGGAATTTATATAGCCCATGAAATTGGCCATTTTGCATACGACCTCGGAATTCGACGAAACCACTTTTGTTGGATCCAGGATGTGAAGTTATTGCTAGGTTTCAAATTTCATAATTTTTGAAGCTAGTATGTGAGCGTGGCAAAAGAAAACGTGTTTTGATCAATTACAGTTAAATTGGATCGACCAGAAATGGGCCTTTTTGCAAACGGTCTCAGAATTCGACGAAACGAGTTTTGTTGGGACCGTATCGTCAAAACGTAGCTAGATTTATTTTTCTGGAATTTTTCGAATCAGTTTGTGGCCCTGGCAAATTGAAATGCACGTTCAAATCAAATATTGAATGTTTTATATTTTAATTTGAAGGAAAACTGATTGAAACAGTCGAATGGGCCTTCAAAACATATCCCATTGTGTTCGGAATGGGGGTAAAACGCTAGGGACGACAGTCGTTGGGTTTCGATTGGTGGTCGTGTCAGAAAACCCCTTTAAAACCTCCCCGACCAATCAAAATTTTTAAATAAAAAAAAGAAAAAAATCACTTTCTCTCTCCCGATTTGAACGGCGGCTAGCCTCCAAAGCTTCCCTCCCCGTTTCCGATCACCACAGCCACTTTCAGTACCTCCGCCAGTTGAACTTTTTGAAGCCCTCCTCACCACCTTCGAATCCATACGGGTTAGAGATCCTATCATCGCGTGTGTGCCTCGAATCGCGCGCCCGAAGTCGAGACGTTCACCGCCGCCTCGCTCCTCCGATCTGCCATCCCAGGGCGCCCACCAGGCGTCGATCACTGCGCCTCTCCAAGGCCTAGAAGGTGGTGCTGGCCGATCGTTTCAAAGCGCAACGGATTGGGAAGGAAATCGAAACATAGTTTCGAAGGTTTTCTGAAGTATACGGCTGAATATATATAAAAGGTTTGCGACACTTTTAATCCGTTACAAATCCATTATTGTTTGAAAAAAAATCATATCTTTTTCGTTCGTTAACGAAATTCGATGAAACAGGAAACATCGTGACCGTGTGGACGTCTTCTACATTTTAGAAGAGACCGCATATTTTTCTGAGCCTCTTGCTATTTTTGGTGGAGTGGAACCCAAAGTGAGATTTCTAATTTATAAACGATATGGAAACGACGATGTATAAATTATATATTCGATGTATGAGTTATATAAGCGTTCTACACCTCATGTATAAGCGTTGTATAAGTTGTACGTTCGATGTATAAGTTATATATGCGTTGTAAAAATTATATATGTGTTGAAATAGAAGTGAATTGCTATATAAATATATATATATATATATATATATACGCCCCTCGTCCACAAACCATGGACGATATTTATTGGTTGTGATTGGTGTGAAAATTGATTGATAGCGAGTGGTTGTTTGGGATTGTTTGTGGTTGATATTGATTGATTGTGGTTGAAAAATACCCATTTGTGGTTGAAAAATATTTGTTTGAAACCACATAGGATTAGTTTGTGGGAACGAAATAAATATATACATGCCGCCTGCGTGCGAACTAGATGCATGATCCCTATTGTCAAAAACCGCGAGGTTTTAAGGTAGAGCGAGGAGCCGTACTAGGGACGGTCCCGGTTTTAACTACCCTGCCGTTATGCTGCCGAAATTTTGAATAATATTCATATGTTTGAATTATTTTCATTTGCTGAAACTATATTTATTCGTTGAGTAGAAAACCATTATGTGTTAAATCGATATTCATTCATTGATTAGAAATTCATGTGTTGAATGGTCTTCGTGTTTTAAATATAAAAATCACATTTTTATCTATATATAGAAACTATAGAAAACCTTCATGTGTTGAATCGATATTCATTCGTTGATTAGAAATTCATGTGTTGGATGGTATTCATGTTTTGAAATAAATTGTTTTAGAATAAAAATCACCTTTTTATCCTCTATATGAACTATGTAAAATGACCTTGTTTTAAAATAAATTGTTTTACAATAAAAATCACCTTTTTATCATCTATATAGACTATATAAAATAATAGTGTGTTGAAAAGAATTGTTTTACAATAAAAATCACATTTTTATTATATACATGAATTGTTGAAATGTGTAGTGTTTAAAATAGCCACTCGTCCAAATAAATAGGCCTGAGTTAAAATATTCATTAATTAGCTAATGATATGATTTTTGCATATGCATGCAACATTAGAATGAATGGTGTTTTTAAACCAAATGGAATCAAATATGAAGTTGAATGGAAAATGATAAGTGATAAGAACTGTATATATGTACATGCATATTTATTGAACAGGTTATAGCAAAGTGGCTAGAGAAGAGGAATAAAATTTTGTGCCCGACAAATAGGTACACATTTACTGTTTTGTTTGGGTGATGATTTTATGAGCCTGTTGGTTAGCCGCTTGGCTTTTTCTTTTTCTTTTTGACATGAGACGCCCGTGTGGCTATTTGGGAATTTTCCCAGCCCCTCCCGTACAAAGGAGGTTATGGCGAAATTTTTCGAAAATTCCGGGTGTTAGCCAAATTTTTGAAGAATTTGAAATGTCTCAGAAACTGAAAATTTGGAGAATTGAAGCCAGATCGAACGTAGAGTTGAATAATCAAACCACTTCCGACTTTGTTCCTTTTCGGGGACGAAAAGTTTTAAGTGGGGGAGATTGTAACGACCCAGAAAATCTTAACCAATTTAAAAAATTTAAATTGGCTAAAATAATGGATTTTAAATATTTAAAATAAATATTTTAAATAATAGCGATGAAGGGTGACATTGAATCAACAATTGAAAACGAATATAATTAATTATAACTATAAACAAGGCTTGAAAAGGCGCTGCGGTTTCAAAAATTGAATTCAAACTTTGTCGGACTGTACCGGGTGCAAAACAAAACGGATTTTAGTGAAACCAAAAATATTTAAATCTGTTAGTGAATACCTTTCTAACGAATCTGAAAAATCGAATTTTCATAGCGGAAAGCAAAAATTATGGCCGAATGAATTTTCAGAAAGGTCGCTATGGAATTTATATAGCCCGTGAAATTGGCCATTTTGCATACGACCTCGGAATTCGACGAAACCACTTTTGTTGGATCCGGGATGTGAAATTATTGCTAGGTTTCAAATTTCATAATTTTTGAAGCTAGTATGTGAGCGTGGCAAAAGAAAACGTGTTTTGATCAATTACAGTTAAATTGGATCGACCAGAAATGGGCCTTTTTGCAAACGGTGTCAGAATTCGATGAAACTAGTTTTGTTGGGACCGTATCGTCAAAACATAGCTAGATTTATTTTTCTGGAATTTTTCGAATTAGTTTGTGGCCCTGGCAAATTGAAATGCACGTTCAAATCAAATATTGAATGTTTTATATTTTAATTTGAAGGAAAACTGACTGAAACAGTCGAATGGGCCTTCGAAACATATCCCATTGTGTTCGGAATGGGGGTAAATTGCTAGGGACGACAGTCGTTGGGTTTCGATTGGTGGTCGTGTAAGAAAACCCCTTTAAAACCTCCCCGACCAATCAAAATTTTTATTAAAAAAAAATCACTTTCTCTCTCCCGATTTGAACGGCGGCTAGCCTCCAAAGCTTCCCTCCCCGTTTCTGATCGCCACAACCACTTTCAGCACCTCCGCCAGTTGAAATTTTTGAAGCCCTCCTCACCACCTTCGAATCCATACGGGTTAGAGATCCTATCATCGCGTGTGTGCCTCGAATCGCGCGCCCGAAGTCGAGACGTTCACCGCCGCCTCGCTCCTCCGATCTGCCATCGCAGGGGGCCCACCAGGCGTCGATCGCTGCGCCTCTCCAAGGCCTAGAAGGTGGTGCTGACCGATCGTTTCAAAGAGCAACGGATTGGGAAGGAAATCGAAACCTAGTTTCGAAGGTTTTCTGAAGTATACGGCTGCATATATATAAAAGGTTTGCGACACTTTTAATCCGTTACAAATCCATTATTGTTTGAAAAAAAATCATAACTTTTTCGTTCTTTAACGAAATTCGATGAAACTGGAAACATCGTGACTGTGTGGACGTCTTCTTCATTTTAGAAGAGACCACATATTTTTCTGAGCCTCCTGCTATTTTTGGTGGAGTGGAACCCAAAGTGAGATTTCTAATTTATAAATGATATGGAAACGACGATGTATAAATTATATATTCGATGTATGAGTTATATAAGCGTTCTACACCTCATGTATAAGCGTTGTATAAGTTGTACGTTCGATGTATAAGTTATATATGCGTTGTAAAAATTATACATGTGTTGAAATAGAAGTGAATTGCTATATATAAATATATATATACGCCCCTCGTCCACAAACCATGGACGATATTTATTGGTTGTGATTGGTGTGAAAATTGATTGATAGCGAGTGGTTGTTTGGGATTGTTTGTGGTTGATATTGATTGATTGTGGTTGAAAAATACCCATTTGTGGTTGAAAAATATTTGGTTGAAACCACATAGGATTAGTTTGTGGGAACGAAATAAATATATACATGCCGCCTGCATGTGAACTAGATGCATGATCCCCATTGTCAAAAACCACGAGGTTTTAAGGTAGAGCGAGGAGCCGTACTAGGGACGGTCCCGGTTTTAACTACCCTGCCGTTATGCTGCCGAAATTTTGAATAATATTCATGTGTTTGAATTATTTTCATTTGCTGAAACTATATTTATTCGTTGAGTAGAAAACCTTCATATGTTGAATCGATATTCATTCGTTGATTAGAAATTCATGTGTTGAATGGTCTTCGTGTTTTAAATATAAAAATCACATTTTTATCTATATATAGAAACTATAGAAAACCTTCATGTGTTGAATCGATATTCATTCGTTGATTAGAAATTCATGTGTTGGATGGTATTCATATTTTGAAATAAATTGTTTTAGAATAAAAATCACCTTTTTATCCTCTATATGAACTATGTAAAATGACCTTGTTTTAAAATAAATTGTTTTACAATAAAAATCACCTTTTTTATCATCTATATAGACTATATAAAATAATAGTGTGTTGAAAAGAATTGTTTTACAATAAAAATCACATTTTTATTATATACATGAATTGTTGAAATGTGTAGTGTTAAAAATAACCACTCGTCCAAATAAATAGGCCTGAGTTAAAATATTCATTAATTAGCTAATGATATGATTTTTGCATATGCATGCAACATTAGAATGAATGGTGTTTTTAAACCAAATGGAATCAAATATGAAGTTGAATGGAAAATGATAAGTGATAAGAACTATATATATGTACATGCATATTTATTGAACAGGTTATAGCAAAGTGGCTAGAGAAGAGGAATAAAATTTTGTGCCCGACAAATAGGTACACATTTACTGTTTTGTTTGGGTGATGATTTTATGAGCCTGTTGGCTAGCCGCTTGGCTTTTTCTTTTTCTTTTTGACATGAGACGCCCGTGTGGCTATTTGGGAATTTTCCCAGCCCCTCCCGTACAAAGGAGGTTATGGCGAAATTTTCCAAAATTTAAAGGCGTTAGTGAAATATTTGAAGTGAAAACGATATTGAAATTGTCGGATGAACTATATTTATATAAATATATAAATATAAATAAAATTAAAACGAAACGTGGTCGTGCAGTTCTTATTTTGAAACCGTGATTTCAAACGATTATACCAAGAGATCCGACCATCGGATTCTTTTGAAATCGCAACCGTTGGGTTCGCCTTGGAAATATCTTTCCAACGGCACCAATTTTGTAAAAATCCAACGATTGGATTGTCTGGAATGTTTAATTCAAATCTGAAGAAAAACAGCGCCAGAATCGATTATATTTATATATATATATATATATATATATATATATATATATATATAATTATATTTAATCGAATAACGACGCTGCAGTTCGTATTTTGAAATCGAAACTTCAAACGATTGTACCGGGAGATCCGACCGTCGGATTTTCCCGAAACTAGAACCGTTGGATTCGTTTTGAAAAGACCTTTCTAATGATGTAAATTTTGTGAAGATCCAACGGTTACATTTTCAGATATGTGTAAATCAAATCTGAAGAAAAACAGTGCCACGGCCGCGTTATGGTCCGAAGCGTCGTTTTGACTAAATTGGATATTTTAAAATAAATAAAAATAGCGATAAATCGTTATAAAATATCATAAACGATATGGAATGGAAATAAACTGAATTTGCTCGATTTATGTGGTATTTGATGGTTGAATGTGTTTGGTGTGAAAATTACATTAAAGAACAAAATTGGTGTTGTCGAATGATTTAACCATTGAAATAAATTGATTTGAAATTCTAAATATACGTGAATTATTTGAAAAGGCCGAGTTAATTCTCATTTCAAAATAATTGACCGACGATTGAAAGTCGAAGATGAAGACGGTGGTCGAAGACCGGAGATCTTCACCTCGTTTGGATGGTAACCGAGGTCCTGATTGGGAGGCATCCCGAAATACGGATAATGAGTGGTGATCGTCCAGACGTACGTGGTGATCGATGGGTTTGCGAGGTATTTAGTGCCTCCGGTTTCGTTCAGACCCAGAACGGACTTGTAAATGGACTGTGTGTCTGACATTGGATTTTATTCTGTGTTGATTGATCTCTGTTAAATATACATCTGTTTGGCGGCGGAGGATTTATTCTTTCGTTTAACGCCCTTCTCTGGAACGCACGAGCTCAGAGGTTGTATATCGATGGACATCAGTCGCACGGCATGAATTGCCTGTGTGGCACGCTAAGATGTAGTGATCAGGGCTTCTGTTGAAAAGCAAAGTCTTGTGGTGATGACCAAAGCACCGCCTGTGTGGTGTAGCTTTGTGTATAACGTGAAATCGCGAGCCTGACACCCCGGTATGAACCAGAAATGGGAGCAGGACCTCAGGGGGGACGTGCGTTTTCTTTCTAGCTAGGGTGGTGTCAGTGACCTTCCAGCCCTGACATTTATATACTTTTCACCTATGTAGTTGTTGCTGTAGCGAAGCGCCTCGGTTTGATCGGACGATCCGGGTCCGATGGAGTCATTCGTTGGCTCATTTACACCCCAAAGGGTGTGGAGAAACGCATTGTTCAGGCATTATAATCCACTTCGTGTGGACCGGCCCTGACGATCCAAGGTACGGTTGCGGCTGTGCCTGAGGGGCGGACTAGAGCGTCTCGAATTCGGTAAGGACTATCTTTTGCCTTAGTTCATGACGGAAATCCAATTTCCAAATACGTGACTGTGCGGTTTTGATTGTATACCTATATATGGCGACATAGTGGTATGGGGCATTAATGTCGTCTATGATTGATAGTTATGATTTGAAATTGTTTTCAAAACATATAAACACTAGCAATAATATCAAATGCCTTTGTTTTGTTCGTATCAAGCATATCTTGGCCGTTATAAGGTAAAAACTCTATCCTCCGGTTTGCGTTGCATTGTGTGATGGGAACTGAGTCTTATAATGGCTTCATTTTTATAAAATGCATTACGTTGTTTAAAAGAAAGATTTGTTTTAAAGCACTGGCAATCCAATGGAGTAAACCCGTTCCACGAAAGTGGTGTGGTCCTGCGATTAGCCAGATTATATATGTGTTGAGTAGATTCCTCATACCAGTCCCATGACTGACTCGTAGTTTGTTTCACTTTCAAACTCGGGTGCCCCTTTTTCTACACGGGCAGCCTTGTATTTAGGTTTAGCTGGCTTTCTCTGGATAGCTGGAGCTGAAGATGGATTCTATCATTCATATCTTTTTATGTTGTTCAGCTCCTATTGTACATATTTTGTTTGTTTTCCGCTGTTGACATCTATGTATAGTTGAACTGTATTTGTACTAAGTATGATCCTGTATACTGTGTAACTCTGATGATTACTTTTATCCAGTATATTCTATTGTTCTTTATCTGGTGTATTTATTTAATTTTGTTCTGCTATTATCTGTTTCTGTGTTATATTCCACGGATCACCCTTGCCGCCGTCCGTACGGGGTTTGGGGTCGTCTCATTAATCGGGTTAAAGAACAAGTGTTAATTAAAACACCATTCACGATAAACCCAAAATCACATTCCAATTCAATATATTAAATTGGAAAACTTTGGAAAATTCCCGTTAAATCTTAATAAAAAGATTTATAAATTCCAAATCTCATTTCACTGTAAATCGGGTTAAAGAACGAATGTCGTTAAAAACACAATTCATAATAAACCCAATTCACATTAGCCTCTAACCGTAAATTAGTAAGAGAACAATCCCCTAAGTATTAACCCCGAAGGCTGAAACCAACATTAGATCAATACCCAGGGAACTATTCAACTTAACTAATCTCCAGTAAGTTTCTAATTTTATTAACTCCATTCGGTTCAAGAATAGTATTACTAAAGATACCATTCACGACGAACCCAAAATCCAATTTGATATTAAATACAAGGCTCTGAATAGAAAATATATCGGCTTATATTCAATATCAAATTCTGAAACCAACAAATATCGTATTGGAATAACGATATATATATCTTCCAAATTCCTCCACAATCTCCGTATAATCATGAAATCCAATATCGAAATATTCCGAGCATAATTTTGATTCAAATCCATTCCAATTCATATATTGGAAATCCTGGTTATTTTTAAAACTATTTCAAATCCAATTTATTTATTTTAAAAATATTGGATTTATTATTCTAATTCAAAACTAGTTCATTTCGATAAAAATCTATTTTTATCTCTTCAAATATGGAATTTTTCATTCCAATTCTTTCCAAATCATTTCTTATGATTTTACACTAATTATTGATATTTTTAATAATTTTATCAAGGCCAGTACAGTCGATTTCCATAAACGGCCATCGAACTGCATTTACAACGACCTTTTCCAAATTTGATTTGGACATAATTCCAAATCCAACCGTTAGATTTCAAATCCCTAATATTCGTTAGAAAGATCTTTTCGATACGAACCCAACGGTTTCGGTTTTAGGAGAATCCGACGGTCGGATCTTCCGGAATGTCCATTCGAAGTCAATGGTCGAAATTCGCGAACTGCCGCAGCGCGGCGCGTTCTATTCAGGCCATTATATTATATATATATATATATATATATATATATAATATATTTCGTCGATTTCCATTTAAAACGTATTTTATAAATTGTTTTAAATTCATTTTCAAAACGATTTCAACTTCATATTCAATTTCTAATCAAAATTGAATATTCCATATCATCGATATATAGATGATAATATTTTCAAAACATTAGATTTTGAAATCAATTCCTTTTTGATATTCATTATAAAAATGAATAAAATCGATATAAATATCGTTCATGTCAAAATGGCGTTAATTTAATCAACATGGCTTTATATTTTTAAATATATTCGTGTCCATCCCAAATCGGACATCAAAATCAAATTTTGATCTTTCACTGAATATTATTTGAAAATATTCATTATTTTAAAATAATCATTATTTTAAAATATTCATTCTTTCTGAACTGGAATCAGACACAGTCAATTACCATGTAATGTGATTATATGGATTTCATACACCACATGTACACAATAACAATCAAACACAGTCAACCATCATCCAAAGTGCATTCTATACTGCATAAGCATCAAATATAAATATTCAACACTTACAACAGCCTGTCAACCAATCGATCGACATACAGCTAATTATTGGGATTAGTGTATGTCCAATATCATCCCAATATCCGTGTGGGGTTTCAATCAACAAATAATGAATTTTATTTGTGCAGTTGGGCGATGTGTAAAATTTATCGTCCCAATCAATATCAGTCAAATGTGTGTACATAAAAAAATCGTCCGATTTGTTTATAAATATTTATTTTATTCGTATTCACGTTAAAAACTATATTTTTAACTATAAAATATTTTATTCCATTCCACATCATACCATCAATTTTCACAACACATCAATCGAAAAACCAGTCATCCATGGTTTATGGACGACGGGTGTCGGGTGCTGCTAAGCACCGTCTGCATCCTAGTATATATTTTAACTAGAAATAAAATTAAAAGTGAGAAGTTCTCACCTAGAAGCTAAACCAAACGCCGCGACTCTTCTTATGTAGAAAATCTTCACTGCGTTTTATTCGTCGCATATATAGTCTGGAAATTATATTTTTATCGAATTAAAAGTTATTCCATAACATGACTATTTTATTAATAGCATACATAGACTAAAAATCCAATTTTTACCTTTCTAAAAATATTTTCATGTCGTACACTAGTTAAAAATCATATTTTTAACTTACTAAAAATATTTCCTTTATACGATAAAAATTCTATTTTTATACCGCTATTCATATCATAAAAATCATATTTTTACTTCAAATTTAAACACATAAAAATCGTATTTTTATTATCGCTACATGTACATTAAAAAAATCAAATCTTTATTCTCATGTTATACATAAAAATCTAACCTTTATATAAATAAAGAAATCTAATCTTTATATGTTTCTAAAATTCATATCTTTATATTTTTAAAATTCATATCTTTTCTTTTTCAAAGATCATATCTTTATATGCACTATCTATATAAAAAATGATTTTAAAAATATGGTTTTTAACATATAAAACTGATTTTATAAATATATTTTTAACCTATAAAAAATTAGATTTAAAAATAAAAATAAAACAAAAACTTACAGTAGAAATCGAAGGAGGGGGAGGAACCTGCGCTCGCCGGAGGAGGTGCTCGCTGGCGGTCTGGCGGCGGCCGGACGTCGGAGGGTTGCGGCGGCGTTTTGGCTGTGGGGCGTGGGATCCGTGGTTTTGGGGATTGGGGGGGTGGGGGGATTCGATAGTCGAGATGCAGAGGGGGGGTGTCCGCCAGTGCTCGCCAGAGGTGGGGAGAGTTCGCCTGAGGCGGCGCCACCTGGGGGGCGACGGGTCAGCGATCGACGAGGGGTAGCAGTCCCTTTTTTGTTTTTGTTTTTTTCTGAAATGAGTTAGATCGGGGAGAGAGAAAGATATGGGGGGTTTATTAAAATTAATATTATATTTAATAATTTCCATAAAGTTGATTTTTTAATCCGACCTCCAAATGAGACCCAATGACTGTCATCCTTAGCTAATTACCCCTATTCCGAACACAATGGGATATGTATCGTAAGCCAGTTCGGCTGTTTCGACCAGTTTCCATCAAAATCAAAATATTAATCTATATATTGAATTTGAACGCTCATTTCAATTTACTGGGGCCACATACGGACTCTAAAAATTCCCGAAAAATATTTTCTAGCTTCGTATTGACGATACGGTTTTAACAAAACTAATTTCGTCAAATTTGGAGACCGTTTGAGAAATGGTCGTTTTTTGGTCGATCCAAATTGACTGAAATTGTTAAAACACGTTCTACTTCGCCACGCTCACATATTGATCCCAAAAATTATGAATTTTGGAATCTATTAATAATTTGACATCTCAGATCCAACAAAAGTAGTTTAATCGAAAACGGAGGTCATTTGCAAATTTTTTATTTTTAAGGGCTATATTTCCATAGCGACTATTCTGAATTTTCAACTGGGCATAACTTTTAATTCCCGCAATGAAATTTCAATTTTTCGGATTCGTTGGAAAGATATTTTCAAATAGAATCTAATAATTTTGGTTTCACTAAAATCCTGTTTATTTTGAATCCTGTACATTCATTTGAATTTTGAAATCGAATTTTCAAACTACCGCGCCATTTTAAATTCCTTTTATAATTAAAAATAAATATTTATATTCTATCGACGATTCAAATAAATATATACATTCTAATTCTATTCAAAATAAATTTCTCGTTATTATTATTTAAAATAATTCATTTTAAATGTTCAAAATTCATTAAAATTGCCAAAATAAAATTTTTAAATTGGTTCAGATTTTTCTTGTTATTACACCTTTGGTTTCCACCGTCATTCTTTAATTGAACGGTTTGGATTTGTTTCCAATCAGTTCCATCACAATCTGTTCCACGCAGTATACTGCTACAATATATAAAAAAAATCACATCTTTACAATGCCATGTATACATTAAAAATCGTATTTTTACAATGTTATGTATACATTAAAAATCGTATTTTTATAACGCTACTACATATAATTAAAATCAAATTTTAGTTTGCTACTATATATATAAAAATCATATTTTTATAACGATGTTCATAGAATAAGAACCATATTTTTATAACGATGTTTATAGGGTAAAAATCATATTTTTAACTTGCCAAAAATATTTTCTTTCTACGATAAGAATCCTATCTTTAACTGACCAAGATGATATTTTTTACATAAAACTAAAGATCATAACTTTATGTAATTAAAAATCATAACTTTTTGTAAATAAAAATCATAACTTTTTTAAAATAAAAATCATAACTTTATGCGATTAAAAATCATGACTTTATGCGATTAAAAATCGTATCTTTATGTGACTAAAAATCATATCTTTATGTGATTAAAAATAATATCTTTATGCGATTAAAAATCATACTATATGCGATTAAAAACCATATCTTTATGCGATTAAAAATCATATCTTTATGCGATTAAAAATCATATCTTTATGATTGTTACACCAATTAAAAATCACATTTTTAATCTCATAAATGAATAAAAAATGAAAAATTAAAGCTTACAGGCGGTGCTGAGGTGGCGGGGCGCAGGCGATCGGGAAGGCTGCTGGTGGTCGGTGGCGGCGATTTGTGTAACACCCCACGTCCACTAATGTCACTCACAAAGGGAACGCATTAACTTCCATGGAGCGTATTTAGTGTATAGAACAGAATATAACAAGACATATATAAATAATGGTACTTGAAAAAATTAAAACAACTTTTATTGCAGTGGAGAAATAGTTTAATTACAACAACTTCATAAACCAAGTACACTTAATATCCATCTTGATAAATTGTTTCATAGTACATAAAATAAAAAGCATAAACCCCAGCACAAGTAACCATAAAAGAGATGAGCTGAACTTTACTTTCAGCAATCCAAGCACTTCCAAAAGAGAGAGAAAGAGATCCAAGATCTAGCTCCACTAGTACTAGTCCCACCCTGAGAACCTGGGGGGGAGGAAGAAAAGAGGCGAAAACAAGGGGGTCAGACATAAAGTCTGGCGAGTATAATAACTTTAACAATATAATTATTAAAGTAACTAGGATAAGGCATAAACTGGTAAGATAAGATATGACCATGAAACAAGTGCGCATGACAAAGCAAATAAGAGGAATATTCTGGCGTTAATCCCGTTCCTAATCACTATAGGATAATTACTATACTGCACCACCACTAGTCACCCTAAAAGTTGATCCCGCTTATAAACTTAACAATGATAATGGTAGTTTCATGTACCCCTGGCTGCCTTCATAGGTGCCGTCTGCCCCTATCTCCACTAGGTGTACCCACTACCCCCATGCGATCGGCTTCCTAACTCGTAGAAACCCGTGCTGGCCCCACAGTGGGGTGTATCAATCCCCGAAGTGGTAACCCGATACCACCAAATATGCACGGCTTATATCTACATGATGCAACAACGTCTTACCTACCAGCCCGGGTCCACGCACGCACATGACCCCGTTGGACTTGCGTTGCCACCGCTAACCCGTTTTGACCTCTTACAATCAAATCCAGTAAGCGTGTCCCGTCCTCGACTTGGGTCGAGCTCACAAAGATACTTAATGGGTTACTGGTTTGAAAAGGGCCCCCATGCTTGACACAAGCCTTCCACCTATGCTTGGTCCCCACTAAGGTTTCCCCACTTAACCCCATTCTTATTCATGTCTTCTTACATGTTTCAATCTTGGTTAAGTGCATCTAATCGTATTTCACATGCCACCCAAGGCGCCCACTTTATTTCACATACCACCCAAGGCACTCACTTAACCCCCCATGTCCCACCACATGTTCATCTGGTTAAGTGTTACTTAATTCATTAGAACCGTAACCTTGTAAAGACCTCCCACATTATACTAGCATTTGCGGTTGCTGGATTTGCCGGGTGGGTCCGCGCAGTATTATACCGCAAACAAGCCTAACCTCGTGTCTTTACAATTGTTACGCATTTAATTCATGCCTTTGACCTCTCACATTAGACTGGCATTTGTGGCTGCTGGATTTGCCCGGCGGGTCCGGGCAGTCTTACACCACAAAAGAGTCTAACCTCGTGTCTTAGGCGGTTAATTATTACACATCTTTATCTAACCCCAAATTGGATTAATATCCCTATTCAAATTTGTCAGTAGATTCCAAATTTATTTATGTCCATAATTGTCTCTTAAAATTATGTCCATAAATACCAATTATGCCAATTAATGTCTCAAATTAATTATATGCCTATTAAGGCCATATTATGCCAATTCACAATTTTATGTATATTCAATTTTATCCCATCATCCCCACGCTATTCGTACGTTTTCATATGATATATGTTAGACTCGCAAATAGTCTAACTTATAAAAAGAAAAACATCACATAACACATAAAATAGATCTATGACATAAACTTGCATATGAATTTCATTCAAACTAGCATATGATAGGAACTACCGAACTAGCATAGGTAATGGGCATAACTAATGTACTGCTATAGATCCAAACTTAAAGGTGTGAACTTGCATATGGATCTAAACATAAAAGGTGTGAACTTGCATATGGATCTAAACATAAAGATGTAATCTTGCGTATAAATCTAAACATAAAGATGTAAACTTGCATATGGATCTAAACATAAAGGTGTAACCTTGCATATGGATCTAAACTTGTAGATTATTATCACATAAACTAGCATACATGTTTCACATATATTTTAACAACCCAAACTTGCATAAGATTCATACAAGTATATATGATCCAATCATCACAAACTTGCATAAGATATATGATTCAACTTGCATAAGATATATAATTCAACTTGCATAAGATTCACATATGATCCAACTTGCATAAAATTCACATAAGAACTAACATATGATTCAACACCACAAACATACATATAATTTACATCACATGATTCAAAATCATATTCTTATAATCCCAATTATATCTTATCCTAATTAAATTAATGAATTATTTTGTGAAAGCTATCATACTCACAATTAAAAAGAATAGTCTTGCCTTTCTAGGATCTGTATTCTGAAACTGAATTACTCGCCTTTGATGTAGACTTAGTTGTTATTTAGATTTGATTTGGTTTTCATTCAAGCCTCTATCTTGCTTTAGGGTTGAAAGTGTATGGCGGCTACTCTAGGTTCTCCATTGACATCATGACGGCTCTTGTTATGAATTTGTGTGATTAGGGTTAGGGGTTTAGGGTGTTTTTATAGAAGATTAGTTAATTAAGAGCCGTCAAATTAACCTAAAATCAATCAAGACCATCCAGTCAAGATATAATGACACCTCAGCCCTAATGACTCAACACTGAGTCAAAAAGTCGTCATCTTTCAGATCTGCCCGGGGGGGCAGGTCGACCCCCAGGTCGACACTAAGGTCGACCTGTATAGGGAAGGTCGACACTAGGGTCGACCCCCTGGTCGACCTGGTCCCTATTTTGAATTCAATTTTTGAATTCCTGAACCTGAGCTGTTTTTAATTTAATTAATTTCTGAAACTTCGGAAGGTCACAACTTCTTCATACGAAGTCCAATTCACACAAACTCGGACTCTATATCAAGCAGAATTCGGAGACGAACGCAATGGCGCAACCCGTTTCCCTTAATTCCCACATTTGAAATTATGTATTCTTTAATTTGTTAGCTTTAATATTTAAAATTACGGGGTGTTACAATTTGGGGCCTTGGAGCTTCTGGGGTTCGGTTTTTTTTTTTTAGAAGAGGGAGAAGGAGAGGGGAGATCGGAGGAGGAGGAGGTAAGAAGGGGGAAACTCATGTTGAAGAGAAAGGAGAGCGGCAACGTGATATTGAGAAACAGAATTAGGTTAAGGAAGTGAAAATGATATTTTATAGTGGAGGAAATTATTTTTTTAACGATTTTATATTTTATTATACTCAATTTTCGCTTATTTCATCGTTTAAAAATCCGTGTGATCACCTAAGGATCTCGTTTTTAATGAAAATTGACATGCAACTACTCTCCGACATTACGGATACAACGAAACTGGTTTCATCGAATTCCGAGTCCGTATGCACAAACAACGAATTTTTAAAGTCAAAATATTGTCTGTTTTTCACTTTAAAAATCACCCCCAGTCACATACTGATTTTAAAAATCAAGAAATTTGGAATCTTACCATTATACAATGCTACGGATCCAATAAAAAAAGTTTTGTCGAATTCTGAGGTTGGCATAATAATGTTTCTTTGTAATATTGCTCAAATTAGCTTCAAAAATGCGATTTTAGCGTACCCTTTCTTCTTGTACGCCCAAATGCTAACTTCAAAAATTATTCTCTTTTGGATTTAACCATTATTTGACGATACGAATTCAGAAAAAAAAGCGGAATCGAATTCCGAGATCGGCTCAATAATGTTCCTTTGTAAAATGACTGCCTGTTTTTGAACAAATGGTTTTGCTTCGCACGGTCACATACTGACTCCGTTCGATGCGCATTTTGAAACTCAACAATGATTTGTCATTATGAATCAAAAAAAAAAAAAAAACGTCGAATTCTGAGCTCATATGCAAAATTTCACTTTTTAAGGGCTATGCGTTGATTTTCAAAATCTAATTTTCAAAATTTTAAAAATAAAGCTTATAAATCAATTTAATAATTTTACTGAGTCTATTTTAAGTCAAATAAAATATATAAACTAATTTTAAAATTGTTCTCAAATTTTATTTAGCAAAAATAACCAATTTATATTCGCATATTCATTGAAATAGCATAAATCAAAATTTTAAATTGGTTCAGAAATTCCGGGTTGTTACATTTGAAAATGACAGTAAGCCTTGAAATTAATTTTGAATGAAATAAGGTTGATTTAATTATAGTTAGGATTGAGCAAAATAATATAAGTATAATTACATATTCCCTCATCAATTAGAGATAAGAGTGTTATCTCTGATTCAGTTAGTAGGTTAAAACGATTGCTTTAGAGAACCAAACTTAATTAAAAATGGAAGTATTTGAATTTAATTTTGCGATAACTTATTGAGGTACATATTAATAAATTACTAATTTATAATTTGCAAAAAAAAGTATTATGTGAAAGCAAGTATTTAAATATCCAAATGTTGACTTTCTAAGTTTGAGAACATTTAATTAGGAGATAAATATTTGTAACTAAGCATCTAATAATATGATAAACATTAGTAAATATGATTTAATGAAATGATAAACGGTAAAGTAGTTATCGGGTCATCAAACCGACTTTGTCGGTTTTTCATAATTCTACTGAGCCTTTTAAAACTTCTGTCCGTCTGAAGCTTTTTTACAATGCCCATTTTGTCCTCCTTTGTATGATGCATTAATTACAATGTCTATTGAATAATCATGAAAAGCCTTATATACCAGTTCCTTGTATTTTCTTTCTTTATGTGCATTTATGACCTGTTTTAGCGTTAATGTTAATTGATGTAAATACTTTTCGTCAGTTTCATTTTCCTTTATTTTATAACATTTTTTCTAATCTAATTAACGTACAAGTATATACTAACTTTAATTTATTACCATTTATTATTTCTTTTAATATATATATATATATGTATAGCTTAATATTCTTGACTTTTTATTTCTTTTATCGCAGTTAATCTTAAATGGAATACTGATTCCATTTAACTTAGAAAATATTTGTAGTTTTCTTCTATAATTCATTTTTTATTTTTTTCAAAATCGAACTCAAATGAAATATTATTCTCTCTTTATCTCTAAGCAATATTTGCAGATTTTTTATTTTTTTCAAAATCGAACTCAAATGAAATATTCACTCAATATACGTTATACCTTAAATGACTATACGTTATATCTTAAATGACTATACATTATATCTTAAATGTATATAGTATGAGACAAAACACAATTTCACATGATAGTGATAATTTAATTCAGTTATTTTGTGTTTTTAATGGTATCAACGTTAGTTACTATTTATGTGATAACAGACAAACATTACATGTTGATACTAATGAAATAGATGGCTAATTTATTTGATTTGGTGGACAATATATGCACGGCAATTCTATTTTTAGTAAAATTATGAGTTAATGACTGAAATAAATGGCTAATTTATTTGATTTGGTTGACAATATATGCATGGCAATTCTATTTTAGTAAAATTATGAGTTAATGACTGAAATAAATGGCTAATTTATTTGATTTGGTGGACAATATATTAGCCGACCAATTCTGTTTTACTAAAAATAATCAATGTTGGACAATACTTGCATTTTATTCCACTTAATAGGCAAACTTTATTCTAGAAAAAGCAGCTGTTTGCTAAATTTTCTGTTTTTAGTAAAGTAAAAATTCTGAGTTAATGACTGAAATAAATGGCTAATTTATCTGATTTGGTGGACAAAAATTATGAGTTAATGACTGAAAAACATTATATGTTGATACTGATAGTGATAATTTAATTCAGTTATTTTGTGTTTTTAATGGTATCAACGTTAGTTACTATTTATGTGATAACAGACAAAACACAATTTCACCTGATAGTGATAATTTAATTAAGTTATTTTGTGTTTTTAATGGTATCAACGTTAACAGACAAACATTACATGTTGATACTAATGAAATAAATGGCTAATTTATTTGATTTGGTGGACAATATATGCACGGCAATTCTGTTTTTAGTAAAATTATGAGTTAATGACTGAAATAAATGGCTAATTTATTTCATTTGGTTGACAATATATGCATGGCAATTCTATTTTAGTAAAATTATGATACATGTTAATACTAATGAAATAGATGGCTAATTTATTTGATTTGGTGGACAATATATGCACGGCAATTCTGTTTTTAGTAAAATTATGAGTTAATGACTGAAATAAATGGCTAATTTATTTGATTTGGTTAACAATATATGCATGGCAATTCTATTTTAGTAAAATTATGAGTTAATGACTGAAATAAATGGCTAATTTATTTGATTTGGTGGATAATATATTAGCCTGCCAATTCTGTTTTACTAAAAATAATCAAAGTTGGACAATACTTGCATTTGATTCCACTTAATAGGCAAACTTTATTCTAAAAAAAGCAGCTGTTTGCTAAATTTTCTGTTTTTAGTAAAATAAAAATTATGAGTTAATGACTGAAAAACATTATATGTTGATACTGATAGTGACAATTTAATTCAGTTATTTTGTGTTTTTAATGGTATCAACCTTAGTTACTATTTATGTGATAACAGACAAAACACAATTTCACCTGATAGTGATAATTTAATTCAGTTATTTTGTGTTTTTAATGGTACCAACGTTAGTTACTATTTATGTGATAACAGACAAACATTACATGTTGAAACTAATGAAATAAATGGCTAACTTATTTGATTTGGTGGACAATATATGCACGACAATTCTGTTTTTAGTAAACTTATGAGTTAATGACTGAAATAAATGGCTAATTTATTTCATTTGGTTGACTACATATGCATGGCAATTCTATTTTAGTAAAATTATGAGTTAATGACTTAAATAAATGGCTAATTTATTTGATTTGATGGACAATATATTAGCCTACCAATTCTGTTTTACTAAAAATAATCAATGCTGGACAATACTTGCATTTGATTCCACTTAATAGGCAAACTTTATTCTAAAAAAAGCAGTTGTTTGCTAAATTTTCTATTTTTAGTAAAATAAATAATTATGAGTTAATGACTGAAATAAATGGCTAATTTATCTGATTTGGTGGACAAAAATTATGAGTTAATGACTGAAAACATTACATGTTGTTGCTGATGAAATAAATGGCTAATATCATTACTTATTACCAAGTGTCCAACATTAGGTCATACTATATCTGATTACATGTTGATACTGATTGAAAAACAAGGGTCCAACATTGGTTGCATAAAAAGATTCACTAAATCTGAAGTATCATTATTTATTAAATCTATTAGTATCGCTTTTTGTTACTTCAATATCATTACTTAATGGTTTATAAAAAATTATATCTCACTACTACTTGAAATGCAGTTCTTTTCACAGATATGCATTACATAGATTTGAATGATTCTCCTTGCTTTGATGGTGATGAACAACCATGTGAAGACTTTGCAGATAGTTTGCAGAAACAACGAATAACTACGATCAGTGATTATCTATCTAATTCAATTTAACTGTGGAAATTCGGTAATTATCAATGTCTTTTCAAGCTGTAAACTGTGATTGTTGCATATGTCATATAATGTTAATTTTATTTGAACTTTTGAATTATTGTTTTTTTGTATGGTCGTGTTTTTGTTAATCATTGTTAAATGAAGTCTCTTACATTTTATATTGATTTGAATTATTTTATCAATCTTTTTTGATCTTTTTGATGTATATTAATTTGCTTATTTAATCTTTGCATTTGCATGATTGGTTAAAATAATTATTTTGATTGTATAATATACGTAATTTTTTATGTATATTGTAATTCGTATGTAGTTTCAAATAATTAAAAAACTATAACAAAATAAATTTTTTTGTCAGTTATATAGTATTACAAAGTCGGTTTTCCCACTGTTATGCGGTTATACTAGTAAATATTATAGTAATTTTGATAAAGAATTTAATGTTATAATAAACTTTAAACATTACAATTACTTTTGACATAAAGTTACTATTTTGAAATTGTGATTTTTGTTATTAGAGAATTTGAAATTTCGAAATTAATTCATGTGAACCACTTAAAGTAATGTGTAAAAATAATTGCTACTCTATTACATTTATTGATGATTGTTCTGACGTCACTTGATGGACAATAAGAATTAAGTGCAAGAAGCTTTTTAAAAATATCATTAAAATTGGTATTAATTGAATGCAAAATTTGAGAAACGTCTTTATTATAAATGGACATCAATTGCATGCAAAATGTTTTTGAAAATATCATTAATTGATTGAATAAGCTTTTGCATTAAAATTAATTAACATTAATTAAATGTATAAGTTTGGAAAATGTCACTGATAAAATTTGATATATATTAAATGCAAATTTAGAAATATCTTTAACAAGAAATGATACTACTTAAATGACGTAGATCCAATAATCAGTGAGTATATTTTTTTGAAAATGAATAACATTGATTGAATGCATAAATGAAAAACATTGATTGAATAATCAATGCATACATTTGAAAATGTCAGTAATTAAAAGTGACACTAGTTGAATGTAGAATGACATTTGTAATGCAGGGTATTGACATGAATTTTTTTAACCCTTTAAATAAATAGAATGCCTATTTCCATGCGAAAAATATTTCAACTTTGTATTCCTAAAATATATAATGTATGATTTTGAAATCTTAAGAAATTATAAACCAAATGTGTGGTATTTTAGAACTTGAGGATGCTAGGCATACGTACGTATTCCAAACCCTAATAGAACAAAATTAGCAAGTAAAGCCTATGAATGTCTATTTATCGGCTATGCTATTAACAACAAAGCATATAGATTTTATGACCTCAATACACATAATATAATTGAATCTAATGATGCTGCTTTTTATGAATCAAAATTTCCTTTTAAATTAAGGTATAGTGAGGGCACATCAAGTATCTCTATGCCAATTGGAACATAACGAATAATCTGAAAACTAACCTACAAGAAGTAACAAAGTAAGAACAATAGAAATTTTTAGTTTAGATTTTTGTGTTTTTACTATAGAACAGGGTCTCTTAAACCTCTAAGAGGCCTTATCTTCCTTAGATGCTGATTTTTGGCAAGATGTTATAAATTATGAGATAGATTCTTTGGAATCCAATAAATCTTGACACTTAGTGGACTTACCACTTGACTCTAAGTCTATAGGCTGTAAATAAGTACTTAAAAAGAAATTAAAACTTGATTGCATAGTTGATAAATATAAAGCCCGTTTAGTAGCTAAAGGATTTAAGAAAAGATAAAATGCAAACTTTTTTAACACTTTTTCACCTGTAACTAGAATTACATCCATTCAAATACTGGTTTCACTTGCATCTATTCATAACCTAATAATACTCCAAATGGATGTTAAAATTGAATTTTTAAATGGCGAATTAGAAGCGGAAATTATGTGGACCAATTAGAAGGTTTTGTAGCTCATGATCAAGAACATAAAGTTTGCAAATTAGATAAAACATTATATGGTTTAAAACAAGCACATAAGCAAATGACATGGAAAATTTGATAACTTAATAATCTCACATGGTTTCGAAGTTAGTGAAAGTGACAAATGCATTTATTATAATAGGAGAATGACATTTGTACTATCATATGTCTATATGTAGACGATCTAGTAATTTTTGGGTCAAACATCCATGTCATAAATACTGTTAAATCCTTGCTAAGTGCCAATTTTGGTATGAAAGATCTAGGTGAGGCGAGTGTAATCCTTGGTATTAAGATTACGAGGTCTGAAAAGGGACTTTCTTTGGATCAATCTCATTACATTGAGAATATTATAAAGAAATACAATTACATTGATTATAAACCTGCACGTGCACCATATGATCCGGTGTTTAGCTACATAAAAATACTGGTGAAAGTGTAAGATAATTTGATTATGTGAGCATTATTGGCTGCCTTCAGTATGCTACTGATCGTACTAGACCCGACATTGCCTATGTCGTGGGATTATTATACAGGATTATCAGTGGACTTAGCATAGAGCATTGGCACGCTATTAAGAAAGCCATGGGATACCTAAAATGAACCATGAACCTTGGATTACATTATGGAAAGTTTCCAACTGTTCTTGAAGATTACTCCAATGCAGACTAGAATACTTTGTCTGATGATTTAAAAGCAACTGGTGGCTATATCTTTAGCATTGTTGGGTAAGCTATTTCTTGAAAAACCAAGAAACATACTATTTTGGCTCAGTCTACCATGGAGTCTGAGATGATAGCACTAGCCATCGCTAGTGAAGAAGCAAGGTACTTAAAAATATGCTAGCCGAGATTCCTTTATTGAAAAAGCCAATACTAATTGTACTGATCCATTGCGATAGTACCGTAGCTATTGCAAAAGTACATAACCATTATTACAACGGTAAGAGACAATAGATACGTCGTAAGCATGGTACTAGTAGAGGGTTACCATCCTTAAGTACTGTTAGAGTGGATCACATACATAGTGATGATAATTTGGCAGATCCTTTGACGAAAGGACTGACCAAAGAGAAAGTCCTTAATACTTAAGAGAATGATACTATTTCCTTTAGATTGTTGAGTCACGCACAATGGTAACTCAACTTAATGAATGGAGATCCCAAGAACTAGGTTCAATAGGTAACAACAAGTTGTGAAGTGATATTAGTTGAACATGCTATTTTTATATTAAGAAGCATGTATTCTTGAAGTGATAAAAGGATAAGTTGATAGAAACTCTTAATGAGATCTATACTCATTTTGGAGTGGAGTACCAACCGTCAGGAGTACTCTTGATAGACTCATCTATGCGAATGTGGAAATGGGGCGGTTTCCAACAGAGTTTTTGTAAAAATCCTATAGCATTCAGTAAATTGGAGTAGACGTGCATGATCATAAACGCACAGACTTATTTGATTGCACTCTAGAAAGTTTTTATGCGGTCTGATGTCAGGAATAGAGTTCAAGATCACGTGTCACTCAAGTGAAAACTGAATCTTATCCACTATGCAAAGGTTCAAGTAGGAAGACACCTTTGTCTATGCACAATCTTATGTTTTTAGAAACTGCTCGAAAAATATATATATATTAATTCAATGGGGGGAATGTTGGAAAATGTTTTGTTTATGAAGTGAATTGTAACGACCCGGGTTTTTGGCGAGTTTGGTTATGATATACAACACATATCGAACATCCAAGGGTCGAAAATACCGGTCATTAATGAAAGAAATTGAGGGTGAGAATAGATAAGATAGAAACTTAGAATAGAAGAAGAAGAAGAACACAACATCAGAGTAACACGAACCTCACAGCGGAACGAATAACATATAATATAATATATAACATAACTTGAAATATACATCTGTACTTGAATATACATCATTATCAAAGTACAACACTTACAACACAGCGGAAATAAAACTATAGCTATATGATCCTGAAGCCTCCTGCTCCAGCTCTTCAAGTGTATCTGTAAAATCCCGACTACTTGACTGCCCGTACAAATTTAGGCACCCAAGAGTTTAGGGAAACAAACAAATAAACTCCGGGTCAGTCATGGGACTGGTATGAGTAAAACAGTTTAAAACAGTTGAACAAGTAAACGATATCTCATAAGACCACGCCGTATAACGGAACGGGTTTTTTCCCTTATGAGAATCCAAATATCTTTATATCAAAAACCTTTTGATATTATAATAATGTCTATCAACCACAATATAATAATCATCTAGCAGAAACGCTTTCATCTCACGTTCTACACATAGACTATACAATCAAAACCGTCAGCACGTGTTGGGTAATGGATTTCCAACTATGACAAGGTATGGAACCACCTTTCGCTAGTGTACCTCTAGAAAGGAATACACTAGGTTCAACAAGAACATCTTGCAACCCGGCCACACATGACCGACCACTCATTTCGCTTGAGTGTATCGAATGTATATCACCAACGGTTGGGATCAGCAACCGTTTCCCGAATGGGACAGTATCGACAATAGATTTTTAGAAATAAATGAAACTCTAGATCAGGTGATTATACATCCTAATAGGTGCGACCTACATAGCCATGTTGCCTGCCCGATTTCTGTCATTACCGGTTGATGAGGCTAGAAGCTACGCTTTATCATCACACCAGATTCACTTTGAATGCCACATCATCAAATCCATCCAATCACCGATTGATGTCCTCAACAATACATTATGTGTTAGCTAAAAAAAAGTTTCCTTCTCCGCTTCCACTCTTGGTACGGTTGGAGAAATCAATATACGTGATCGTCTGGAAATACTCTGTAAGACATCCGTCCATACAAGTCATCCAGGAACAGGATGAACCGAAGGTACTATTCAGTATATCCATCTTAGGCACTGTTATCTAAGATTTATACAATAGCCCTTGCACTTTACTCTGTCTTCAATTATCTTTGGCATATATGATTCGCAATGCTTATGCCAATACAGAGTGGTTCTTTGGATAATAATCCAACCAGTCTCTCCATATTAACAATGTTAAAATGGTCAAAAGTTCGATAGTCTGTGATTTAACTATCGAAGGAAAATACGTGTGCAAACAACGATATTATTTCCAGATGGAAATTCTATCAATCAATCATCAATCATATATATATCTATATATAATATATATATATACATATATATATATTCATATTTCCTTATTTCAGTATTTGATTACGTTTCTGATTCAATTTGGAAAACATTTCCAAATATTCTTTACTTGGATTTAAACAAATGTTTAATTCAACATCGCGACGACAACTCAAACCACTATACTTATTTACTAAATTCACTTAACCACTTTCACTCTCAAACCTTAACCATTTCTAAATTAAAAACGAAGTCTATCAAGTTGGGGTATAACTACCTCTCAACCTTAACTTAACAACATTTCAAATCTCGAAATAGGGTAAGTTCATCTTTTAAACCTTTAACAACTTCCTTATGTAACTCTCATTCGAATAAATCTCTATTCGATAACTCCTCCCTTCGAATAACTATATTTGATAATCTCTTTTTACGAATAACTAGATTCGAAAACCTTCCTTCGAATAAACTATACTCGATTAACTCTATTGATTTAACTCTAATCGATTTACCCTTTTCACTTAACTCCTTACTTAACTCCTTCCGAATAAACTATATTCAATAACTCCTTTTAACTTGATTCGAACAACTATAATTGATTTATTCTAATTCGATTAACTCTATTTAATTTCTCTATTAGTTAACTCCACTCTAACTGGTTAACCCTAACTGATTAACTCTAACTGGTTAACTCTTATTCGAATAACTGATATTCGATAAACTCTAATTGAATAACTAATATTCAATTAACTCTACTTGTCGGTTTACCCTTATTCACTAACTTTATTATCTTTATAAAGATTTCCTTTTTATAGCGTTTATTCACTTATAATGATTTCCTTTTAACAATGTTTATTCCTTTATAAAGATTTCCTTTTAACAGTGTTTATTCCTTTATAAAGATTTCCTTTTAACAGCGTTTATTCTTTATAATGATTTTCCTTTTAACAACATTTATTCTTTATAATGATTTTCCTTTTAACAGCCTTTATTCTTTTATAAAGATTTCCTTTTAACATCGTTTATTCTTTATAATGATTTTCCTTTTAACAGCGTTTATTCTTTATAATGATTTCCTTTTAACAGCGTTTATTCTTTATAATGATTTTCCTTTTAACAGCGTTTATTCCTTATCTATTTGTTTACTTAACAAATAACTACTCCCTTTTTAATTCTATTTATTAACCAATAAATATTTACTTTTCGATTCTATTTATTTAACAAATAAATATCTCCTTTTATATCTATTCTATTTATTCTAACAAATAAATATTTCCTTTATTTTCTATTCTATTTATTCTAACAAATAAATATTTCCTTTATTTTAACTTATCCTTCGATTTTAGAATTATTTTCTTTTATAAAAATCCTTTTTCTTTTCTATATAAAATCCATCGATTTTATATAAATAATTCGTTTTCAAAATACACTTTGAAAATTCCCTTTCCCACATCCAGTATTTCTTATGGTATTTAACATACCATATAACAACGATAAATATCGTCCAAACACACAAAATCAACCAAAGATTATGTATCACATCATATATCACAATATATGAATCACAGTAAAATAAATGTTGAGGAATCCAGTTGGATTCCTCCAACCTATTTCCCTGCATCACAGATGTTAAACAATATAGATAACATCACTTTCAGTTCCATATTGAAACACCCCACCTCCGTTAGGGTCACTCTCAAAGGGAATGCCCTAATTTTGGTGGAGGTTTATATGTATAAGTCACAGATATACAAGACAGATATAAGAACACATATTTGTAAACAGCGGAAAAACAACTTTTATTTCATAAAAGCAAATACGTGCTACAACAACATCACCATAATTGTCTTACATCTTTTCCAAAAACATAACACTTTCATAATCTGTCTTGATTACATTATTTAAAGAAGCATAAATAAAACATAGATAAACTGCAAAGGCCCCATAGTGGTTGTCCAAAGCCATAGTTCAAGACGAAAAGGACCAAGCAATACATTTCTCCTCTTCAAGCTGGGTGTTAAAACCGGTCAAGCTGCTGTGTTCCCTCCCTGTGGACCTGGGGGGGGGGGAACGGAAGAAAAGAAGACGAAAGAAAAGTAGAGTCAGACATAAAGCCTGAGTAAGTCTAGTACTATTCTGTCTATGAATAAAGAACTGGGTATGATAAGTATAAACAAGAAGTGGGAAAGCACTATAAGCTTGGTTAAGTTGTCTAGGGTCGAATATACTATCGTACCCCATGAAAATCTCTGAACCCATATAAACTAGTTTCCAACTGGCACCCCATAAATCAGGGTGTTGTGATCCATTCTATGATGATCGGCTCCTACTCGCATAGTTACATGTGTCTTACGGCCCCCGATGTTGTAGTTACCTATGCTGGTCCCACCATGGGGTGTATCAAGTCCCATGGCGGCGGCCCGACACAACCTTAGAATGCACAGGTATGCTACTGGTGCCCAGTGCTCTATTTTTCTGCGCCGGAGTGTGTGCACGCCCGCACCCCGTTAGAACCTACACTGCTACACCACCGCCGTCGATTTGACCTCTTACAATCAGCCCAGTAATCGTGCCCTACCCTGCCTAGTTTGAGGGTATCCTGATACACCTTCTAGGGTTACTGCTGAAAAGGGTCCCCCGTTACTAGGTTTTCTATCTCTAGCCAACATGCTAAGTTGGTTAAGTGTTTCCTAACCTAACCCCCACCAGTCCGTTTAGTTTAGCATGTTCCATTTTGATTAAGTCTTTAGTTCACTTAATCCTAACAATCCTGACTCAGCATTAATTGTCTTATTAAAGCCTTGACCTCTCACATTAGACAGGTGTTGTTGTGGCTGCCTGTTGCCGGTTGGTTCCGGGCATTCTTACGCCACAACTCAGTCTAACCTCGGGTCCTTATTGGGCTCCATGTTTAACCTCCCACATTGGATAGGTATTGTTGTGACTACTGGACAACCGGGCGGTTCCGGGCAGGTTTACATCACAACTCAATCCAACCTCGGGTTAAACACATCGTATGTTCTACATTTACATATTTTGTTTTTCTTCTTTATTTTCTTATATGTAAATATTTGCGGCCCATTATTAAGTTAATGGTGTAAAGGTTACACCAACCATGGGCCCAACCCATACTTGAATTTGGGCCCTTCTATTTTATATTTTCATTCATTAGTAATTTTAACCCAACGTTATTTTCCCCCGTTTAACACGTTCGTTTATTATATATATGTTGGGCTTAGCCTTTTAAAGCCCAACTTAGCCATGCGAAAAGGGGAGGCTTAAAGCGTGATTACATACACAAAAAGGGGAATGTGAACGCATGAACTTGCAATTTGATGTTGGAACTACAAAATAGAAACTGGTGTACTTGCATAGGAGTAACATATACTTTGGTCATAAAGCATAAGTGACATGAATCAAACCATGTAAACTTGTAGTTAAGTTAAGAATATCACTATTGACACATAGGCTTAACTACAACATAAACCTATATTTTATTTAGGCATAATATCAAACATAAGCAAATCATGTTTATAAGATTACTGCATGTTTACAAAGGTGCTTACTTTTGTGACTAATACAAAAGTATATTTCAACTTAATCATGATTTTAAATCTATTCACATGGCATAATTATTTCTAACATGAAATCATGATTTTTACTTTAGTCATGCAAACTTACAAAAGGGATTTTTGAATCTAACCTAGCTATGTACCACATATGTCATCATACAATTCTTGTTAACAATATAGACCTAACATGGATTTCAGTTATGCAAAATATCAATCATAGCCTAGTCATATTCATAAGTTTGCAAATAGGTTTTCTAGTACAAAAGCATGACTTAATACATAGATCATGATGCCAAATTTTCAACATAATTTCATATGGACTATGATAACCCAAACTTATTCCAATTACTTCACAAAAATGATATTGGTATAAAAATACACATTATGATGGCATAGTAGCAAAACCCCAAACTTGCATGAATTTCAATTAATCAACTACATACATGTAGCTTCAATATGGATTACATAATTTGCGAATATTCCAAACGTATACTTGCATAAAACTATCGCATGTAGTTTTTCATAATTGAATAACATAATTCGAGAATATCCAAACGTATACAATATTCCAAATCGATAAGAATCATAGTAACGCACAAATATGAATTACTTTATCGCCACAAATCAAGTATACAAACCAACACAATTATTTGTTCATACCAAAATAATACTCTACTTACAATTGTGTGACGAATTCTCAAATTTAGGAATTTGGAGATGCGATTTGATTTGATTGAGTTGCTTTATGCCTTAGAATTTCCCTCCTAATCCTCTCTCCAATTGGTGGCTACTCTTAGTCGTTCCACAGCAACATGGCGGCTTTGTTCTTATTTTTGAATGAATAGATTAGGGTTGAGTCTAGGGTCATTTTTATAAGGGTTATGAACTGATTAGGACCATTGATGTTGCTTGGATTGATCGTAGCCATTCATCCTAAGGAGAGACCAATTAGAGCCTGCCACCTAGCCCTAATGACAAAGCAGACTACAGAAAATCGACCAACATAAAATAGGTCAGCCAGGTTGGGCTGGGTTCGACCTGGCCCTGGACCAGGTCGACAGCCCTGTCGACCTGGCTAGACCAGGTCGACAGCCCAGTCGACTTGGGCGCATTAGGCGGGTGTTCTTCCGCCCTGGCCCATTGGGCCCCATTTTGAATTTTAAACTTAATTCAGAAACTTCCGAAGGCCATATCTTCTTCATACGGACTCCGTTTTTCGAAAACTCGGACTTTATTTCGCGTATTTTTCCGAGACGAACGCAATGGCGTATCCCGTTTCCCTTAGTTCTTTGATTTGAAATTAATTATACTTTAATTTGTGAATTTCACAGTTATAGAATTTGCGGGGTGTTACATTCTCCCCCACTTAAAAGGATTTCGTCCCCGAAATCTTCAAGTTAGGAGGAATGTATATCCTAACATCCAATCATCCACCTACTCATCCACCAAACACGAGCATCCATTGTCCTTAAAAGACTTCTAATGCTTCATGATCATATGCGAAGTGTGTGTGTACATGAACTTATCTAATGCAAAATCAGGCGGTCTACTGATTCAGTTGACCTCCTTAATGCGAATTATGTAAGTGCCATGAATCCATTATGTATGCAAATTTTCCTATTCATGATTCTACATGAGTGCACAATCATTCAATACAAATGCAACATCCATATGACAACACATTAGAGTTCAACCATAAACGAATGCAAACATATATGCATATGCAATATGAAGTGACTGAGCCGATCTAAAACCTAGATTGTGTGTGTATATGCATCCACGAGCAACCACTAGCAATCACTTGCAACCACTTGCAACCATCATCCATAACATGTTTCAATTACATGTTTCCATCCAAAGGGTTTCTACCTAAAAGATAAGGTCGAGGAAATATACCTAAAAAGATAGATAAAAGCGCAACTTAAGGAAAAGGAAAGATCAAGGATGTACCCTCGAACAGAAAAGGGTAGGCAGTGCGTATTCTAGCTTCAGTTTCCCAAGTCGCGTCTCCCTCGGCGTCGCTCCACTGAACTTTGACGAGCTTGACTTCGCGGTTGCGTAGCTTCTTCACTTCCGTTCCTAATATGCGGGTTGGAACTTTTCTTATGGTTGCTTCGCGTTCCACTTCGGCCTCTTCGAGGATATTTGGCTCTACCACCTCAGCAGACTCATGTAGACATTTTCAAAGATGTGAAACGTGAAAAACGTTGTGGACTCCAGCCAACTTCTCGGGTAGCTCTAATCTATAGGCCATTTTCCCAATTTTCTCGATGATAGGGAATGGCCCTACGAACCTTGGTGCCAGTTTTCCTGTGGTTCCAAAACGAACAACGTTTCTTAGCGGTGATACCTTGAGAAAAACTCTATCTCCAACCTCAAATTCAAGGTCGGTCCTTCTCTTGTCGGCATAGGACTTTTGTCTGTCTTGGGCCGTCTTCATCCTTCTTCGTATTAAGTCTACTTTCTCTGAAGTCTCTCGGATCATATCTGGTCCAAGTATGAGCTTATCCGTAGACTCCCACCAACAAGTGGGCGATCGGCACGGTCTTCCATATAAAGCTTCGAAGGGCGCCATTCCGATGGTTGCTTGATAGCTGTTGTTGTAGGCAAATTCCACCAAAGGAAGGTGGTCTTCCCATGTCCCTCCGAAGTCAAGGACGCATAGCCTTAAAAGGTCTTCCAAAACCCTGTTCACTCTCTCTGTTTGGCCGTCGGTTTGGGGATGATAGGCTGTGCTCAAGCATAACTGCGTTCCTACTGCTTCTTGCAGACTCCGCCAAAACTCACTGGTGAAGATGGGGTCTCGGTCACTAACAATGCTAGATGGTATTCCATGGAGTCGAACGATTTCTTTGAGGTAAAGTGATGCTAGGGATGAGGCAGTTTTTTTACTTTTGACAGGTAAAAAGTGGGCGCTTTTAGTAAGCCTATCCACTATTACCCAAATGCTAGTGTTGCCTCTCCTAGACCTAGGCAGCCCATCGATAAAGTCCATTGAGATGCTATCCCACTTCCACTGCGGGACCTCCAGAGGATGTAGCAGTCCGCCAGGCTTTTTCTGTTCCGCCTTAACCTGTTGGCACGCCATACACTTAGAAACGAACTCTGCCACGTCCTTTTTCATGCCGTTCCAGAAGAAAGTCCTTTTAATGTCTTTATACATTTTATCTCCGCCTGGGTGTATCGTCATCTTGGAGTGATGTGCTTCCTCGAGAACCTTCTTTATTAAATCTTTTGTCTGTGGGACGCATAGTCTTCCGTCACGCCTTAGCAACCCCTTATCGTCGATGGAGTATCTGTTGAGGTGACTTGAAGTCTCACCCTTAATTAGCCTATCAATCATTTCCACAAGCTGAGGGTCTTCGCGTTGTGCCGTCCCTACTGAATCCACTAAAGCTGGGCGCAATTCGAGAGATGCTAGCAAGCCTGGTACAAAATCGGAGGAAGGCCTAAAGTCGAAGCTGGCTATAAACTCTAGGCTTTGTCTTTCAACAAACAACGGGCTTAGGGTCAATTTCTTTCGGCTCAACGCGTCTGCTACTACGTTGCCTTTGCCCGGAGTGTAGGAGATTTCGAAATCGTACGAGGCAAGAAACTCCATCCATCTTTGTTGCCTCAAGTTAAGATCCTTCTGCGAGAAAAGATATTTCAATGATTTATGGTCAGTGTAAAGTTCGAACTTCTCACCTAGGAGATAGTGTCGCCAAGACTTGAGTGCAAAGACGATGGCAGCTAACTCAAGATCGTGGGTTGGGTAGTTCTTTTCGTGCACTTTCAAATGCCTCCCGCCATAAGCTACTACCCTTCCTTCTTGCATTAAGACGGCGCCTAGCCCTGTCCCACATGCATCCGTATAAACAGTGAACATCTTGCTCCCATCTGGCAGCGTCAAAACTGGGGCTGTTGTAAGAGCCCTTTTCAGTCGTTGGAAAGCAAACTCGCAATCCAAATCCCAATTGAACACTAGATTCTTCTTAGTCAATTTCGTGAGCGGAGCTGAGATTTTCGCAAAATCCCTTATAAACTTTCGATAGAAACCTGCTAGTCCTAGAAAGCTTCGGACCTCAGTTGCATTCCTTGGTGTCTTCCAATCCTGTACCGCCACTACCTTAGCAGGGTCCACTGCTAACCCTTGTTTGGATACTATGTGCCCAAGGAACCTCACCTCTTCTCTCCAAAAGTGGCATTTGGAGAATTTGGCTTTTAGTTGATGGACTCGCAAAGTTTCCATGATTGCCCTTAAGTGCTGAGCATGTTCCTCTTCACTCTTTGAGAAGATAAGGATATCATCTACGAAGACCACTACGAATTTGTTGAGGAAATCTCTAAATACCCTACTCATCAGGTCCACGAAGTAAGCAGGTGCATTTGTCAAGCCGAAAGGCATGACAAGCCATTCAAAGAAGCCGTCTGGGGTTCTGAACGCCGTTTTATCGATGCTACCTTCAGCCACCCTTAGCTGATGAAAACCGGTTGCTAAATCAAGTTGGGAGAAAACAGACGCTCCTACAAGCTGGTCAAATAAATCGTCAATTCTAGGGAGAGGGTGCCTATTCTTTTTCGTTAGCTTGTTGAGCTCCCTATAGTCAACACATAGACGGAGTGAACCATCCGCCTTTGTAGCGAACACCACCGGAGCGCCCCATTCTGAAATGCTCCTCCTAATGAACCCCTTTTCTAGAAGCTCTTTAATCTGTTTACTGAGCTCTTTCCTTTCTCGTGGAGCCATATGTCTAACGGGCAACGCAACGGGCTTTGCATTATCTACAAGATATATGCGGAAGTCTATTTCCCGCTTCGGAGGCAAGCCCTTCACCTCTTCGAAGACATCCGGATATTCCCGGACCACTCTAACTGATTGCAAATTTTCAACAGAGGCATCTAGCGATTCAAGATAACTAAGCATAACCGCATACGAGGGATTACAAGAAATTTCCAAAGTATTACCGAGCTGGGTTAGGAGCCTAACAACTCTTTTCTCACAATCAAGGATGGCCCCATTACTGGATAGCCAATCCATACCCAAAATCAAACCATAACCCGAAAAGCCCAAAACAAAGGCACTACATTGAAATTCTACACTTAGAATAGAAATTTTCAATCCTACACAGATCATAGACAAATGAGCTGGGCCCCCAATTGGGTTTGAAACAATTAAGGGGTCCTCTACCATACTAGTTTTTAGGTGCAGAGATTCTACTAAAGCAGACGAGATAAAGGAGTGTGATGCGCCAGAATCAAATAAAGTGCGAACGGGGTGATCATAAAGATAAACTATACTTTCTACAGAAGTATTTATACATCGCTGTTGCAGAGGTGGCGCTTCCAGCACATGGACCTGTGCCCCTGGGGTGGATCCAGCCCTCTGTCCCTGTCCTCGTTTCTTTGGGCAGTCCTTAGCCCTGTGGCCTGTCTCACCGCAAGAAAAGCACCCACCATTCTCCTTGGCCTTCTTTTTCCGGCAGTCCTTTACTAAGTGCCCCACTTTGCCACAGAAATTGCACTTCCTCTTCTCTTTGTTGCCTTTCCCGCCCTTCATAAAGTCTGTCTTCTTAGGCTGCAAACCTTCTTTCTTCCCTTGAGAGCTTTCTGCCTTTGTCTCCTTCTTCCCCTTATCCTCTTCATTTAGCAATGCCATTTGCACCAATCTTTCATACGTGGCTCCCATGGGTATATGGGTCATGGCCAAACTGTGTAATGGCTCATTCAACCCTTTGACGAAACGGAGAGCCTTCTTGTGCGGGGTGTTGACTAGGTCAAGCCCAAACCTAGCCAGCTCATCGAACTGATTCACATACTCTCTGACTGTCTTGTCCCCTTGCTTAAGAAATAAGAATTTTTCCAACTGCAAACTTCTTTCCGCATCTGAGAGAAATTTTGTCTCAAACCTTGCCTTAAAGTCCTCCCATGTCTCCACTGGTCTTTCAGCATTAGTGACTTCCCACCAGTAGGAAGCCTCGCCCTTCAATAGCCATACTGCCAATTGTACTTTTTGTCTATCCTCTACCTCAAAGATGATGAATAGGTCCTCAGTTTCTTTCAGCCAATTTCTAGCTGCCACGAAGGACTCAGTTCCATGGAAATCCCTTCCTCCCATAGCTTTAAAATCTTTACATATCTTAGCAAAAGTGTTTCCCCGAGGAGGAGGTGGAGGAAAAGGTGCCGCTGCAGCTGGATGATTTCCGGCAGTTGGGGGAGGAGGAACGGTAGGACCTGGCTGAGTGGCTCTTGCTTCTAAGAACCGTCTAAACCAACCAGGTATTGGCACCCCTTCTGGCAAGTTAAGTTCTTCGGACATGCTGAAACAAAAAGGATAGATTCAAAACGAAGGATAAGAGATAGTACCTATGGCTTTAGGGAGTGGACTTTGCTTTTTTAAAAAAAAAAAAATAATATTTTTCTTTTAAAAATGCTTCTTTAAATTTCCTTTTTGAAAATAATTTTTCAAAACTTTTTATCTTATCTGGTAAACCTATGCTCTGATACCAAGTGAAACACCCCACCTCCGTTAGGGTCACTCTCAAAGGGAATGCCCTAATTTTGGTGGAGGTTTATATGTATAAGTCACAGATATACAAGACAGATATAAGAACACATATTTGTAAACAGCGGAAAAACAACAACTTTTATTTCATAAAAGCAAATACGTGCTACAACAACATCACCATAATTGTCTTACATCTTTTCCAAAAACATAACACTTTCATAATCTGTCTTGATTACATTATTTAAAGAAGCATAAATAAAACATAGATAAACTGCAAAGGCCCCATAGTGGTTGTCCAAAGCCATAGTTCCAGACGAAAAGGACCAAGCAATACATTTCTCCTCTTCAAGCTGGGTGTTAAGACCGGTCAAGCTGCTGTGTTCCCTCCCTGTGGACCTGGGGGGGGGGGGAAACGGAAGAAAAGAAGACGAAAGAAAAGTAGAGTCAGACATAAAGCCTAAGTAAGTCTAGTACTATTCTGTCTATGAATAAAGAACTGGGTATGATAAGTATAAACAAGAAGTGGGAAAGCACTATAAGCTTGGTTAAGTTGTCTAGGGTCGAATATACTATCGTACCCCATGAAAATCTCTGAACCCATATAAACTAGTTTCCAACTGACACCCCATAAATCAGGGTGATGTGATCCATTCTATGATGATCGGCTCCTACTCGCATAGTTACATGTGTCTTACGGCCCCCGATGTTGTAGTTACCTATGCTGGTCCCACCATGGGGTGTATCAAGTCCCATGGCGGCGGCCCGACACAACCTTAGAATGCACAGGTATGCTACTGGTGCCCAGTGCTCTATTTTTCTGCGCCGGAGTGTGTGCACGCCCGCACCCCGTTAGAACCTACACTGCTACACCACCGCCGTCGATTTGACCTCTTACAATCAGCCCAGTAATCGTGCCCCACCCTGCCTAGTTTCAGGGTATCCTGATACACCTTCTAGGGTTACTGCTGAAAAGGGTCCCCCGTTACTAGGTTTTCTATCTCTAGCCAACATGCTAAGTTGGTTAAGTGTTTCCTAACCTAACCCCCACCAGTCCGTTTAGTTTAGCATGTTCTATTTTGATTAAGTCTTTAGTTCACTTAATCCTAACAATCCTGACTCAGCCTTAATTGTCTTATTAAAGCCTTGACCTCTCACATTAGACAGGTGTTGTTGTGGCTGCCTGTTGCCGGTTGGTTCCAGGCAGTCTTACGCCACAACTCAGTCTAACCTCGGGTCCTTATTGGGCTCCATGTTTAACCTCCCACATTGGATAGGTATTGTTGTGACTACTGGACATGTGACAGCCCGTCCCGCACCAGCCTGCATTTCCTCCGAAAGTGCGCTGTACACATGCCCAGCTAGCACAGAACGGTCGTCAGAAGAAAAGAAAGAAGAGAATGAACTAATCAAGGAACTTGTAGAATGTCTCACAGCGCATGGGATAAAATATAATAATAACATACTTGACATAAAACAGGTGAGACAGTGCATAAGCTGATAACTAAAATCAACATCAATCATCAGAGCAGCGGAAATCCATATACAACTTATTACAATTTTCCAAATTTACTGTCTCTAAACAAAAGAAAGCTAAAGTAGAAGATACACCAACAATGCCCAAGCAGTGATCTTCAACAACACAGGGAGAATATTATGCATATAGTACGTGGAAGCCTCCTGCTCGTCTCCGGATCATCTACCCGTGCATCACCAGCTAACCTGTCTCTAGTCTGCTCGTGTGAGCACCCAGAGTAATAAGAGGAGACATAAAACTCTGGGTCAGACATAAAGCCTGGTATGAGCGATAAGCATCTAAACAGAACGATAACAAGTATACTAAACCATACCTGAACCTGGACCTGCAACCAAAGAGTTAGTACCACATACCGTACAATACTCCAAGGTGCCATAATAAATAGTGTAAGAATACGGGGGTGGGGTGTGCATGTCACAATGATAGCAAACAAATCATCCATGGCAACCATCCTCACGTCTCTCACTCAGTGCGTAAAGCATACGACATCTATCACTTTGGAACACTAGACAAACTGAGGTAACGACGAATCCCGACTTGTAGAAACCCTGCTGTGACCAAGCCAAACACTTGGAGTCATGACCAAACATTTCAATGACCCACTTCATTGGTCGTAGCCCTTGGTTCTACCGATGCCATAATGGCCCTGAATCCGCCTTCGTACCTCCTACCATAGTGGTCCAAAGCTATAGACGTCGATAACTCCTTGGCACGCGTCCCGCAGCAAAGCCCAACCATGAAGTGAACTCATTGATTCCCATCTGAATCTTAAGCTCTAACTTCTCATTTGGACTTCCTTTGCATCTCGGGTTTTGATCGAATTGGAGTGGGTCTTCAGAAGAGTTGTCGCGCATTAACAGTCCTAGAGTTCGGTTCGGTTCGGTAATCATCATCTTCATCGGTTCGGGTCGGTAGTCATCACCTTCATCGGTTCGGGTCGGTAGTCATCACCTTCATCGGTTCGGGTCGGTAGTCCACTTCGGGTCGGGTCGGTCCAGTGATTCTCCCCCTTCAGATATCGGTTAGGTTCGGGTGTCCCTGCTTGAGTTCAGTTCGGAGGTAGTTCATCCGATCTGATTCTTCCTGTTTGACTCGTTTGCCTGCTTCGATCCGTCCTGTTCTCTTCCTCCGATCCGGTCTGCTCCCTTACTTCGATCCAATCTGCTCCATCGCTCCGATCCGACCTTCTGTCCAACTCCAACTCTAAGCAATGGCCTTCCTTCCTGCCAAACTTCTTCCAATGACAAGTCCCCATCCAGTTCGGATTCCCTTGGTCAGTTCCCCAGCCCGATCCGACCCCTTTCTCCGATCCGAACCGGTTCGGAACCTGCACACTTCTGCAACTTTCCAGCGAGCTTTCTACGCCATTCGACGACGTTTTCGAGCAATTTAACTATTCTAATCAATCATGAAACATACCATAGAGTCATAGCAACATGTAATAGCAACCACAAACAGCAAACAACAATTTAAATGAATCAAAATGAATCAAAAGTGGCTAAAACCTCACATTTGCCTATAATCCCTCTTAATCATGTTTAAGCATACGATTAGCAAAACACATCGAAATTAACCCAAATTTCTAACAGAGCCTTAAAACATTATTTTAGAATTTTAAGAATTTTTCCAGAATTTATTTACGTATAAATTCGCTAATCTTCACTAATTACCCTTAATTAACTGTAATTAGTGTCAAAACGATGCTATCACTCACCTTTGCCACAACTAGAACCCCAAAATTGAAATATTCTCTGATTTGGCGCTGTTCCCAATCTTACACAGCAGCTCCACCTCGGTTCTTGTGCTAATACTCCTTGATTCGATGTTTGCTAAGCCTAATCTTCAATTAGAAAGTGATTTTTGGGTGTTTTAGAGAGATTTAGAGAGTGGAGGCCATGACTAGGTTAAGAGGAATGAAAGTGGCGGCTGGAAAATGTCTAAAGAAATGTTTTCTAACCCTAATCAGCACCTATATCCCCTTAAACCCGAAATTCCCCTTGGGCCTAGCTGCTAATCACCCGTTTAAGTCCAATTAAGCTGTTTTTCACCATCTGAAACTTGTTTCAGCCATATCCCCCAAACGGTAAGTCCGTTTGGCTAATGTGACCACTCTACGGAAAGAGAAACCATCATCCGAAGCCAATGGAAGTGGTTTCAGGTCAAAATTCCTTTCCAGTCAAAAGTTATGGCCAAAACAGTGCCAACTAGGGGTAAAATGGTCATTTAACAATCGGGAAAAATCATGAACATGGGAAATGACCCCAATAGTCGTCTCCCAAAGTTACATGACCATTCGACTTCGTATGTGACAGAAACAAATATTCTACGATCCTATGATGCGTAGAATGCGGGTCGTTACACTCTCCCCCCCTTAAGAAATTTCGCCCCCGAAATTCCTTAACCCAAGACATACAAAGGATCCCGCATGCCTACCAACCACATACAACAATCAAACATGCAAAACAAGCAAGCAAGCCTATCCTAGCATGCGGAAAACTAAATCGAAATCAAAATCTTACCAGGCAAAGAGTTCTGGGTGTGACTTCCTAATGTTCTCCTCTGTCTCCCAAGTACAATCTTTCTCGTCCTCGCTCCACTGTACTTTGACTAGCTTCACCGCCTTCCTTCGAAGTTGCTTCATGTCGTGCTCGACAATACGGGCCAGCTTGCGGTTCCCAACCGCCTCGGGTTCTACTTCGAAGTCCTCTAACTGATCAGGTGAAATAGTCATATCTGAGTCGTGAACGAACTTCCTTAGTTGGGAAACATGAAATACGTTATGAACTCCCGCCATCTTCTCTGGTAAGTCAATTCTATACGCCAAATTCCCGACTAGTTCAAGAACAGGGAATGGGCCAACGAATCTTGGTGCCAACTTTCCTCTCCTGCTAAATCGTATTACGCTCTTCAACGGAGAAATCTTGACAAATACCAAGTCGCCAACGGAGAATTTTAAGTCTCTTCGCCTCTTATCAGCATAACTCTTCTGTCTATCTTGGGTTGCCTTCATTCGTTGCTGAATGATCTTGATCTTATCTGAAGTTTCCCTCACCACATCTGGCCCAAGCATAAACTTCTCGCCAGTCTCTATCCAACAAGATGGTGAGTTGCACGGTCTTCCGTACAAAGCTTCAAACGGAGCCATACCAATACTGGATTGGTAGCTATTATTATATGCAAACTCTACTAGATGCAAATGGTCATCCCATGATCCACCAAAATCCAATATACATGCCCTCAAGAGATCTTCCAAGATACGGTTCACCCTCTCCGTCTGACCGTCGGTCTGAGGATGATATGCGGTACTGAGATGTAACTCTGATCCTAGAGCCTCTTGTAAGCTCTTCCAAAACCCACTAGTGAACAACGGGTCTCGGTCGCTCACAATGCTTTTGGGTACTCCATGAAATCTCACTACCCACTTCATATATAATTCTGCTAACTTAGCTGCCGTTCTGGTCGATTTGACTGGTATAAACCTTGCACTTTTAGTCAGTCGATCTACAATCACCCAAATGCTATCATATCCCGATCTAGTCCTTGGTAAACCATCGATGAAATCCATCGAGACTTGCTCCCATTTCCATTCGGGAATTTCTAAGGGTTGTAACAAACCACTAGGCTTCTTTTGCTCGGCTTTAACTAGCTGGCAATTCATGCATTTGGATATAAACTTCCCAACGTCTCTTTTCATTCCTTCCCAGTAGTAAGTCTGCTTCATATCTCGATACATCTTGTTACCACCGGGGTGTATAGTCAACTTTGAGTGATGACATTCTCTAAGCACTTCATCCCTCAATCCATTGACATTGGGTACAACAAGCTTTCCATTCTTTCTAAGCCATCCATCTCGATCAAGCCCATACTTGTTCATCTCCTCATCGATATCCATCTCTAACTTGGAGATGATTTCCAATAGGTTAGGATCGTCCCTCTGACTAGAGCCGATCCGCTCAATCAAAGTAGGTCTGATCGTCAAACTTGCTAACATTTCTGGATCCAATTCGCACTTTGGTCTGAAATCAAACCCCGCGATAAACTCCAGTTGCTTCCATTCAAGGAACATAGCCCCTAAGCTGGCATGTCTTCTACTCAATGCATCAGCCACCGCATTGCCCTTTCCTGGTGTGTATGCGATGTCAAAATCATAGGAAGCTAAGAACTCTAACCATCTCTGCTGACGGAGATTTAAATCCTTCTGGGAGAATAGATACTTCAGCGACTTATGATCTGTAAACAGCTCAAATCTTTCTCCCAAGAGATAGTGTCTCCACATTTTTAACGCGAACACGATTGCTGCCAATTCTAAATCATGGGTAGGGTATCTTCTCTCGTGCGGTTTCAATTGCCGACTTGCGTAAGCTACAACCCTACCGCCTTGCATCAATACAGCACCCAGTCCGGTACCACAGGCATCCGTGTATACCGTCATCTCTTCATCCCCCTTAGGAATGACTAACACTGGTGCGCTTGTCAACTTGTCCTTTAGATTCTTAAATGCATTCTCGCACCTTTCATCCCAGACAAAAGCTTGATTCTTCTTGGTCAACTGGGTCAATGGTGCTGCTATCTTGGAGAAACCTTGGATAAACTTACGATAATATCCTGCTAACCCCAAGAAACTTCTTACATCTGTTGCACTCTTGGGCGTAGGCCAATCCTGTACCGTAGCCACCTTTGCCGGGTCCACGGCAATACCATTCTCTGATACAACATGGCCCAAGAACCTCACTTCCCTCTTCCAGAAGTGACACTTAGAAAACTTTGCTTTCAATTGGTGTTTTCTCAACACCTCCATCACTATTCTTAAATGTCCCTTGTGTTCTTCCTCTGTCCTCGAATAGACCAAAATATCATCAACGAACACAAGGACAAACTTATTCAACTGATCTCTGAATACCCTATTCATAAGATCCACAAAATATGCTGGGGCATTGGTCAGCCCGAATGGCATGACCAACCACTCAAAAAAACCAGACGGCGTCCGAAATGCCGTTTTAGCTATACTCTCAGCTTCCACTCTAAGCTGATGAAAACCTGTCGCGAGATCCAACTGAGAAAATACTCTCGCGCCACTCAACTGATCAAACAAATCATCTATCCGCGGTAGAGGATACTTGTTCTTCCTCGTCACTTTATTCAACTCGCGGTAGTCTACACACAAACGAAGGGAACCATCCGCCTTGGTAGCAAACACAACTGGTGCTCCCCATTCAGAAACACTCCTTCTGATAAATCCCTTCTTCAAAAGATCGCTGACTTGCACCTCGAGCTCTCGCTGCTCTCTTGGTGCCATACGACGAAGTGGCATCACTATAGGCCTGACATCCTTTACCAAATCAATACGAAACTCAATCTCTCGGTGTGGTGGAAGTTCGGTCACTTCTTCGAAAACATCCGGATACTGGCCAACCACGGGCAAACCTGACAACTCACTATGCGGAATGTCGAGGGAGTTTAGAAAACTAGCCAATACCCCCTTACTGGGTAGACCACCAAACACTATCCTCCGCCCATCATCCGCTCTAGCTGTCACCAACAAGCCCTCATAGTCTACCACCACCCCGTATCTTTGGAGCCAATCTACTCCCAAAATAATGCCAAACCCAGTAAAGCCCAAAACAAAGCAATCACAAACAAACATGCATCCATGACTCGATAAGACCACGTTACGACAAATCATGCTAAGGCTAGTCGAACCACCAATCGGGTTCGTCACTACTAAAGGTCTATCGACAATCTCGGGCTCCAATCCCAACCTATCTACCAGGTCATTAGATATGAAAGAACTGGAAGCTCCGGTATCAAACAAAACTCTAACAGGAACATCATAAACAGAAAGCATACCTTGAATGACGACATTCTTTCCCTTCTCCGCCGCAGTTGGGGCATTCGACGAAGAAGGAATAGCATTAAGAGCGTAGGCTTTCACCATTTGCTTTTCCTTAGGGGGCTGTGGACACTTGTCCTTGTGATGCCCCATTTGGCCACAGTTGAAGCACTTCCTATCCGCTGGCTTGGCCCGACAATTACTAGCATAATGGCCCTTCTTACCACAGCTGAAGCACTCCACATCTTGCTTATTCTTTTTCTTCTGGCCATCCTTAGTCTGGGTCTGCTTTCTTTTATTCTGGGAACCACCCTTGCCTCCACCACTTGCTTGTGGCTTTGGCTCATCTGCGGATGCAACCTCAGTCTTCGGCTTAGGGTGGAGACTCTCTGATCTTAATGCTTTCCCCACAATCGACTCAAACGTCTCATCGATGTGGTTAATAAGCCTTTCCCCTAAGTACTGATCTAACCCAGTTATGAATTTCTCATTCTTCTTCTCGGCAGTATCAATAAGAGATAACCCATACTTTGACAAAGTGTCGAATTCAGCAATATACTCCGATACAGCTCTGCCATTCTGCTTGAGCTCCAAGAATTTCTTAAACAACACTGACTTCTGAGCAGCTGGAATGAACTTCTCGCTAAAGCGAGCTTTAAACTGCTCCCAAGTAATCTGATCTTCGGGAGTAGCTGCCTTTATAGCATTCCACCAATTCATTGCCCGCCCTTGCAGCTGACGGGACGCTAGCTTTCTCTTCATTGCCTCCTCGATACCCAAATCCTCGAAGATACGTTCGCAACTATCCAACCAATCCTGAACATCCGTGGCCGACTCCGTTCCGTGGAACGGCTTCCCACCAAGGCTAGTATAATCCTTATTCAGCTTGGCGAAGTCGACCCTCGGCGCCTGCACTATTGGACCACCACCATTTCCACCATTGGGAGCTGCCCTCTGTACATCTCTAAGCATCTCTCTCATGAGGTCAGTAAACATCGTCCTCATGTCAGCAGCATTCCCATTATTGGCTCCCCTACCAGCACCTCTAGTATATCGGCTCATTGTCAATCTGAAAAAGGAAATGATTAACGACTCCATAGTGGTGCTAGTGCAGTACGACTTCATCCTTATACTAGTAATAGTATATATATATAGCTTTTAAAAACCAAAGTAATCACAAATACGCTCTCTCGTATACGTATAATATCTCTCCCTGATAACTTCCCTAGGTTAACTACGCAACCTAGAGCTCTGATACCAAGTGTGACAGCCCGTCCCGCACCAGCCTGCATTTCCTCCGAAAGTGCGCTGTACACATGCCCAGCTAGCACAGAACGGTCGTCAGAAGAAAAGAAAGAAGAGAATGAACTAATCAAGGAACTTGTAGAATGTCTCACAGCGCATGGGATAAAATATAATAATAACATACTTGACATAAAACAGGTGAGACAGTGCATAAGCTGATAACTAAAATCAACATCAATCATCAGAGCAGCGGAAATCCATATACAGCTTATTACAATTTTCCAAATTTACTGTCTCTAAACAAAAGAAAGCTAAAGTAGAAGATACACCAACAATGCCCAAGCAGTGATCTTCAACAACACAGGGAGAATATTATGCATATAGTACGTGGAAGCCTCATGCTCGTCTCCGGATCATCTACCCGTGCATCACCAGCTAACCTGTCTCTAGTCTGCTCGTGTGAGCACCCAGAGTAATAAGAGGAGACATAAAACTCTGGGTCAGACATAAAGCCTGGTATGAGCGATAAGCATCTAAACAGAACGATAACAAGTATACTAAACCATACCTGAACCTGGACCTGCAACCAAAGAGTTAGTACCACATACCGTACAATACTCCAAGGTGCCATAATAAATAGTGTAAGAATACGGGGGTGGGGTGTGCATGTCACAATGATAGCAAACAAATCATCCATGGCAACCATCCTCACGTCTCTCACTCAGTGCGTAAAGCATACGACATCTATCACTTTGGAACACTAGACAAACTGAGGTAACGACGAATCCCGACTTGTAGAAACCCTGCTGTGACCAAGCCAAACACTTGGAGTCATGACCAAACATTTCAATGACCCACTTCATTGGTCGTAGCCCTTGGTTCTACCGATGCCATAATGGCCCTGAATCCGCCTTCGTACCTCCTACCATAGTGGTCCAAAGCTATAGACGTCGATAACTCCTTGGCACGCGTCCCGCAGCAAAGCCCAACCATGAAGTGAACTCATTGATTCCCATCTGAATCTTAAGCTCTAACTTCTCATTTGGACTTCCTTTGCATCTCGGGTTTTGATCGAATTGGAGTGGGTCTTCAGAAGAGTTGTTGCGCATTAACAGTCCTAGAGTTCGGTTCGGTTCGGTAATCATCATCTTCATCGGTTCGGGTCGGTAGTCATCACCTTCATCGGTTCGGGTCGGTAGTCATCACCTTCATCGGTTCGGGTCGGTAGTCCACTTCGGGTCGGGTCGGTCCAGTGATTCTCCCCCTTCAGATATCGGTTAGGTTCGGGTGTCCCTGCTTGAGTTCAGTTCGGAGGTAGTTCATCCGATCTGATTCTTCCTGTTTGACTCGTTTGCCTGCTTCGATCCGTCCTGTTCTCTTCCTCCGATCCGGTCTGCTCCCTTACTCCGATCCAATCTGCTCCATCGCTCCGATCCGACCTTCTGTCCAACTCCAACTCTAAGCAATGGCCTTCCTTCCTGCCAAACTTCTTCCAATGACAAGTCCCCATCCAGTTCGGATTCCCTTGGTCAGTTCCCCAGCCCGATCCGACCCCTTTCTCCGATCCGAACCGGTTCGGAACCTGCACACTTCTGCAACTTTCCAGCGAGCTTTCTACGCCATTCGACGACGTTTTCGAGCAATTTAACTATTCTAATCAATCATGAAACATACCATAGAGTCATAGCAACATGTAATAGCAACCACAAACAGCAAACAACAATTTAAATGAATCAAAATGAATCAAAAGTGGCTAAAACCTCACATTTGCCTATAATCCCTCTTAATCATGTTTAAGCATACGATTAGCAAAACACATCGAAATTAACCCAAATTTCTAACAGAGCCTTAAAACATTATTTTAGAATTTTAAGAATTTTTCCAGAATTTATTTACGTATAAATTCGCTAATCTTCACTAATTACCCTTAATTAACTGTAATTAGTGTCAAAACGATGTTATCACTCACCTTTGCCACAACTAGAACCCCAAAATTGAAATATTCTCTGATTTGGCGCTGTTCCCAATCTTACACAGCAGCTCCACCTCGGTTCTTGTGCTAATACTCCTTGATTCGATGTTTGCTAAGCCTAATCTTCAATTAGAAAGTGATTTTTGGGTGTTTTAGAGAGATTTAGAGAGTGGAGGCCATGACTAGGTTAAGAGGAATGAAAGTGGCGGCTGGAAAATGTCTAAAGAAATGTTTTCTAACCCTAATCAGCACCTATATCCCCTTAAACCCGAAATTCCCCTTGGGCCTAGCTGCTAATCACCCGTTTAAGCCCAATTAAGCTGTTTTTCACCGTCTGAAACTTGTTTCAGCCATATCCCCCAAACGGTAAGTCCGTTTGGCTAATGTGACCACTCTACGGAAAGAGAAACCATCATCCGAAGCCAATGGAAGTGGTTTCAGGTCAAAATTCCTTTCCAGTCAAAAGTTATGGCCAAAACAGTGCCAACTAGGGGTAAAATGGTCATTTAACAATCGGGAAAAATCATGAACATGGGAAATGACCCCAATAGTCGTCTCCCAAAGTTACATGACCATTCGACTTCGTATGTGACAGAAACAAATATTCTACGATCCTATGATGCGTAGAATGCGGGTCGTTACAGGACAGCCGGGCGGTTCCGGGCAGGTTTACATCACAACTCAATCCAACCTCGGGTTAAACACATCGTATGTTCTACATTTACATATTTTGTTTTTCTTCTTTATTTTCTTATATGTAAATATTTGCGGCCCATTATTAAGTTAATGGTGTAAAGGTTACACCAACCATGGGCCCAACCCATACTTGAATTTGGGCCCTTCTATTTTATATTTTCATTCATTAGTAATTTTAACCCAACGTTATTTTCCCCCGTTTAACACGTCCGTTTATTATATATATGTTGGGCTTAGCCTTTTAAAGCCCAACTTAGCCATGCGAAAAGGGGAGGCTTAAAGCGTGATTACATACACAAAAAGGGGAATGTGAACGCATGAACTTGCAATGTGACGTTGGAACTACAAAATAGAAACTGGTATACTTGCATAGGAGTAACATATACTTTGGTCATAAAGCATAAGTGACATGAATCAAACCATGTAAACTTGTAGTTAAGTTAAGAATATCACTATTGACACATAGGCTTAACTACAACATAAACCTATATTTTATTTAGGCATAATATCAAACATAAGCAAATCATGTTTATAAGATTACTGCATGTTTACAAAGGTGCTTACTTTTGTGACTAATACAAAAGTATATTTCAACTTAATCATGATTTTAAATCTATTCACATGGCATAATTATTTCTAACATGAAATCATGATTTTTTTACTTTAGTCATGCAAACTTGCAAAAGGGATTTTTGAATCTAACCTAGCTATGTACCACATATGTCATCATACAATTCTTGTTAACAATATAGACCTAACATGGATTTCAGTTATGCAAAATATCAATCATAGCCTAGTCATATTCATAAGTTTGCAAATAAGTTTTCTAGTACAAAAGCATGACTTAATACATAGATCATGATGCCAAATTTTCAACATAATTTCATATGGACTATGATAACCCAAACTTATTCCAATTACTTCACAAAAACGATATTGGTATAAAAATACACATTATGATGGCATAGTAGCAAAACCCCAAACTTGCATGAATTTCAATTAATCAACTACATACATGTAGCTTCAATATGGATTACATAATTTGCGAATATTCCAAACGTATACTTGCATAAAACTATCGCATGTAGTTTTCATAATTGAATAACATAATTCGAGAATATCCAAACGTATACAATATTCCAAATCGATAAGAATCATAGTAACGCACAAATATGAATTACTTTATCGCCACAAATCAAGTATACAAACCAACACAATTATTTGTTCATACCAAAATAATACTCTACTTACAATTGTGTGACGAATTCTCAAATTTAGGAATTTGGAGATGCGATTTGATTTGATTGAGTTGCTTTATGCCTTAGAATTTCCCTCCTAATCCTCTCTCCAATTGGTGGCTACTCTTAGTCGTTCCTCAGCAACATGGCGGCTTTGTTCTTATTTTTGAATGAATAGATTAGGGTTGAGTCTAGGGTCATTTTTATAGGGGTTATGAACTGATTAGGACCATTGATGTTGCTTGGATTGATCGTAGCCATTCATCCTAAGGAGAGACCAATTAGAGCCTGCCACCTAGCCCTAATGACAAAGCAGACTACAGAAAATCGACCAACATAAAATAGGTCAGCCAGGTTGGGCTGGGTTCGACCTGGCCCTGGACCAGGTCGACAGCCCTGTCGACCTGGCTAGACCAGGTCGACAGCCCAGTCGACTTGGGCGCATTAGGCGGGTGTTCTTCCGCCCTGGCCCATTGGGCCCCATTTTGAATTTTAAACTTAATTCAGAAACTTCCGAAGGCCATATCTTCTTCATACGGACTCCGTTTTTCGAAAACTCGGACTCTATTTCGCGTATTTTTCCGAGACGAACGCAATGGCGTATCCCGTTTCCCTTAGTTCTTTGATTTGAAATTAATACTTTAATTTGTGAATTTCACAGTTATAGAATTTGCGGGGTGTTACACATATGATATATTTTGTTAAACAGAATCAATATAGAAATTCAACTAACTGACTAGCAGTTCAATCAATCAGTCAAAACACAGTCAATCAGACAATTTCTAACAGTTCTAAAAATTCAACATGAAATTATAAATTGTTCAGAGTTAGTGAGTTTTACTCACATTGGACGATCATCGTTAATAATGATAACCATCGCTTGATTCAGACGGATAATTTAATTTGCTATAAATTGTAACGAGCTCGGCTTCACTCCCAGTCAACTCCATGTTGTAGTCGTCGTCCATACGATCCCAACGGATCTTGTTTCGCTAAATTCTGATTACGTATGAAGAACTTATTGATTTAACAAGTTCATGCTCTAATTAAAACTAAATTAAACTAAGGATATGTATATTCTTTTTGGGCTTCACCTTAAACTCGTCGGCCCATCTCAAGTCCACTACCGCACTAAACCATCCTTCTTCTCCAATATAAAACTCACGCTTCACCTTGTCACCACCAGTCAACATTCGAACAAGTCCACACCACTTTAATACCAACAAGATCTACGCCACCAACTAGGCCCCCCTCACGCCACCATGTTTCCACTTCACACTTCCTTGCGTCTCCAGTGAACAAACAAGCAGGTCCTCATCTTCTACACAACTGTTTCTTTCCTACACTTCTTTTTCTTCTGGGCTTTGCATAGATTTTAAATGGCCCATTTAGAAAAACTGGCCCACCCAAACCAACCTCATTAGCCTTCTTTCCAAACCAGAAATGTCGAACCAGTAAACCACGACCGATAATCCTCCTCCCAACCCCCTTCATTCATCCGCGGTTTTCAACACCGAAACCTCCAACTACGATTACCATTCCACTCCTCTTTCATTTCTCTACGTCCTCATACCAATTTTAGGAAACTCGAGCTCCTCCTTGTGCAGGCCGTCGACAGCACCTCCACGCCAATCCACTATTCGATCGACACTTCTAATTTCGGATAAACCCCAAAAATTCAAACTATATGCCAAATCACCTCCTGAATCCAATACTAATACCCAATTCGAGTATAAATGCTCCAATTTCCATCAAAGACTAACCCTAGGCTCGCTGTTGAAAAACTCAGCCACGATAATGGACTTCGAGCACGGCAAAACAAACATAGAGCTGAACGGAAACTGATAACGATTCCATTTATATAAATATAGTGATTTTAGGATTTTTCCTCAATTATATTTTGATTTTAGAACTTGAGAATTTTCTACTGTAAGGAGAAATTTGGTGCGGCGCATTTTTGACCAAGGAGAAAGTGATTTTAGGTTAAAGGAAAGTTAAGAGTGGTATTTATAGGATAAACAAATATCTAGATATTTTATAGAAGGAATATTCCCGATATATTCTCCTTTATATATTCATTTTGCTTTCTAAAAATACTCGTGATTACATACGATACCCAAAAATCACGAAACTGGACATGCAGCTACAACTCGATATTACGGTCCCAACGAAACTGGTTTCGTCGAATTCCGACTCTGTTTGCTCACATAGCGTATTTTTAACCGTCAAAATACCGACTGTTTTTCACTCTAAAAATCCGTACGGCCACACAGTGACTCTAAAAATCACGGAAACTAACATCTAGCAATAATTTGACATTGCGGATCTAACAAAACTAGTTTCGTCGAATTCCGACTTCGTTTGCAAAAGTGGCTTATTTTTACAGCTCTGAATGACCCATTTAAATATATTTAAATAATTAAATTAAATATAAATAAATTTATATTATCGTATATATATTCACAGTGGAATACCATACAGCTCTAGAATATTCCTATATGAATTTCTAACTCAATATTCACTTCTGGGTCAACCCGATATTCGATTTATATTGAAATTCCTTTTTAAAAATATAAATAATTCCTTTATAAATTATAAAGGAATTCCACAGCGACTTTTCTAAAATTTGTTTTGGACGTAAATCAAAATCTACCAGACGAAATCCCCATTTTTCTCTTCCACTAGAAAGATATACTCCACCAGCTCCACACGTTTCTTGTTTCACAGAAATCCAGCTTAAAACGAATCCTGTACATTCAGTTGAAGTTCGAATCGCCAATTTACGAACTGCAGCGCCATTTCGAGCTCGATTTTAATTATATTATAACTCTACGTTCAAACTGTCATTTATATAACATATTCGTTATTCAAATTCAATTCCAAACTGAATTAAATATCACAGATGATCCAGTTCACACCATATCGCCATTTCAGCCAATTCTGATTATTTCAGAATTAAATAAATTATTTAATTTATTATTTAAATTAAATATTCACCATTATTTAATTCCAAGACCATGAAATCCTTTTAAATCACCATTTTTAAAATTAAATAAATTAATTATAATACCTCTGTCAATGCGGGTCATTACATGAATTTATTACAAAAACAAGTTAATGATAATTTATTTATGAACCATTATTATAATTGAGTCATTGCAAGTTTATAACGGTAATATATTTATGACTCACTATTATAATTGAGCTGTTACACTTGCACAACAATAATATTTTTATATGGCATTATTATCGAGTCATTACAAAATCTAAGGGTATTACAATATTGTTTTAAATAAGAATAAATTAAAATCCATTAGCATTCCATCAGTTTAACAATGTATACAATTTTCATTCTGTCTATTTAAATGATATATAGACAGAAGAGAAAGCATAAGAACAACATACATCATTCTTTCCTTCTTCCCTTAAAAAAAAAATAACAAACACTTTTGTTTTCCTTCTTCAAAAAAGTATTGACATATTTTGTTTTTCTTCAACAAAACTAAAACATCCTGAGCAATATTTTAAAGTGCGAATCAAAATTGACTTTGTCAGTGCAAACAAGGTCAATATATTTCAGATTAGAGAGGTTGTTTTATCTTAAGGAGACGGTGGGATTTCGAGAACTGCTTTGCACCTCCGAGCATATTGCCAAAATATTTTCATAAGGGTATTGTTATTGACACTCCAACTATTGTTAAAGGGAGGCCATTTTTTAAAAACACTCCACTCTTTGAAAAATTGTTAAGGGGCTACACAAACATATTTATTTCACACTATTCAATATTCCCAGATTGCCCTTCAAATTAGATTAAAGAAAACTTATTCGACAAGGGAAACCGAATTAAAATAAGCAGTTCGTCACCACTACACCGAACGCAGCACGTAATCATTTATATATGTATCCAATAGTGATATGTTGAAAATTATTAATCATTTCGGTGCATTGCCTCCATAATTATAAAATTTGGCATATTTTTGTCGATAAAAAAAAATAGTTCGATACTATTCCTTCGAAAACGCTTATCCTATAAGGTTTAAAAAAAATCGATTATGTGAATAGAAAAAAACTACGACACTTGCAATATTTGTTAAGGTAAAATTATCTTTATTTGTTAATGGGCTAAATGGGTAATAAGGTAAAATTACCTTTATTTGTTAAGGGGCTACTTTCCTCATTGGTACTCCCCTTAACAGTTTTTGAAAAAGAACTTATTAGCCCCCCTTAACAATATTTGGAGTGTCAATAACAATGCCCTTTCATAAAAGTGACCTAGTACACGACTAAGCCATTGTTTTCCAACAAAATTATTCAAAATAAATAGAGCATTGGTCTGGCAAGTACCTTTCTATTACTGGTAGAATTGAGCTTACCTATTTTGTTATTAATGTTATTTTCTTAGTATGGTGCTAAGGGCACCCCAATTTTCTCTTCCTATTAGCACTAAAAGATACCACAAAAATTACCCTTCCATTCTTCCTAATACCTCACATTAAAAATAGGAGCTACCACCGTTTATACTTATTTCTTCCACTGAGCCTCAATTCGTCCATTCTTTCTTTTTCGAAAACCAAGACTTCCATGATTTTTGTTTTCGACATGTTCATCCATTATTTTTTCCACTGAATTATACTACTACAAGAATGAGTGGATGCAAATAAAAAAGTTGTGAATAAAAATCAAATTTAGAAAAATAGAAGAAGTGAAGATGAATTTGAAGCCGTGAAAACCAACGGCGGTAAAGGAACGAATAAATTAGGGTTTTAGATTAAGGTTGAATACACGATTATTTCAGTAATCAATGGTTGAGCGAGAGATTAGAAAGAGATCAATGTGGTATTAGGAAGCATATAAAATTTATTATGTTTTAATTTTTTTAATTGTGGTAATAGGAAGAATAAATTGGGATGTCTTAGCACCACACTTTTCTTATACTGGGTTCAGTCTCATAATTTCCCTTCGTTTGTCATTGGAAAAATTGAAAAGCTATAAGTTAATTTTATTTGGAATAGCAAACACCACAAAGTATTTTGACTTTCTATTGCTAATTTTTTTTTTTTGGTGGTATGGGATTGAGAAACTTTAGAGATTTAAATGTTACTTGTAATTTTAAGTTTTTTTTGGAAATTCTTGGAAGGTAAATCTCTGTGGGCTAAGTGGATATGTAATAAGCATGGCAAAAAGATTTTTTTTTGGACAATGTCTACCGAAAATCATTTTTGTTATACTTGGAAAAACATTCTTAAACGTAGAAATATAGGTATTAAAATTCTAGACGGGAAAATTAACTATGGTAAATCAACTAATATATTGTTTGACCCATGGATCAATGATAATTCTTTGATTAACCTACTTGATTGGAATAATTTATTGATCTTTAGTGATGCTAATGCTAATGTAGATAGTATTATTCATAATAGTATTTGGTGTACACGTCTTCAACCAGCAACATCTATATATAATTCTGCTATTAGCAAGATTGATATAAACACTAGTTTGGTTTAAGATTGTTGGCAGTGGAAATTCACTACTAAAGGTTTTTTTTCTTTTAATCAAACCTGGATTTTTCAAAGGCGATAAGGTTGAAGTTAACTGGTTTAAAGTAATTTGGAACAATTTTAATTGTCCAAAAATGGAACACTATGCCTATTTTGCTATTTTAAACAAACTTCCTACTAGATGTAACTGTTATAAGTGGAATACAATTGGGATACGCTTCTTGTTTACTATGTAAATCTAATTTTGAAACTATTGACCATTTATATTTTGACTGTGTTTATACCATGTACATATGCTTTATTGCTAAGGGTAAACTCAAATTCAACCAGTAGATTCCTTTACAAAGCTTTAGAGAGATCATTCGTATCCAAAATGATTTTAGTAAGAACAAGCAAGAGTTTAATAAAGTCTGTGTCATCCGCACTAGCACTATTTATCATATTTGCGCTGAGGGAGAGAGAGGGGAACAATAGATTGTACAATGGAGTTAAAACTTATAGTTTTCAACAATGGAGTTGCACAACAGTTGTACCTTTCCAAAAGACAACATGCCTAGAGTTAACTTCTCTTGTAACAATATTCAAGCATCTGACTCCCTACTTGATGTTGTTCAGCCTAACAATATTAACCAGATTAGTCATGGATTTTTTATAAAATTTTTATATTAAGAATCCTAATAATTTTACTATGGATTAACATTGCTTATCCATTTCATACAAGGTTCAAGACATCACCAACATAGTTCCAAATGCTAATGAAAGAAAAACTACAATGTTAATATTCATTATAACAGGTGTAGCAGCAAACTGTCCTGCTCCCATGTTAAGGGGGTTGATTATGCTGTCAACAAGTACAACTATCAGGAAAGTTGTAACAACCTGGAAAACCAGAACCAATTTAAAAATTTTATTTCGAGTAATTTTAACAGAAATTTGGGCAGAATTTAAAAATTGGATTTTTAAATAACAACAAAGACCTTAAAAATAGCCATTTTGAAAACGACCTCCATTTTCAATGAAACCACTTTTGTTGGATACAGAATGTCAAATTATTGCTAGGTTTAAATTTCCATAATTTTTGGAATTAATATGTGAGCGTGGTAAATTAAAACACGTTTGGTAATTTCTATTGAATTGGATCGACCATTAAAAACCCTTTTTTTCAAATGGTCTCCACATTCGATAAAATTAGTTTCGTTAGGACTGTATCGTCAAAAAAAAGCAAGATATAATTTTTTTTGGAATTATTGGAGTCAGTATGTGGCCCCGGTAAATTAAAATGTGTGTTTAATTAAATATATACTGATTTATATTTTAATTTTGAGAATAACTGACTGAAACAGTCGAATGGGCTCACGAAACATATTCCATTGTGTCTAGAATGGGGGTATTAAGCTAGGGGCGACACTCGTTGGGTTTGGTTTTGAGTTCTTATGGATTAACGGGCCTTTTTGGAATTAAAGAAAATAAATAAATTAAATATAAAAGGGTTGGCCAATAGGAAATAACGTCCAAACCCTAGCCACTTTTCCAGAAGCCTCCGCCTTCAGGAAATCCAACGTGGAAAACCCTTCCCATTCAAATCCCATTCGATCTCCACTTCCTCTCAATAATTTGTGGATATTTATGAACGAATTTTGCTGAGGATCTCGAGCTCGTCCTATCCATATGGGTTTAGGGATCTGTCATTGAGTATTTCACTCGAAGCACCGTCTCGAAGACAAGTCGTTCGCCCTCGATTTCCACGCCATAGAGGCGATTGAATTGGACAGTAGGGGGAGGCGCCTGGAGCTTGCTCGGAGGTCGACAGTGTGGTGTGGTCCGATCGTTGCCAAGTTGACTGTGTAGCTCAAAAATTGGAAACCTAGTTTCGAATCAGTTCTGAGTTTATACGGCAGGTATATATAAAATGGTTTTTAACACCTTAAAAGCGTTGCAAATTCATATTTATTTATAAAAATCGTATCTTTATCATACGACAATGAAATTCGATGAAACAGGAGACAATGGACTCGTGGCATCCTATACGACATTCTAAAAGGGACCGGAGAATTTTTGGAGATTTCTACAATTTTAGAAGGAATAAAAACCAATGTGAGATTTCTGAATTAAAAATTAAATGAATAAAAATTATATTAGGTTGCAAACGGAGTTTAGCAGCTCCTGACACCGTCGTCCACAGACCATGGGCGACTTGCTTGTATTGTGGTGTGAAATTGATTGCGATTGTGAGTAATTGATTGTGGTTGAAACAAAGTTGATTGTGTTTGTGGTAAATTTATTGTGTTGAAAAAAAATTGTATTATGAAAATGAAACCCTTGTATCGCCGCGAGATCTAGGATAGCAGAGGAGCCGTACTAGGGACGGTGCCAGTTTTAATTACCCTGCCGTTATAATGCCGAAAATTTCTGAAATATTCATGTGTTGAAAATATTCATATATGAAATAAAAATATGTTAGCAATAAAAATCGCATTTTTATTGTATGAATAGAGAAGATTAAAAATGATCATTATTTGAAATAAAATGTGTTTACAATAAAAATTACATTTTTATTGTATATATGAATCATAAAAATATTCATAGTTGAAATAAAATGTGTCTACAATAAAAATTACATTTTTATTGTACATATGAATCATGAAAAATATTCATATTTGAAATAAAATGTGTTTACAATAAAAATTACATTTATTGTATATATGAACCATGAAAAATATTCATAGTTGAAATAAAATGAGTTTACAATAAAAATTACATTTTTATTGTATATATGAATCATAAAAATATTCATAGTTGAAATAAAATGTGTTTACAATAAAAATTACATTTTTATTGTATATATGAATCATGAAAAATATTCATAGTTGAAATAAAATGTGTTTACAATAAAAATTACATTTTTATTGTATATATGAATCATAAAAATATTCATTGTTGAAATAAAATGTGTTTACAGTAAAAACTAAATTTTTATTGTATAGATGAATCATAAAAATATTAATAGTTGAAATAAAATGTTTTTACAATAAAAAATTACATTTTTATTATATGTAAGAATCACTAAAAAGACTCATGTATGAATTAAAATGTTTTAACAATGAAAATTACATTTTTATTGTACGTAGGAGTCTATAAAAATGTACATGTAATGAAATATATATTTGTTCATTAAAATATTCTTTTTAATGTGAATATGAAGCGTATAAAAATGTACATGTAATGAAATATATATTTGTTCATTAAAATATTCTTTTTAATGTGAATATGAAGCGCATAAAAATGTACATGTAATGAAATATATATTTGTTCATTAAAATATTCTTTTTAATGTGAATATGAAACGTATAAAAATGTACATGTAATGAAATATATATTTGTTCATTAAAATATTCTTTTTAATGTGAATATGAAGTGTATAAAAATGTACATGTAATGAAATATATATTTGTTCATTAAAATATTCTTTTAATGTGAATATGAAGCGTATAAAAATGTACATGTAATGAAATATATATTTGGTCATTAAAATATTCTTTTTAATGTGAATATGAAGCGTATAAAAATGTACATGTAATGAAATATATATTTGTTCATTAAAATATTCTTTTTAATGTGAATATGAAGCGTTTAAAAATGTACATGTAATGAAATATATATTTGTTCATTAAAATATTCTTTTTAATGTAAATATGAAGCGTATAAAAATGTTCATGTAACGAAATATATATTTGTTCATTAAAATATTATTTTTAATGTGAATATGAAGCATATAAAAATTTCATGTAATGAAATATATTTGTGTGCGTTAAAAATGTTCTTTTTAACATGAATAGGAAATGTAAAAAATTTATATGGTTTTGTAATCATCAAAGAACTATATATATATATAAATTAAAATAAAACGAACCGCGCGCGGTAGTTCGCGATTTGGAATATTAACTTTAAACGATTATACCAAGAGATCCGACCGTTGGATTTTCCCAAAACTGGAACCATTGGGTTCGCTTTGGAAAGATCTTTCCAATGGTATAAAATTTGCTAAGACTCAACGGTTAGATTTTTAGAAATGTGTAATTCAAATTTTAATAAAAACATTGCCAGGGCCGCATAATGACCTGAAGCGTCGTTTAATTAAAAAGAGCTATTTTTATATAGACAAAAATAGTGATAAATCGTTATAAAATAGTATAAACGATATGGAATGGAAATAAACCAATTTTACTTGGTTTATAAAGTAATATGGACGGTTAGATTTATTTTACATTAATCTATAGAATTGAAGTGAATTTAACCAAAGAAAAGAAAGGATTTGAATTATATATATTCGAGAATTATTTGAAAAGGCCGAGTTAAATCTCATTTCAAATAATTATACGACGATTGAAAGTCGAAGATATTGAAGATGGCAGTTCAAGATCGGCGATCTTCACATCGAATGGATGACTACTGATGCCCTGGATTGGTTAGCTCCTAGGAGGGGTTATAGTGGTAGTTGTCCGGACGTATTTGTTGATTGTCCGGATATGCGAGAACCTCTATTCCATATTGGACATAAGGAACGAGGAATAAGGTGTCTTCGGTTTCGTTCAGACCCAGAACGGACTTGTAAATGGATGTGTGTCTGACAATGGATTTTATGCTGTGTTGATTGATTTATATTAAATATATATCTGTTTGGTGGCGGAGAATTTATTCCCTTGCTTAACACCCTCTCTGAGACATACGAGCTTAGAGGTTATATATTGATAGACATCGGTTACATGGCGTGGATTGTCAATGTGACATGCCAAGATGCAAATGATCAAGGCTTTTATTGAAAAGCAGAGCCTTGTGGTTGATGATTAAAGCACAGCTTTAATTAGCACACCTTTTTGTACAACGTTAATTCACGAGCCTCACACCTTGATACGAACCAGAAACGGGAGAGGACAGCAGGGAGGACATGCGTTTCTTTATAGCTAGAAGTGGTGTCATGGTATGGAGCCCAGACATGTTTACTTATGTGGATGATGGAAAGCGAGGTACCTCGGATTTGAGTCCCTAGTGGCTCTCGATTTATGCCCCATAGAGCGGGTAAATGTATTGTTCAGGAATTGCCAATCCACTATTGTGTGGACCGGCCCTGCTGCTCCAAGGGCTTGATTGAGTACTTGCCCTGAGGCTCGGGCTAGAGAGTCTCGAATTCGGTAAGGACGATCTCTTGCCTTGGTTCGTGATGGAAATCCAACTTCCAATACGACATCGTGCGGTTTTTATTGTAAAACTAGTATGGCGACATAGTATATGGTAGCTATGCCGCCTATGATTGATACATTATGATTGAAATTGTTTTTGAAACATATATGCACTAATAATAATATCAAATGATTTTATTTTATATGTATCAAGCATATTTTGGCCATTATAGGGTAAAACTCTATCCTCCGGCTTGCGTTGCATTGTGTGATGTGACCTGAGTCTTATAATGTCTTCATTTTTCTAAAAAGCATTGCATTGTTTAATAATTTACCTTATTTCATGCACTGGAAATCCAATGGAGTAAACCCTCAGCGGCGTGGTCCTGTGATTGACCTTATTATTAAATAGGTTAAGTAAGATTTCTCATACCAGTCCCATGACTGACTCGTAGTTTGTTTCACTTTGCAAACTCGGGTGCCCCTATTTTCTACATGGGCAGCCTTGTATTCAGGTTTTAGCAGACTCATTCTGGATAGCTATGGAGCTGAAGACGGGTTCTATCATATCTATTATGATGTTCAGACTTCATTTAGTATATTATGTTTGATTCCGCTGCAGACATTTTATATTAAGCTGAAACGGTATTCTGTACTAAGTATGATCGTATTATGCTGTGTAACTCTGATGATATAATATTTCGAGTGTAATTTGATGTTCATTTTCTGTTATGCTGTTAATTGTTTATGTGTTATATTCCAATGTTTATCCCTGCTTCCATGAAACGGGGGTTTGGGGTCATCATAGTTGGTATCAGAGCTTTGGTTAATCTTAGCTCCGGAATATAACATATTAACGAACTCATCAGAAATAGAATCAGCACTATTCTAAGACGAATAACTCATTATAGATAGGATCACTAATGTCCTAGAATGAGTATAGCAGAATAAAATACACCCCAATAGATGCACTTACATTTAAATATATGTTTCTATGCTTTACAATATCTTTTCTGTTGGCCTAACTCTTTGTCTACTATTTGCATACATAGTAGAAATTGAGTGGCAGAAACAGAAGAAGTAATTCTATGGCTCAGCATTCTATTGAGCCAATTGTGCTCCCACAGCCAGAATCAGACCTAGAAGTTCTAGTAAAGAGGTATCGAAATCTGAGTGGAGTACCATTCTTGGGAAAAGAATCCGTTATTGAAATACAAGCATGGATGTGTTCTTGTGAGATAATTTTTCAAGGCTTAAAGCTGAGAGATGATCAGAAAAGACTACTGGCATCTTGGGCACTCAAAGATGAAGCTTTAATCTGGTGGGAGACCGTTACTAGGGATAGTCTAGAAGGTAATATTACGTGGGATGGATTTAAATAAATTTTCAAAGAAAGATTTATTCCCCCAGGAGCAGTTGAGCGGCTATATGATGAGTTCTACCATCTGAAACAAGGGGATTTGATCATTCTGGAGTACCAGAATAAATTCAATGAACTTTCTCGTTTTGGCCCGGAGCTAATTCAAGATCCTTTGAGGAAGAATCTGAGGTTTATTAACGGACTTCAAAGAAGGTACGAAAATAGAGTAATTGCACATGTGAATCTTCCTTTTTCTAAGATGATAGAAATGTCTTGTCGCTATGAGAATCTCGATAAGCAAGGTGGTTTGGAAGATGAAGAGGAAGGCAGTTCTAGCAACAAAAGGAAGTTTGAAACTGATAGCCCTGAGATAAGGGCAAAGCCTGAGGAAAGTCAGGAACCTGAAACCAGTAAGAAGAACCGTTAACGACTGTCACATGCTTTAACTGCAATAAGCAATGACATTTATTGATAAATTGCAGATCTCTAAAGAGACATGGAAAGGATGAATCTAAATCCATTAAGAAGCAAAAGAGATCTCATAGTAAAAGGAAATGCCATAAGTGCCACCAGGAAGGTCATGTTGCAAGGGATTGCCTGCTATTAAAGAAGTCAGAAGTAGCTCATTTAAATGAAGTGGCAGAAACTCCAGCACCCTCAGCTAGTCAGGATAGGACAGATGTTTTGGAAGGCACTCTTACCATCAACAATATTCCGGTTAAAGTACTGTTTGATACGGGCGCTTCACGAAGTTTTATTTCAAGTATTATGGTCGAGAAATTGAATTTAAAACGGAGTGCCTTAAAGAATCCATTAGTGTTCATAATTCGATTGGGGGTTCCCTCATTCTTAGTTGGTATTGCAGAGTGCCTGTCTCCTATTCCCAATATCGTTTTTCATTTGATTTGATTGTTATGTGTTAGACCAAAAAATGGCACTAACACCCAATTATCTAGGATTTGTGGATAATATCGAAGAATAGTAATCTAAAAACAGAGAAAAAGCAATCAACACATGAGATTTATAGTTGTTTGGCATTAACGAGCCTACATCCACTTTATAGTTCTTCATTCAATAAAGAATTACAACTATAGCGAATACAATCACTCAAACACTCGAATTCAATGAATAATTCTCTCTGAATTCATTGTATTTTCATTGGAGAAGAAGGTTCTCTCTTGAAGAGGTGCGGCCATGGCAGACATCAGGAACCAAAATGCCAAAAGTCCTCTCAAATGGCTGCGAATTCATGTGTTTATAGGCAGAAATTCGGTTAGGGAAGAGTGGCCACGTGGCATGCATACCTTAGATCTCGGGATGTAGTGGAGAGAGTGGAGAAATGGCCTCTTAATTGTGTTGTGACACATGTACAGAAATCCAGAATAATAGGCTAGAGAATAGGCCAACTTCATAGTGTGCAAGGATGCTTCAAGCGGTTCGGTTAGGGACTGATCCGAACCGGTGCGACTTTGCCAGCAACTCGAAGGTCTTCGTATGTGGTGGCTTAGGTTCGGGTCTACCCATATCTGAACCAAACCAGTGACCGAATCTTTATGTTGAAACTCCAAAGCATGGGGTTGGATTGGGTCTTTTTATATCCAATCCGAGCCGCTTGTTCTTTGATGAGGTAAACCACGTAGAAGCCATTTATCTTCGAATCGAGCATCCGACCCGATCCGATCTCTCCAATCCAATCCGACCTATGGTTATAGAACGTATACGAGCTTTTAACCTCTACATATGTAACCCTGATCGTCTGGGCTTTGGGTGGCTTGGTCACAAATCAGGCTAACATTTTCCCCTCTAAAGTACGTCTTATCAAAGATGAGGCGTGCTTTGAATATGTCGAGTTGAATATCTTTGGAAAGTCATCCGTCATTGAGAAGACTTTATCAAATTGTTGCACTAGGTGCTAGTTAGTACAAATTCTATTGAAGCAGTAGTCGAAATGATCAGGTAACCGTTTAAACCTCGTCGAACCAAGAGGTCTAATTCCTTCATCATAAATCATGTAGGATTGTTGGCTCTAGTGTGAGATCGTGCATACACGGGTCATTGCCAAACAACGTTGTTTTCCCATACGAATCAAGCGTATTATTGATTCAGGGTTTCTTTTACACACAAGTCAATGTATGAGCTAGCCATCCAAATCATGGGGTAGTATGAGAATCTTCGGGCTTTGAGCTAGCATCTAGACTATTGGGATAGACCACATTAGAATTGGTACATAAATCTTTCGTTTGCGCTCGTATTTCGACTATCCCAGCATCAGGATATTAGTTAGATTATATTAAAAGAAATCCACGACCGTTCCGAGTCCTTCCATAGTCTCATTATCACATACAAATTAGCAAGGGACGTCGTTGAAGTCAAACAAACCAGTGCTCGTAAGATCATCACAAACATAAGGCGGTTGGAGAGTTTTCCACATTCTCTATTCGATGTACTCGTGGATCAAGTCTTTGAAATCACATTTGATCTGTTAGTGGGCTTTCTTGAACGGTCAAGACGAATCATATTCCGGAGATGTAGTTTCTATGTTTTGAATCACGTATTGAGTCAGGGTCATGTTCAAAGTCAGTTTAGTAGAGGACGAGCGACGTCAGTGCTTATGCCCCTCAGCACGATGGGGATTAGGCCAAGTCAATCGGACATCCAGTCTTCCGGCCTTTATACTTTCTTTCGTCGTACCGGGTTAAAGCTGCAGATTCATCAATCTTAATCGACCTGTGTCGTTCTATAGTCTTTCTCAAATCATCAAGGGTTGGACTTGCATACGCGAATGGTCGAATTACATTTGCGTCGGTGTCATCCTATCTCTTCAGTTAGAAAGCGAGGATTGCCTCATCGAGTTTTAGCGAACTTCGATACTCTCCTCGCATCAGCCATGGAGTTGAGTAAGGTGGCCAATCATGCAAGCGAGCGAACATCGTTAGGGAATTATTCGAGTCCCTTCATTTGTTTTTTGCCATAATCTGAAATAGCCATCATAGTCATGTTGAGTCATCTCTCATGCTTGGTTCCATTGATCTTGACAACCAAGATCGCGGGTTCGATCAATGAAATTGGTCCTTTCCGGAATTACACTTCCTGTTAGTATTTTCTTAAGCCTTTCTTTTGTCTTTATCATTTCACGAGTCATATGGTGCTCCGTTCTTTGTCATGAAAACATTGAGGTCATCCATCTCAACATTAATATCATGTTGCAGGAATTTGTCTGTCTCAGAATAGAATTTACCAACATTTCTAGGAAAATCTCATGGTAGAAGAATATTGAGGTTTGTTTCAAAGGTGAATCTACCAAAGGCTTCTTAATGGGTCTCGTTGCAGAATTCCTTAAAAGTCTGAGTTATCCAAAATACCAGATACTGCTGCTATCAACACCATAGATGGTCTGTGTCGATTTACCTATGCCACTGATACTTTGAATCATTCAAGGAATGCATACAGGGCCTCACTGGACCTTTGTTTGATTGAAATGAGTAACATCATGTTCTTAGGTCGATAGATGTGGACCTTTGACTGCTCAGTGAAGTTGTTGACCAAAGCGTTCCAACGGTTGATCGATTCAAAGGCATGCCACCAAAATTGTATAGCAACAGCTTAAAGTGCAGGGGATTGCTGAAGTCCCTGATGTCTCGTGTGAAAGAGTTTTGATTGACGTTGTTCACGTCGCCGTTGGGGTGTGCCGCCTCTGGTGAAGAATCAATTAACATTGGCAATTCGGCCTCCATCTTTGAGGAGTTGTCATCTCTTGTCCAATTTAGCGCTGATGACCCCAGCATGAAGTTTTGAAGTGGGTGGAAGCTGGTCTTTGGTATCTTGGTTCCACATATGTAATAGCCATCAATCAGGCTTCCGTCCTTTAATTTTGGATGGTGAACCGTTGCTTGGATGTATGCGGGTTAGTCTTGAGGAGTCATTCTTTTGGTTGCAGTCTGGGATCTTGTGGAACTCCGATGATGGTAATGTGCATAAAGTCTGCGGATAGTCGAATTATGTTGTTCGAAGCTCCTATCCCGTGCCCACCATCCATGGGGGTTTTGCTAAGCGGTGAGCATCAAATTCATGTCTTCTCTGAATTCATACTCCTTCATCAAGTTGTGAGTTAGAGTTGGGTGCCAAATAATTTGTTCATGTTCAGCTCATGTTAGTCTTTGGTCTTCCATCCAAGCTATGAAGATCGGAGTCGGGTGGTGATAAGGTCAAATTATAGTCACCTCGAATGCTTCCACTTGCCCCCAGCTTTAAGGAATATGGAGCTTCATATTGAAGTTGAGTTCGATTTGAAGCATTCATCTGAATTGAAGCAGAGGCTGGTCAGACTCCGTTTAAGTTTCTAGTGGCTCTTACGTTGCCGTCGTTTTCATCCAAAATGTTACGGTCAGAATTTGCATGCTGCACATGTCTGGGAGGAGGTTGATTGTACCTTGTTTCATTCAAGACGACGTTGCTAACTTGTCATAGGGTATCATGTGGTCTAGACCACGGAGCAAGGAGTGTTTGAGCCAAGTTAGTTGTCGCTTGAATTCCCACGGTGCTCAACCTTGCGAGTAAATCGTAGAAGTTATCCATTATTTTATGTTGCTTCTGGAGAAGTTCATCTTGCCGAGCATCTGGGTTCTCAATTCAGCAATGGCACCATCCATTTCATATATAGTTTGACATGATGAGGGATCATCGCGAAAGGAAATCTCTTGACTTCCCTCATTCCTAGTGCCTTCTACGTCAACATCCTCAGCATGAAAGAAATTTCTATCTTCCTTCTTGTTAATCTTTGGGTCGGAGTATCAAGCAATCTGCTTCCTTGCAAGCTAGAAGTTAAAGTAACAGCGTTCCCCCTTATCCGGGGTCTTTCAATCGGAAAGTCTGTCGGGGCTAGCAAATGGACGTTCACTCTGCATCCATTCTGTGGTCCTCAAGCGGCCCAAGTGCTCAAGTTATCGTATTTTCCATTAAGTGCATTTGCGAGGTGACACTTGTCGTTGCACTTAGGCTATGGCCAGTCACACGTGGGTGTGTATGCTGATTTGATATATCACTCGTAGGGCGTCCTTTCAGTCGTTGCCTTAAGTCTTGTGACACGTCATTAAACAATTCACTCTCAAGACCTACTTTTGGTCGTAGCCTTGAGTTGCATGAGAAGTTTAGCATTGGGCATCAGCGTCAGCTTTCTGGACATGGCTCTTTGTTTGTTTTCAACTGGACTGTTGCGGTTGTCGCGAGTGCGGCCCTCACATTCTTGTCATGTCATCTTGTACAAGCCTGCACTTTGTAAACAAAGCGACTCTCTAAGTAATAGGTAATAAAGAATATCATAATTAAATAGGGGTTTTAATTCAGAATCCCTGCAATCAAATAGTATCTAACAATTCATATATAATTTATCTAAAGGGGATGATGTGTGTGTGCCCCCAATCAATCATGAATAAAGTGCCTAGTCAGGGCTTGTTCGACATTGTGTTGCCCCCAATCCTTCTGTGGGGGGTGTTGACTCAGCTTTCAATCTTATCCCCAATCCTTCAGTGGGGTAGGAGCCTGTTGTCTTCGGTACTTAATCTTAGCACCTTTATACTCTCCTGACGTATGCCTAGGTTAGAGTGTAATCAAGGCGGTCTTTAATCGTGGTGCACCATCACACCTTGGGGACATCGTTTTCCCGTCCTTTATACTCTCTCTCGAATCATGAGAGTTAGAGTTAATCAGGCAAATGGTCATGTCATTCGGCCCTACTTTCCTTCTACGCTCTAATCCCAAGAGCGGGATTCTGCCGGCTCGAGTGTCGTTCACAAACTCGATTTTTAGTCCATACTCCATGCTTTACTATGGCAGATGGAGCTTTTCGGGCAAGCGGCCGGATCACACTTTCCGAGGTGCTACCTTATAATTCCTGATTCATGGGTAGAGGTGGCCATTTTCAATAATCAAGTTTCTCCCGTCCCGTCGACTTATGGGATGGAGTTTGGTCGGACATTGCAGTATCATCCTTTAAACGTTCCCTCAAGTCATGAGAGCTGGAGTTGTGGATCGGGTGGTCTTTAATCCTGGGGTGCCTCTCACACTCGTCCTAGGTTTATTCATTTATCCAAGCTCTAAGGATTAGAGTTAGTTGGGCAAAGAGTCAGAAAATGTTTGCCAAGGTTCTGCGTTCCTCCGATCAATCCATGAGAGGAGTGATTGGCACCGAACTTCGGGTACCTGCATCATTCATATCGCATGAGTTAGTTATGTCAATAACTCGGGAAGCATGTAAAAGTAAATTGCATGATTGAAAAGTAAGCATATAAAGGGGCAATGCTGCCTCCTTTAATGTATCGAGCCAAGTAGATGGTCGAACTGCATTCATATGGAATTGGATTCCGACTTTGAAATGCAAAGGTCAATGGATAATTATCTTGAGGTCTGCCACGTGTGAGACAAGGAGTGGATGGTCATCTCAAATCCTCCTTGACCTATACAACTTCTCTCAGGCAGAGGACGTGGCTCTATAAACGAGCAGCTAAGTCGGGCTCATTACGGCAATGCTCCATAATTCTGCCTGCAGGTGCTTAAAGTTTGATCGGTACCAAATCCGGGGTACCTACATAATCCACACATAAGTTCATCTGAGTTAATTACATCAATAACTCATGAAGCATGGAAATATAAGAGTCATGGTTAAAAAGTATATCCTGTTAAAGGAATAAATATCATTTTGTGCGAAAATGGCATTGCATGCTCTTTGTAGGTCCATTTTGCCTCGCCCAATCTCTGTCAAGGGATGGCTGCCAAAATCTTTAGCTGGTGATGAATGTCTTTTCAAACCGTTGTGGGATGACGGTCCCAAGAATGAATAGACCTTGATTGGAGTCTTGGAGTGACAAAGGTAGTTAGGTAAATACTATAAGCGAACGATGAGGTCGCATCTCCTTTGAATCGCCTTCTTGCCCCCATGCTAAGGGCAAGGATTGAGTGTCAGGGAGTCATGTATGTACGCTAATGGTAGCACGTCATCACATTGGTGCTAGGACGGTAACTGGCAGGAGAACAATGGTTCCACGCTTATAAAAACTTTTGCGCTTTCCATGCTAGGAAATAGGATATGGATGATATGGTAGATAATCATATCTCACCCATCTACAGATATGCCTTCGATCCCACGTCGGGAATAAGAGCTGATGCATAGACAATCAATCATCATCCAGGTTTAAGTGTTCTAAACCTTTATCTCGCTAATCTTCAGGCAAGGCCGAGGCAGTCGTTTATGCAAGCTTATGAGGTATCAACTTTGAATTAGATGCTGTAATCACGAGCATTCCATGCTCAAATATCTGAAATGTCGTTCGTCGGAAGTTTTATTCGTGTACATCTTCCATCAAGCGGGAAGTCGGCAAGTGCTTTTGTCGAATCGATCAAGGTAGCGAATTCAACAATGAGATTCATTGATGTTTATCCCGGGATGACCTTCCAAGGGAAACTAGCAATGACGCCTTACATGCCATATCTTTGGGATTTAAGAATGAAGGTCCGCTTTTCATTTTATCTTATCAGAAGCGTTCTGTGCCGTCACCATCCCTTCCGAGCTTTGAGCATCTTTAATTATCTGTGGCTCATGAATGTTCATGATTGCTGCAATCTGGCCAGGATTGATTTCGATTCCGTGTAAGATAGCTATGAAGCCAAGACGCTTCCTTGACGCAACACCAAATGATCATTTCAAAAGGTTTAGCTTCATTCCATAGTGTCAGGAGATACTAATCATCTCCGCCAAATCTGAAATATGGTCGGTTGATCGCTTTGACATCACAAGCATATCATCTACATAGACTTCCATGGCCTTTCCAATTTGGTTGTGGAACATATGATTCATCAAGAGATGGTACGTTGCTCCAGGATTCTTCAGTCAGAAAGACATTATCATGACACAACATAATCCAAGGTTTATGATAAAACCGGTACGTTCTTGATCGAGCATGTGCATGTGAATTTGGTTGTAATTGGAGTACGCATTCATAAAAGAAATAAGTTCATGTGTAGTCTTTGATTCCACCAACTGATCATTCGTTGGTAACGGGCAGCTTTCTTCTGGGTAGGCCTTATTCAGATTTGAAAGATCGATGCTCGTACACCATTCTTCATTAATCTCCTTAACAAGTACAAGGTCTGATATCTAGTCGGGATATGTAGCATTTCCGATGAATCCATTATTTATCAACTTCTCTACTTCTTTTTTCAAGGAAGTCGACCTCTCCGGACCCAGTATACTCCTCTTTTGCTTGGCAGGAGGATGCTTCGGGTTTATGTTCAGTGCATGACTCATAATCGACGGCAAGATCCCACACATGTCAGCATGGGTCCATGCAAATGCGTCTTGATTGGATTGTAGAAAATAAGTCAGTTCCCTCGTCCGTAGGTGGTCCAAATGAGATTCGATTTTCGAGACCTTTGCCAGGTCGTCATTATCAATTGGAATATCAACAGTTGCTTCAGGAAGTATCGCCCTTCTGCATCCTGAATCTTCATCCTCTCTAGGACTATACTATCGAACAGGTAATCGAGTGAGTCCTTCCGCGATGCCTCTTTTACTTGTTATGCTGATACCTGCTTCGTAGGAGGGGAAGCATTTCTCAGGTTCCACGCCATCTCCATCGCGTAACATCTTCCATTCATCCAAATAGCAGGCTCTTCCAATAACTTGGTCACCGTGGGCCATTCCCACTCTAGCTTCAGTTAGGAATTTTAACAATAGACACCAAGATGCAACGTAAGCTTTAAACTCTACTAGGGCTGATCGCCTGGTAGTTGATGAGTAGTCAAGTTACTATAATCTAGGTAAGGATCCATATGTCCAATCATGGTTTACGGTGGCTCAACTGGTACCTGACTCTGAGCACCAATGTATGTTAATTTAACCCTTATCTGGATAGAAATCAATCGTCATCAATGTGGTTAATAGCAGATAGGCAGTGCAAAGGTTAGCAAGTTCTTCAGGGAGTGAACCGCAGGACATATGCCTTTCATTATGTCATACAAGTGAAGTGTAACTTTGTAGTGTTAGGATCCTTAGTCGCTTCTCGGTATCTCGTCAGTGAGAATCATCATGGCCAAAATCATCCGAGTCATTTTTAGAGTAATGTCCGGATTGCTCTATAACAATGCCATTCGAGATTCCGTCGATTGGACATGCTTAAGTCATATAAACCAGGTGGTCTCTACTCTTTTAGGGACATGATCAGTTGCAATGGTGAAGTGTATACACCATCGGAGCACGGGAAGAGGAGGCTACTAGAAGATAGTCATTGTCTCGTATATTGTCATTAATAACAAGCTGAATCTGATCGATAGCTCCTCACATAGGCTTACTGATGTAAGTAGGTGTCATGGCTCTTGGAAGAATCCCAATCGTTGCCATCTTGTTGTGATATTCTCATACTATCCATCTAATCTTCATTGACAAGCTTTGATGACTGTTGTTAGTCAAAATATATGACGAGCCGAAGGCAAGCCGTGCTCCGAGCCAAAGGCAAGCCGTCAACAGGTCCGGGAGCAGTGGGGGTCCAGGGCTCCACAATCCCGGCGGCGCACGATTTTTTCGATTTTGGAAGATGGGGCCTTTTCTGAAATGATCTAAAAATGTAATTTTTTCCCCAAAAACAGCCGTACAGGGTCGGATCGGAATTTGCCTTCAAGCTGGGGTTCGTAGGGGTGAGCATTATTCGGTTAAACCGAATAAACCAACCAAACCATTTTATTTTGGTTGGTTGGTTCAGTTTTGAGATTAAACCGGTTTGTAATTGGCCTGAAAAAATATTAAGTTCGGTTATCGGTTTAACCAAATTAATCGAACTTTTACTATATTTTCAAAATTATCGGCATTATAATAAATATTTTAGGTTAGTTTAGTTATTTAAGTATATATAAATCACTACCTATGTGTCAAAAGTAATATTAAAAAGCATAAGAATCATAAATAATAATACTCTATTCATATATTTATAATTTATTTCAATTTATAATGAATATTTCAAACACATAGTGTAAAACATTTTTAGTTCGGTTTAATCGGATAACCAACCGAACCAACCAAACTTAATTTGGTTGGTTTGGTTTTCATTTTTAATGTTTTTAGTTTAGTTTGACAAATTTCATCATCGGATAAACCAAACCAACCAAACGCTCACCTCTAGCGGCTCGGAGATGTCATCGGATCACGGTTCGGGTATGTCATCGGATCGGGGTTGAGCCTTGGGGTCGGATCGGGCAAGTCGCTTCGGGTCGGATCGGTCCTACTTCATTCGAGCGAATCGGGTCAACTCTCAAGCACGAGCGGGTCGGGTTGACTCCATCTGATCCGGAGCTTATCCTTTCTTAATTCGAACCAGCACCCCTCTTTTCTATCTGATCCGAGGCTTCATTTGCATCAGACTCGATCCCTTCATCTACATCTAATCCGAAGGCCATTCAAACTGGAAGAATATCCGATCCTGTCCAGAAACTTTTATGGACTTGATTTCCAATCTTTGGCGATTGCTACTAGATGGCGTGGAGGTGGCTACACATCTGGTGATCTCTTGCAAAGTCAGTATAGAATTGACAGGATTTTCTCATTGGACTTGGCAATCCAATAAGTAGAATGGAGAATCCTTAAATGCTGAGAATCTTCATCTCTCAATGAAAGCACCAAAATGTTAGACCAAAAAATGGCACTAACACCCAATTATCTAGGATTTGTGGATATCGAAGAATGGTAATCTAAAAACAGAGAAAAAGCAATCAACATATGAGATTTATAGTGGTTCGACATTAATGATCCTACATCGACTTTATAGTTCTTCATTCAATAAAGAATTACAACTATAGCGAATACAATCACTCAAACACTCGAATTTAATGAATAATTCTCTCCGAATTCATTGTATTTTCATTGGAGAAGAAGGTTCTCTCTTGAAGAGGTGCGGCCATGGCAGACATCAGGAACCAAAATGCCAAAAGTCCCCTCAAATGGCTGCGAATTCATGTGTTTATAGGCAGAAATTCGGTTAGGGAAGAGTGGCCACGTGGCATGCATACAGCAGATCTCGGATGTAGTGGAGAGAGTGGAGAAATGGTCTCTTAATTGTGTTGTGACACATGTACAGAAATCAAGAATAATAGGCTAGAGAATAGGTCAACTTCATAGTGTGCAAGGATGCTTCAGGCGGTTCGGTTAGGGACCGATCCGAACCGGTGCGACTTTGGCAGAAGGTCTTCGTGTGTGGTGGCTTGGGTTCGGGTCCACCCATATCCGAACCAAACCGGTGACCGAATCTTTATGTTGAAACTCCAAAGCATGGGGTTAGATTGGGTCTATCTATATCTGATCCGAGCCGCTTGTCCTTTGATGAGGTAAACCACGTAGAAGCCATTTATCTTCGAACCGAGCATCTGACCCGATCCAATCCGAGCTCTCCAATCCGATCCGACCTATGGTTATAAAATGTGTACGAGCTTTTAACCTCTATATATGTAACCCTGATCGTCTGGGCTTTGGGTGGCCTGGTCACAAAACAGGCTAACATTATGAATCTTACTGGATTCGATATTATACTTGGATTACATTGGTTAACCAAGTATGCGGCCGAAGTTAAGTGCGCCGAAAGAATTGTTAAGGCGAAGACCAAGTTTAAGAGCTATATAACGATATCATGCATAAGCTCAGATTTAGACAGAAAATAATTTTGTTCTACTCTTGAAGTTACTACTACTTCTATTGAAAATATTCCTGTAGTTAAAGATTATGTGGATGTGTTCGAAGAAGTTGATAGCTTACCTCCGCGAAGAGAAATTGACTTCAGGATAGATATAGTTCAGAATGCAAGGACAGTTGTACATGCTATTCGAAGAATGACATTGAAAGAGAAAGAAGAATTGAGTAATCAAACTAAACAACTTTTATGGAAAGGTCTGATTAGGCCCAGCTTTTCGAATTGGGGTGCAGCCGTAGTGTTTGTTCCAAAGTCAGACGGTACTCTCAGATTGTGTGTGGATTACCGAGATCTCAACAAGCAGACACTAAAGAATAAATATACATTACCATGTGTTGATGATTTATTAGATCGCTTGAATGGAGCGCAAGTATTTTCTAGAATGAACCTAACTGCAGGTTTCCATCAATTGCGTATTGCCGAAGAATGTGTTCCTTTGACAACTTTCAGAGGTCCAGACATATTTTATGAGTGGTTAGTGATGTTGTTCGGCATATGTAACGCTCCTGCCTATTTTTTCAATTTAATGAACAGAGTATTTCGCGATGTTTTGAATAAATTTGTGCTGGTTTTCATTGACGACATTTTAATCTTCTCTAAGTCAACTACCGAGCATGAGAAGCATTTGGAAGAAGTCTTAGAAATTATGAGAAAGAATGTTTTAAAAGCCAAATTTTCTAAATGCATATTCTGGAAAGAAGAAGTAAAGTTCCTCGGTCATGTAGTATCGAAGGAAGGAATTTCAGTGGATCCAAGTAAAATCACAGCCATTCGAAATTGGAAGCAGCCTAGCACGCCTACAGAAGTCAGAAGTTTTCTGGGATTGGCTGGCTATTATCGGAAATTCATTAAGGATTTTTTGAAGCTATCTTGTCCATTAACGAAGCTTACCAAGAAGCATACAAGGTTTAATTGGACGCTTGAATGTGAGGCAGCTTTCCAAGAGCTGAAATTAAGATTGACTACTGCTCCAGTGTTGACTATTATTGATGGCAATCAAGATTTGACAGTCTATACAGATGGTTCTCTTGAAGGTGTTGGCACGGTATTAATGCAAAGAGGCAAAGTCGTTGCTTATGCTAGCCGTCAGTTGAAACCGCATGAGAAGATATATCTTACTCATGGTCTTAAGTTGTTAGCCGTCGTGTTTGCTTTGAAAAAATGGAGGAACTATCTTTTGGGTGAGAAGTTCGAATTATATATAGATCATAAGTCATTGAAGTATCTGTTCACCCAGAAGGATTTGAATTTGAGGCAGCAGCGTTGGTTAGAATTTTTTATGGCATATGATCTGGATATTTTGTGTACTCCAGGGAAAGACAATGTTATAGCAGATGTGCTTAGAAGAAAGAATGCCATTATCGCTAATCTCATTATTACGCCTTCATTGATTGACAAAATCTATGTTCTTCGGAAGGATAATGAATTTATTTAGAGAATTAGTAAAAAGAGTTCGGGAAGGTGAACCCTCGAGTTTCCAGATTGATAACAAGGGAGTTCTGAGGTTATTAGGCCGAATTTGTGTTTCGAATATTCCTGAGCTCAGAAGGCAAGTGATGGATGAATGTCACAAGTCCAAGCTTAGTATTCATCCAGGGGTGAGTAAGATATATCATGATCTCAAGCACACGTTCTGGTGGAGATCTATGAAAAGAGACATTTCCATTTATGTTAGCAGGTGTTCTACTTGCCAACAAGTCAAAACCGATCAACAGAAACTTGTCGGCTTGTTACAACCATTAGAGGTTCCAAATTGGAAGTGGGATCAAATCTCCATGGATTTCATTGATGGCTTGCCCCGAACCAGGAAAGGTAATGATAGTATATGGGTGATTGTAGATCGTTTCACGAAGACCACCCATTTTATTGTTGTCAGATCTACTAGAACAGCTCAAAGTCTGGCACAACTTTATTTCAGAGAAATTGTCAGACTACATGGAGTTCCCAGTAGTATTGTTAGTGATCGTGATCCGATATTCGCAAGTAAATTCTGGGAAGCATTCCAAGAGGAGCTGGGGACAATGTTAAATCTGAGCACCACATATCATCCTCAAACAGATGGCCAGACTGAGAGGGTGAATCGTATACTAGAAGACTTGTTGCGGGCATGTATTCTTGATTTTGGCGGATCGTGGGAAGATCGCTTGCATTTGGTTGAGTTTTCATATAATAACAGTTACCAAGCAAGATTACAAGTGTTGCCATTCGAACCATTGTATGGCAGACCATGTAGATCTCCTGGTCCCGACATGATTCGAGAAGCATCGGATAAAGTCGATTTCATTAAGAAGCGACTTCAGACAGCTCAGAGCCAACAGAAGAGTTATGCAGATTCAAGAAGAAGGAATTTAGAATTTGTTGTTGGCGATTATGTGTACTTGAGAGTTTCCCCATTGAGAGGAGTAGTTCGTTTCGAGAAGACAGGGAAGTTGGCGCCTAGATTCATTGGTCCATTTCCTATACTTGAGAGGATTGGAACTCTTGCTTACAGAGTTCAGTTACCTGACTGGTTGCCAGGAGTACATGATGTATTTCACGTGTCTCAAGTTCGAAAGCATGTACATGATCTAGACTTACAAGTGTCGCCATTCGAAGCATTGTATGGCAGGCCATGTAGATCTCCTGCATGTTGGGTGGAACCAGGCAATCGACTAGTATTGGGTCCCGTACATGATCCAGACTAACAAGTGTCGCCATTCGAAGCATTGTATGGCAGGCCATGTAGATCTCCTGCATGTTGGGTGGAACCAGGCAATTGACTAGTATTGGGTCCCGACATGATTCGAGAAGCATCGGATAAAGTCAATTTCATTAAGAAGCGACTTCAGACAGCTCAGAGCCGACAGAAGAGTTATGCAGATTCAAGAAGAAGGAATTTAGAATTTGTTATTGGCGATTATGTGTACTTGAGAGTTTCCCCATTGAGAGGAGTAGGGGAAGACAGGGAAGTTGGCGCCTAGATTCATTGGTCCATTTCCTATACTTGAGAGGATTGGAACTCTTTCTTATAGAGTTTAGTTACCTGACTGGTTGCCGGGAGTACATGATGTATTTCACGTGTCTCAAGTTCGAAAGCATGTACATGATCCAGACTTGATTGTGGAAGAAGCAGCGCAACAAGATTTGGAAATTACTCCAAACTTAGCAGTGAGAAGAGAGCCAATGAAAATTATTGGCAAGGAAAGCAGGGTTCTGAGAAACAAGAGAATTCATTTAGTCAAAGTGCAGTGGAGTGGTGATCCTAAAGACTGTACATGGGAGACAGAAGATAACATTAAGCAGGCTTATCCTAAGTGCAGAGTGGACATCTCTGATTAGCTCTGGTGCAAGGTACATTTACAATTTATTCCATTTTATGTTTGTTTCCTACTTTACTGTTGTTTCCTTTCGGGGACGAAAAGTTTTTAAGTGGGGGAGATACAACCCGGAAAAGCAGAACCAATTTAAAATTTTTATTTCGAGTAATTTTAACAGAAATTTGGGCAGAATTTAAAAATTGGCTTTTTAAATAACAACAAAGACCTTAAAAATAACCATTTTGCAAACGACCTCCGTTTTCGATGAAACCATTTTTGTTGGATCCGTAATGTCAAATTATTGCTAGATTTAAATTTTCATAATTTTTGGAATTAATATGTGACCGTAGTAAATTAAAACGCGTTTGGTAATTTCCATTGAATTGGATCGACCATTAAAAAGCCCATTTTTCAAACGGTCTCCACATTCGATTAAATTAGTTTTGTTAGGACTGTATCGTCAAAAAAAAGCAAAATATATATTTTTTGGAATTATTGGAGTTAGTATGTGGCCCCGGTAAATTAAAATGTGCGTTTAAATTAAATATAATACTGATTTATATTTTAATTTTGAGAATAACTGAAACAGTCGAATGGGCTCACGAAACATATTCCATTGTGTCCAGAATGGGGGTATTAAGCTAGGGGCGACACTCGTTGGGTTTGGTTTCGAGTTCGTATGGATTAACGGGCCTTTTTGGAATTAAAGAAAATAAATAAATTAAATATAAAAGGGTTGGCCAATAGGAAATAACGTCCAAACCCTAGCCACTTTTCCAGAAGCCGCCGCCTTCAGGAAATCCAACGTGAAAAACCCTTCCCATTCAAATCCCATTCGATCTCCACTTCCTCTCAATAATTTGCGGAGATTTATGAACAAATTTTGCTAAGGATCTCGAGCTCGACCTATCCATACGGGTTTAGGCATTTGTCATTGAGTATTTCGCTCAAAGCGCCCTCTCGAAGACAAGCCGTTTGCCGTCGATTTCCATGCCATAGAGGCGATCGAATTGGACAGTAGGGGGAGGCGCCTGGAGCTTGCTCGGAGGTTGACAGCGTGGTGTGGTCCGATCGTTGCCAAGTTGACTGTGTAGCTCGAAAATTGGAAACCTAGTTTCGAATCAATTCTGAGTTTATACGACAGGTGTATATAAAATGGTTTTTAACACCTTAAAAGCGTTGCAAATTCATGTTTATCTATAAAAATCGTATCTTTATCATACGTTAACGAAATTCGATGAAACAAAAGACATTGGACTCGTGGCAGCGTATATGACATTCTAAAAGAGACCGGAGAATTTTTGGAGCTTTCTACAATTTTAGAAGGAATAAAAACCAATGTGAATTTTCCGAATTCAAAAATAAATGAATAAAAATTATATTCGGTTGCAGACGGAGTTTAGTAGCTCCCGACACCGTCGTCCACAGACCATGGACGACTTGCTTGTATTGTGGTGTGAAATTGATTGCGATTGTGAGTAATTGATTGTGGTTGAAATGAAGTTGATTGTGTTTGTGGTAAATTCATTGTTTTGAAAATAAAAAATTGTATTATGAAAATGAAATCCTTGTATCGCCGCGAGGCATAGGATAGCAGAGGAGCCGTACTAGGGGCAATGCCGGTTTTAATTACCCTGCCGTTATAATGCCGAAATTTTCTGAAATATTCATGTGTTGAAAATATTCATATATGAAATAAAAATATGTTAGCAATAAAAATCATATTTTTATTGTATGAATAGAAAAGATTAAAAATGATCATTATTTGAAATAAAATGTGTTTACAATAAAAATTACATTTTTATTGTATATATGAATCATAAAAATATTCATAGTTGAAATAAAATGTGTTTACAATAAAAATTACATTTTTATTGTATATATGAATCATGAAAAATATTCATAGTTGAAATAAAATGTGTTTACAATAAATATTACATTTTTATTGTATATATGAATCATAAAAATATTTATAGTTGAAATAAAATGTTTTTACAATAAAAAATTACATTTTTATTGTATGTAAGAATCACTAAAAAGACTCATATATGAATTAAAATGTTTTGACAATAAAAATTATATTTTTATTGTATGTAGGAATCTATAAAAATGTACATGTAGTGAAATATATATTTGTTCATTAAAATATTCTTTTTAATGTGAATATGAAGCGTATAAAAATGCACATGTAATGCAATATATATTTGTTCATTAAAATATTCTTCTTAATGTGAATATGAAGCGTATAAAAATGTACATGTAATGAAATATATATTTATTCATTAAAATATTCTTTTTAATGTGTATATGAAGCGTATAAAAGATGTGCGTTGTTAATGACACTCTCTTTTTGGTTAAGGGGCGTCACAAAAAGTCCCAAAAACGGTAGAGCATGACCGAAAACCTACTTTCGGTCATGCTCTGCCCAATAACAATGGTAAATTCGGTTTTAACAACACCCTAAAAAAATTTAATTTTCATAATTTTCCGTACTCATTCCAAGTGGCAATGGAAGATCATATATAAGAGCCTTCGTCTCCTCCTCCATTTCTTCAGTTCGTTATTAACAGGTATGGTAGCTAGTCACATTTTCATAATTTTGGTTTTGCAAATCATCGTAACCTCTTTTATCCAGTAACTCTATCGGATAAAATGAACTGTATAATTCTGTTATGTATCTATTGCTATCTCCTTCTACTAAATCTGACAATTTTAATTTTGGGATCTCATAGTTCATACGTTTTTTCTGTTTTTCTTCATTTTATTTACAATGAGCATGTTTTGTTCATCTGATTTGGTACTGTTTAATACGAAGCAATTGTCTCTCCAATTCACACGGACTTCCAAAGTATTTCCAGTTTACGAAATCTCCAAAGCCATCGGTAGTTCGAGACTGAAATCTAAACTGTGCGATTTATGAATTTTGTATGTCTCCCGTGATTGGAAGTTTGGGAATGTAAGTACTGTGTTCGTCTCGTATATTAGATATGATAATACAAACAGTTGGGGAATGATGTCAATAGAGAGACTTTTGTATTTTGTTATGTGGCCAATGGACGGTATTAAGCGTGGCTGTTGTGTAGAGTTCATAACAATCTCAGTGTTTCGTCATGGATTCAATATCTTGATATATGTTCTATCTTCTCTTGTCCGTATGTGAATGTATTATGCATTACTAGCCCTCACTCTTTTTTTCACACTAACACATATATACATATGCATACATACATAATAAGTGGCATGGGATAATATTATCTCAGTTCACCATGTTTCTTCAATTCTTTGAAACTTAACAGTTAGCTTGTTTAGGTGTGGTTAAATAAAATGTCCAAAACTGGATATCTGAATGAGGATGGGCCTTCAGCAGAAGATGCTACTCCCTTGGTAATTTGCCTATCACATTATTCAGATGTATTTACATTCTTTAAATGGCAGAAGAATAATAATCTTGGCTAAGCAAACTTTTATCGGCATGCATGAACAAACTTTTAATTGCAATGTATCTCTAACTATATCTACTATGAGCAAAGCGAAAATCATACTTTCCCCATTCAAGTCTGCAGCGCATATACTATATCTTTCTTTTCTTTGTTTATATTGAATACCTGCAATTGTGATTGCAACAACTGCTCCTTTTTTGTCATCTGTGTGCTACTCACATTCAGAACTTATTGCGATTAGCTATTCATTTCAGAGTTATGTAGTTGCAGGAAATGCAGCAGTTTCTATAACAATTAACAATGACATTGTATCATCTGCATTTGACTGATTTTTGTGCACATGAACACCTAACATTGACGCTGCTACTACTGTAACAGTAACATCGTATTGATTTTGATTGGAGATACGTCCCCACTATTATTGCTGCTGCTTTATATACAAGATGCTTGTGTATATATTTACAAAAGTATGAGCCTGTTTTCTCCATACTTTTTTTAAAGATTGGACAAGATTACTCCCATCGACCCCCTGAACTACAAATTAATTAAGGGTAATTTTGACAGAAACTATGTGAAACTAAGGTAGAAAGAATATAGTATGTTCACACGCACGCGCACACACACACACACACACTCACGCACACAGAGTCAAATTTTGTGTGTGTGTGTGTGTGTGTGTGTGTGTGTGTGTGGATTGTGTATAAGTCAAATTTCTTTCTACTTATGTTATATATGATTATCATGCATATGTTTAGTTTAATGCTTATATTCAAGTTTCATGAGCAGATTTATAGAAAATCTTAAATGCTTCATTGGTTTTATTATAAAGGTCGAAGTGGATTTTTCGCAACCAGCACTATTGACTTGGCAAAGAAAATTGACTCATAGGGGATGTGATTTGGTACACTTTAAAGTGAATTTTTGGGAGATGCTGGAGTTGGTAAGTTCTTCTGCCAGACATCTTTTAGACTATAGTAAAATAGAAGTAGTTCCAAATCTTTTAATAATTTTAGTTAATTTTGAAGTTTTTGATTTGGTATACTTAAAGTAAAATTTTCGGGGAGATGCTGACATTGGTAAGTTCTTTTACCAGTCATACATTAGATATTAGTGAACTAGGAAAATTTCCAAGTTTACAATTTTAGGATATTTCAAGTTTTTCCTTGGTTCTTTCTCATACTTAACTTCTACAAATCTTTTGCAAGTCTCTTCTTAAATCTCTCTCACTATTTTATATCCAAGCATTATAATTTCCGCAACTATTTATAATGCTATCTTCAATTCTTTCTGACAATTTTACATTCATGTTCGTATAGTTTTTCTTCTTAAATTAGTATTTCATTACAAAAGGTATGCACAATAATTGAAACATAAATTGTAGCAATATTTTTTTTTTTCCTTTTACAGTGTATAGCGAGCTTCATCTTTCAACAATATATTCTAGAAAAGTTGCGATATTATCGTGAGATTACACTAGTATAACACCTCTTCCTATTCCTTTTTGTACTATAAATCATTATATTTTTCATCCGGTGGAAAAAAGAAGAAGTTTGTTTGGCATTATATTTTACTTTTTGGGCCATTTCTTTTTTGGTTTAATTAGACACAGTTTTCTAGCTCGATCTAAAACGAGGGGGTGATGAAACAATTCTTTGTTACTAGCACCTAATATATGCTTAGAAGAACAATAATAAAAGTTTGTATCTTGGTTTTGACAAAATCAAAAAATAATACAGCTTTACCTAAAAAACAAGGAATATAAATTATAAACTGGAAGTAAAGAAATAAAATCATATATTCATTTATATTTTTCTTCCTTTTATTGAAGAAATCTTTTTCATGTACTTTTATTCATTCTATCTCTTGCATTTTGATCTATGTGAACTTATTTATTTCTAGGATATAGTTGACAATTCTGATTTTCATATATCAAAAGAAAGTTTAATGCTCTCAATTTTTCTATAGCTAGTTTTGTGTTTTGACATACGAATTCGTTTAGGGTATGCTCTACTTGGTGTTAATTTTCCATTTTAAGTTAATAAAGAATAATAAATATCTTTTGGACCTTTTTGTGTGCTGTTATCTTAGATTGCTTTTATTAAATTTTTAATATATGTATATTCATGTCATGTGTCATCACAAATGTTTCTTGATAATGTATGATTTAATAATGTTGTTTTATCATAACCAAAAGTAGTTTCTATGTTTTCCATTTCATAATATGGTACCACTGTGAAATAATGTCTATTTGCACAATGGAAATTAAATCACATAGGCCTATCAATGGATACTTTTGGATGTATAACACCATATCTATATCCGAAATCTTTTTTGGATAACGAATATTTGTACCCCTGTATACGGATGAATATCGAATAATTATAATTATCTTATCGGCTAACGATCGATTAATCAAGAAACATAAATGAATTTTTTTAGTTTAACATATTTTTTTTTTCAATCGTAATGCATTTAATGTCATATAATAAGGACTTCTAACTAAATAAAACATAAAATAGATATTTTTTATTTTAATAAAATACACATAAGTTGAACTATGATCTTAAAGAAAACCAGACACATTATTTTCAGATGCGGAATGCGGATGTAATCACATCCGTATCCGCATCCATTTTGTCGAATATCGGATATTTATCCGCTTTTCTGATACAAATGCGGATGGATTACAGGTATCCATTGGATGCCCTATATCACTAACTAGTCAAAAAAAAAAAAAAAAAAAGGTATCTCTAGTTGACAAAAAAGCTAACATTTAATTAATAAGGTTCAGTTAATTAGTGAAAAAAAAAAAAACAGCCATGCCTAATGTAATGTTTGTCAGAATTAAATTTTGCAAAACCTAACAAATGGTGGAAAAGGTCGCAGAAGCATTTTCCTGAGGTATTACACCATCCATGTCACAAAGGGATTATTTTGGGTAGATGGTATTCATATACTCAAAACAATGACACAAATAATTTCCATACACAAATCAATTAATAAGTCAAACTTAGCAAGATTTCATCCAATCATTCTTTATCAATTCTCAAACAATGGTTTACAATTAATCTACCAAATCAAATTAAGTAAAAATATAAATGAACCAACAACCTAGTTGAGAACAGATTTTGATCTCTATGGCAATTTTTTTTTTTTTTTAAGTTTGAACGAGAAAACACTAAAATAACCATCCCTAGTCTTCAATTTTCACAAGTTTATCCATTTATAGTTACAAAAACTTTGTTGAAAACAATCTTGAAACACATGTTGTAAATCTTTTTCAATCAAATTGAATTTATTGTTTCTATGAATGTCAAATATCGATCCAATGTTTTCAAAATTACTACTAAAAAAAAAGTAGAAAAAAGGGAAAAGATAAAATACTAGTGCTCTGCATTGTTTGTCGTGCATAATGTTTGCAATGTAGCGTTTGCCATTAAAATGTTTTCACAACTAATATTGGTCTTTTCTGTTCTCCATGTGTAACAACATCGAATACATGCAAAAAATAAATATATAAAGCTTGTTCCTCGTTAAGACTCGAATACGATGAAACTATTAAAATTGATATTTTCACAAGGAAAACTCTAGGTGAAAATTATGATGTAAATAATTATAGGGAAGTACTTACAAAAAAAAAAAAAAAAAAGAACTGATATAATAGAAAATAAGAGGGACATGTATTTTTGTTTAAAATTAGGATTTCAATCAATTTTCCACTTTTGATAAATTAAGGCTACAAGTATGGTTGGAAACACTTGTACTAAGGATGCAACCCACACTTAACCCGATCCGACCCCACCCAACCCACATAAAATCGACCAAATTCATCTAAGTTTGGATCAGACATGAGTTACAATTCTAGACCCATGCTATATACAGACCAGATGTGATATTTTGTTCAACCCAACCGAATCCTATATTAAAAACTAATTTAATATCAACCCATGTAAAATTAGAATAGTTAAAATTTAGAACAATGTTCATATATTTTAGAATAAATATACAGAAGAAAAACACATAGGATTGACGATAGATTGTGAAGAGCATTTTAATATAGAGGATTTTCTTTTAAAGGACAAACTTTGCAAAAAAAATGGTCAAAAGTATGGAAAGTTTCAAAATTAGGGAGAATGACACATTTACACTAAAAGTGGAATTCAGGGGGCCCACTATCTTTTTCCATTTACACTAAATTTGTCCTTCTCACTAAATTCTGAACTTTCCATACTTTTCACCAAATTTTTTGTTAAGTTTGTCCTTCTCTCTATTTTCCACTTTAATATATTTTGAAATGAAACTCTTACTCTAATATGTAGTGAATTAACTTCATATGGTGTGTCTTATGATGATATTTTAATAAAATATGCATTGTAGTGAATCAGCTATATTTAATGCATTATGCTAGCTAAAATTCGATATTTTAGGCTGAATATTTTAGTATTGTATTCTCATTTTTATACTAGATTCATGTAACCTAAACCAACCCCACTAAAACCAACCTAAAATATACTTAAATCCAACGCATATCCAACCTCATATAGAGCAGGATACGAATTGAACTATTTTTAACACATACATACTGGTTGGGTGAAGTGTTTGGTCTAACCCGACCCAACCGATATATAATGTAGCCCTTGCACATACCACCATAGCATTTTGGCTTTTGGCTAACACTACTAAGGTTACCCTTTTCCTTCGAGTTATTCTCATGTTATTTTATTTTGTGATCTGTACCACCTACTTTGGGCACTCCATCATGACACATTTTCACACCATCCTAATATGTATTCGATATCCACTTTTAACGAATCATTTGTACAAAATGAACATAAAGAATAGCTTAGTTGAATCAAATAACACACACACTTTACCATTTGGAGATCAATTATTACTTCAGTTTCCTCGATCACACCAAATCATAAACCAGTGTCTCCCATCATGAGGCAATACCACGCCAATTGCCCTTAAAATTATCCGCAATAGGTTTTTGTGGATTTTCTAACGCAATACCACATGATCACCATTGATACCTCCAGTATCATCATCATGATGATCCTTGTTGAAAAGAGGACCATCACAAGTGGTATACACATTAAAATTTTCATTTGTGGACTTGACATGTCGATTGTCACTCACTTCGTACTATAGACCTCACGACCAATCAATCTATAAATGTTTTTATATTCAATACACTATCATCACAACATGATCATCCTTTATCACTTTTAGAACTCCATCTCGAGTCTTATGAAATAGAATCAAACAAAAAGAAGAGTATAGTTAAGTGTTTCCACATTTAATTTTAGTTTGAGCTAAATTCCCTTGTCTAATCTCATCAATTCATCCCTCTTAATATAAAGCCATCTTCATTTGGATATTCAAATTCATTTCCTTCTTACGATTATGACCAAATTTAATTGCTAAATACCCTTGGTCCATTCAATTAATCATATTTGAGTGTCTCACACTTAATTAACCAAAATTTCTTTAAGTTTTGAAATTAAATTCTTTTAGTTATCATTTAATAAATTTATTATTGATTTATTTTCATATTATGACATTTCAAAATATGGAGCACTAAAGCCTTCCATCCTTATAGGAAGTCTTTGAAATTTTAATAAGATGGAGCAATGACTCTCGATCAATTAATTACACCTAATGTTTTGATAGTGTAAATCCATCATCATACAAAGTATATACAGATATAAACGTTACTAGCATCCTACTAATGTAATTCATGTTCATAATGTGTTTGTTCAACTAATAGCACATAATCCTATTATAGCATAAATACACTAGTGCAACTAGTACATATAATAGACTAACAAGGCTCAATACCACTAAAAGGAATGTCTGAAACAACTCAGCATAAATATTCTTATGTATTCACTGCGTCTCAGGTACAATCATCCTTATCATCACTCTACTGAATGCAAACAAGTAATAATTTTATTTTATTTCACTCTTTCATATCTTGACGTACCGTTCCTTTGATCTTCTAGCATACATCAAATCTGTTACCTGCTAGAGTTCTGCAAAATATTCCTCAACCGTGGTATATGAAAGGTACATCCGCCAAACTACTTGGTAATTTGACTTAATAAGCGGTTGGCTAGTCATCTCAATCACTAGTTATGAACCTACATGCCTAGAAGCCAATTTCTTCGCCCTTCTAAATGCATAACACCTTGTATTAGTGAAACATTCACGAACACATGATCCTCACTGCAGATTCTTGTTTTCTTATTTTTTTATTGGCATAACTCTTTTACTTCGACTGTGCAATCTTCATTCTGATGTGAATCACATCATTTTTTTAATAGCATCTCGTATCAAGTCAGGTACTAACACAAGTCTACCTACCGTGTCCAACCGACAAATAGATGGCTTCCACGGTCTCACATAAAGTGTCATCTCAATACTCGGCTTATAACTATTATCATAGGTAACTCTGCCAAATGCAAATGAAATTCTAAAGACCGTCCAAAGTCTAGGATACATGCTTTTAACAAATCATCTAGTACTCGATTCACCTTTTTTGTTTGGCTATCCGTCTATTGATGGAAATGCCACATTCAAAACATCCAAATCATACCCAATCTGAAACCAAACGGTTGTGGAGGTAATCAAGGTAAGTACACATAGTTTAGAAAACTTGATCAAAATCTTCTTCTTTTCCTTATACTTGAGTGCTTTGGTTTTAGTTTTGATTTTCTCTTCTTCTTAAAAATGAGTGTTGCTATTAACACCAGACAAAACACCGAATATTACCTATTAATTTTTTAATTAATTAGTCCATTAACTGTCTAATAATTACCCAAGAACTATTAACTTTGGCAGTCGTTTACTGATTTTCAAATAGTAAACTCTAAAACCTCTCAACTTCATTGTCATCAGAAAACTATAAAATCTGATTGCAGTACGAATGATCCGCGAAAAGATGTAGATGAAATGATAACATGTGAGGTATAATTCGATATACAGTTCGTCTTTTCTAGAATTCAAAAGTAATTTGAGCAGCAGGAAGGAATGCATGAGGCTCGGATTCGGTCATTGTGATACCACTGGTTGTATTATGCTATGGTTGACATACAACTGTCGATTGGGTTTTTTTTCTTTTTTCTTTTTGCTTCTATTTTATACAGGATAATAACACTTAATATTTTTGGAGTCCGCCTTTAAGTTGGATTTAGAAGAAGAATTGCATTCAACCTTTTACCATTGTTTGAAATATTACTGCCATAATTTAAAAAAAACTATCATTCAGTTTTTTAAAATTTCTCGATGGTGAATAGGGGTAAAATCAAGCAAGATGAGGTAATGTTAAGTGTATTGTTTTGGTGTTAATAGCAACACTCTTAAAAATGGTGGCCAACCATAGCTTGGGGTTTTTAATGTGTTTTGTACAAACGTAGAGAAGTCAAGGGTTTATATATTAATAATTTTGACTTAGGCTAAAAACCCTTCTTTCACAATCTCACTAGTTCATTTTCCTTGACGTTAAAACCCCTTCATTCAAATATTCAACTTTAATCCCTTTTCATCTTCATAGCCGAATTTAATTGTCAACTACTCTTTTATATATATATATATATATATATATATATATATATATATATATATGTGTGTGTGTGTGTGTGTGTGTGTATAACAAAAGGGTGAATTATGCAATTCTCCAAAGGCTCACAAAAACAAATCCGTAGAGATGGGTATAGAATCTGCACACACACAAATAAAGGAACCGCCGTACAAACAAAGCAACAAAACATAAATACAACCCAATGCTACAAAAAGATAGAAAAGCAACAAAGCCAAAAGGCGATGCTAAAACCACAACACTGCCAAAGCGGGAAACCGCCCAAACGCGAAACCCAAGAGAACAAAGCGAGAGCCAGACAAGCATCAAAGGGATAGCATAAGAGAAGGACACATCCGTCTGAAAGCATCCAGCTAAACCAGAAACAAGCTAACCAATGGCACCTAGATACTGGTCATCCAAAAGGAACAAAATCCAAGACCTGCATTACTCGCAAACAACATCAGAACTAAAAAAAGGGGGGGGGGGGGAGGTGTGGTGTAATGGTAGTAGGACGAATCCTGCTAACCAATAGAAGAGGAGACTCAACCGACACCCTCTCGAGGGGTAGTTGGTACCGATGTTACATTTAATGTTGCAGCCAACCTCCTCGAGCGGGACCCGAAAGAACCTCTAAATGGTCTACCACGAAAAGAAAGGAAAACATCGTTCCTTACTTTTCGGATAAAGGAAGGAGGGTCCATTGGAACAACATCAAAAATTCCTTTATTGCGCGAACATCAGATGTGCCAGCAGATAAGACAAGGTAAAAGTCTAAAAAGGATCGAACGTAAGGATTTACCTGAGATTCCGACCTACCAGTGTCTCAGTAAATCTTCAAGGGAAGACACATTACCCTGGTGGCCCATTAGGTTCCCGAAGTAATTCCAGTCTGCTTTGGCCAAGAAGCCGAAGAACAAATGAGCTATGTATTCCGTGTCACCAGATCCACAACACCGACAACGGGACACTAAAGGGATGTCAATCCTTTGAAGATTCTCGTTTATCGAAAGCCCCATCGTGTAGGGTCCTTCACATAAACAAAGAAACATTTGGTAGAATACAGACATCCCAAATTGAAGAAAAAAGATGTAGACGTGGAGATGGCGTTCTAGTCGAGCTCCATGCCGTCGTAATCGAGGAAGGATTGTCATCCCATCCTGATCCTCCACCATGAGGATCAATAAAGTCCTTGACCGACAGCATCCGTTTTCACGTCTCACCAGCGTAAGACGGAACCCTGGAGAAATTATCAACCTGGAGTCTGCGGTACTTGGTGTGAAGGAACGATGCTCATAAGGAGTCGTTCGCATCAAACCTAGCCCATAGCTTGTAAGCAAAGACATTACAGGTATCCTTAGGATTACGGAGGCCTAAACCCCTTTCACTTTTGGGACGACAAACAGTGTTCCAAGAGATCCAATGGTGACGATTAGTGTTGTCCCTTTTACCCCAAAAGAACGAAGCCAAAGACCGGTAAGACCGGAAGAAAAAAGAGGTAGGAGTTGTAGCAGCAAATACATGAGATCCCATAGAGTCAAGAACCGACTTTATGAGAGAGAGAGAGGCGCCGCATTCCACCGGATGATTTTACTCCTGGCTCTATCTGTCAGGGGGATCGAAAATGACGTTGAACTTACGACCTTTGTAAAGTACAATACCGAGGTATGGTAAGGGAAAGGCAACGGCTTTGAAACCGGTGAAGGTTTCAATCCAGACGGATCTAACCTGTGACAAGTGTCTAGGCGAGACGAAGCAACTTTTAGCAGAATTAACGAATTGTCAACTATTCTTGGTCCATTCAATTGATCATACTTAAGCGTTCCACCTTAATTCATTAAATTTACTTCAAGTAATTCTTCCATTTAAATCCTCTTAATTATCATTTAATAATTTTTATTATTAATTTATTTCCAAATCATGACACTTCAAAGTATAGGGTGGCATATTGTGCCAAAAAAAAACTTTGTGGATTCACAATTAGCCACTTGACAGAATTTTGAATTATCAAGTTATGGATGAATCAATGCAATTGCCTTTTATTCGTCTTATTTCATTTTTATTCCACTATATTTGAGCATTCCCTTGGTCATATAACCTGCAATCGGCTCTTGAAGATAATTAAGTATAAACTATCATCCATCATAAACTTCAGGTATTCTAATTATTTCCATCTAAAACAATCTTCCAAAATGAAATCATATCGGTGATCCCAACAATTTTCTAAATCTGGATTACCCTAAACCTTGCGAGAATATGATTCTGATGTCACCTGTCAGAGAATATTGTTGGGTAAATCCTAACAAATGGTTAAAAAAATGTTGCAGAAGCATCTTCCAAAGATCCTATTTCACCCAAATTACAAAATGATAATTTTAACTGAAAACATAACCGATAATAATGATAACAATTTCCGGACACACAAGCTATTAAACAGAACTAATACAAATCCACTCAAAACACTATCTTTATTGATTCTCAAACAATTGCTTATGATTAATGTATGCCAAATTAAATAAAATACAAATAAATCAATAATCCAAGTCGATAGCAGATCTTGATCTCTATGATGATAACTTTTTTGTGTTTGAAGGAGAAGACGACTTGTTGAGGAGAACTCTAATTTTCAATTTTGACTACCTTAGGTTAATTGGGTTCCTAACAATTCTTTTATCATTATTAAAAAAATATAGCTATAAATAGGGAAATGTAGGGGCAGCATTATATTCTTGTAAAATTTAGATATATTGACATAATTGCCATGAACCACTTTTAATATATTGCCGCTACAAGTGTGATTGGAAAAACCAGCAAATATCACAATAGCATTAGGGCTTTGGTCCTAACAACCAACAAAACTTTTCTTTCAAATTGTTTCCATTTTCTGTCTCTTATTTTGTGATATAATATCACGTTAACAGTGTTCAGTAAATTGTGACCCTTTTTTGATATATCTGTTTCATCAAATGAAAGTAAACAAATGTTAATGAGAAAAGGAATTCAAAATTTCAAATAATCTTATTGGTGATTCCACTAACATACAAAATCTTTATATGGGGAAATTTTAAGTCATATTAAGAGGTGGTATTCCTAAAGTTGCTGTTGATTCTCTTAAATGCATTATGGGGCAATCCAGTTGATTTGTATTGACTAACAAAAGTATTGGTATGCTCACGCATTCAAAATAGTAAATAAATAAACAAATTGGTGAAAGTTGGAATTATGTTCTCTCAAGCTTAACTAATCTGAAAACCAAGTATTTATTTTCCTAAGAAAACGGTATTACTAGCAATTTTTTAAATCTGAATACTTCTTGCTACTTGAATCTACACAATTAATCGCCAGAACCTCCAATGCTAATAGAGGCCATTCATGTTTATATTTCATATATAACCATACCATTATATTTACTCATACCCAGATAACCTGAG